>OY728162.1:1370342219-1371542219 GCA_963277665.1 Viscum album | reverse complement strand
AGGCCGCCTAAGGGCACGTGCTACATGGTCAGGCAAAAGAATTCTCAGAATTTGGAAATTTTGTGATTAGAAGTTAAGAAAAAAGGGTTGTGAGGATCTGAAAATATTTAAGGATAGGATTATGACACATAAAAATGGGTATTGTTCAATGTATGTAAAGATACACAGATCAATGCTAACCATAATCATGTTGTGGTTGTGTCCTGAATTGAAATGTTAGACTTCACTACGTATCCCATAAGGATGGGAATCAAGCTATACATAGTTCTTGAAATACAGTTTAATGTCATTTAGGACTAACGTATGGGAGATCTTAGTTTAGGGTCATAGAGCTCGGACCATTATAAGAAATACACAATGTGTGTTTTCATGGGGACTTTTCAGCCAAGGGACTGTAAGTGGAATTTGGGGTTAGGCTCAAAGACTTGGGGTTGGATTCGAGGGACACTCGAACATTACTACGTATCCCTTAAGGATGGGAATCAAGCCCACATAGTTCTATAAATACCCTCTGTATAGATTTGGTTCGTACATGTGAAGGGTGAAAGGGGACTTTAGTGTAATTATGGTTTGACCCAAAATAAAAGGTTCGGGCATTGCCATGTATGCACGTAGTATTTGGAATAAAACATGATTGGAAATCAATGTAAATATTGATTTCCTCTCAGGTGAGTGTATCAAATAATGTTGTAGTTTATTGTCATACCGGACAAAAATACTGTACAGTTTAACGTCATATAGCAAGGATGAAGTTGAACCAATGTAAAGATATTGATTCTGGGGGAGGTTTCACAAATCATCGTCGTACGAGATGGAGGTGAACTGATGTGAAGAGATTGGTTTTGGGCTTGAACCTTGGGAGGTTGACTACGTACCCAGCCTTGAAGGAAAGGATCAAAGTCCACATAGTTCAATTAAAGAATGAATTAGTGATCAAGTTATTCTTGGGGACAAAGACATAAAAAATGATATTGGGACATACATGTGGTTAGCGGCCCATAGAGGGTGTTATAGTCGAAGTTTGCTGTAAGATCATGTGAGTCATACTCAGTGTGAGAAACAAGAGGTAGCAACATCCTTAAACAATGCACAGTTTAATGTCATGTAGGATATATGAAAGGACTATGCAGTTTAAAGTCTTGTAGTTAGGACTATTGGTGATTCACAGTTTAGTGTCATGTAGCAGGGACAAAATACTGTTTAACGTCATGTAGGACATATTAAGGGATTTCTGTTCAGTTTAGCGTCATGTGGTTAGGGCGATGGGGACAATACAGTTTAATGTCATGTTGGACAAAAAGAGAACAATGCAGTTTAATGTCATGCAGTAAGGACAAAAGAGGACACATTTTAACGTCATGTTGGACGTATTAGGGACTTTTTCACAGTTTAACATCATGTTGGACGAAAAGGGATGATACAGTTTAATTTTATGTTGGACGAAAGTGAAAATAGTTAAATTTCATATGCATGGACTGCAGATGGTGCAGTTTAATGTCTTGCTGGTCATTGGAGACTTCTGTACAGTTTAGCATCATGTAGTTAGGACGTCACAGTTTAATGTCATGTGGGATGAAAGTAATACAAATAGTTTAGGGTCATATGTACGGACTGCAGATGGTGCAGTTTAATGTCTTTCTAGACATAAGAGACTTCTGTACAGTTTAGCATCATGTAGTTAGGACGTCACAGTTTAACATTGTGTGGGACAAAAGTAATACAAATAGTTCAGGGTCATATGTATGGACCGCAGATGGTGCAGTTTAATGTATTTCTGTACATAAGAGACTTCTGTACAGTTTAAGTTCATGTAGTTAGGATGTCACAGTTTAACGTCGTGTGGGATGAAAGTAATACAAATAGTTTATGGTCATATGTATGGACCGCAAATGGTGTTGTTTAATGTCTTGCAGGACATAAGAGTCTTCTGTACAGTTTAGCGTCATGTAGTTAAAATGTCACAGTTTAACGTCGTGTGGGACGAAAGTAATAAAAATAGTTTAGGGTCTTATGTATGGACTGCAAAAATGTGTTTTGTGTTTATACAAAATACTTCTTCAGAAATATGTCATTGGTTGGAGTAGTGATGAGTTCTCCATCCATTGAGATTAATGAATATGCTCCATTGGAGTAGACCTTATGTATTGAGTAAGGTCCTTCCCATTTTGGTTCTAGCGTGGGAGGTTTCTTTCTTGGTATCATTGGAGTTCTAAGAACCAATACTAGTTCTCCATGAATGAATGAATGAAGACGAACTTTTTTGTTGAAAGCTCATGCTATTCCATTCTGATAAACTTACAAGTGGTGTAGTGTGCACAATCATTTCTCATCTAACCATTCCAATTCATCCAATCACTTTTGATATTGTTCATATGTAGATGACTGATCACAAATAGATACTATGAGAGAGGGTATATTAACTTCAATAGGAAAGACCGCTTCCATTCCATATACCATTGAATATGGAGTTGACCGCGTTGTAGTGCGGGTGGTGGTTTGATAAGACCATAAATCATGAAAGAGTTTATCAGGCCATGACTTCTTATCTTTATCCACCATCTTTTTCAGTATGTTTGAAAGAGTCTTGTTGAAGGCTTCAATCTGGCCATTGGCTGCTGCATGATACTGAGATGAAAGATTGGATTTGATGATGTATTCTTGATACAACTTCTTCACCTCAGATGAACAGAAGTTAGTGCCATTGTCCGTCAATATGGTATGAGGGACACCAAATCTGGTAATGATGTTAGACTTGATGAAGCTAACAATGCTTTTAGAACTCAATTCTTTGAGAGGTATTTCCTCTTCCCATTTGGAAAAGAAGTCAATAGTTGTAAGAATATACTTAAACTGCTTGGCCGTAGCTGAAGGGTAAGGTCCCACCACATCCATTCCCCATGTGGAAAATGGCCATGAGTATTTAGCTGTATGAAGCAACTCTTGAGGTTGATGAATGAAGTTGGCATGTACTTGGCATGAATGACACTTCTTTGTAAAATCAACACATTCTTGTATCATTGAAGGCCAAAAGTACCCAAGCCTTCAAATTTTATCAGAAATTCTATGTCTAGACTGGTGGGCACCATAGACTCTTACATGCACTTCTTTCATGACATCCATTTTCTATTCACCATCAATGAATCTGAAGAGAACTCCATCAAAACCATGCCTGTATAGAATTTTATCTAAGTGATCTGGGCTATCATAAAGAGTAAAATTGACCACACGTTGCCAGATTTGTTCTTTCCTGGCTCTGTCAGGTGGAAGTGTTCCATTTTAAAGGTATTCCCTCACAGGTGTCATCCATCCTGTAGTATGACCATATGGTTCAATAATGGGACTAATTTCATTAATTTCCTATGTTATGGTTCGAACATAAGGTGAAAATGCACGACGGTGGGCAATACTGATGGTTGTCTCATCCTGATTTAGATCTGCCAGAGCTGTGGCTATATTAGCCAGTGCATCAACGTGAGAATTTTGTAATCGCTGGATATAAGAAAATGTCGGTTCTGTAGGAAATTCCACCATTAACTCTCTTACGTAATCATAAAAAGGAATCAATTCTTCTTTTCTGATGGCATAATCCCCATTTACTTGTTTGATTACCAGATCTGAATCACCTTTCACCTTTAAGTGATTCACTTGTGCTGAAGTGCCAAATCTAATCTTACGATGAGGGCTTGGTATTCTGCTTCATTATTGGTACCACATTCCCACAATAAGAAGGATTAAGGTAACACTGCATTTTCTGGGGAAATAAGAATAACTACAAATCCAACCCTGTTGAATTTAGGATCTGCCATTTTATTCCCTGTTGGACTTCTAGAAGAACCATCAAGGTACATTTCCCATACCTGAGGACTATCCTGAATAGAGAAGACTTCCTCATCAGGGAGTTCAGTATCTGAATATGTATCTTCTACTGAAGGATGTTTAGTAAGTAAATCAGCCTGACCTTGGCCCTTTATTTCTTTTTGAGACACATTTTGAATGTCAAATTGCTGCAAAATAACTTCCCACCTTGCCAGACGTCCTGTAAGCATTGGACAACTAAGGATTAATTTGAGTGGGTTATTGCGAGATACCAATTGGACCTTGTGATATTGCATATAATGTATCAACTTCTGAACTGAAAAGATTAATGCCAGGAAGCACTTCTCAATATTTGAATATAGGGTTTCTGCTTCAAGCATAGTCCGACTGAGATAGTAGAGGCTGTTTTAATTCCCCACATCATTTTTCTGAGCAATAAAGGCACCCAATGATCGCTCTAAGGCTGTCACGTAGAGGATAAGTGGCCTTCCTTAAACAGGTGGCATAAGTACCGGTGTACTCAAGAGGTATTTCTTGAGAATATCGAGTGCTTTTTGACATTCATCAGTCCACTGGTAAGTTACTCCCTACTTCATCAATTTGGTGAAGGGTAAACTTTTGCCTTCCAAATTGGCGATGAAACGCTGAATATAGGATAAATTTCCTTAAAGTCCTCTTGATTATTTCAAATTTCGAGGAGGTGACATACCAAGGATTGACTTGGTCTTCTCAGGATCTAATTTGATACCACTATGGCGTACAACAAAGCCAGGGAATTTTCCTGAGGTTACCCCAAAAGCACATTTTAAGGGGTTCATCTTAAAATTATGATGTCGAAGCATGCAGAATATGAATTCCAAATCATCCAAGTGATTAGAACGTTTTTTGGATTTGACCAAAAAACCTTCCACATAACATTCAACAAACTTCCCTAAAAAGGGTTTGAAGATATGATGCATGGCATGCTGATTTGTTGTGCCTGCATTCTTTAAGCCAAAGGGAATTACCCGATAGAACAACACACTCTGTGGGGATCTGAAGGCTATGGATTCCTCATATTCTGGAGACATTCGGATTTGATTATATCCATAATATCCATCCATGAAGGAAAGTGCTTCATAGCCATCTGTTGCATCGATTAAATGTTCTGTAATCGGAACTGGAAAATCATCCTTAGGACAATGCCGATTAAGATCTTTGAAATCGATACAAACTCTAATTTTTCCATTCTTCTTTTTCACAGGTACAATATTATCCAACCACTTGGGATATTGAACTTCTCTGAAAAATTTAGATTTGATAAGCTTTTCCACTTCAGCTTCAATTCTGGAAGCATAAGTTGGGTGTGTTCTTCTTGCGGCTTGCTTAAATCCTCGATGTTCTTCTGGTAAACCCAAATGATGAGTAGAAACATCAGGATAAAGCCCGGGAATCTCTGTATAGTTCCAAACAAATATATCTCAATTTTTCTTTAAAAAGGAAATATACATCTCTTGTTCTTCAAGAGTCATGGCCACACTGATTAAAGTAGGGCGTGGATCTTCTTTTGTACCCAGATTGATTTCTCTGAGTTCATCCACAGTGGTAGAGATTCCCTCTTCAAATGATGTAGGAGAATCTCTGATATATTCCTCTTCTTCTTCAACATGTGTTATCTCTTCTATTTCTACTTGCATAGTAGATGATGAAACGGAATTTCAATGATCAGAAGAGATGTTAGAATTTGAATATCTTGAAGAAGAAGCTTCCATTTCTGACCCAATTGATGATGAAGGGTCTTCCATGGGTAATAAAGAGGAGATTATGGATTGAGAATAGACATCATTATTCACCTCTAATGTTTCTATAACTTCTTCTATCCTAGTTGGAAAAGTATAGACTTGATGGATTTCAGTAGATGAAATGAAGAAATCTCTATTTGAGATTTCATCATTGCCTGGAGGATCACCAATTTCTCTCATTTTGTCTTGCTCGATTTCCATAATTGACATTATGGATCTTTCTATAAGAGTATTTTGATTTGGGTCTATCATACCAATTTGACTGATAGGCAACACATAATCTATACTCACATGCGCAAATGGATTTACTGGAATATTTTCCAAACCATATGGAGCATTAACTTTGGTAATCCCCCTTGTTGTGGATTTCTACTTTCCCTTCATGTGATAGAATTGCGCCTCAATTTATTGAGACTCACATGTCTTGAATGGGGACTTATCACCGTACAATGTCCCAACATGACCATCGAAACAATATTTGAGACATTGATGGGTTGATTAAGAGATTACCACATGTTGATGTAGCCAGGGTCTTCCAAGCAAGATGTTAAAGGCTGAGTCTTGATCAACAACCATGAAATCTGAATTGGATACAAGATATCTAAACTGAGTTCTAAGTGTAACATCGCCCAGTGGTTCTTGTTCATTTTTATCATATCCTTGTAACATCATAGTAGAAAGAGATAAATCAGATTCTGTGAGGCCCAATCGACGAATTGTATGAATGGGCATGAGGTTTACTCCTGAACCATTATCAATGAAAGCTCTTAGGATGTCTACATCATTGAACTTTTCAGATAAGTATAAAGGTCTAATATTCCCATGTAAGACATCATCTTCATCTTCATATGTGAAAGATATCACTGTATGGAATTCCGCATGATTATCCTCTACGTGATAGACTTCAGCTGCATCAATTTCAGTTTCAAACTCCTGAGGACTTGACAAAGCCTCGATGAGTGCCTCCTGAAGATCTTTTGACAGATTCAAAGCATCCAGAATTGATAACTTGGTCGGTACTTGGGCCAGGTGTTTCAATGCATCATACTTTTGATCCAGAGGTCTACGTTTCCCAACAGGAACATGTGGTTTAGCAGGTGCCTTGGAAGTCAATGCTTTGGAAGTTTATGCACCTTGTATTGGGATAGGAGTTGGAAATATTCTAAGGTTTGGAAGATTAGACCGATTAGATCCATTTACTTGTTGAGAGGATGAAGATGGAACCCCCAACCGATCCTCCAGAATAACTGTGCCAGGACTGAATTTTCTATTGGTGGCAGAACTTGCTTGTTCTTGTTGAACTCGCTGAAGGGATCTGCCGTGAGTTTCTGCCACATAAACAGTTCTAGCAGGGGTAGAATTGGAATAGTGGCTTCTGGGATATCCACGTCTTCTTATGTATCTCAGACCCCTGGAACATCCTCTAACTCCTCTATTTGATACAGGGAATTCAGGCTCGTCAAAATCGAAACTGCGACTAGCATAAGGATCTGTTAAATGAATCATGTTAACAGAACCAAATATTAACTCTTCATCCGATGAAGACTCTTCCTAATTAGCCAATTTAGGCTGTGCCATTTGGTGGGACAGTGCTCGTGGCTTCGAAGTAGATGGCATGAAATCTTCCAGAGTCAAAGAAAACTTAGGCTTTGACACATAATCATATTCTCCTGATTCTTCTTCCTTCTTCGAACTATGCCTCCCTTTTGAGGATTTTTCTTTTGATGGAGGTTTCACCGCGACATTTATAGCAAATGAAAAAATTGGTTTCTTCAATTGCATTCGAAAAATTTCATGAGTTCGGTTGATCGTTTTTCTGACCATCCAATCATCATATTTCTATGCATTTTTGCTTTTTACTTCTTTCCACTTGCCTCCTTCCTCCAGATCTATAGCAGTAACACATGCTACCTGAGCTGAAGAGCCTTTCAATTTAACTTACCCTGAGTCAACCATTTTTTGCATAAGGTCCTTGAAGAAAAAACACTCTTGAATGGAATTCCACAACACCTGATGAAATAGGGAATAATTGGGACGGTCTTCATCTCTTTCCTTGTTTAGCCTCTTGGGCCTCGGTAGTTGAACCAAATTATTCTCCAGGGCCGAAATGAAGTAACCAGGAACTTGTTCATTTTAGAAAGAATAAACTTTACTCTTCAACTAATCAAACTGTTTCTGTCTTTGGTCTCTTTGATCGTCTTGAAAAAACGGCCTCTGTTGTTGATGCTCAGGAGGTGGAGCCCTTCGGGAAGATGATGGTTTTAAAGTAGAAGCAGGTACATGTTCTTGCTTAACCATAACTGTAGCAGTCTCTTCTTTACCCATTCTTCTTCCTAGAACTGATGGAATTACGCGAGATTTATCCTTAGTCTATATAAGGGAATCCTTAATCTTATGAGCGATTGAATTAAGGTCTTGAAACCCTCCCATGTATTTTACAAGGATCAACGACGTGCGTAATTTGTCACAAAGATTTTCCACAAAGATTGGAAACAATTCTTCTTGAGGGAGTGCTAAGCTCAAGGAATATGTTAATCCCTTCCAATGAGTAATGAAATTTTAGAACCTTTAATTCTCCCTTTGCTTACAGTTTTTTAGGTCAAAAACTGTTGTCTTTGGAAAAGTTGAGCTGAAATGAAGAAGAAATCATTGATGGAGATCTTCCCATCTGGTAATTTACCGGGATTTCATGCTTGTATAACAAACAAAAGCTGGTACTTGCAAGGTTTACATGAAGAATCTGAGTTTCACTACTTCTTGTTGTTCTGGAGTTCCCATCATAGGATCGAAACAAGACACATAATGCGTCAAATGCTGTTCAGGATCTCCTGATCCATTGAAAATAGGGAATACAGGGTTCCCAAAACTTGATGGGGGGGGATTGAATCTACCCATTCAGGGTAAGCTCTCTTTTCTTGTTGAACCTATGCACGTTTCCCTTCCATAGTCTCTAAACGAGCTATTAATGACTCAATGGTAGTTATTAACTTTTGAGAAACATCTGGTTGAACATGGACATGGGCAGGTGCAATGACTGGAGCTTGGACAGGTATGACAGCTTATACTACAACCGATGGCAGCACTGCCGATTGTTGTTGCACTTGACCTGTAGGATTAGACCTGTGAGGGTGTACTGATAAAGGAGGATATTCTTGATCCATCTCAGTAGCCACAAAAAATTTCCTTGGCTGACTGGCTCCAACACGTTTAGGAGGAAGACTATCCTAAGTAGTTCTGTATTCATCCTCCTCAATTCCTTCATTTCTTCTTCTTGTTGTGCAAATATTTTCTCTAATGAGAGTGATTGGCCTTCTCCAGAGGAAGGATATGTAACTTGATTATTTCCTTTCCCCTTGTTTGATCCCCTTTGGGGAGGGGGTTACTTGAAGGAACAGCCAGATTTTGGGTAAGCCTTTGATTTCGTGTATGCACACCTTCTTCATTTGTGTCTGTGCATACAACTTCTTGAGAAGGAACCTCTTCATATGATCCCTCTGAGTGAGACTCATCTGGTGGGTCAGCAACAACAACATTGATGACATTAATTGATGCATAACGTATAGCATCCCTTCTATCAGCATTTCAGTGATATTATCTTCTTCCATGTCTTTGATATGACATTGCCTTTTGTTGATTCGATCCCTCAGGAAATTCTTGATGAACTGTAATTTGGGGAGAATCTCCTGATGACATGGATCTTTGTTCCTATTGGGGATTCTTCCCCAATCGAGAGAAGACTGAATTTCTCTGATGGGGAAATTGAGGATTTGAAAAAGTCCCTAGTCCGGTGGACTGGGGCTGTTCCTGTTGTCTTTGCTCAACTCCTCGAATCCTATTTGTTGATTCTAAGGGTTGTTTTAAAAGAGTCCCCAGTCTGGCAAGCTGGGGTGGCTCTGGAAATGATATGTCTGAGACTTTCTTAAAAGATCTCCTGATCTTACGGACCTTGGTCTAGAAATTAGATGGATGCATCAATCGACATCCACTTTTATCACCCGGTTCAAAAGACCGCTGGATTATTTCTGACACTTCTGTCACTTGATGATATGCTTGCTCCAAACGAGAGGCTTGTTCAATATTCTCATTCTCTTGATGCAGGATTAATTCAACAACTTTTTCTTTGTATTCTTGACATTGAGAAGAACTAGTTGAGGCCACTTCTTGGGCAAGCCTTTGATTTCGCACGAAACCAGCCAGATGTGGCCAATTCTGGGAGATAAAATTGCATGAAACCACCTTTGGTAGGATTTTTTGATTAGAGAGTACAGTGAAATGTAGTGCTCCATGAACACCCCATCCCCTGATATGAATACTAGATGGGGCATTGGTAATTAACTGATTCAATATTCTTAGTGCGCCAAGGCATGAACGCTGAAGGGATCTATGCTGCTTTTCAGCCTTTGGATATCGAGAGATTGAGAGAGATGCCAAATCAATCTGGCATTTTAACCCTTCTATTATCTTGACATGATTTTCATATTCATCATAAGATAATATTTTCTTTTTCAACTGACAAAGAATTTTCCATATGTTGAGACGAATATATTGAATACAATCTTCTGTCAACACTTTTGGAATGTCATACTGAGAGTCAGCCAATGGACAAAACATGACTGTCACTTCACATCTCTCCAGTTGTTTTCCCATATTCAGGACTTCTACTTTATCATTCAATGAAGATTATTCTACCTGATTTGACCAGATCTGGTTCTTTCTTGTTGCTTCATTGGATTCAACAATACTGGTAGAGAATCCACTGATCAAACAAGAAGATAAATGACCCCGGGGTGGTTCGGAGAATGACCTACGCCCGGGCTATCTTCTGATTGAGAAAGTATTTCACTTGCTGATGGTAAAGCATCAGACATGACTGGTTTCGCATTTGCAAGTGCCTCAAGATAAGAGGGCTTTCTCGACAGTACATTTTCAACTAGAGCATTTTCTGGTAAATGTGCACTACTACTACAGAGAGGACTTTCGCAGATAAATTCATCATCATGGGGAGGACAACCATGGTGGGTTAAAGAAAAAGATGAGATCTCTTGCTCCTTGGTCTTCTGGCCACACAGAGGGTTATTGTAGCTCTCATCTAAAGATGAAACTTCAAGATTGACCAAACTGTCATGAAGGAAGCCTTCATAATGAAGTGTCAGTTTAAGACCTTCAGAATTAATGTTCCCACTATTTGGAAATGAGGGAGTAGAATCTTAGATTCCAACAGATAACTGTTTGAGGGCTTCAAGAACTCCAGCATCGATCAAGGACTTGTTACAGATTGGCTCTTGATTTCTTGACTGTGCTGGGCGGGTATTCTTCTTAGACACCTACTTAATCACCTTGGAAACCACTTGTTGATTAAAGTGGCTTCTCTGAGAAGGTGTATGTGCCTGAACAGGAGAGATGGCTAGGTTAGGGTGAAAATATCCACTCAAATCAGGTGCATGTTCCTGACTGGTTGTCCGTATGATATGGGGGAGTACGCCCCACAACCCTCTTGGACTAGAACAGAGGTGTGTGTCTGAGTGAACTGTTGATGTGTCACTCCACTGGTAGGGATAGATTTGTGTGTCTTTCCCTGAGATGCTACTGAAGCTGTTATAATATCCTGGCAGGAATCCAGAATATGAGCAGGGATTTGCTTCTGCTCTTTCACCATTGATAGAATGTTCTTGGTGACTTCAGCTACCGGAACGGGGATATACGTCTATTCCATGCCTGGATTAGGTGTTTGTTCCTTCTCTTTTCCTCCTTTTCCTATCAGTGAATCCTGATAGTACTCAAGTGTGGGGGTATGGAATTGATTGTACCTCCTGT
Source organism: Viscum album (assembly GCA_963277665.1). Taxonomy (NCBI): domain Eukaryota; kingdom Viridiplantae; phylum Streptophyta; class Magnoliopsida; order Santalales; family Viscaceae; genus Viscum; species Viscum album. Next base: position 1,371,530,808 of record OY728162.1, on the reverse strand, counting down.
TTGTCGCCGGAGCTTTCCAACTGACTTCTCCGAAAGCTACCAAAAAAGACTTTTGGTAGTCTTGATCAATACTAGCAGGTGTATGTGCCTACTGATTGAACTTCACTGAACGTGGTTGACAAGATCCATCATATGTAGTCAGACGAGCCTGCTGACTAGCCGATGATTTATAAACAGGTGTATGTTTCTATCTATAGTACTCTGCTGGAATTGCCTGACGGGATTGGTGTGATGCTGCCAGACGAGTCTGCTGGACAGTGGGATTAAAATGGATGGGTGTATGTTCCCACTCATTGATTGCCACCAAGTTAGGTTGGTGGACTTCTCCGAAGATGGTATAGATGAGAACCTACTCACTGTTGACCGGATTTCACCTCTGGCGATTCGTCTTGCCTGCTCGGGTTTGAGGAACGTGACCCGAATGCCTGGAAATGATACCCTTATCATGTTGAGGGTGCAATGCGGCACGAGTCTGGCAGAGATTATTGATGGGAGCCCTCGGGAAGGACTCCTATCTCCAAGAATTAAGGCCCTGAGGGGCCTTCTCATTCACCTCCCCAGAATATGGGAGGGACTGGTGATTGTGTTATAGGGATAAAAACCCGAAATGGTTGGAGATGGTGGTTGGAACCACCTGCTTTTTAATCACTGGTCGTCGTTGTCCGGACGACCGGTGTGAGTTGTTCACTTGGAGGCCTTGTCGGGCAACCTCCAGAGTTGGAATGGTACCGTGTTGATGGTACTCCTTAACCAGTGCATTTGATACCCAGTTTTGAAGACATTGAGTAGGTGATATCATCCTTAGAGTGGACGACGATCCAGTATGAGTAGCAGCAGAGGCATTCACAGCAGAAGTATTCAAGGGTGTGAAATTGAGAGAAGCCATTTCTGAAAAGTAGAAGATCTTGGAAAAGAGTGCCTGTTTGATATAACAGACATAATCAAGATAATTCCGGACACTACATCTTTTGGATGAACACATATGTTATTGACTGTCTTGTTGGACCTCTCATTGAGTTTTAAATAGGGTCCTAACAAGTAGGTAAACTATAATTTTAACTTGGTTAAGGCTTCACGTTGGGTTCACCATTTTTTGTTTCCCTCTAGAATTGGGGATGACCTCGTTGATTTAAGGTTCAAACATTCCAATCAGTTTCTAATGGGTTTTTCATAGAACCGAAAACATCCAATGATTCCATATCCATTTGATCATACTTTCCAAAGGTAGGAACTAATTAGTTATGGACCGATGAGGCTTAGGAATTTTCATTGGTCGAGAGGATGGGAGGTCGGACTCATCACACCTTTTTGAGGGGAATTATTTTCTACTATGGGACTCTCTTTATAGATTTAAGTTATGTTCATGAATCCTTATTAAATTACCAAGTATAAAATGAGCTTTCCTTTAGATCTGAAAATCAATGATTAATATGTAGGAAATTTAGAGTATCTTTTATATGTATTCGAGGTTCTTCATAAATATAGAATCATCTGTATTTATTAGAGATTAGTAGTCAATGGTATCATTTAATACATTATATAGATATCTCTTGGTCATTATGATGACTATACTGGTTTTAAAGCTTCAAAGTGGGGCACTTGAAGTTTATTTTCATTCAGAAGGACATAGATTATTTCAGAGTTGGGATCGTACCCGAAGATGGGCTACCTACGTATCCTTTGTTTAGAAAAGGAATCATAACCCACGTAGTTCGAGTAAGGGAGTATGATATTTATATACGATTCATGCCTCATGGAAAGATGTCATAATTTCTTTTACACTGTAAGCTCACATGTGTCACGCTCGGTGTGAGAAACAAGATGTATTGGTAAAATCAGACAATTGTGCCACGAAAGATGCAATAATAAGAAATGACGTGGGGCTTATGTATGTATGACTGCCCAAACCGATTAAGATTAAGATTTACATCAGAGAAGAAATCTAGGAACATGGTCCATAAAGGTATATTTGTTTTATGGAGATTTGGATACTCAAATTTCGGGGCTTACTCCTAAGGAAGATGTTCAAGTTAGGAGGAGAATTAATATTGGGTTTTACTTCAGAGAAGAAAGCCCAGATTGAAAGTAAATTAAGACTGGTTAAGAGTTGAGACTGGGGCTTACTCTTGAGAAGGAGTCCCAGGTGAAAGGGATTTGAAAATTTAAGGGACTTGGGGATTTCTCCTAAGGAGGATGCCCATATTTGAGACTTTGGTTCGGGATTACTCTTGAAAAGGAGGCCTAGGTTAAGAGAATTTTTTTGGGGATTACTCCTGAAAATGAAGCCTATATTTGGGAACTTGGACTGGGGATTACTCTTGAAAAAGAGGCCTAGGTTAAGGGAATTATGACTAGGGATTACTCCTAAATAGGATGCCCAAATTAATGAGGACTTGGGGCTTACTCCTAAGGAGGATGCCCAAATATTAATGAGAATTTGGACTGGGGATTACACCTGAAAAGGAGGCCAAGGTTAAATATTCTCTCATCTTTAAGGTATGAGGTTGAATGAATGAACTCTCTAACTTTAGCGATGTAAAGATTTTAAAATAACTAGGTTTTGAGAGATGTTCCACCGAATTCCTTTCAGATAAGGAAGTCAACAGGGAAATCATGCCATAAATGGCTTTGGAGAGAGTTCTGAAGGCTTAATCCTGAAGAGGAGAAGTGGATAGGTGTAAGAGATGTGAAATAGGCAGGAGAGGCACCCAAAAAGATAGGGGCACACAAGTCCTAGGAGGTGCATAGGTACTGCGTGGGTGCGCAAGTCCTGGTCACGTAGGTATACATGCGCGACACATGGGTAGTTGCGTGATTTTGAACTCTTAGGGTAATACTTGGTTGAGACTTGGCTCAAACCATTGGTATTATCTCTAGAGGCTTTTCAGAAGATGACACACATGTTCTGGTGAAGGAGTAGGGTGGCACGCAAGTGTGGCCAGTTCTCTTAAGGGCTGGCCACTCAGGAGTGCAAGTGTTGATGGGTTTCAAAACTTAGGCCTTCCTCCCCCTCTTTGGATCTTCCGTTCTAGGTAAGAAATTACCTTAGAAGTGTTCGGAAGCATTGAGAAGAGGATAGGGCACTAGGAGATCAATTTGGAGGTTCTGGAAGTTTTCGTTCCCTTAATGGGGGACCCATAGGGGTATTTATAGGCTAGAGAAGACCCCTGGCGGTTTTCAAAGAGGGCGCGTAAGTCACTTGCGCGACCACTAGGCGGCGTGCAAGTGTACTTGCGCGACCATGCTGGAACTTGTGCACCCTATGGGCAATGTTCTCCTTGTTCACCCCTTTCTCTTTTTTTGATGTTTATTCAAAGGATGAATCTTCTTTGTTTGACGTATTTCCCTTTTCGTTTCGTTTAGACTCTGTGATGAAAAAGGAGCGTCAACAGGCCCCAACTCATCTCCAAACCAAGAGCACAAACGTTCTTAGGTAAAAACTACAACATGTACCTCCAAGCATTCCCATATACTCCCAGAGTTTACTACATTTCTAGCCCAGGGCTATCATGCACACGACACCAAATGTCAACGCAAAAAGGCGTAACCATAACTTCACCAACCTACTTCCTCCGCGACCCTAGCACGACCATCCAAATTTCTTCAACCATCAACTTTCACTCACATAAGAGTGAACATGATCACACACCAAGGGTTCTCTACACACACCATAGGAAGAACCCGCACCGGTACACCTTTCATGGCTCCACATTTAAATGAGATCTCAAAAGAGTCTCCGTACATCCAAACGAATCGTACCGTTGTAATCCTCACGAAAAAAACATGAGATATAGACTATTTAATCGCCTCCAATGGATATCCGATGGAAAAGTCACCAACACTGCTTTATGCCCGAACGACATCCCGTGGTCCCGAGCGTCGGTCACAAAAACAGTCGGGCGCATCACACCATTGCGATCTTCTCAAAAACACACGTAAAAAAGACTGATTACTTGCGTGGAATGGATACCGAGAGAAAAATATGCATTTTGTCGTACCAGACATGAGCGGTTCTTCATGGGACCCCCGTCCCGGTCCCAAAGCATAACTGTTGGAGCCAAAATATTAAATGAAAGGAAGGAGAGAAAACGAAGCCCCGGAGGCTTCCTCGCGAAGCACCGGCGCGAAGCACCCCCAAGCATCACGGTCCCACGAAGCACCAGAGGTGGTACCTCTCCGAAAACGGCCTGATGTTCGCGAGCCCGCCACGAAGCACTTGAGGTGGTACCTCTCTACGAACGACCTGACGTTCATGAGACCTCCGTGAAGCACCGGAGGCGGTACCTCTCTTCGAACGTCTTTACATTTGCGAGCCCGCCGTGAAGCAACTGCCACCCCTTTGCGCTGCATGAGTTCTGCTTCGCGGTGTCCCTTGCCTATAAATACTGGGTTCCCCCTGATCCTAGGGGATGGACTCTCCGACCTTTCGGCTTCTCCACTCCCTAATCGCAAAGCACCCTTTGTCCCGGGAATCATGAGCTCCGTGAGGTACTTCTACTTCGCGTGCCGCCATCGCTTTGTCTCGTTTTGATCCCCTCTTCCGAGAGGGATGCCCTTTGCGAAGCTCAAGGGCATTCACGAAGCAGGGGGATTCCCAAGGGAACCCGGGCAGCCGTGGAGCATTTATGCTTCGCGAAACACCCATCCTGTACTAGTGATCCCCATGCTAAGGAAGGATCGCTACATATCGCGAAGCATACTGCCTCGCGGCACCTTGCTTCGTGAGGAACCTCTGCTTCACGAGGCAGTGCTCCGCGAATAATATTCCACTTTGCAAAGCACCCCCCACCCACACCTTTGCCCCATGCTAAGGCCAAGGCACCCCACTTTGCGAAGCACACTCCTTTTCTTGGGAATTCCTCTTCCCGTGCGACCCTCCAGGTTTGCACGATGTAATTTCAAAGTCCCACGGACCAAACCCCTCGTAGCATTGCTTCGCCTAATGCTTCTTCGCATAGGCACGCTAACGGCTATTGCTTCTTCTCCTAGCCACACTAATGTGGACCCCTAGATGGTTCTCTCTACAACCCCCCTTGACCACGGCCTTACTGGTACCTTCCCTCCTCCAAGGAGAAAAGGGTGCCAGTCAGGTAAGTCCTTGGGGTGCGGAGTGAACCCACCTCATTCGAGCTGCAAGATGTTAAACTGCCAAGAACCTCTTCCTCAATACATAACGTTAAACTGTGATCCGGCCCCATGCTTCGCACGTAGGGTCCCCCCAGTTCAGACATTTTTTTCACCACCCGTCTCCACAGAGACGAGGTCACCCCCTCTACAAGGGATGATATCCTCATTCTCGGAGTAGCGTATGTCCATGGGAGAAGGGAAACCACCTTGGTGTAATCCCCCTATCCCCTCTTGTGGAAAGCTGCACCCCTGCATCTCCGTACTTCCCCACTACCAAGGTTAGTGGAGGGCGTGATAGGGAACGAGGCACCTCCCATCATTGGTCCCAAATCCCTCTTTCACTGTGCTTTGCCGCACTTCAGGCCTCCATCCTAGAGTAAGTCCTAGCACCATGGGCTGCCTAACGCGTAATCCCCTCTTCGCTTCTCACGGATGCATCCTTCGCGACGTGATCGTCAGGTCCCTGCAACCTCTTGTTTCTCACACCGAGCATGGCTCATGTGGGCTTAGAGTGAGCACCAACCCTGACCCCCACCCTAGCGAACTATGGGGACTTTGATCCATGTCAAGGCATGGTACGTAGGAAGCCTCCACGAGGTTCAAGCCCACCACTCGGTTGTTTATTCACGTCGAGTTCCACCCTCGTCCAGCATGACTTTAAACTGTTTTCCCTAGTCTAGCAGGACATTAAACTGTATGCCCTCGTCCAGCATGATGTTGAACTGTATTCCTTTGTACCGCATGACATTAAAATGAAAACACCTTTTGAACTACAAGGACTTTGATCCATGTCAAGGCACGGTACGTAGGAATCCTCCACGAGGTTCATGCCCACCCGTCATTTCTTCATGCTGAGTTCCACCTTTGTCCAGCATGACGTTAAACTAAAATTTCAGTCCGACGGCAAGACGTTGTGACCAAACTGAACTACGAGTTCTTTGATCCATGTCAAGGCATGGTACGTAGGAATCCTCCCTGAGGTTCAAGCCTATCTCCCATCAGACCATGGTCCTTTCCTCACATCGGTTCACCGACACCCACCCTCCGAACTACGAGGTATTTGATCCATGTCAAGGCATGGTACTTAGGAAGCCTTCACGAGGTTCAAGACCACCACTAGTGGACCCACGGGTCTACATTCACGTTGGTTCGCTGACGAATACCATAATTTGAACTACGAGGACTTTGATCCATGTCACGACATGGTACGTAGGAAGCCTCCACGAGGTTCAAGACCACCCGTTGTTCATTCACGCCAGGGTTCATCTTCATCCCTCACGACGCTAAACTACATCCGGTCCAGCGGCAAGTCATTGTGACCAACCTGAACTATGTGGTCTTTGATCCATGTGAAGGCATGGTATGTAAGAGGCCTCCCAGAGGTTCAATCCCAACACCTGTTGGTTATCCCGACCTTATTCATGTCAGGTCACCAGCACCTGGGCAGCCTAGTGTGTAAGCCCCACACCATATGGACTAAGGTCCACCTTCACGTCGGTTCACCGACGAAGCCCTTTGAACTACAAGGTCTTTGATCCATGTCAAGGCATGGTACATAGGAAGACTTCATGAGGTTCAAACACACCACCAGTGGACCCTCGAGATCACCTTCACGTTGGTTCGCTGACAACATCCATCGGACCAAGGTCCACCTTCACGTCGGTCCGCCGGCACCATCCTGAACTACGCAGACTTTGATTCCCTACCACGGGGATACGTAGGAGGTCTCTTCGAGACTCAAGACCAACTTTACTATCGCCCTTGTGATGGTCCCGTTTCATTCCCCCTCCACTTCATTCAACTCTCCATCACCCATCCTGATTCTCATCCGGATTGCCATATCCCAGCGAAATCATACCATTACGCTCCTCTTTGCAGCCGCCCATGGACTGGTTCCGATATCGGCACCCCTTCAAGGGAAATTACTCAATCCGATCCATTCTAGATAATGCTCTGATCGGGCTGATCCGTCTCCGTTGGGCGTTAAACCTGCGTCATACCCTGTGTTGAACACAAGAAGCTGAGGAAAACCTCAGATACATGTCTATGGCTTATAATTCCCTGTTCTCTATGTGGGATGCCTTGGGCTTCCATGCCCTCGAGAAGCCCCCATGACAAGGGACAAAAGATAGACACGCCGGTTCCCTAGTAGACAGACACGCTACTGATGCCTCGATGTGACTACTCCCCCGACTGAAGGTTGCTGCCCTGACCAGACCCTTTGGAATGTCCCAATAGAAGCAGTGTAATTAACCAGCGTCCATGGAAACATGGCACTGGGAAGAGTTTCACGAACAACATATTAAATCTATGAGGGATACCCGGACTAGGTGACGAGTTCTGAGGAGGAATCCACATAAGCAAGAACCGACATCCCATCATCTCGTTTCGATCAAGGAGCAGACGTGCCTGAACAAGGAACGAATGTCGCCCGCCTTTGGAAAGCGAGATTGCGGGGAAACAATTGCGCGTCCTCTACAAACAGATGCTTGCACCCCGGCAAAAGCGTCGGAAACAGAAATGGTGAACCCGATGTGAAATTCTTCTCCTCAATGTGGAGATTAGTAGCGTTCGAGACACCAGTAGATTGACGTGTCATGGATCCAGATATCCAGTGCCGGGTCCCGCCACACAAATGGTGGGCCTGGCGTGAAACTCACCGGAAATTGGGGCAGTAGATCATGGGGCATTCTGTTCTGCAACATGTTGGCATGGATCCTTCTTACAGACATGGAGAATGGAATTACGCTGGGGCACTGGTTTTCAACCATTTTCCTTGTAGTGTTGATGAGTTGATCTCTCTGTTTCCCAGGAATCAGGTTGCTGCTATGGAGAAGCGATCACCGCCTGCTCGCATATGCAGGGGCAGGGGCAGTACCGGCACAGCCGCCCCGCATGGCTCCACTGCCACCACGACGGCCTCTACATTCGTGAATACGGGGCACCCACGTCCCCTCTCCCCGTCAGAGACCATCCAGCGAAGGGTGATCAGCGGCCTTGTACGCAGGTACGAGGAGGAAGGGGTCATCCCAACTCAGGATATGGTCCGCCTGGACCTGGAGGCATCCAGGACCCGCCATCAACGCTACCCTAACAAGCCGCGCAGGGAGCCCCTTCTCCCCACCCCAACGTTCAATCGTTTCGGGAGCCTGTCCCCAGAACGCATCGACGACTTCTCGCCTTATGATGATGAGATAGGCGACGTCTGGCTCGGCCCGCTCAGATTCTCAATCCAAGGGCTCCAGGAAAGGGCTTCCATTCGGCCACGTCAGCACCGCCATCCGACTCCACAGGAAGAGCAGGTAGGCTATGCCCCTGCACCACCTGCGCCAGCTCGTTTAACCCGACGTCAGCGCCGGGCCCGGGCTGAGGACGCTCACCAAGATACGTCAATGTCAACAACTACTGTGGCCTGAGACACCACCAACATACATCATGGAGTTCCTGTATACACTGAGCATGGGAACTCCTTCTGCCTATCGGGATCGAGGCCTCAGCCACCCCACGGGCAGGCTGGGTTGACTCTCGGGGTCAAAGGCCCGAGCGATGATTGCCACGAACCAATCCGCAGTAACGTCACTCCATATGAAGGTCCTCTCTATATCACCATTCCACAGGTCATTGTATTTCCCCGCTTCGAAGCTCGTCACGGAGGTGTGCCTCATGCTACCCCCATCCTGAATGAAGACCCGCCCCGCGACAGTGACGCTCGGCGCGAAAACCTCTCCCGTGCCCACTATACAGGGTATGGAGTTTCCCCTCCTACCCCTGACCGCCGATATGAAGGCACTGTCCATCCGGTCCTTCTTCAACGTGGGGGTCCTCCCTATGTCCTCTCTGCAACTGGAAAAGGTCCTCCTCGCCCCGACAACTTGGGGAGTGAAGGTCAGACTCGCTCCGCCCGCACCATCCATGGAGGTCAAACTCGCTCCTCCATGGCGCCAGTGCCTCCCCAAGACTACATATCGAGAATAAACCCTGTCCCGAAGAGCCACCCCAGGATAGAAGAGCGGGTCGTCGCCGCCACAGGAAGAAACCTGGGGGGAGCGGGTGGGGATCAAACTGGCTTGTTTCTCGGATTCTAAAGCGGAATGCGACTTAGCAATGGAACCTTCTCCCCGCTCCTCCGCATCAAGGACTGGGGCAGGAACCTGGTGTGTCAGCCTCATTCTCCCAGAATGCGAGGTCCATCGGATTCCCACCCCTCTCCGCAGGTACATCCAGGAGGAAGAAATCGTGGAAATTCCGCAAGTCTCGACCGTGCGATCACCACCGTTGTCACCAGAAACACCCTCTACCTCTACCAGAGATCATGGAGATCTATTTTGGGGACCAAAGACAGAAGAGCAATGACATAACCCATCGTCGGTGACCGCAACTCCTGTGCCTGAAGATGTGGCTATCAGCCCATCGTATCATGATATCGTGGTCAGGTCACCTCACTCTCCAGAGGATGGACCAGAATTCGGCGGCCAGTCAGCTCGTTTGCTGTATTCTCTGCCGCCAAGTTTACTGTCTCAGCGGTCCTCCTCGGTACTGCTACCGGTCCCTCAGCCACCCCCGTTGACGAGTGGGGCAATACAGGGCCAGACCCTGAGTCCAAACCTAGGAGCTTCTGGAGCATTCTCACAGCGGATCACTTCCCGGAGAAGTTCTGGCCGACGGTGGAGCCGAACATTCACGCACCAGAGTCCCTTACCCCAGAAGAAGTGGGGTGCTTTTTCCGAACCCTATGGGCGACACAATTCCGCCTTCATTACGAGCGGGTGATGTACCCCAGAAGTCGAGAGCACTTTGAAGAAATTGTCGAGAAATGCTGCCTGATCGATTTGGCCGCACTCCCTATGGCCCAGCACCCTGAGTCACCAGGCCGTCAGAGCACCCTTCAACGGAAATGTGTTCAGAGTTTCAAAGTAATCCATAGAGTCATCAGGGAAGCTACCCCCCATGTGCAAGTCCATGGCTGGGGACGCTATGCCGCTCTCCTCTTCATCCCTATCCGATGGCAGCCCGATTCGTTATGCGACATTGAGGACATGCCCTCAAGAGGGGTTGTGGTACACATGGCTGACGTAGTGGAAAAGGAAGATGAGATCGAATTTCTCGATGGAGACTTACCCTCCGAGGGTGTACCACCACTACTGGACCCATCAGGAAGGGTTACCCATCAGCAGAGGAACCTTCTAGGCCTCTCTGTACCCACCGAGTCACTGGTACTCAGTCAAAATGCCGGTAAGGGTAAAGAGCACGTTGGAACTGTCAAGCACTCCGACCTGTCTGCCTCTATACAGAAAACGGACGAAGATCCCAAGAAGACCACATTACGCCAGCAGCTTGCTGAGAAGAAGAGGCTGGTTGACGAACTCTTGGCCGAGCGCGCTGCAGAGTGGCGACCCGACTATGGCAATCTCAAGCTGGGGCAGCAGGGGCAGGAACAATTCCCCCCGGTGAGATGCCTATGGGAAACCCCGATCAGGCTAGTTCCGCAGACAGGGCAGAAGCCGGGACTTATGGAAAGAGGGCGCGATATGTCTCGCCAGACCCTCCTGAACGATGGGGCAATATGAAGAATCCAGTCCGGGTTCCCCCAGTCGCCCCACAAGCCGTTCTTCCAGTCGCTCCACGAGCCGCCGAAGCCATCTACCGTGTCGAAGAACCTGGCAATGCACTTGTGATTAGGGATCCCCTTCAAGACAGGGACCCCCACCCGGATGATCTTATATCATCACTCATAGCTCGCCTCGATGCATTGGAAACGTGGTAGGTGGCATTCCCACTGGATGGAAAGATGTACCCCGCATGGGTGGATGATATGACCGCACCCACAGGTTTTGGGAACCCCACTTTCTCACCCTTCAACGGGATAGGGGACCCACCGCAGAAGTTGGCCCATTTTTCTTCCAGGTGTGGCCCCATGCTGGGGACTCCGGCCCAGCAAGAAGCTGCCAAGATCCGATGTTTCATGCAGACATTGGAAGGTCCCACATTCGTCTGGTACAACCAGCTCCCTATCGGATCGGTGACCGGTTTAGAGGATCTCTGCCGGCAGTTCCTATACTAGTTCAGCTCCACCACGTGGAAGACCAGCATTGCAGACCTCTTCAAGTGCAAGAAAAGGCCTGATGAGCGTGTTGCAGATTTCATCACCTGGTGGAAGGGACTTACATACTCCCTCGATATGCCACTAACTCGGGAGCAATTACTGACGATGTGTGTAGGGAACGTTAAAACAGAGCTATTACCTTCCCTAATTACCTAGAACTACCCCGGAGGGTTCCAGGATTTCTCAGATTAGGCTCAGCGCCTTGAGAAGGCTCTCAACAGGCCAGTCAGGCACGTGTGTTTCCCCCTATGATACCAGCCAGGAGGACTGCCAGAGCCGAACCCGCTGCGGTGGCCCAAATAGAAGCCCCCAGGCAGCTGGAATTACTGCCAGTGACACCATCCCTTCAACCCCGCAGAGGTCCTCCACCTCAAGCGCAGGCTCCTGCCCAGTAGTGACCGCCTCAGAATCGACAGGTTCCCCAACGCAATGCGCCACCTCCACCTAGCCGAGACGATCAGGCACCGCCTCCTCGGCAAGCCCCTCCGGCCCCTCGTCAGGTCCAGACCCCCAGGGCCACCTATCCGGAAAGAAGGCACCAGACTTATTCGTTCAACAAAAATCAAGTCCCTGGCTACTTCCGAAGTGCTCTAGAGCAAGGGATTGTGCGCCTGCCCGAGTGCAGAAGGTCGGAAGAGGCGAATCTCACCGATCACCCCAACTACTATCCTTATAATCGGATTCTGGGGCACACCCTCAAACAATCCTATGTGTTTAAAGACTGGCTTCAAAACCAGGTCAACAACAACATAGTCAGGTTGGGAGTGACACCAACAGAAGTAGAAGGTGTCTTTGCAGGGTCAGAGATCGATTGCGACAGCGAAGGCGAGTGGCAGCAGGTTCCTAGCCGCGAGTCCCAGAGATACGACGACTGGATGGATCGAAAAACAGTCGTCTATGCCCATGGTATCATCCAGGCATTCCTGAAGCAGCCAGAACCTTCAGAAGGAGTAGCCAGTACCGCTGCATCACCTTCATAGTCGACCTCTTCCCAAAAGTGCAAGCAGTGACGACGTAATAAGAAACAACGCGCTCCGCCGGTGCCGTCGTCATCCCGCACTCTTGGAGACTTTATGCCCCCTGAAATGGGGATTCCTCCCAGAATCCACCCAGTAGTGGATGAATCATCGAGCGACATCCAGGGGTACGCTTTGGTTAACACCGTGGAGATGGTAAAGCCCTATATGACACCCGACATGGAGGAACACCAGGCGAACCCCCCCCAACATCCCCAGCCGACGTCAACGTCAGCGGAACCACAACCATGCCGATCATCGAGGCACATTAGCGGGTACTTTTAGCCAAGCCATGAATGCTACTAAGACCAGACAGTAGGCTCAGCGCAGAGCTTAGCACGCGCCACCCCATCTGACAGCCTCAGCTCTACCCCCACAACCGTTTGTGCTACTAGATCAGGAAGAGCTGCCTCGTCCGTATCACAGTCAGTCTTGCCCGGCTACAGTCCAGTCTCTGCTGTCTAATCCTAGTCCAGCGACTACTCTCCAGGCTTCTACTAGTAGGAAACGGGATGTGCCCAGCACTAGCGAACCACTGGTTCAACCGGCAGGACCTGTTATGCCTCCAACTACCGAATGACCTCCTGTAAGCAGAGGTTCGCGCTTGGAACGAATGTATGATGTCCTGAAACACCTGGCCGGCATTCCGGAAAGGCTTTCTATCCTTGAGGCCCTTCTCCTATCGTCTGAAATGAGCGAGGCACTTGACGAGGCCCTAAGGATCCACCTCCAGTTTGAGACGGAGGTGGAGGCCGCAGAAGTCTTCCATGCCGAGGCAATTGAGAGCGCCGAATGTCAGGAAGTTATCTCTTTCTCCGGTGAAGATATGGACCCTTTTATACAGGGGCATATTCACCCGCTGTACATCACTGGACACTTCAATGGTGTAGAATTCCGCCGCTGCCTCGTTGACACGGGTTTCAGAATCAACCTAATTCCGACTCGGACACTGGGAAAGCTAGGTCTGTCTGAAGATGATTTAACTCCCTCTGACCTCAGAATCCAGGGATAGGACGAGACCGAGCAAACCCCAGTCAGCAAGATCTGCCTGAAGACTCAGTTCGGTGGCTTAATTGCCAGCACTGAGTTCATGGTCGTCTCTCAGGACACCGCCTACAACGCGTTGATGGGTAGGCCATGGATCCATCTGCATGCAGAAGTCCCTTCGTTGTATCACCAGTGCCTCAAATAATCCCTTAATGGTCAAGTAGGTGTTCTCCAAGGAGATGCGTCTCCTTTCGCCTATTGTGAGGCCCGCTATTTGGATGCTGATTATTACAAGAGTAAGGATAAGAAATTCCTAGTAAGTGAGGATGAACTCGCCCCGGTCACAAGTGATCCCTGGGTAAGCATGGATGATGCCTACATCCTCCCGATCCACAGATTGGAGGCCACGACCCCCGACATGGGGAAATGTTTTGTTATTTCAAGTATGAAAGGAAGGCATGTTCCCATGTCCAAGCAACGGCGGAAAATCACCTCGTACTCCTACACCAACCAGGCTCAGGTGATCCCGGAGCCTCCTACCCATGTGCGGTACCGGGATATCAATATTATGACAACGACAGTATGTCATACATGTCTCTTCCACCGGACTGGAATCAACTGACTCAGGTCGACGCGTCACCACTTCTTTGATATCATCAAACGTGGCCTCTTAGGCCGATGGCCAGATGGGATAGGGTCGACTGCCTTTATTGCTATGGTCTCAATGGCGAGTGAGTCTCCTGATATGATGTCCAATTCTACTCAAGCCAGCACCATATTCCCCTCAGGTTTTGATAGCCCATATGTATCTCCCGTTTCGGGAAATTCCCCCACGGGTGGAGAGGAAGACCTGGAGGATGCTCCCCCCGCCTTTGAGGAAGGCGTCTCTACCACGGTTGATGAACTGGTACAGGTGAACCTTGGTAGCGAGACAGATCCGAGACCCACATTGTTCAGTGCAGCCATGTACCCCGAGGAGTGACATCGGTACATAGACTTTCTCAAACAACACCATGAAGTGTTTTCCTAGAGTTACAACGAGATGCCAATACTAGATCACCAGGTAGCCGTTCACCATCTGGGCCTCCCGGAAAACCATCATGGGTTTAAGCAGCCTCCCAGGAAGATGAACCCTTCTCATGGTGCTATGGTTGAGGCTGAAGTTGACAAGCTTATCAAAGCCGACTTCATTAAGGAAGTCCAGTACCCCAAGTGGCTTGCCAACATTGTGCCAGTCAGGAAGAAGAATGGGAATATCAGAGTTTGCATCGACTTTTGCGACCTTAATCGCCGCTGCCCAAAGGATGAATTCCCACTCCCGGTGACTGAGTTATTGATTGATTCCACGGCCAGGTTCCAAGCTCTCTCTTTCATGGATGGTTATTCCGAGTACAACTAGATTCGGATGGCCCCCGTGGACGAGGATTCCACTACCTTCAGGGCTCCCCAAGGTACCTTTTTCTACCAGGTTATTCCCTTCAGCTTGAAAAATTCAGGTGCCACTTATTAGAGGGCCATGCATCGCATATTCAAGCCGATTCTCGGGACACTGGTGGAATGCTACATAGATGACCTAGTGGTCAAATCATGCCAGCACCAGGACCATCTCAAAGACCTTGAGAATGTGTTCGGTTTCCTCTGTTCCCGTCACCTGAAGATGAACCCGTTGAAGTGTGACTTCGGGGTCACCTCTGGGAAGTTTCTTGGATTTGTTGTTAGATACCGAGGCATTGAGATCGACCCCAAGAAGTTCAAGGCCATCAGCCAAATGCCTCCCCCGAGCAATATTCGGGAACTTCGAGGTATCCAAGGCCACTTAGCCTATATATGCTGATTCATCACGAATCTGGCCGGAAAGTGTAATCCCTTTTCCCGGCTCATGAAGAAAGGCGCCGCTTACGAATGGGATGAAGAGTGTTAGACCGCCTTCGAGGAAATCAAGCAGTATCTTCTACAACCTCCGGTTTTGATTCCACCTGTTTCTGGAAAGTCGTTGGTCCTTTAAGTGACCGCCCTAGAACGGTCCCTCAGTGCAATTCTCGTCCAGAAGAATAACAAGGGTACTGAGAACAATCTCTAATACCTCAGTCGCATGATTCTCGATACGGAGGTCAGATACTCCCCTATCGAAAAGAGCTGCCTTGCGCTCGTCTTTGTCGTACAGAAGTTGCGGCATTACCTGTAGCACCATGAGGTAAAATTGGTCTCTCAGGTAGAGCAGCTGAAGTACATACTGACCACCCCATGTTGGCTGGATGACTATCATGGTGGGAGGTGATTCTACAGTAGTTTGATATCAGGTTCGTACCTCAGAAGTCCATTAAAGGACAAGCATTGGCAGACTTTTTAGCTTCCCATCCAACCTCCACGGATCAATCCCTGGACCTGGATTTTCTTTATGAGACGATCCTCTCAGTCGATCGTGCCGTCCCATGTTGGAAAATGCACTTTGACGGTGCCTCTCGGAGCCCCACTGGTAGGAGGCTCAATGAACCTAAGCTCAATAGAGTAGGCCTGGGTATTTTCTTCATTACCCCAGTGCAATCCATCCTTCCATACTTGTTCCTATTGTCATAAGGCTTTACTAACAACGAGGTAGAGTACCAGGCTCTCATCACCGGCCTCGAGTTATCCCTTGAGATCGACGTGCCCCATCTACATGTGAAAGGAGATTCTGAGCTGGTAAGAAACCAGGTCAATGGCGACTATGTTATCAGGAATCCGGAGCTTGTACCGTTGCTGGAGTGCACCCTCCACCTAATGGCCTAGTTCTCTTCTCGACCAGAGATTACCCATGCCCCACGGTCATAGAACGGTCAAGCAGACGCCTTGGCTGTCTTAGCTGCATCGCTCGCAGAACCTGAGCAAGATGATTTGATCATACATGTGGCACACCGAAGAGTCATTGCCCCCATCACCCAAGAGGACAATGATAGCCTGCGGGTAAGTCATCTCACCGCCGGGCCCTCTACGTCAGGGGTCCTGGATTCGTCAAACATAGTGGTTGAAGTCACTCCCGACTCGAGGGTACCTTTTGTCGAGTATCTCCAAAATGGTTGCCTCCCAGACGACCAGGCCGAGTATGAGAAAATTTGATGCCGCGCGCTGCAATTTACCCTCCAGAGTGGTCCCAGGCTTGAGAAGATCCTCTATTAGCGGAGCTTCGATGACGTTCTCCTCCGTTGCATTCAAGGAGTAGAGATTCCTCAAGTTATGTAGGAGGTCCACGCCGGTTCCTGTGGTGCCCATCAAGCCGGGCCGAATCTGTCCCATTAAATCTGGAGGCTAGGGTACTTCTGGCCCTCTATGATCCACTATTGTATCGGGTATGCCAAGAGATGCCACGCATGCCAAGTTCACGCCAACTTCCTTCATCGGCCGTCGGAGCCTCTCCACCCCACCAAGTACTCTTGGCCATTTGCGGTATGGGGACTTGATGTAGTGGGACCATATCCACCGCCAACAGCTCACCAGTGTAGGTTCATCCTGACTGCTACAGATTTCTTTTCCAAGTGGGAGAGGTAGTTCCACTCAAAGATGTCAAGGCCCGTCCTACCCATTGTGATCCAGATGCCATCGTTACGCACTTCAGTCTATGACCAGCAGGCGCCAGATGAGGTGGCTAAAATCCATCTAGTTGAATTAGAAGCATTGGACGAGAACTGGCTTCGTGCCCTGCACAATCTGGAAAGTCATCAGAATAATATAGCGCGGCCTTCAACAAGAACATTCACCTCCGTTCTTTTATATAGGGAGACCTAATACTGGCCCTTCGAGGGCCAATGATCCCTGGTAGGAAACCACCCAAGCTAGAACCCAAATGGGAAGGTCCTTATATCATCCATAAGGTTTACCCCAATGGGGCGTAATCCTTGGTGACCACGGATGGGGAGCACATAACGCCTCCCACCAATGCCAGGTTCCTCAAGCAGTACTTCGCCTGATCCTAGATGGTCCGACATGACCTTAAACTGTATGGTCCAACACGACCTTAAACTGTATGGTCCTGCAAGACCTTAAATTGCACCGCCGTCCTACAGGATGATAAACTGAAAAATGGTATGAGCTCTATGACCTTAAACTAAGATCTCCCCTCGTCCTTACTGAAAGACGTTAAAATGCAAGCCAGTCAGGCCTCCCTAACCAATGCGCAGCCTCGGGCCCCTTGGCCTTCGTCGACTCGGACTCTCCAATGGGATTGTACGGTGTGGTGTGGGATCACATCCTCATTCACGTCGGGTTACCCGCCGTACCATACATATACCCAGTTGAGACACATTTCTCATCCAGAACAACATTGAAATGCGCTTCAAGAACTATGTGTGGCTTGATTCCCATCTTAAAGGGATACATAGGAATGCTCAGACACCTCATCTTGAGCCCAGCCCCAAGCTCTTCTCTCCCACTATCCCTCCTGGGAATAGTTTCCTTGGAGGGTCCTTTCGTAGCGAGGAGTAGGCTTTCTTAGCCCCGCTCATACAACCCTGCTCATACAAGGATTGTAAGGGTTGCACCATGAACCCACTCCCGTTATTCTATCCTCCCACGTCCTCACCGTATGACGTTAAACTGCATGGCCTTCAGGAAATACCTATGGCTTGATTCCCATCCTAATGGGATACATAGGAACGCCCGGACATTTCATCCGTTGGCCCAGCCCAAAATCCAAAATCTTCCCCTCGGGTCAAGACATATGGCAGGGTGCACACTTTTTCCCCAACTCACATCGAGCCAGCCTCGACCCAATTGCACGTCCCCCTAGAGATGTTTGCCTCTTTTTTGGATGGATACAGCTATGCTTCACCCACTCCTTGACTGGGATTACATCATTTTTCACACCCAGAGGGACCCCCAAGAATGGCCTGGATATTACGCCTAAGGGCTCTCCTACTGATACGGGCCAACGCCCCCGAGGGTTTCCAAGAAACAAGCCGATAAAAGTCCTGTGTTGCGAATTTTGTCAACAATCGACGCTCATTTGTTGCTCCCATATCAAGTCACCATAGGAACGCTGTGTTGCGAACATGGTCAATAGTGTCCTGGATCCTCGGGTCCACCCCGAGATGGCCCAAACATCGAGTGCGGTAACTCGTTCTACCCCATCCTGAAGCAACAAACTTCCCTCCGGGTGGTGCCAGTGGTCGGGCCCACGACCCCGATTATCTTATAAGGAATGTACGGCGTGGAGTAGGATTACGTCCTCTTTCACGTCAGTTTACTTTCCATTCCATACACATCCCCGGACGAGATACAATTATCTCTTTCCCCGTCCTTTCTGCAAGATGTTAAACTGCAAGTTAGTCAGGCCGTCCTGACCGAGGCCCAACCTCATGCCTCCCTCACCAAGGCCTAGCCTCAGGGCCCTTGGCCTTTTCGGGCCCTATCCCAAGATCTTACTTGGAGTGTATAGTGTGGTGAAGGATTATGTCCACATTCACGTCAGTACTATACACGTCCTCTATCCAGGGAATCATATTCCCCGACCCTCGTCCTCACTGCAAGATGTTAAACTGCGAGCTTGTCAGGCCTTCCTGACCGAGGCCTAGCCTCCGGCCCCTTGGCCTTACCGGGCCCCCGGGCCCAGTTTCTTTCCCACAAGATTTTGCATTATGGTTCGGGATTATGTCCCCATTCGTGTCAGGCTACTCTCTGCATCATACACATCCTCGTTAGGGTATCCTGCCCCTGGGTATATTGTAGAACTACGTGTGGCTTGAATCCCATCCCTATGGGATACGTAGGACCACCCGAATGACTATGCTTCTGTTCCAGCCCCATATTTTGGGAATCTCCATCCCATCATGGCTCCTTGGCCTACCCTTCCTCCATGAGGGGTGTATATGGCGTGGTATGAGATTATGTCCTCATTCACGTCGGTCCTGTAATGACCGCTCCATGTACCTCTCCCTCCCGATCTATTCCGTAGACCCTTTTCAGCGGTTCACCGATGTGCCTATGGGTACTCTGGTTTATTACCTAGAATGCCAAACTTTACTCGGACACATCCGCACCCGCTTTCTAGGCTTTGTGTATCCCTGCATCAGGACTTCCATCATCTTTCACACCCAGAGGGACCCCCAAGAACGACCTGGATACTACGACCAAAGACTCTACTACCGTTACAGGCCAACTCCCCCCAAGGGTTTTGGACAACAAATCTATAAAATCCCACGTTACAAATATGGTCAGCGGTCGATGTTCGTTTGTTGTTCCCACCTCAGGCTAACGCGATTTGGAGACTATTTTTTCCGCCATGGTTAACAGTTTTCCTCTATCGCCATGCCAACCCCATTAAGCCCAAAATGTTGGTTACATGATTCACATCCTTCTCCATTCTCATCATGTCCAAGTAGAGTCTCAGAACTCTTGGTACTATTCCTCCATGCACGTCTGCGCGTTGGGGGAACAAGCCGCGCCAAAGGTGTCCTTTGAGGCTCTTTACCGACTCCCCTTTGTTGGACGCCCCAAGTATTGCGATAAGGATTCCTACCTTTGTTTCCCACAACAAGTTTAACTCACGTGGGCTTAGGGATCAGGTTGACATATGCTCTTACTCGAGAGGTTGTCGCTATTCACGGTCCGAGCTCTAAGACCATAAACTAAGACCTCCTCAGAACTACGTTCAGCTTGATTCCCATCCTCATGGGATATGTAGAACCACTCGGATGCCTTGTATTCAGGTCCATCCCATTTAGGGAGCTAGTCTCTCCCCCCTGTTTCACCTCTTACCTCTATATAGGCCCCTCGGCCTAAGGTCTCCCTCTCAGAGTGGCATACCGTGTGATGTGGGATCATGTCTCCATCAATTGTGTTTCATGACACTGCGCACATTCCCCGCCTAGCATCGCCTCTGCTACGTCTTCACTGCGTGACGTTAAAATGCATGCTTGGTCCTATCGTACGACCCTAAACTGTGAAATTATCATCCTGGCTGCACGACGAAAAACATCATTGTATTGTGATGACCTCATTGTAGAGGGCATCATGTTGGGTATTGGTCATGTGCCATGCCATTTTCCAATGCCTATCACATCTTGATTCTTGTGGCGACACCAGGGCCTGCTACCCTATTCCAGTCGCTTCACAAAAAAACACTCACCTTAAAGGAAAAAAACAAGATTTATCAAATTCCGCTCCTTTCGGTGCAAGGGCCGCGCCCGCACTTCCCTTTTTCCCCTGACACTGGTATCTTACCATGTCACCCTTCAGAACTACATATGGCTTGATTATCATCCTCATGAGATACATAGGAGCACCCATGAACTTCCTAGCAGGCCCAACCCAACCTTCGTGTTCGGTCTCTCGACTCGAGCATTTACCCAGAGAACACATGGTAAGTAGGGCTTAGGTCCTCATTCATGTCGGGTTTTGTAACCGCCTTGCCATGTGTCCCCTGCTACCCTTACCCATTCATGGTCCGAGTTCTATGACTATAATCTAAGACTCTTTCATGAACTATGTGAGGCTTGATTATCATCCTTATGAGATACGTAGGAGCGCCCGGGCACTTCCCTCGGGCCCAAACTAATTTTCACTTTCAGTCCCTTGACCTAAAACCTCTCCCAAGGGGGTCGTGCGGTGTGATATGGGATTATGTCCTCATTCACGTCGGGTTGTTCACCGCACCATACACACCCCCTATTCCCATTCATTCCAGGTGTTTGAGTTACTCCACCATGTGCCTCTTATGTTTCCTCCCGCCCTTTGGTCCGAATTCTACGACCCTAAACTAAGATATCCCTATGGGAAAGGACTCTGCTCCCTCTATCTAATACGTCTCGTTGTCGTATTCAGATGTGTTTTAACAAAGAGCCTGAAGTGTGGAATTTTCAGGGGGACATTCCCCTCGTCCCATGACCACGCTTTGTGAGCTCTCTATTTGGATCCTCATCCTCTTCCACATCCAAAAGGACCCTCTGACAACATGGATAGTAGGCTTAAGGGATCTCCATGAATGCTGGACCTAAGGGTCCTCCAATCGTTTTGGGCCAACGTCCCTACGGATCTCTGACAACATTTGTGACACGGTCCCGTGTTTCGAACATGGTCAACAGTCGACCCTCATTTTTTTGTCCCCATTCTAGGATAATGCGGTATGGATACTGTGGTTATGCCATGTTTAACAGTTATCCTCTATCGTCATGACACCGTCATTGCGATCCAAATGTCAAGCATCATGATTCACACATTTCCACATCCTCGTGTTCAGGTGGAATTACAACATTCTCGGCTCTATCTCTTTGCGCATCTAGGTGTGCCACATGGTTGTGTTAGTATCATGGGGCCGGTATTCACCAAGCGTCTCTCCACCCTAACCTCCCCTTTTATGTGTCGGGAAAGTCCCACCACTACTTGTTTCCCACACCGAGCATGGCTCACGCGGGCTTAGTAGTTTTGGCAGGATGTGTACCAACACGGCCAGGCTTCTCATCGTCCTGCATGATGTTAAACTACGCTTCCAAAACTATGTATGGATTGATTACTATCCTCATGGGATACGTAGAGACACCCTGGTATTTTGCCTAGCGTCCAACCCATAGAAATCATTAATCCCATCCTTCCCCTTTCCGGCCCCCTGGTCGGACCCCTCACTAGAGAGGCCCTATCCTAAAGAAGGAAGGATCCATGACCAAACCAACGCACCCATCTGGCATACTCCCACCACGGTGGTGTAACTACCTAAGTGTTGGATTCTGTTTGGGAAAACCATCGCTCCATATTCCACGCTTTGCGTACCCCATTTTCAGACCCTCATCCCCTTTCATGTCTGAAGGAACCCCCTAACGGCCTGGTCTCATGCCGCATCGGCTCACCTACCGTCCTGGGCCAATGTTATGGAAGACTGGTCATGCTTTGAGGGACCCCCTAACAGTATGGATGCTCGACCCAGGGTCCGCCAACTTTCCTAGGTCAACGTCCCGAAAGATTGACCGACAACATTTGTGACATGGTCCCATGTTTTGAACATGGTCAACAGCCGATCCTCATTTTTTTCTCCATTTCAGGATAATGTAGTAAGGATGATGCTTCTCCACCATGGTTAACGGTTGTCCTTTATTGTCATGCCATCTCCGCAGTGTTCCGAATCTTGGGTATCGTGATCCATACCTCCCATTTCCATCTGTTCGGACCGATCTTAGTGCCCCAAGAATTACACCGTTCGTGCATAAGAGAAGACTAAAGAAACGGTAATTCGGCCGTTCTAAGGACCTCCTTCTCCGGCTAGGCCTCTCCCACTATCCGGAAATCCGGATTGGTTTTCCAAAACTCTGGATTCATGAGGATTGTTTTCCACTCCCATCTTGGGAGGGACGATGAGGCAACTATCTCCTGTTTCTCACATCGTGCTTGACCCACTTGAGCTTGGGGAATTGACACCGGACGTCCTACCAATATTATAGGGATGTAATGAACCGATGAAAACAGTGGAAATCGTGCATTCTATGGTATTCAAGAAAAAAAATTGAAGCGCAATAGTACCATTGAAAGGTTTGTGATTTGTTACAATACACGGGGGTCGACTCCCCCCATGGACGGGTTGACCCCGTCAAAAGAACGTTGTAGCTCCACCACCCTTCGGCTTGTGGCGTCGAAGACTTGCTATCGCCGAATCAACTCCCGCTCCTCCTCAGTAGCGGTGGGGCGCAGTCCGTCAACCTTGGCTCTGGCCCTCTCTACCCCAGCCTGAATGGCAGTCATCTTTCCAAAAGCCTGCCTCATATGCTCTTTTGCCTCTTCCAGCTGGACCTTCAACCGTGAGATCAGCTCAGATTGTGAATTAAGAGAGGCTGAGTGCTCATCCGCCCAGTTCTGCAGCTGTTGGACCTCAATATCAGCCTCCTAGAGCTTCTTGATGTTGGTCGCCTTACCCCGCTGCCAGCCCACGCTGAGCCTGCGATCATACTCCCAGATCTTCTCGGCCATGAGATCTCGGATGAGCGCATGAGGACATTGGGCATCCACTCCTCTAGCGTACAGTTCGTGCAGTTGCGAGCGAAGTCTGTCCATTTCATTCACCTATAGTGTTTGGGGGGTGTCCTTGATGAAGCGTGTGATCAGCTTCCACGATCAGCGGCGGACTATGTTTCTGTCCTCCTCGTCGGAGGCCGTTTCGTCCCATTCTGCGCGATTGGCAGGCTCGTACGCAGGAAATGCCCACAGGAAATCCTCGGCAGGATCTACATCTAGTGTTGAATCCGGCACGACATCTGGCGCTGAAGCAGGCATGATGGGACTTGGGTCGGCTGATTGATCCTCTTCATCAGAATCCACTTCAATAACCTCAGGCACGACCCTTCTAGTGGCCCCTCCATTGATAGTGTGTGTAACAGCTCGGGGAGATGGGGGGACTATCTCCACCATCACCGACATGCCCCTAGGAGGAATGCCGCCAGACATCCCAACCAGCCTTTCCGCAGACGCCAGTCAGAGAACTGTACGACAAGGAGGGACATAAACGTTAGTTGGCAAAGTCTAGATATGACGACAAGGAAACCAGTGGAGGAAACTTATAGAGATCGACCTCCTGGTGCTTCTCTTGAGCCGATACTGATGGGACCCCTAGGCGAGGCCCTCCGTATACTGTTGGAAGGTCTGGAGATTCCAGAGGAGCCACCTCGGGTGCTCTGGTCCCACCAGATGTGGAACTGGATGCAGCCATAGGCGCGGGTTCTGAAGGTCCTGCATCATCACCCGTCGAGGGGCGAGAACGTGGCCGGCGTAAAAGTTCCTCTTACATGGCTCAAACATTGGTGATAAGTCCATAATGGCCCAAGAACTGACCATAAGGAAAGAAGTTCAGAATTCTACCTTGAGAGCCTCCGCGAAATCATAAGAATTTGAGCCTTGATCTCCGACCTCGCCCTCCTCCAACGAGCTCCCTCCTCCAGCCTCATCCTCCCGAGAGGAGTCCTCTAATTCTTCCAGCAGGGGGAAGCGCTCCCTTAGATCTGCAGCTGACAACTGTGGGGGGACCGTCTGATCCAGCAGTACCCTCACCCGGTCTGTCATTGGGCACAGGGCACCACTGGAATGAACGTAGTCCTCCATCTCGTCCAAGTATTGCTTTGCCTCTGCTGGAGACGCCATGAAACTAGCCCGGACTGGGCCTATGCCCAGTAACTCCATCCTGAGGTGATTCAGGTGCACCCATATCTCGGATGGACTGAGGAATTTCCGGTTGACATCCCAAAAGTCCCAGGCCTCTGGGAAGATGACATCCTCTCCCATGTCGATATGACACAACCTCTTCCCCAGAGCTTGAGTGGATATCCTACAAAATCTCCTCGATGGTCACCCCTCAGGATGTCCCTGCTCTTCTGGAATCACCGGATGCTCCGCTGCTGCCACACCCTCGGCCGGTGCGGGTCTCACCGTCACTGGAGCCCCACCACCGTGAGAGGCCCTAGTTTCCCTCCGACCCCGACCTCAGGACAGAGGAGGCCCACCGTTGCCAACCTGAATAGTTAGCTGCTTCAGCATCTCCCCTGGGTGAGCACCACCCAACTAATGGCATACTCCTTCACTAATCCGAAAGCGGCGGTGGATGGAGGCAATGCAATTCGCATCTTCCCATCTTCCCGTGTGAACTTGAGCCACAGCTGCCTCGTCAGACACGGGTGATCCTCATGACACACCTCTCAGTAGACCTACGGGGTCAGCCGCTGGAGGCATTGTAACTGCCTCGCAAACCGATGCAGGGTGTACGACTCGTAGAGCCGCTCACGATCCACTCGTGCCACCAAGACTCTGCCTCGAAAGGACAGGAGGTAAGCTCGGTGCTCTTCTGTTCCCCGCCCGTTGTCAGTGAGTATCCCCGTTGGCAATGAGAAGGGGTGGAAATTAAACTCATCCGCCCCCCACACCTGGTTCAGCACCATCGGCGCGGTTAGTTTGAACAGGAAGCTCCCGGCCGCATTCAGAATGGAGGGACGAAAGTTCATTCCCAGCTGCGAGATAGGGTTTGGATACTCATAGATCCCCCTGATGTGCACCGCAATCCACCCATATAGAAGGTGGAAGGGCCCGCATATCCTCGGCGGCTTCTTACCCTCGCTAACATGCCGCAACATCTTATACAGCTTGGCGAGCATGGGAATCCCCAGATTGACCCGCTGCCCCATGGCCAGCATGGATGCCATGATAAACGAGCTGAGCTGCACCCCCATGATGGTATCCCTCACCGGTAGGATCCAAACACAGATGAGAGCCGCAATGAACGCCGCCAACCTGACTATATGCTGATGTTCAGTGCTGAAACTGAAACCCCAAGTCTTCCATTGGTTGTCCTCCAAGACCCGCTAATACAAGTGCTCCTTACCCCATTGGGCCACCCTCAGACAAGTTCGAGGCCTCAGAGGGAACTCTCAGTTTTCTGGGAAATTCAGGAAGCGGTTGAACCACTTCTTAAAGTGGACATCCCTCACTACCTCCTTTTCCTCTCAAGGGACGAGTGCCATCAACACTAACGCCAGTCGCGGAATTTTCTCTGTATCCTCCCACACGCTCTTGATGGGGAAGAACTCATCATACATGGCCCCCAAGATCAGAACCCCCGAAATCTGGTGGACATCCCATAGGCTGATCCCACCTCCCTGTGGTGCAGGTGAAAAGTATTGGTCCTAGACGACCATCTGCTCAGCAATTCCAGCATCAGTTTTTTCGGTTGGTAAAAGTGGAATTGGGAGGCCCATGCCACCTCATATAAACCCACACTTCTCAGATAGCCCCCAAACTCCTCGCATGAGGCACCTACCCAGTAGGCCCAGGCCCAGTCATCAGTAAAGTTGCCGCCCTGGTGCAGGTCTCACTCATCGGACCACCCCTTCTTCGGATCCTGCAACACCACCATCAGCATGGTACGGTACAGAGGAGGGGATGTCTCCGATTGCAGTGGCTTCCCATCAATATTGTTCACATGGTTGTAGAGATAGTTGACGGTGACGGGTGTGAAGTCCCCCTATGCATGACCATCGGCTTCCCTGAACCATTGGTGCTGACATTTCGTGCTCCTAAACCAACAAGCCGGTTCATCCCTACTCGCCTTTGGGATGAAGACGTCATCCCTCAGCCCGAAGCCATACAAGGGCAGTTTCTTGCATAGCGGATAGTTCATCTGACCCTCCTATAGTAGTTCTGTCAAAGAGGTATAGTCCGAGTGGCTTCGGACCATCTCCCCAAGGCCCAGACATTTGGCCATCTCATCCCTCCGGGCAGCATCGACAATCACCCCCAACACAGCTTCTCGATGGGCCATTTCGGTTCCAACACTCAGAAAATAATTTTTTAGAAAGGATCGCGAAGATGGGTCGTGAATCCGGCTCGCAAAGATCTCTCTCAAATATTGGTTGCGAAACCAAGCCACAGAGTCGGACCTAGGCCGGCAAACAAGAGTTCGCTTGGCGCGGTCGCGGAGTCGGAGACCCGCGGTTCACCACGAAGCTTGATTCACGGAGAGTCGGCGCAGAGTACACGGAGCTTCGTGAAATCGAGAGCACAAAATGAAAAGAAAATCGTGTGAAGACAAAAGTGGTCGGCCCCCTATTTATAGGTGGCAACCCCGGAGCTTCGCAGCACGCCCCGCCCACGCGGAGCATCGCGACGCGTCTGGATCCCATGGCCCCGGTCAGCACCGCAGGCACCCTTCGTGAAGTCGCATCGCGAACCGCAGGCAATTTTGGCAATTTTCCCTCAGACATCAACCCTGCATCCCTCCGCGGCTCCAAGTTTGAGGAGGGGCATTTGTTAGACCAAAAATATTTCACGAATGGAAGGAGAGAAAAAGAAGCCCCGGATGCTGCCTTGCGAAGCACCGACGCGAAGCACCCCCGAGCATCGCGGTCCCGCGAAGCACCGGATGTGGTACCTCTCCGTGAACGGCCTGACGTTCACAAGCCCACCGTGAAGCACTTGAGGCGGTACCTCTCCGCGAACGGCCTGATGTTCGCGAGACCGCCACGAAGCACCGGAGGTGGTACCTCTCCGCGAACGGCTTGACATTCGCGAACCCGCCGTGAAGAAACCGCCTCCCCTTCGTGCCGCATGAGTTCTGCTTCGCGGCGCCCCTTGCCTATAAATACTGGGTTCCCCCTGATCCCAGAGGACGGATGATCCGACCTCTCAGCTTCTCCACTCCCGAATCGTGAATCACCCTTTTCCCCAGGAATCATGAGCCCCGTGAAGTACTTCTACTTCGTGTGCTGCCTTCGCTTTGTCTCGTTTTGAGCCCCTCTTCCGAGAGGGATGCCCTTTGTGAAGCTCAAGGGCATTTGTGAAGGATGGGGATTCCCAAGGGAACCCGGGTAGCCGCGGAGCGTTTATGCTCCGCGAAACACCAATCCTGTACTAGTGATCCCCATGCTAAGGCAGGATCGCTACATATCACAAAGCACACTACCTTGCGGCACCTTGCTTCGCGAGGCACCTCTTCTTTGTGAGGCAGTGCTTCGCAAATACTATTCCACTTTGCGAAGCACCCCCCACTCACAACTTTTCCCCATGCTAAGGCCAAGGCACCCCACTTCGCGAAGCACACTCCTTTTCTTGGAAATTCCTCTTCCCGTGTGATCCTCTATGTATGCACGATGTAATTTCAAAGTCCCACGGACCACACCACTTGTAGCGTTTCTTTTCCTAATGCTTCTTCGCATAGGCACGCTAACGACTATTACTTCTTCGCATAGCCATGCTAACATGGACCCCTCGATGGTTCGCTCTACGACCCCCCTTGACCACAACCTTACTAGTACCTTCGGTCCCCCAAGGAGCAAAGGGCGCCGGTCAGGTAAGTCCTATGGGTGCGGAGTGAACCCCCCTTGTCCGAGATGCAGGACGTTAAACTGCCAAGCACCTCGTCCTCAACACATGACATTAAACTGTGATCCGTCCCCATGCTTCGCACGTAGGGTCCCCCCAGCTCAGACATTTTTTACGCCACCCGTCTCCACAGAGATGGGGTCACCCCCTCCACAAGGGATGATATCCTCCTTCTCGGAGTAGCACATGTCCATGGGAGAAGGGAAAACACCTTGGTGTAAGCCCCCTAGACCCTCTTGCGGAAGGATGCTCCCCTGAATCTCTGTACTTCTCCACTACCAAGGTCAGTGGAGGGAATGATAGGGAACGAGGCACCTCCCATCATTGGTCCCAAATCCCTCTTTCGTTGTGCTTTGCCGCACTTCGGGCCTCCATCCTGGAGTAAGTCCCAGCACCATGGGCCGCCTAATGCGTAATCCCCTCTTAACTTCTCATGGACACATCCTTCGCGACGTGATCATCAGGTCCCTGCAACCACTTGTTTCTCACACCGAGCATGACTCACGTGGGCTTAGAGTGAGCACCGACCCTGACCGCCACCCTAGAGAACTACAAGGACTTTGATCCATGTCAAGACATGGTACGTAGGAAGCCTCCTTGAGGTTCAAGCCCATCGGTCGTTTATTCACGTCGTGTTCCACCCTCGTCCAGCATGACGTTGAACTATATTCCCTCGTCTAGCATGACGTTAAACTATATGCCCTCGTCCAGCATGACGTTAAACTGTATTCCCTTGTCCTGCATGGCATTAAACTGCACACACCTTTTGAACTACGAGGATTTTTATCCATGTCAAGGCACAGTACGTAGGAAGCCTCCACGAGGTTCAATCCCACCCGTCATTTATTCAAGTCGAGTTCCACCTTCGTCCAGCATGACGTTAAACTGCAATTCCAGTCCGACGGCAAGCCGTTGTGACCAACCCGAACTATGAGGTCTTTGATCCATGTCAAGGCATGGTACGTAGGAAGCCTCCCTGAGGTTCAAGCCCATCTCCCATAGGATCAAGGTCCCTTCCTCATGTCGGTTCGCCGACACCCACCCTCCGAACTACGAGGTCTTTAATCCATGTCAAGGCATGGTACGTAGGAAGCCTTCATGAGGTTCAAGGACACCACTATTGGACCCCTAGGTCTACATTCACGTCGGTTCGCTGGCGACTACCATAATTTGAACTATGAGTACTTTGATCCATGTCATGACATGGTACATAGGAAGCCTCCACGAGGTTCAAGCCCACCCGTCGTTCATTCACGTCAGGGTTCATCTTCGTCTCGCACGACGCTAAACTGCATCTGGTCCAGCGGAAAGTCATTGTGACCAACCTGAACTATGTGGTATTTGATCCATGTCAAGGCATGGTACGTAGGAGGCCTTACAGAGGTTCAATCCCACCACCTGTTGGTCATCCCGACCTTATTCACTTTAGGTCACCAGCACCTGGGCAGCCTAGTGTGTAAGCACCACACCATCTGGACCAAGGTCCACCTTCACGTCGGTTCGCCGACGAAGCCCTTTGAACTACGAGGTCTTTGATCCATGTCAAGGCGTGGTACGTAGGAAGCCTTCATGAGGTTCAAGACGACCACTAGTGGACCCCCGGGTTCACCTTCATGTTGGTTCGCTGACAACATCCATCGGACCAAGGTCCACCTTCACGTCGGTCCGCCGGCACCATCCCGAACTACACGGACTTTGATTCCATACCATGGGGATACGTAGGAGGTCTCTTCGAGACTCAATCCCAACTTTAATGTCGCCCTTGCGATGGTCCCGTTTCATTCCCCATCCACTTCATTCAACTATCCATCACCCATCCTGTTTCTCACCACGATTGTCATATCCCGGCGAAGTCATTCCATTCCGCTCCTCTACGAAGCCGCCCATGGGATGGTTCCGATATCGGAACCCCTTCAAGGGAAATTCCTCAATCCGATCCATTCTAGCTAATGCTGTGATCGGGCTGATCCGTCTCCACTAGGCGTTAACATGCGGCATACCCTATGTTAAACACGGGAAGCTGAGGAAAACCTCAGATACATGTCTATGGAATATAATTCCCCACGCTTGATGTGGGATTCCTTGGGCTTCCATGCCCTCGAGAACCCCCCATGACAAGGGAAAAAAGATAGACATGCCAGTTCCCCAGCAGACAGACATGCTACTGATGCCTTGACGTGACTACTCCCCCGACGGAAGGTTGCTGCCCTGACCGGACCCTTTGGAATGTCCCGACAGAAGCAGTGTAATTAACCGGCATCCATGAAAACATGGCACTGGGAAGAGTTTCACGAACAACGTATTAAATCTATGAGGGAGACCCGAACTAGGTGACGAGTTCTGAGGAGGAATCCACAGAAGGAAGAACCGACATCCCATCATCCCGTTTCGATCAAGGAGCAGACGTACCTGAACAAGGAACGAATGCCGCCTGCCTTTGGAAAGAGGGAATCCGGGGCAACAACTACGCGTCCTCCACAGTCAGATGCACGCACCCCAGAGAAACCATCGGAAACAACAATGAATGGATCACTCCATTGCGATCCTCTCGAAAAAGTACACAAGTTTCACTATCCACTTATCCCAAACGGACACCTGGTGATAAAGATGGAAATCGCCACCAACTCCCAAAACGGCCCTCATGGGGCCCACACCACCATTTAGAATAAAAGTGGGGGAATTTTTCCATTGCAATTACCTTGGAAAAATACCCATAATCAACTACTCACATGGCCCGAACAGACATCCGATGGAAAAGTAGTAAAGCGCTACACGCGGCTTAAAACACGGGCCGAGGGGCCCACGCCTCAACTCTGGCTTCAATGCCTAAAACCACCCTGTAAATATTCATCTCGATGCCAGTGTCTCAATGCCTCTGACAATGCTCAAAATGCACATGGGATGTGTCTGCACTGCCCAAAATAAGAATCTCAGGAAAAGCGCTAAGCCACTTAACGTACGCGTCGCTCCACTGAGGCCCCCCATCTCGGGAGTTAAAACCCCCGAAACTATATCATATCCTCCAACTCGAGTCGAGGTTCTCACTACCATAGATGTCATGCAAAACAGACACCCGTAGTGGGAGATACGGGTGTCCGAAATTGAAGGGGGTGAGCCCCTTGGACTAGACCGGCCTGGACCGGCTGGTCGGCCGGATTTGGGCCGGCCGGCACTGACCGGCCCGGCTCGGAGCGCCGGTCCGCGGATCAGCCACACGGGCCGGACATGGATTCGTAGTCCACGCACAGACTGACCCTTGTGGCCGGGCGTCCCACTGCGTGAAGAACCACCAAGGGCGGGTCTTTGTGCCCCCGCGGGGTCGCGCGCCGCGAACCCAGTCTTCCGTTGCGCCCCGATGAGCTTGGCCTCACCGCCTGGAGCCACCACCTCACCCCGCCTGGAGCTACCTCATTGCACCAATTATCTAGACCCTGGACTCTCGCTACCTACGAGCCTCTACCACCACCACCGCTGAAGCCGGACCGCCGCACGCCGCCACCGGAGCTCCGCCCTGCCCCCAGAAAAACTCCAAAAACACTCCGGACTTCGCCGGATGATTATGATCGCCTCGGGACTCCAAATTTAAATCCGAGAGTTGAGTTGGGAAGCTTGGAAAATATACCACTCATGTATGGTCTTTTATAGAAGATCAAACAACATTTTGATGCTATAATTGGAATTCAAAGAGGGGTTTTTGATTTAAAAACTGAAAACAACGACCGCCTACCTGCGAGGGAATATCCCGACGCTTCACCGATGATCCGTCGGAGCTTTCACCGCCTTTCCAGAGGGATGTAGGAGAGGATAGGGGTTCCTCATCTTCTGTTGGGAGAGTGCGCCTGGGAAGAAGGGGGGAGAAGAAGGGTGGGGGTGGTGTTTATATAGAAAACACTTAAACCCTCGCCCGTCGGTCCCGTACCCGAACCCTCAGCAGGGTAGAGGTTAAGCCTCCCCTAGGGTAAACACCTCCTCCCAAGCACAATGGAGGTCTCACAATTTTAATCCAATAATCCATTCTAATGTTATAAAATTTAATGACCGAGTCCGCTAAATTATGAAAACGCCCCTGGTGACATTTTCCATAGAAGGGTCGTGCCTGCGAAACTTATACCCCTCCTAGGATAAATGGCATGCTCCGAACTCAACGGTGCCATTGGTTTTCCCATACGATCTACCATTTAATAGATACTGGAGTTTAACCATTAAACTAATAAATTAATTATTTAATTTATCCATTTCACGTTCCGATAACGAGCGAGGGGTCCAAACGCCTCACACCGACATGTTTTATGTCGTTCTTAGTGTAAACACCCCATTTCAGACCCATCCGTACACTCAGATTTTTGATCTGAAACACCATTTAGGAGTTATCCCATTTATTTGGCATTGTTAGTGTGAACTCATTGAAAACATAATTCCAGCCACACCAGGTCTTGGAATCGCATGCCGTCTGAAGGCGCTGCTCTGGAATAACATCAAGAATATTCCAAGGCCTTTTATAGCAAAAACCGGGTTCTTGCACGTGAAACTTGTAAGTGGTATAAAAGAAGTCAAATCTAATCATTAATTATCAATTAAATGATTGAATTCCCTTGAATACTATCTTACTAAAATGATTTTTTAATATCTAATAGCGTCATCTCTGATATTACTTTGTTATCGATATTATAACTATTAATTGGTTAATGATTAAAATATGAAGAAACATTCTATTCAAACCATCTGTATGTTCCAAAGGCTCTGCTGGGAGAGGAATAGAGTATACGACGTGTAATTCCAACATATACGCTTCGTAGTTTTGTATTCACATACGTATCTTTCTCCATCAGGTAAAATACAAAATAATAAGATCTAAGATCTAAATAGATCAGATCAATGTGTAGATCTAGATAGTCTAGAACATGGAATGCGTAACTCCACACCATGAAATTACCCTACACACCATGTAGCCCCTATCTTCTCACAGATGAGAACACATGGTGCTCTAGAAATCCAAGAATCAAATAAAAAAATGGGGACAAACATTCTGTGAAAATATGAGGTCACATGATGTGTATGTATGACTACATGATATGTACCTGAAGGTTTTCAATAGAAGGGAACATGCCCAGTCCCATGACTTGTATTGCAGACATGAGCAGAAGACTAGTACATATCGCATACTTTTGTACATTCCATGTGGTTTTCTTCATGTAGTGTTATCAAATTATCATGGAAAGAGTAATTAAATATATACTTAAAGCTTTTGATTATTTTTCTAGTGAATCATTCATTCAATAGTAAAAACCATGTTACCGGATTAACAATTATATAATAAATTAATTTCTATGTTATAATTTTTAATCAACACACAAGGTTTCCTCTAAGTAAACTTGTGTTCAAAATTAATTTTAAATAAATTTAATTTAGTATAAAATTATAGATGATGTTGAGTTGAGGATGGTTGGATGGAATTGAGATAAATTGAATTAATTAGATTAATTTATGTTGAATTATCTTAAATAAATAAAGAATCGAAGTAATTAATAACTGGATTGCAAATGTATGCTTGTTGTTTTATGTTTGGATGATCATGAGTTTAATCTATCCCTTGTATACGATTTATTTTTTAATTTATTTTGGTAAAATTTTTATTGATTTCATAGGAGTCATCCCTTACTCAATATTATGTAATGACCTACATGCTCACTATATCTTTTATGTAAACCCATTTTATCTAGTCTATTGAATCCCCTTACTGACATGTGAGTATAATATTATGTAAGTATAGAGCTCCCATGTTAGAGGAGTTTGTGTAGGTATAGGAGTTGAGGTGAAACCAATCAGGGTGATACATAAGATCCTAGGGGGAATGTTGTAACATGAACCAATATATAGTTCACGTTGAGTTTCCCTTAGGGTCCAGATCTTGTTTAATATATACTAGATAAACTATCCATTAGAAAATATGATCATCATGCCACTTATATGTCATTTTATCTATGTTTCATGGTTAATTATTTACTCTTGTTAATTCAATGTGATCAAAAAATAAATCAATTCAAAAGCATAAAATATGGAATAAAATATAACCGGATTATGCGTAATTGTTTCATTAGACATTGTTAATCACTTAAGTAAAGTCCACATAATATCACCAAGTCATGTGAAAATGATAAAATTGGATTTATGCGTAAGGATTTCAATCCCTCAACTAAAATATTAAGTTGTTATATCCTTCCACTACATAAGTTAAAAATTACCTCATTGTTCAAATTGATTGACCAACCCATGTTGATATGATTTTCATTATCATGGAACTTTTATCATTAATTTTTTTATTGACATAAATTAGTTGACATCAAGGGATGAATTCCCAAGAATGAATTTATGTAACAAAGAGGAAAAGGTTAAGTAAATATAAAAATAGGATTTCAGGATTGTGGATTCCACTCAATAGATCAAGGAAATATGAGTTAATGTAGTTGAAAAGTTATGCTTACAAAAAACCCTTCAAACATCTTGTTAGGACCAAGTCTGGGTTATGAGAATTGAATTTAGTTACTTTCAACTAGAATATCTAGGTGACAAGATATTCTAAAACTAACACTCAAGGATATTTATTTTCAAAAAATAGTGTAATATTAATGGAATTTAATTAAATTTAAATTTATTAATCTATTTTGTAATAATGAAAGTACTAATTATATGCTCTCAATTTGTAGAAATGGAAAATAAAACGACATTGAAAATTTAACTATGATCCATATTATAGAAGGAAAACCTTCTCATCAACATGAATTTCTAGGAGTGGTATATCAACTTTTGCATTATACTACACCATGATTGGAAATTGTGTATGCTGGAGACCCTACATCCAGAGTTCATTTTTGAAGAGGATAATGAGGGAAAATCTCCCCCTATTTAAATAATGTGAGTGAAACTATGAATATATAATGATTTATGATATTTTCCTCATCCAGTGAGATTTTAAATAAATATGAGGTTATGTATGCGAATAAAATAATTTCTCACCTTAAGGATTTATATCATGAGAAGGTGAGATCGTAGAGATATGAGACCCCTAATTGGCTATTCACATGCAAGATTGCATATTTAGATCAAGTTGTAGAACATGTATTCAATATGATTGGATACATTGATCACATGAACATCTTGGGTTTTATGATCCTTGATGAGTTGAGAATATATCTCATTCTATCCTCACTACCCAAAATCATCTCTAGTTTCATTATGAATTATAATCTGAGAAATAATGGAAAGAAACATTCATAAATTATTACACATATTCTTCAAGTTGATAAAGACATGGGCGGTGAAAATCCCCTTATCTTTATGGTAAATATAATATGATGAATAAGGAAAAGTCTCTAAAGAATAATTCTAAGTCTAAGAATACGTAGAATCTTTTTTCCAAGAGGAAAATATCCAAATTCAAGGAAAGGAATATGACATGGTATATTTTTCATGTGGAAATAAGGTCCATTAGAAGGGTAATTACACCCCTCCAAAGAAGAAAGGGAAATATTTTGGTGTGTTCATTATCGAGTGTAATATTTTTCTATATTCAAGTTGTTCTTAGATATTGAATTTTTTTCTCACATTTGTCTCGAAATATAAGAATGCAGTAGATTTCAGAATGTTGCAAGAGGTGACATGGATCTTCAGGCTACCAAGGTAGCGATACTTTATGCTCTATCCATTAGGGACTACCATATCACATTGGAGACATGAATCATTTTAGTTTTAAAGAATTTTTATTATTTTCCTAAAATTAAGAAGAACATTATTTTATTTTCTTATTTATATATGGTTGGATTTTTTTATTTTTGGTAATAAAGGTTCATACTTTTATAAAGGTAGAATATGTTTTGGTATGGTAAAATTGAATAATGATCTTTATGTATTAAATTATGAAAACCAAATATTGGTAATTGATACTAAAGTTAACACGCTCAACTCATATGAAACCTAGTTGTCACATCACTGTCTTGGTTATTTAAATGTGAATCGTTTGATAAAGATCTATCAAGATAGTTATTTAGACTCTTTTGAGATAAATTTACGTGAAATATATCATTCTTGTTTACAAGGAAATATGACCCCACCATTTGGTTTCCAAGGTGAAAGGTCCATAGATCTTCTATAATTGTTACACAATGAAATGTGTGTACCTTTACAAGTGGAATATAGATATGGATTCACATAATTTATTACTTTTACCGAATACTTGAGTAAATATGGTTTTATCTTCTTGGTGAGGTATATATCTAAATCCTTTGAGAAGTTCAATGTTTTTATGAATGAGTTTTAAAATCAAACTATTAAGAAGATAAAGAAACTTTAATCAGATCAATGTGGACAATATCTTAATCAAGAATTATCAAAATTCTATGAGATTATAGGAATTTATCTCAACTCACTCAAACTTATACACCACAATATAATGGTGTTAGTGAGAGGAGAAATTGTACCTTTTTAGACATGGCATGGTCTATGATGAGTCACAAAAGCCTTCCATTATCCTTTTAAGGATATTATTTATATAAAACATTATACTTTCTAAAGAGAGTACCAACCAAATCGAAAAATGATATTCCCTTAAATTTATGTTGTGGAAAGAAGCCTATTTTTCACATGTTCATTCTAGAGGTTGTGAGGAATTTGTTAAGGATATCTCAAATAACAAACTAGTACCCCTAGGTATGAAGTGTATCTTTATAGGTAATCCTAAGGAATCTAGAAGATACTACCTATACAACCCTTCATATAAGGAAGTGACTGTTTCAATACAAGAAATATTTTTTAGAGGGATCACATCATCAAAGAGGATAATGGTAGAAATATTTACTTCAATTAAGTTGATGCTCGAGATAAAAAGGAGTTGGTATTGGAACAGATCCCACAAGTCCCTATAGAAGATGTTCTTGAATCATATGTACTGCATAGGATTGTTAGAGAGGTAATAGAATGAGAGAGATATAGTTTTCTATTCACTGATGATGATGAATCATTATTGGTTAGAAATGATGATCCTCTATCCTATATAGAGGTAGTAGAGAGCTCCAAAGATGCAAAATGGAATTAATCCACGAATTATGATATGTATTCCTTATATCAGAACCATATATTGGTTCAGATTGATCCATTGGTTGATGTGAAACCTATTTGTTGTAAGTGGGAATTCAATAGACTACTAGACATGGGAGGTAAAGTAAATACCTATAAAGAAAATCAAGTGACGAAAGGGTTTAGGAAAAATAAAGGCATTGACTGTAAAAAAAACTTCTCCACAATTTCATTGATTAAATACGTCATAATCCTTAATTTCATAAAAAAATACCATGATTATGAGATTTAGAAAATGGATGTCAAAGATACTTTCCATAAGGGGAACCTTTAAGAGGATGTGTACATGACCCAACCAAAAGTGTCTATGACTCTAATAAATTTAAAAAATGTATGAAAGTTTCATAGATCCATGTATGGCTTAAAGAAATCATCCAAGTCATGGAACATTTGGTTTTATGGCGCCATAAATAATTTGGTTTCATTAAGAACAAATATGATAATTTTTTTTACAAGCAGTTTAGTGGTTGTATATTTTTTTTCATAGTAGTATATGTTTATGACTTATTACTAATTTGAAACAATTTACCATTATTACAATAGGTTAAGGAATGGTTGATAAAGTTCTTATCCATGAATTACATAGGTTAAAAAACCTAAATTTAAGGGATCAAGATCATACATGATAGATCTAAGAGGCCTCATGGCATATGTCGTGATACATACATCAACCAAATAATAAATTGGTTCAATAAAGAATAGTCCAAGAGGGGATTTCTTCTAGTGTCACATTATGTACAACTTTCTCTGAAAATGTTTCCTCATATACAAGCTAAAAAAGACATAATGAATAATATCCCATAACAGTTTTGATAAGATCCATCATGGACTCCATGTTACTTATAAGTATTGATTTTTCCATGGCTTTGATTATAGTAGGAAAATATTAAGTAGATATAGGTGAACATCATTGTATGTTTATTAAGGTTATCCCTAAGTATCTAAATTGAACTAAGGATAAGTTCCTGGTATATGTAGGAGGTGAGGAGTTAGTCATTAGGGGTTATACAGATTCTCATTTTTAGATAGATTATAATGATTTAGAGTCACTGTATGGATATATATTTTGTCTCAATGGAGGAGGTGTGAGCTCTAAAAGTTTAAACAATCTAGTTCTATCTGATTCTACAGTGGAGTCTGGGTATATTTTGTCTTCCTATGTATCCAAGGAATTAGTTTGGGTTTATAAAATTTTCCATGAGATTGTTATGGTTCCTTGTAGAAAATATCATATAACATTTTATTGTGATAACACTACAATGGTGGATCTCTCCAAAGAGACAAGGACGCACCAAAGTATAAAGAACATACTTTTTAAGTCTCATATCTTAATGGATTTTTCTCAATGAGGTGTATTTTAGATGAGCATAGTATCTATGGTTGAAAATTTGATGGACCCCTTGATAAAGGATTTATCTTTATAGAGGAATGATTATCATATTAGATCTAGTGGATTGAAATTTGTTATTAGTTTTCACTACTGAAAATGGGAGTATGTTGAATTTTAAGCCCTATATTTGACTTACTTAGTACTTGATTACAATTTTTTCATTATTAATTATTTTTTATAACAACTCAGGTTTTACCATGTAATACTTTAAAATAATTCTAGGATAATTTATATAGTCAAGAACATAGTCAGTGTGGGATTCCTGGGCTCAGAGAGACTCAATGTGTTAATAATAAAATATAAAATATTTTTGGTTTCTCACACACTATTTTTCTATAAATTTAGTTTAAATCATAATAGGATTCACGAATAAAAAAATATGATATCATGGTTGAGTTTGGAACGTGGGTTTTACTCGAGGTACAAAAAAAGTTTGTTGGCTTCGGGTGCCCAGTTGAGGGAAAGTGTTAACAAGATTTTTGATATTATATTAGTTTATTTAATATCATAAATAAACTAAAATTCCCAAACCCCTTATATTTAATGAAAACAAGAGGTGGAGGGGGTCTTCCTTTTGTGACGGGTGAACTGAAGATGAAATAAGGGAGATGAGGAACTGCTAATCTCTGTTCTTGATAGTGATCAACTCTCGATCATGGTGCAATAGGTTGCACATGTTACGTTGGAACCAAAACTTCAGCATTTCACCACAAGGTTGGAAGATTTATAATAATTATTCCCTAATCCCTTTATATGTTTTGTTTTAAGGTTTTAGATCCCTATTATAACTGATATAGATACCTGGAGGGTAGATTAATGGATTTATAGTGGTAATTGGTGTTTTTTTGTGGTTTATAGGGATTTCCCATTCATAAATCCCAATCAAATAGTGTGTAGTATAGAAATTCATGCCATGTGTTCTTCATGTTTGAGGAAGATGATATTTTGGGGACTAAAATCCATGTATTTGGGGTACTTTCTATATTGTGATCCTAGGCCATGTGGCCAAGGACATGGGAAGACACACCATGTAAGGGGACATGACCCTATAGAAGTACATAACTAGATCATGGGTGTACACAAGCTAGATTACTTATCCATGTACATGAGAATGTGTGGAGTTACTAGAAATAGATCATATATATGGGAACTAACAAGGATATAGGCTTGGGCTAGGGTAAGAAGAACATGTTACATTCCAAGCGTACACGTTGTGTATGGAAAGATGGAAAACCAGGTTGGGAGCGGACAAGGAGATGACTAGGGGTTCAGACAAGGTCATGAACTGTGTGAAATGGGAAACACACCATGTATTCTCCTTATACATGTTTATTTTTGATAGATAACAAGGAAGGGGATGGTTTCAAGAGAATCACATTGTACAGTGTATACATGTTGTGTACTCCCCTTTGTGATTTCTCCCTCATACATCTCCATCTTTAGAACTCGGATGGAGGAATCAAATTAGGTTATCCTGCGTAGTTTTCTATGTAGAATGTGATGGTGGCCAATGTTTGTGAATGAGATATGCGATGTGATATGATACTTGAGGGACACATGTTATCGATAAATAAATGAGTATAAGTGAGCGTATTCCCTTGATCCATCCTTGTGAGTTCACAATGTGGTATTATGTCCAATGCACAAGATTGTGATCCCCTCGTCAGGATGAGTTCACATAGAGTTCATGTATTATTTTGATATCCTGGGGTGTGATCCTCTATTTAAATGTTGTTCCTTAGTGGTATTTTTGGTATCGGTAGGATCCTATTTCATGGGCATTGATTGCATACATAGAGGATTGATCCAGTAGGGTTTTTAGCATTATTGTGTTTGTGATCCCCTACTTAGAAGACAAATCTATATTGGGTTTTCAGTATCTCCCAATGGTCTTAATTGAGATCCCATATACATGTATCATGGTTCATAGTCTCAATAGGGTATGTGGTGTCCCCCAGTGGTCTTTGGTGTGATCACCTATCTTATCATTGAGATCTCCAGAGTTCCATATTATGTTTACGATGTTCCCCAATTATCTTGGGCGTGATCACATAATTGTGAGTTGTGATATTCTAGGTTTTAGTAGGTTTTTTTGGAGTCCCCCTTGATAAATGGGTGAGATAACTTATCTAGGTATCAAGATCTTATGGGTTCCCTGGTGACTTTTTCTGTGGTGAGACACAATGAGTGCGGTCTCTCAGATGGATTCCATCAAGGATGGTGGGGATGAGCCAGTGAATTAATGATACCCAATGAGCGAGAAATCTTAGATGAGTTCCATCTAGTATGATAGGGATTGATGAGTGAGTACTCCCAGATGAGTGTTACCTTTAAGCTTCGATTAGAATCTTATGGCTGGCTGTATGGTTGAGACCATTAGACTTGGAGTTTGAGATAAGTATATCTGGGTTATTCTAGGATACCTTTCAGTATGTCTCATATCTTGATTTACTACTAGGTGGTGATGATCTTACTAGTCATGTATAGTTGAGGATTGTTCAAGATGGAGATTTCTATACTCTCGCTCTTAGTTTTTCTGTACCATATGGTTGTGGTTCAAGAGGAATATTTTCTTTTAGTTTCCCCTTTTTATTTCTAGTTTTTGGGGAACCTAATGGGTATTGTTATAATCATCCCTAAATGTTATATTCCTCCACATTTAATGTTTTATGTAGATGAAACTCCTATTTAAGTAATCCAAGTAGGAATAAGAGTAGGCAAATCATAATTAGTTAGACAGACCGAGGTGTATATCCATGGTTGCATTTGATAGTAGTCCCCTCCTATTGAGAAGGATAGACACTTTTATCCATTTCTAATGATCTAGTATCTTCCAATTTTAATTATGGGGTAGATTTATACATTCATTTTGGTATCAGTTTTATTATTATCTCTAAAATGGTGCACATATATGGATGAGTGTTCATGTGTGCAAGTAGCATAAGCTAAGGACTCCCATGTGTGTGATATTCCTACTCAGTGCTTGTCACCAGCTCCTGGACTCTTATAGGAAGTCTTGGGGTAGTCTTACTTGAATTATTTCCATCTAGGTGAGCCATGGTGGTTTTGTTTCTAAGATAGTGTTATCTATGGTGGTTGGTTCTACCTTAGTACTAGAGTTAGTAGTTGTCTAGCTATGAGATTGGTTTGGTATTTATGGTGATAGTGTTAAAATGTTTTGTGTTTTGATTTCATGTTAGGGAATCTCTTTTTTGGTGTAGAGGCTGATGTATCTATTCACTAGGGCCAAATAAATTTATTGTTCACTTGGAACATGTAGGTAATAGTTTTTGGGAAACATTGGTACATGCATCATAGAAGAATTGTTTGTGGTTTCCAGGTCCTTCTTGAGTCAAATTCAAAAATATACTCTTTGACTATGGTGCATCTTGATTTAGTTTCAAGATTCCCCCATGATGATTTCTATCCAGGGTTCCATGATAGGATTTTTATAATGATCCACCCATTAATGTGGCTTCAGTGTAGGGGTCGATATAGTAGGCGATATCTTTGGGTGGTTATCCAGTTGATCCACTTCCTGTTAAGTAGCAGTTTGTTTTGGAATTACCTTCCAAGGATTCATGTAGGCTAAGTGAATTTAATGGGTTTCAAAGGAAATGAAATCCTAGGTATCTGGGTGATACATACCCCCAGGCAACTGAGTACTATCTTGAGGTAGTCACATGTGTTTTTCACCTTTTGAGGAAACCTCCTAATTAGATATTGGTCTTAGTGGTGATTCTTATTTAGGACTCCATAGGGCGATGGTGGAGTCATGTGACTTAGAACCATGATGAGACGACACTAAATAGAGAAGGTTTGATTAGCTCTTTAGGGAATTTATTTATCTATCCACACATTTATTAGTGTGTGTCCAATATCTTTCACAGATTCCACAGGGTATCATGACCATGGTTGAGTATTCAGAGAGGTTCAACGACCTCTTAAGACACTCTTTGGATGTGGTGCAAGGTCTATTAATTAGGGAATGAACCTTTGAGTTTGTATTACCTTGATATATAAGGGGTTAAATGATATCTCTGTTAATTCCCACATAAGTTGGAGTGATAAATCATACCTTGGTAGTGGAGAGATTTCTAGATGAGCAGGCATCCACTATTGTTGTTGGGCACATCGAAGCTGATAATTTGATAGATAATAGTCAATGATGCGAGATGGTATTTTTGACCTTGACTATATTTTATTCATTGAAAATATCCCATATTGTAGTTCAATTCTTAGGTCAATATTTTTTTTTGACTTTCTTAAATTGGAGCTTAATTAGATATTGGATTTAAATATTGTGTTTATTGATGTGTGCATATTTTGATATAAATTGTGGAGCCATGATTTGAAAGAAATTTTTTCTTTTTGAATTTTTATGGTGGAATTTAATTATAGATAAATGATTCAATAAGTAACAAATGAAAACTTTTTCATGTTAGATAATTACAAAGGAAAGGAATGACCATGACATCCATGATCACTATGATTAAGGTGGAAATTGAACATGTGCTTGTAGAGACAAGAATCTTGACGTACATGGACATTACATTACTTTTTTGGAATACTTAATACATAACAAAAATATACACACAAGGACCGTAATAGTTTAGTGTCTTTGGAAACTCGGAATAAAATCTTCTAAT
Source organism: Viscum album (assembly GCA_963277665.1). Taxonomy (NCBI): domain Eukaryota; kingdom Viridiplantae; phylum Streptophyta; class Magnoliopsida; order Santalales; family Viscaceae; genus Viscum; species Viscum album. Next base: position 1,371,487,593 of record OY728162.1, on the reverse strand, counting down.
CGTGGTGAAAGATCTTAAACATATCCCATAAAGATCTTCCCCTTTTTTTTCTTACCTAAAACCATTCTTTATATCCTGGGGAAAAGAAAACATAAAAAGGGTGCGCTCAAATGCTCAGTAAGGGTAAGCATGGATAAAATAAAACATACTATATACATTTGAACTTAAAAACATGAACATAATGTTTAAACATCAAAAGCTTGAGAAATGGCATAAAACATGGAAGTACGTAAGGAATAGATCATAACAAAACATTAAGAATGATAAAATAGCATGGGAATAAAACATGTAATTGTGGAATCCATTAAAAACATGTAATTATTTCCATAGTAGCCAAGGCATTTCTGCCAAGACCATCTTAGTGGAAAAAGTCCCATTCTGAATCGAGTTCACTCCTCATTTCAGTCCTGTAACACTGAACCAGATTAACTTACCGTTCCAGCCATGTCTATCTCATGAGATATAAAATCTTTACCCAATGCATTGGAGGGAGATATAGGTCCCACACATCTCATAATGAAATCATTCTTTCATGTGCCACAAAATCATAAATCATATATCATAGCATCACCCATGAAATAAAATGGGATTCTTAAAAATCAAGCCATCATAACATAATCCATAAACAATTGATATCATTTCATCATAAGAAAATTGAAACCATTTAAATCATAGAGACATTTTACTTGAAATATACACATATGAAATAATGTCATCTTAGATGGAAAATAGTTCTGACAAAACACTTGAAATGAATTCTTGAGGAAAATATCCTTTCCTCATTAAAATCATTTTCTTTTCACAAAAGTCCATGCAATTTTAAAAGATAAGGGTTTTGTTGAAAATAATCATGAAATATTATAGAGGAAGCTTCTTGAAAATGAGGCGTTATGAAACCTTAAAAATCCATTCATGCCGCATAAGTTAAAAATAACATTCTCCTCGTACTTTTGTCGGAAAAGTCAAAAAGTACCTTATATGGTAACCAAAGGAAATATTCCATTAATACAATGTGGTAAAAAGTCAATAAAGGGTAAAAATGAATTTAACCATCCATGGAAGAATGGTAAAAATTTTATGAAATCATTTTTAGAAAACATGGTCATGGATGATAAATGTAACACCAGTAAATACTTATGTATAAGCAATCTCGGATAAAAATGAGATTGAAAATTTATCCCTTAACTTAGGTCTGATTTGCTTCGTAAGTGTCCGAACCTCCTATATAATGATTTACATAATGTCATTGAATTATTCCAGAATCATACTCATTATTATGATATCATATATGGTTCACTTATGACTTTATATTACCCGTTCTTTTGTAAATTCCATGTTAAAGAGCGTTTTGGGTAAAATCGTTTCATTTGTCATCCGTGTTTTGACTTGTAATTATTCATATTATTACTTAGATCATGATTACTTAATTATAGAATATAAAACATGATTTATATATAATATATATTCAGAATATACATATATATAATAGATCAGTAAATGGAAAGAAATACACCGTTCATGGAGACGGTAGGCCGTACGTACGCATGAACGCTGTTTTCGTTTCCTTATTGAGTTGAATGGAATTACGTAGATGAAATACATATATATACACATAAATCCAGTACCATTATTATGTCATATATTTCATGATTACTTATTATATATACTTTATAATCATTCATGAATGGTTAACGTGGAGAATGAATCTCATCGCGTCGTGGAGACGGTATTCCGTACATACGCACGAGCGATGATATCATTCTCATGATCGTGAAATTATATTGGAGTGTATGTATACTATTTCAGAATAAATATCACTTTAAAATAATCATATATAGTTATTATTTACACCATTATACCCATCCAAGTAAGGTGGTGGTGGAAAATAGATTACACCACGGCGTGGAGACGATATTCCGTACGTACGCACGCGCGGTGATTTCATTTTCCGTAGGATGGATAGATGGTTAAATAGGGTTGTTTCATACTTATAATAACATATAATTATATGAGTGATACTGATGTTATTACTTCATAATGAAACAACCAAAGAAGAAGAATTAAAAGAAGAAATAAAAATGAAAGAATCGGTAACGGACATTACCTCTTCTTTGAAGCGCCTCTTTGAGTCCTCTTCTTAGGGCACTAAAATTGGTATTTGATGAGACCAGGACATCTAGTATGTTTCTAGGGAAGTGGAGAAGAGAATTATGCAGGGGTTTTCCGAGCTTGAAGGCTCAAAGTGGTGTGAGGAAGAGAGGGAGGAGGTGCCCTTTTATAAGGGAGGAGAGGGGCACCGTTGGAATAACAAAAAATATTATTTTATTATAAAGTCATATTCGGTTTTAAATAGCTCCAAATTGATTTATTTCGAAGATAAGGTGGGGATGGGTTGCAATCCTCTCATACAATAGAATTTAGACAAGTTTAGGTTCCTATTGTAACCTTATAATTTATATTTAACTTTAAGTTAGATAATTTTACTTTTACCGTGTCTTTTTGTGTTCTTACACTATAAGGTTAATACACTTACTATAAAAAGCCAAACGAACCCCAAGTTGTTTATTATTAATATATATAACCTTATATAAGTCATTTGGCAGAAACGTATATTTTTAGGAATAAAATAACAATTAATAATATAATATTTGTTTTAAAAACTATTTTATGTCAATTTTGACACTATTTAGAAATTGATTTTTGTGAAATTCATAACAGAATGATTAGTTCGAAAAAAGTTAATTAAATCCATACTAACATGTCATATTAACCTAGAAAATTAGTTTAATTCATAAAAAGTCTCAAATTACATTTATTTGGGTATTTATAACATCAATTATGTCAATATTGCATTAATAAAATAATTACTGCACCATCATTGTGTCATAAATAAATTATATTATTTAATGTCTAAAAATTAAAAATTAAATATCATTATGTAGGAAATAGTTTTAGCTTCCAAATTAATATTTATAGTCGAATGTATCTTATGTATAACCCTATATTAAAAATGATTTACTTATTAAACTATGATTTTAACTATTTTAACCCTTCTTTGAATAAATTAATAATAAATGTCCTAATATAAACCAAGTGGGCCTAAATGGTCATATTTTATTCCTAAGGCTATTTTTGGTCGAATTAAACTTATCCAATAGAATTAGGACATGTGTTAGGGTAATAATAATATCATTTTTACCCTTATTTACCATATTTACTTTTAACCGTGGTAAAAAAAGTAAAAAGTTACTATTCATCAAAAATTATTTTCATCTCATTGAACCAAATTTTACTTACTGACATCAACCGTGTCTCTCGGATTTTTGAAATTCCACTCACAGAAGTGGTAAAATTAAGTTTTATGAAAAAATTCAGTTTTTTTAACTACCACATAGTGGTTTCACTATTCATCAAAAAAATGAAAGTTTCCAGAAAAATACCAAAAATTAGGGTTAAGATATATTTGATATTATTAATTCAAAAATGATGTCTATTTTATCAAATTCAAAACATATCAGATACATTAACTAATTTAAAAACTAATTCCCGTCATCAAAGCAAATAGCTTGTTTTTAAGAGATAATAACTATCAAAAGATTGACACTTGATTATAACCGGTTTAAATGTGAAATTACATCCAATGACCAAAATTATATTAAATTGTGAAAATATATTCTAAATATACTTTAAAACCACTCAAATTAATAATTTATCACTATTAATTATTTCAATTAAAAAAGTTATTTTTAATTAAAATTTAGTAATTTTCACTATTCATCAGAATATGAAAGTTATCCGAAAAGTACCAAAATTTCACCCTAAGATAATTTCGATATTACGAATCCAAAAATGAAGTCCATTTTGAAAATAAAATTTACAAAATTTCAAAAGTGGTTATTACTATTCATAATAGCTAGTTTTATTAATATTTTAATAGCATATCGCTGTTTAGTGAAACTCGGTATTGCGTACTACACACACTATCGAGGAAGGTCGCGATTGCGTGTAATGCAAGTCAAGTCAAGGATGCATGTTGTGCAAGATCCTTTTGGTGTAGCGTACAACACAATACATTAATGAAATTAAAAATAATATTTTTCATAAAATCTCGGGGTGTTACATTCTACCCCCCTTAAAATGAATTTCGCCCTCGAAATTCATCGGGGTTATAAATGGTTTAATACTCAAAATTTTCTTTAATAGAAACCCACATTGTAAAAGGAATACCAAAACCAATATTTAAAAACAAAAGTATGAAACTTAATGGTTACCCAAATTAACTAATCACTGGGTTTCTACATAGGGGAACATAGGTGAAAATATGGGTATGGAAGAGAAATATAATCGCCATGTTCTGATGGAGAGTCGTAGAGAACATGGCTATGAAAAATACATCAATCAAAAAGCCATAAATTTGTGATGATCTAAATTACCATCTGATTCATCGGATATAAGGGCACTAGGAACAACATTTTTGATTTCAAGATCATTTCCCTAAAGTTGAAGAATTTGAATTAGAATAAATACTTACTTTATTTTTGTACAATCTCACTGTTGTTCGTGATTTTAACAATTTCCACTTCATCTCTTAAAGAAATGAAGTTGAATTTTTGATTCATGAAGTGTTAGTAGATCATTTGATAGAATGACGGGGTATTCCATCTATCTCCAACAAAAGGTTAGCTAAAGTTATTAAATATACATAAGTCGATCTATAGTGACATTAATCATATATGGTTCCTAAAATGGACTTATACTTCATATATCATACTACTTAATATAATAAAACTAATTTCTACTAAACAGGGACTTCCTGTAGGCCAGTGGTAGGCGATAAAGGCCAATCGCACTTCGGTTGTGGGTTCGATTCCCACAGCCTTGTCCGACGCGATGGGTTGTCGCCCATCCTACGGGTTGTCCTTTTTATAAAACTATATTACCATAATATCACATCAATAATATCGAAAAAACTTCTATCCTTAAACAATACTAACTTATGTCCAACATAATCTATTCCAATCTTTAGGCTTATCCATAATACTACAATCCACTCTCTTAATATAGTGAAAACGATTACCAGAGATTTCATATAACAAGCATGTTAATACCACCATTGATCCCCATATATCATATGATATTTCTTATTGGTCACATTCCAAACATTCGAAGGCCTTAATCATGTATCCTCTTGAAAAATGAATACCCGTTGAACCGTAGTGAAAACATGAATGCAGTTAAAAGTTAACACTTTCCACATACCAAAATCCTCAAAATTCTATATACTCAAACCATGATATCCCTTATATCAATCATGAGCTCATGAATAAAATCAAACATCTCATTATATTCTTATTCCTTCATTATGTGCATATCATCTACTTTACAAAAATATCTGAATAACCTTCCATGGTTACTAGTACCATTCAACATATACTTTCAAAGACTTTTAGGAAAAACAATAGTGTAACAATCCTTAGATAATTATTTATTCCATAGTACCATTAACTATAGAACATAACTCTCGATAAACATACAATCATTCCACCACCTTCTAAAACCATTGACCGAGATTCAAAAATTCATTCATCTCACATATCATTTGTAGTATCTTCATCATCATCAACATAAATACTACCCATACGGCCGTACTAATTCTCTTCATGAGACTTTCCCTTAGGGCATTGGTTTGCATAATTCTTGTATATTCCACATTTAAAACATTTAACCATTATTGATGTCGTAGCAATACCATTATCCTCATCCATGGTGTTAACTGAACCTTTTCCTTTGCACTGACTAGCTTTGTGTCCTTATTTTCCACACCCAAAGCATCTTCCAGTTCCCTTGAAATAATCTCCCCGATGCCTCTTCCCACATTATTTACAAGAGGGAAATTGAACTATCTTTCCTCTATGATCATCATGAAACTCCATCTTTCTCTTATTATCTGAGTCGAGAAACGTACCAAAGTTGATATTATTGATCATATTATGAGATTGATGATTAGGCATAATAACGATGTTTGGACTTCCAAATCCTGTTTCATTTGGTTTCTCATGAATAATAACATCCCATTGTCCGTCATATCCTCCATTATCACGAATCTTCCTGTTTCCAGCCATTTTCTAAAACCCAAAAAGAATATTGTGAGAGGAAAAAATCATGCCAGGGAAAAAAACACAGTAAAGGGGGAGCACCCTCAATATCTAACATATTAGGTTAAATTCTAAGATCGTTACCATAGTTCTAGGACTATATCCTATACGTATATTTATCCTTAGGGACATCCCTAGACATACCTTAGAAGTATCTCTAGGGATCTCACTAACGTTTTCACATCCTAGTTTCTAAAGGTTGACTAAACCATTCCTCTGATACCAACTGTAGAGACCCGAAGCATGACGTACATGGACATTACATTACTTTTCCAGAATACTTAATACATAACAAAAATAGACACAAAAGGACTGTAATAGTTTAGTGTCTTTGGAAACTCAGAATAAAATCTTCTAATTGTGGTGAAAGATCTTCAACATCTCCCATAAAGATCTTCCCCTTTTTTTTCTTACCTAAAACCTTTCTTTATATCCTGGGGAAAATAAAACATAAAAAGGGTGAGCTCTAATGCTCAGTAAGTGTAAGCATGTATAAAATAAAACATACTATATACATTTGAACTTAAAAACATGAACATAATGGTTAAACATCAAAAGATTGAGCAATGACATAAAACATGGAAGTACGTAAGGAATAGATCTTAAAGAAACATTAAGAATGATAAAATAGCATGGGAATAAAACATGTAATTGTGGAATCCATTAAACACATGTAATGATTTCCATAGTAGCTAAGGCATTGCTACCAAGACCATCTTAGTGGACAAAGTCCCATTCTGAATCGAGTTCACTCCTCGTTTCAGTCCTGTAACACTGAACCGGATTAACTTACCGTTCCAGCCATGTCTATATCATTAGATATAGAATCTTTATCCAATGAATTGGAGGGAGATATAGGTCACACCCATCTCATAATGAAATCATTTTTTTTGTGTGCCACAAAATCATAAATCATATATCACAGCATAACCCATGAAATAAAATGGGATTCTTAAACATCATGCCATCATAACATAATCCATAAACAATTGATATCATTTCATTATAAGAAAATTGAAACCATTTAAATCATAGTTACATTTTACTTGAAACATACACATATGAAATAATGTCATCTTATATGGAAAATAGTTTTGACAAAACACTAGAAATGAATTCTTGAGGAAAATATCCTTTCTTCATTAAAATCAATATCTTTTCACAAAATTCCATGAAATTTTAAAAGATAAGGGTTTTGTTGAAAATAATCATGAAATATTGTAGAGGAAGCTTCATGAAAATGAGGCGTTATGAAACCGTAAAAATCCGTTCACACCGTATAAGTTAAAAATAACATTCTCCTTGTACTTTTGTCAGAAATGTCAAAAAGTACCTTATATGGTAACCAAAGGAAATATTCCATTCATAAAATGTGGTAAAAAGTCAATAAAGGGTAAAAATGACTTTAAACATCCATGGAATAATGGTAAACATTTTATGAAAGCATTTTTATAAAACATGGTCATGGATGATAAACGTAACCCCAGTAAATACTTACGTATAAGAAATCTCAGATAAAAATGAGATTGAAAATTTATCCATTACCTTAGGTCTGATTTGCTTCGTAAGTGTCTGAAAATCCTGTATAATGATTTAAATAATGTCATTGACTTATTCCAGAATCATACTAATTGTTATGATATCATATATTGTTCACTTATGACTTTATATTACCCGTTCTTTTGTAAATTTCATGTTAAAGAGCGTTTTGGGTAAAATCATTTCATTTGTCATCCGTGTTTTGACTTGTAATTTTTCATATGATTTCTTAGATCATTATTACTTAATTACAGAATATAAAACATGATTTATATATAATATATATTCAGAATATACATATATATAATAGATCAGTAAATGGGAAGAAATACACCGTTCATGGAGACGGTAGGTCGTACGTACGCATGAACGCTGTTTTCGTTTCCTTATTTAGTTGAATGGAATTAAGTAGATGAAATACATATATATAAACATAAATATAGTATCATTATTACGTCATATATTTCATTATTACTTGTTATATATACTTTATAATCATTCATGAATGGTTAACGTGGAGAATGAATCTCATCGCGTCGTGGAGACGGTATTCCGTACGTACGCACGAGCGATGATATCGTTCTCATGATCGTGGAATTGTATTGGAGTGTATGTATACTATGTCAGAATCAATATCACTTTACAATAATCATATATAGTTATTATGTACACCATTATACCCAACCAAGTAAGGTGGTGGTGGAAAATAGATTACACCACGACGTGGAGACGGTATTCCGTATGTACGCACGCGCGGTGATTTCATTTTCTGTAGGATGGATAGATGGTTAAAGAGGGTTGTTTCATACTTATAATAACATATCAGTATATGAGTGATACTGATGTTATTACTTCATAATGAAACAACCTAAGAAGAATAAGTGGAAGAAGAAATAATGTTTAAAGAATCGGTAACAAACATTACCTTTTCTTTGAAGCGCCTCTTTGAGTCCTCCTCTTAGGGAACTAAAATTGGTATTTGAAGAAGACCAGGACTTCTATGATGTTTCTAGGGAAGTGGAGAAGATAATATGTCAGGGGTTGTCCGAGATTGAAGACTCAAAGTGGTGTGAGGAAGAGAGGGAGGAGGTTCCCTTTTATAAGGGAGGAGAGGGACAACTTTGGAATAACTAAAAATATTATTTTATTATAAAGTCATATTCGGTTTTAAATAGCTCGAAATTGATTTATTTCTAAGATAAGGTGGGGATGGGTAGAAAACCTCTCATCTAATAGAATTTATACAAGTTTAGGTTCCTATTTTAACCTTATCATTTATATTTAACTTTAAGTTAGATAATTTTACTTTTACCGTGTCTTTTTGTGTTCTTACACTATAAGGTTAATAAACCCACTATAACAAGACAAACGAACCCCAAGTTGTTTAATATTAATATATATAACCTTATCTAAGTAATTTGGACGAACCTTAGATTTTTAGGAATAAAATAACAATTAATAATATAATATTTGTTTTAAAAACTATTTTATGTCAATTTTGACACTATTTAGAAATTGATTTTTGTGAAACTAATAACAGAATGATTAGTTCGAACCAAGTTAATTAAATCAATACTAACATGTCATATTAACCTATAAAATTAGTGGAATTTATAAAAATTCTCAAATTACATTTATTTGGGTATTTATAACATCAATTATGTCAATATTTCATTAATAAAATAATTACTGCATCATCATTAAATAAATTAAATTATTTAATGTCTAAAAATTACAAATTAAATATCATTATGTAGGAAATATTTTTAGCTTTCTAATTAATATTTATAGTTGAATTTATCTTATGTATAACCCTATATTAAAAATTATTTACTTATTAAACTTTGATTTTAACTATTTTAACCCTTCTTTGAATAAATTAATAATAAATGTCCTAATCTAATCCAAGTGGGCCTAAATGGTCATATTTTATTCCTAAGGTTGTTTTTGGTCGAATTAAAATTATCCAATAGAATTAGGACATGTGTTAGGGTTATAATAATATCATTTTTACCCTTAATTACCCTTTTTACTTTTAACCGTGGTAAAAAGAAGTAAAAAGTTACTATTCACCAAAAATTATTTTTATCTCATTGAACCACATTTTACTTACTGATATCAACCGTGTCTCTCGGATTTTTGAAATTCCACTCACAGAAGCGGTAAAATTATGTTTTATGTCAAATTCAGTTTTTTAACTACCACTTAGTGGTTTCACTATTCATCAAAAAATGAAAGTTTCCAGAAAAATACCAAAAATTAGGCCTATGCTATATTTGATATTATGAATTCAAAAATGATGTCTATTTTATCAAATTCAAAACATATCAGCTACATTAACTAATTTAAAAATTAATTCCTGTCGTCAAAACAAATAGCGTGTTTTTAAGAGATAATAACTATCAAAAGATTGACACTTGTTTATAAGCGGTTTAAATGTGAAATTATATCCAATGACCAACATTGTATTAAATTGTAAAAATATATTCTAAATATACTTTAAAACCACTCAAATTAATAATTTATCACTACTAATTATTTCGATTTAAAAAGTTGTTTTTAATTAAAATTTAGTAATTTTCACTATTCATCAGAATATGAAAGTTATCCGAAAAGTACCAAAATTTCACCCTAAGATAATTTCGATTTTCCGAATCCAAAAATGAAGTCCATTTTGAAAAATAAAATTTACAAAATTTAGAAAGTGGTTATTACTATTCATAACAGCTATTTTTAATAATATTTTAATAGCATATCGTTGTTTAGTGAAACTCGGTATTGCGTACTATACACACTATCGAGGAAGGTCATGATTGCGTGTAATGAAAGGCAGGTCAAGGATGCGTGTTATGCAAGATCCTTTTGGTGTAGCGTACAACACAAGACATTAATGAAATTAAAAAGAATATTTTTTATAAAATCTCGGGGTGTTACATTCTACCCCCCTTAAAATGAATTTCGCCCTCGAAATTCGTCGGGGTTATAAATGGTTTACTACTCGAAAGTTTATTTAATATAAACCCTCATCGTAAAAGGAATACCAAAACCAATCTTTAAAAACAAAAGTATGAAACATAACTGTTACCCAAATTAACTAATCACTGGGTTTAAATATAGGAGAACATAGGTGAAAATATGGGTATGGAAGAGAAATCTAACCATCATGTTCTGATGGAGAGTGGTAGAGAACATGGCTATGAAAAATCCATCAATCAAAAAGCCATAAATTTTTGATGATCTAAGGTACCATCTCATTCATCGGATATAAGGGCACCCAGACAACATTTTTGATTTCAAGATCATTTCCCTAAAGTTGAAGAATTTGAATTAGAATAAATACTTAATTTATTTTGGTACAATCTCACTATTGTTCATGATTTGAACAATTTCCACTTCATATCTTAAAGAAATGAAGTTGAATTTGTTATTCGTGAAGTGTTAGCAGATCATGTGATATAATGACGGGTCATTCCATCTATCTCAAACAAAAGGTTAACAAAAGTTATTAAATATACATAAGTCGATCTATAGTGAGATTAATCATATGTGGTTCAAAAAATGGACTTGTACTTCATATATCATACTACTTAATATAATAAAACTAATTTCTACTAAACAGGGACTTCCTGTAGGCCAGTGGTAGGCGATAAAGGCCAATCACACTTCGGTTGTGGGTTCGATTCCCATAGCCTTGTCCGACGCGATGGGTTGTCACCCGTCCTGTAGGTTTTCCTTTTTATAAAACTATATTACCATAACATCACATCAATAATATCGAAAAAACTTATATCCTTAAACAATACTAACTTATGTCCAACATAATCCATTCCAATCTTTACGCTTATCCATAATACAGCAGTCTACTCTCATAATATAGTGAAAACAATTACCAGATATTTCATATAACAAGAATGTTAATACCATCATTGATCCCCATATATCATAAGATATGTCTTTTTGGTCACATTCCAAACATTCGATGGCCTTAATCATGTATCCTCTTGAAAAATGAATACCCATTGAACCTTAGTGAAAACATGAATGCAGTTAAAAGTTAACACTTTCCACATACCAAAACCCTCAAAATTCTATATACTCAATCCATGATATCCCTTATATCAATCCTGAGCTCATGAATACAATCAAACATCTCATTATCTTCTTATTCCTTCATTATGCGCATATCATCTACTTTACAAAAATATCCAAATAAACTTCCATGGTTACTGGTACCATTCAACAGATACTTTCAAATACTTTTAGGAAACAAATAGTGTAACAATCCTTAGATAATTCTTTATTCCATAGTATCATTAACTATACAAAAAAACTCTCGATAAACATACAATCATTCCACCACCTTCTAAAACCATTGACTGAGCTTCAAAAATTCTTTCATCTCACATATCATTTGTATTCACTTCATCATCATCAACATAAATACTACCCATACGGCCATACTGATTCTCTTCATGAGACTTTCCCTTAGGGCATTGGTTTTCATAATGCCCGTACATTCCATATTTAAAACATTTAACCATTGTTGATGTCGTAGCAATACCGTTATCCTCATCCATGGTGTTAACTGAACCTTTTCCTTTGCACTTACTGGCTTTGTGTCCTTCTTTTCCACACCCAAAGCATCTTCCAGTTTCCTTGAAACAATCTCCCCAATGCCTCTTCCCACATGATTTACATGAAGGAAATTGAACTTTCTTTCCTCTATGATCATCATGAAACTCCATATTTCCATTATTATCTGAGTCGGGAAACTTACCAAAGTTGAGATTATTGATCATATTATGAGATTGCTGATCAGGCATAATAACGATGTTTGGACTTCCAAATCCTATTTCATTTGGTTTCTCATGAAGAATATCATTCCATTGTCCGTCATATCCTCTATTATCATGAATCTTCCTTTTTACAGCCATTTTCTAAAACCCAAAAAGAATAGTGTGAGAGGAAAAAATCATGTTAGGGAAAACAACATATTAAAGGGGGAGCACCCTCAATATCTAACATCTTAGGTTAAATTCTATGATCGTTACCGTACATCTAGGACTATATCCTATACGTATACTTATCCTTAGGGACATCCCTATACATACCTTAGAAGTATCTCTAGGGATCTCACTAACGTTTTCACATCCTTGTTTCCAAAGGTTGACTAAACCTTTCCTCTGATACCAACTGTAGAGACCCGAAGAATGACGTACATGGACATTACATTACTTTTTCGGAATACTTAATACATAACAAAAATAGACACACAAGGACCATAATAGTTTAGTGTCTTTGGAAACTCGGAATAAAATATTCTAATCGTGGTGAAAGATCTTCAACATCTCCCATAAAGATCTTACCCTTTTTTTTCTTACCTAAAGCCTTTCTTTATATCCTGGGGAAAAGAAAACATATAAATGGTGAGCTCAAATGCACAGTAAGGGTAAGAATGGATAAAATAAAACATACTATATACATTTGAACTTAAAAACATGAACATAATGTTTAAAAATAAAAAGATTGAGCAATGACATAAAACATGGAAGTACGTAAGGCATAGATCATAAAGAAACATTAAGAATGATAAAATAGTGTGGGAATAAAACATGTAATTGTGGCATCCATTAAACACATGTAATGATTTCCATAGTAGCCAAGACATTGCTGCCAAGACCATCTTTGTGGACAAAGTCCCATTCTGAATCAAGTTCACTCCTCATTTCAGTCCTGTAACATTGAACCATATTAACTTACCGTTGCACCCATTTCTATCTCATGAGATATAAAATCTTTATCCAATGCATTGGAGGGAGATATAGGTCCCACCCATCTCATAATGAAATCATTCTTTCATGTTCCGCAAAATCATAAATCTTATATCATCGCATAACCCATGAAATAAAATGGGATTCTTAAACCTCATGCCATCATAACATAATACATAAACAACTGATATCATTTCATCATAAGAAAATTGAATCCATTTAAATCATAGAGACATTTTACTTGAAACATAAACATATGAAATAATGTCATCTTAGATGGAAAATAGTTTTGAAAAAACACTTGAAATGAATTCTTGAGGAAAATATCCTTTCTTCTGTAAAATCATTTTCTTTTCACAAAATTTCATTCAATTTTAAAAGATATGGGTTTTGTTGAAAATAATCATTCAATCTTGTAGAGGAAGCTTCTTGAAAATTAGGCGTTATGAAACTGTAAAAATCCGTTCATGCTGTATAAGTTAAAAATAACATTCTCCTCATACTTTCGTCAGAAAAGTCAAAAAGTATCTTATATGGTAACCAAAGGAAATATTCCATTCATACAATGTGGTAAAAAGTAAATAAAGGGTAACAATGACTTTAAATATCCATGGAAGAATGGTAAACATTTTATGAAATCATTTTTAGAAAACATGGTCATGGATGATAAACGTAACCCTAGTAAAGACTTACATATAAGCAATCTCGGATAAAAGTGAGATTGAAAATTTATCCATTACCTTAGGTCCGATTTGCTTCGTAAGTTTCCAAAACTTCTGTATAATGATTTAAATAATGTCATTGAATTATTCCAGAATCATACTCAATGTTATGATATCATATATGGTTCACTTATGACTTTATATTACCCGTTCTTTTGTAAATTCCATGTTACAGAGCGTTTTGGGTAAAACCATTTCATTTGTCATCCGTGTTTTGACTTGTAATTATTCATATGATTACTTAGATCAAGATTAATTAATTCCAGAATATAAAACATGATTTATACATAATATATATTCAGAATATTCATATATATATAATAGATCAGTAAATGGAAATAAATACACCGTTCATGGAGACGGTAGGCCGTACGTACGCATGAACGCTGTTTTCATTTCCTTATTGAGTTGAATGGAATTAAGTAGATGAAATACATATATATACACATAAATCCAGTATCATTATTATGTCATATATTTCATGATTACTTATTATATATACTTTATAATCATTCATGAATGGTTAACATGGAGAATGAATCTCATCGTGTCGTGGAGACGGTATTCTGTACGTACGCACAAGCGATGATATCGTTCTCATGATCATAGAATTGTATTGGAGTGTATGTATACTATTTCATAATCAATATCACTTTAAAATAATCATATATAGTTATTATTTACACCATTATACCCATCCAAGTAAGGTGGTGGTGGAAAATAGATTACACCACGGCGTGGAGACGGTATTCCGTACGTACGCACGCGCGGTGATTTCGTTTTCCGTAGGATGGATAGATGGTTAAATAGGGTTGTTTCATACTTATAATAACATATCAGTATATGAGTGATACTGATGCTATTACTTCATAATGAAAAAACCTAATAAGAATAAGTGGAAGAAGAAATAAAGTTGAAAGAATCGGTAACAGACATTACCTCTTCTTTGAAGCGCCTCTTTGAGTCCTCCTCTTAGGGCACTAAAATTGGTTTTCGAAGAAGAACAGGACCTCTAGGATGTTTCTAGGGAAGTGTAGAAGAGAATTTGGCAGGGGTTTGCCGAGCATGAAGGCTCAAATTGGTGCGAGGAAGAGAGGGAGGAGGTTCCCTTTTATAATGGAGGAGAGGGGCACCTTTGGAATAACTAAAAATATTATTTTATTATAAAGTCATATTTGGTTTTAAATAGATCCAAATTGATTTATTTCTAAGATAAGGTGGGGATGGGTCTAAATAATCTCATCAAATAGAATTTAGACAAGTTTATATTCCTATTTTAACCTTATCATTTATATTTAACTTTAAGTTAGATAAATTTACTTTTACCGTGTCTTTTTGTGTTCTTACACTATAAGGTTAATAAAATTACTATAACAAGCCAAACGAACCCCATGTTGTTTATTATTAATATATATAACCTTATCTAAGTCATTTGGCCGAAACTTAGATTTTTAGGAATAAAATAACAATTAATAATATAATATTTGTTTTAAAAACTATTTTACGTCAATTTTGACACTATTTAGAAATTGATTTTTGTGAAAATCATAACAGAATGATTAGTTCGAAAAAAGTTAATTAAATCAATACAAACAAGTCATATTAACCTATAAAATTAGTTTAATTCATAAAAAGTCTCAAATTACATTTATTTGGGTATTTATAACATCAATTATGTCAATATTTAATTAATAAAATAATTACTGCATCATCATTGTGTCATAAATAAATTAAATTATTTAATGTATAAAAATTACAAATTAAATATCATTATGTATGAAATCTTTTTATATTTCTAATGAATATTTATAATCTAATTTATCTTATGTATAACCCTATATTAAAAATGATTTACTTATTAAACTTTGATTTTAACTATTTTAACCCTTCATTGAATAAATTAATAATAAATGTCCTAATCTAATCCAAGTGGGCCTAAATGGTCATATTTTATTCCTAAGGTTGTTTTTGGTAGAATTAAACTGATCCAATATAATTAGGATATGTGTTAGGGTAATAATAATATCATTTTTACCCTTAATTACCCTATTTACTTTTAACCGTGGTAAAAAAAGTAAAAAGTTACTATTCACCAAAAATTATTTTCATCTCATTAAACCACATTTTACTTACTAACATCAACAGTGTCTTTCGGATTTTTGAAATTCCACTCATAGAAGCGGTAAAATTATATTTTATGAAAAATTCAGTTTTTTTAACTACAACTTAGTGGTTTCACTATTCATCAATAAATGAAAGATTCCAGAAAAATACCAAAAATTAGGCCTAATCTATATTTGATATTATGAATTCAAAAATTAAGTCTATTTTATCAAATTCAAAACATATCATCTAAATTAACTAATTTAAAAATTAATTCCCGTCTTCAAAACAAAGTTTGTTTTTAAGAGATAATAACTATCAAAATATTGACACTTGTTTATAACTGGTTTAAATGTGAAATTACATCCAATGACCAACATTGTATTAAATTGTAAAAATATATTCTAAATATACTTTAAAACCACTAAAATTAATAATTCATCACTATTAATTATTTCGATTAAAAAAGTTGTTTTTAATTAAAATTTAGCAATTTTCACTATTCATCAGAATATGAAAGTTATCCGAAAAGTACCAAAATTTCACCCTAAGATAATTTTGATATTCCGAATCCAAAAATGAAGTCCATTTTGAAAAATAAAATTTACAAAATTTCAAAAGTGGTTATTACTATTCATAACAGCTAGTTTTAATAATATTTTAATAGCATATCGTTGTTTAATGAAACTCGGTTTTGCGTACTACACACGCTATCGAGGAAGGTCGCGATTGCGTGTAATGCAAGGCAAGTCAAGGATGCGTGTTGTGCAAGCTCCTTTTGGTGTAGCATACAACACAAGACATTAATGAAATTAAAAAGAATATTTTTCATAAAATCTCGGGGTGTTACAGTGCTACCCCTACATGAACCTATAGTCACATGATATGAATAGTAATCATACCTTCAACATACTTTGAGCACTAATAATGGGAACCTATCCACCAAAAAACACCATGATCTCATGGTAAGCTATCTACTGTGAGTGTCATCAGCTGACCATGTGTTCATAAATTCCACAAATGAAAAATAGATGGTTATATGAATAAAATTTATAAACCATGACATTACTCTCATAGTAGGTATACCTATTGTGAGTCCTCCATCTTAAATCAAATCTCACGTTATGCACCCTGACCATGACCTTCATTGTTGGCATGATTACCATAAGCTTTACCAACCTATTCCTACTGTAATTTTTCCATATAGCCATAAAAGTACCCCAAGCCAATATATACCTTGAGAAATAAGAGCCCAAACAACTTATGCTTATAGATGATGAAAATATTGTTCACTGATCCAACAATTTTCACTATGATTTATCTTCCACCTTAAAGAGAAACATGATTCCTCCCACCCTTCCTGTGCCACATTCTTCTACCACCCATGGGTTTGAGTTGTTGATAGAGTGAGACCACTCTACCAGGATAAACACAATAGTACTTCACTCTAATATTTCCTCCTATTTTACTAAGTCTATTATCTATCCAAGAACTCCATGAGTGAATCTGACTTTCCTACATAGCATGTTAGGGAACTCTGGAATTCCACTCTGTCATGAATGAGATTGATTCTTATCATCACTATATCCACATGATAAAAGAAACATGATCCCTTGATAATTCCAAGGAAATGAAAGTGAAACATCGAGCTAAAGTCGAGACTGTCTGAAGATTTTTAGAAACTCCCATCACCATTAAATATAACCACTAGTGGGTGTAAGTTTCGAGCATGAGGCAAGTAGGAAAATCCATTCTCATGAGAAAATGCATCACCAATGAAAAATAAATGGTTAGAATTCACCAGCCAATTTTGAGAGAATATAAGTGGACGATACAAGAATAATATCACATATCATAGGTAAAAACAATAATTCCTAGGTACCAAAAAAATTAGCTCATCCCATTAGCTAAATCCCAGTCCCAATTTTCTCTCTGAACATAAATAAGATACTCATTGTGCTACAAATCATTGGATCATTCAAAATTCAAAACGATACAGGTATGGATCTTGGAAGAGCAATGATACCTTTTAGAAGTCATCAGAACCCTTTCTTTTTAGACACGTGTCAACCATCAAGCAAAACGTAAAACTACTGCCCAATCAAAATAGACATTCTAGAATTTAATGAATTCATCACACAGAGAGAACCTTGGAAGAAGATCATTCATCTATATAAGGAGATCACTACTAGAAGAATAAAAGATGAGATATAAGAGAGTCTTGGAATCTATGATGGGGAGAATACTCTGGCTACAACTCATTTTTTATTCTCATTTATTTTTTGACCCCAATGATGGTGCACTAGGCCCTCAGTGTTTTAACTAGGAAGAATATATCCACCTCCACTATTGATGAATTTTGATCATTTAATGTTATTACTAACTATTCTATAGGATTTAATGGTTTAATTACTAGATATCTCATCTGATTTTCGATTTTATGTTCTTCTGCTTATTATCATTATTGCACACACAATACACTTGGATTAAATCCATTTCACATAATTGAAAATTGTGGGGTAATTCAAGGTTTAATGGAGGTATCCACTCACCAAGATTGATAAAGGTTTGAAATAAAGTGATTATTATATTTTCCTATCTGAACTGAAATAGCCTGATAAAATTAATTAGTTGGATTCAATTGATGAGGGGTTGATTAGAAACTAATTGAATAATATTTCAACATGTGAATGAGCGAATAATCGAATATTGGACCACTTCTTATTTAATTGGTTTTAAAAACAAAAAATTTACATGATGTTTATTTAAAAAGAGAACCCACAAAATAATATTTCAACACACAAAACATTGTATTCTCCAAAAATAATCCAAGTTGAACTTTTACAACATATTTATTAGGTTCAATTTTTATTTGCTGAGAACCATGTGATATGTATGCATCAAACCCTCCATCATTTCAGGGGAGGCTAATTTTTTGTTTAAATTGTGTTTTAAAAAATGATTCCAAATAAATTGATCCAATTATTCTAACCTCACTAGTTTTAATCCAGAGGGTGATAGAGATTCACTAAAAATAATCCAAATTTTAAGAAATTCATAATCAGAGGAAAAATAATTTATTACCATTCCATTGGCTGAATCTCTCTTCCTAGTTTTACATTCCTTGAAATATAAAACTAGAAGGTAAAATATTGAAGGTAATATAGATCAATTTAATATAAATTTTAGAAAAATGTATTCACCCAACATCAATATTAACAAACAAAAATTACAATTAAATGATCTACAAAATTGTGAACTCAAAAATGGAATGATTGGGATACTACCCAAGTTTCATGTGATATCTAGTGAAGACCACAATAGGAACTAAAAATCATTTAATTAAGTTCCTAATGTATTTATATCTAGAGGATTCACTAAGGTACATAGAATATGGAAGGCTTCCCCTTTATTAGTTTAAGGAGTAGCTAAAAAATGTGTCAATAATCTAAAACCTAGATAAGTCAACTCATGGGGGAGTTATAGATGACATTCATCAATAAATTATTTCCTAATTAAGAAACACTAAACATGGAATTAACATTTATGGAATAAAATATGAAACTAGAGAAACTCTCTATGAGTACTTGGAGATATTTAAGAAACAAACCATATCATTCCCACACTATTCGTAAGAACAATGTCACTTCTTAGTATTGTTTTTACCAAGGATTGATGTGAAATGACTGAAAACCACTTGATGCATCACTAGAAGGAGTAAAAATTGCTAAGTCACCAGTTGAGGTAAGAAAACGCCTTGAAATATCTCATAAAATTCCCAACAGTTTGGTACCAGAACTGCAAGCAGAGGTGTAAATGAGGAAAAAATCCCTAAATCACCCATACTAGAAACAAATTGATTAATGAACTTTCCTTGTGAGAAAATTAGATATAAACAAAGTACTTGAATCATTCCCCACCACACCCCTAGGTACGTCCAATTATACTAATCCCTAGAGAATTTTACAGATGGATACCCTCAATTTCAAAGGAATGAAATTTGTGATGCCATGTTCTAGATGAAATTATAGAACCAATCAACTAAAAACCATGGATTTAGAGAATTTCCCTCTAACCAATTTTGTAGCTGGGAGCCAATAGACTCAAATAAAACTATTATAAAAAGCTTCTCAACAACCTTTTAAACCCCCCAACTCTATTTAGAGACATAATTTCCTTCCATCTACAAGTTATCAGTAAGGAAAACCACAACAACCTTTTATAAAGGACATACCGATACATGTTGTAGAAAATCAAAATAATGAACACACCACCCACACTCTTCAAGGGTAAAAATTAAAATACATAAAAGTAAAATTTTACTAGTTCATGGCCACCATAAATAATATCGTAAATCGAGGATGAGGTTATATTCATGATCAGACTATTCAAAACCATAAGGCATATTTTATTACCATTAAATTGAGGAGTAGAAAATAATTGGAAGATAGTATATGAATACCCTCAAAAATTGAGATAGGAAGTAAAAACAAAAAGCATATGAAGTGTCTTCCCTAGAAAAAGAACCTAAATAAATGGTAGGGAAGACACCATCAAAATAAAAAATGAAAACCATGAAAGATTCACAATAACCCCGACCTAAATTCCCTATAATAATTGAATAACCAAAAAGAATCAAAGATGAAGAACTTTAGCAAGAGATTTTAGATGTATTAAAAAACGTGGAGATCGTTACCCCCTACATGATGCCATTCTCCAGATTCCATGTTATGAAACATTTATTAAGGATATGCGAACTAATAAAAGTAGATTAAAATAAATGTAAGTGGTGTGACTTTGTAAGAATGTTTATTCTCTTATCACCCATCAAATCCCTAAAAAGTTCTAAGATTTAGGTAATTTTACTATTACTTGTGAAATTTGTTAACTCAATTTTTTCTAATGCACTATGTGACTTTGAAGATTAAATTAATGTATTTACTTATTCCATGTATTATTCTTTACAGATGGGTGAACTTAAACCCACCCATGTGGTTGTAAAACTTTCTAGTAGAGACACTACCTATTCGGTAGGTTTCCTTGAGAATGTACTTGTAAGTGTATAGGGTTACCCATTACCTACTTACTTATACATTCTCAAAAAGGACGAATGAAAAGGTAAAGATCACTCTATGATTATTCTAGGTATACCATTCATAAATACTTTATAAACCATCATAAATGCCAAAGAAGGTATTCTTTCCCTGAAATTTGTCGAGGAGATAACAAATTTCAACATCCTTGACTTGATGAAACATCCACATGAATAACATTATATTTCAACCATAATTGTTTTAATTCCCCAGTTCCATTAAGGTGGAAATTGAAGAGTTTGATGACATAATTAGACTAGGAGATTATTTGGAAACACCTAAGCTACTTAAAAAATATTCTTTTGAAAATGAAGTTAATATGGGGAAAGTTAGAAATGTTGATCAACTTGAAGAAATCGATACGAATTATTTTTAAGAGTTACTAAAATATTTAAAAAAAAATTATTCCTTACATGTGGAGGTGGCCAACAAGAAGAACAATGAAATAAAAACATCTCTATAAACCACCCTAAATTATAATTAAATTTACTATACTAAAATTTATAATATTATTTATTAAAATAGGATAAGGAAATTACAGTTATATTTTCCCATAACATAGATCTAAACCATGAAAACCAACATCTCAAAATTATGAAAAGTAATGTTAATGCCATAGGATGGAAATTGGAAGATATTCCAAGAATTAGACATACCACCTACCTGAATAGAATTTTGTTGGAAGAAGGATCCAAGTTAGTGATACAACCTCAGAAAAGTCTTAACCCAACGCTCTTGGAGTTAGAAAAAAAATTATAAATACTTTTTAAATATGAAATAATATATCACATATTAGTCTCCCAATGTTTTATCCCCATTAAAATAGTTCCAAAGAAAACCAGTTACATAATTGTAAAGACTGAAAAAAATGAATTGGTACCCAAAAAAATTTAGAATAGTTGAAGGGTTTGAATCGATTATTGGAGATTATACCATGTGAACAAGAAAGAAAACTTCCCATACCAATTTTGACCAAATGTTAAAGATACTCTATGGGTAAGGAAATTGTTTTTTTATCAATGTGTTTTATAGATATTTTCATGTTAAAGTATCCCCCATTGACCAAGAAAAGACCACATTCACATGTCCCTTTAGAACATTTTCTTACCTAAGGATTTCTTTTGGTATATTTAATTCCCCATGTACCTTTCAACACTGCATGGTAAGTATCTCCTCAGACTAGATTGAGAGTTTCTTATAGGTATTCCTTGATGACTTCAATGTGTATTGGAATTTGGTTTAAAACAATGTGGAGTGTATAGAAAAGGTTTTATAGAGATATATTGAGAAAATTTTGGTTTTGAATTTTGAAAAATTATATTTTATTATAGAAATTTATTTTTTGGCCATTTAATTTCTATTTAAGGAATTAAATTTGATAAATCCAAAGTTGAGGTCTTTTTGAAACTGCCCCACCCCACAAACTTTAAAAACATTAGATTATTCCTCGAGAATGTTGGATTTTTTAGAAGGTTTATTAGGCACTTTAGAAAAATTTCTTTTCCCAAAACTAGCTTACTCAAGAAAGAATTTGATTTTTTATATGATTATTCATCCATGAAAATTTTGGAAAAAATGGAAGAATGCTTAACCACTTCCCCCATTATCTTTCCACTAAACTAGATTCACCCCTTTTAGATACTATTTGATGCAACCAATAGATATTTATGAGCTATGATATACAAAAATATTGATAATATTATATAAGTGGTATCCCACATTTCACAAACCCTAGATACTTCATAAATTAACTACACTACCCAAGAGAATGAATTTTTGTCTGTTGTTGTTGCTTTAGAAAAATCTCCTTATTATCTATTACAAAATTAAGGTTGTTGTTTTTTATAAACATGAAACCTTAATATATTTGATCTAGAATATATATTCAATTTATAGAATTATAATATGGATATTTTTGTTACAAGAGTTTGACCATGAGATTAGTGAAAAGAATGACTATGAAAATATAGTGTCTAACCACATGAGAAGGCAACCTCACACTATTGAGGTATAACCAATCCAAAAACAAGTATAGAAGATTAATTCCCTAGTAAAAAAATATATTTACTAATACAAGTATCCTTTTATTTTGACAAAATAAAATTTATAATCAAAACAGAAGTACCATTATTCTTCTATAATCATCAAACTACTAAATTAAAATCAAAATCAAAACACTATGTTTTGGAAGTCCTTTACTTATTGAATATTTTCAATGACCAAGTCCTTAAAAGGTTCATTCTTGGGGAAAAAATATATATTTTTTCTTTCCTTTTTTCATGCACTTACATGTGTAGTCCATTTTGGACCTCATAGGATCAATAGAAAATTTTTGGAAGCAGGATTGTTTTGGCCATCCATATTTAAAAACACTTATAATTTTTGAAAAAAATCCCAAAATTCATGTTTACTAGTGGAATTTATAAAAGATAATAAATTCCCTAAAAAAACATTATTTTTTTGAAATGTTCAATGTTAGGGGAATTGACTAAATGGGCCTATTTCCCATGTCATTTGGATTTTACTATATCTTTTTGGAAGTATACTATGTGCCTAAATAGATTCTGGTCAAATCAAGTCATGCCGATGACTAAAAAATTATAATTGAATTTCTAATATCAAATATAATTTATAGGTTTGGAATAACTAGAGTATAATAAGTGACCAAAGAACCCATTTATGTAATAAGAACATGGATTCCCTCATGAGAAAGTATAGAGTGCACCATAAAACCTCTAATACCTACCACCCATATACAAATGGACTGGAAAATGTTTCTAATTGATAATTCTAAAGGATCTTTGAGATGAAAGTATATCCCAACTACAATGAGTGAATTAAGAAAATTTAAGTTTCACTATGGGTGTATAGAACCACCTATAAGACCCCATGAGGCATGTGTCCTTACTGAATTGTCTATGGTAAACATTGCACTAATATTACTGAGCCACAACACAAGTCCTACTAGGCTATCAAATGACTAAACCTAGAGTTTAGTAAGACTAGAGAAAAAAATAAAACTAGAAAAAATGGATCTTGAGGAATTGAGGAGAGTTTAATATGATTAATCACTACGTTATAAAGTGAAAAAAACTCTTCCAATGAAAAATTGATCCAGAAAAAATAATTTCAAACTGGAGACAATGTACCACTATTTTCCTTGAGGTTAAAATTTTTTCCAGGTTACATTAAATCCAAATATAATGGACCCTATAATATAACTAATACTTTTCATTTTGGTGCAGTTGATATTAAAAAAACGTTTCAAAGAAACCATTTAAGGTGAACAAAAAATAACTAAATATGTACCATGAGGACTTTTGGAAAGAACTTGCCGATGAATCTATATTAATCCCTACTGTTGAAAAATAAGTACTTCAAGGTTGTCTCTTCCCTTAATTAATTTTTAACTAATTATTTTATTTTTAATTTCCTTTATTAAACAAATGTAAATTAAAATTCAACTAGGGATAGTATCAAAACCAAGTGAGGGGAAGAAATAAACCCGAATCTCTAAATAAATAAAAACATTTTTCATGAAAATATAGTTTTGAACATTACTCCTTTGGTATAGTCTTGAATTTTGATTTTTTCCCTTTTCTTGAACCTCATTTATACCCTACCTAGTTTGAAAATATCATTCTAGTGTTTATTAATTCATTAGTTTTGATAATTTTAATAAATTAAGTGATTGTTGAGTGAGTTTGTCCCTGCATTATGGAATCCTGTTATTAGAAATAAGAGATTGAGTATGAGTGAAATGAAGTGTTTACGTTGACACTTCTTACGAAGGGAAAATGATTATGAAGAAGCACTTTGGATATTTCAATGAATCAAATAAAGTTAAAGAATTTAGAGAAATATAGTTCAAGGGAGCTACGAGGCACACCTATGCATCAAGAATCCACCACTGGTCCTACACATGCAACCCAATGTGTAGGCCCCCTACACCGAGGACCTCCACAGAAGACCTCTGCTGGGGACCTACGTAATAGTAGAATTCATGAACCCCTATGTGGGGGACCTATACTCTAGAGCTACACTAAATATTTAAGTGAAAAACTACTTTCAACCAGCCCCCTCCTTGTCTGTAAATAGGACCCTTGGGCTCCCTATTTGGAAACTGAAAAAGTTGGAAGAACTCCCAATGCCTCCATTGTGTATCTCCTTCACCTAGGCCCCACAAATTTTCTCTAGTAGCTCTCTAAAACATGATAAAATATAGAATTAGATGAGAAAATAGATATCAAAGTCCTTACATGGATTTAAGTATAAAACATATGATTAAGAACCCTACTTAAATAAGGATAAGTCATCTACGTACGTTCCTTTTCGTAAGTAAAGAACTACAAGAGATGCTTCCAAGAACATCATGGGACACCTAAGGTGATTAAGTTAAAGCTTGACCCAAGTTTTATTGTCCCTAGTCCCTTTCCCATGGCATATCCTGCTCTCATAGGATTATAATTCATGTGTTAATCATTTTTTAGTTCCTCCTAGGACCTAAGTTGTCCACCTACATGGTATATCTATGCGGTACACCTATGTAGAGGACCTACTCATACCACATATGCAATCCATATTAGAATTCATCTTATAATACACCCATGTATGGGCCACTCATTCCATGGTTACCTTGTCTGAAAGGGACCATGTTGAAACCTCTACCAAAACCTCATGACTTACCAAACCTTTGGTAAAGACACATCAGCATGTCTCCCATTTGGGATAGTATATCTACAGTTAAAGGTTTCCAACATTTTTCTTATAAGGGAGTCATGATCCATGATATGTCTATAGGTATGTCTATCTATAATCACATGGAACCTTACCCTAGAGAATGTGTTGGGAAGTTCATTGTCTTGGATTTTGTGGATAAGACATTGTCCTCCCTTTCTCATCTCTAAGACTCAGAGCCTCTGGTTCCCAATAGGGAGAGTAATGATCACACGCCCTTATAAGGGAAAAATCCAAGATTAATACCCCATCCTTTCAGGATGGACCCAATTAACTTCAATTTCATTTCATATTGAAGGGTTCATTGATCCACGCCCTTATCCACCATCACCTTGGCATATTTTTTCATAGGCCTAGCCTCTTCTATAAACAGAGGAGAAAGTGTGTGGTTTGTTGAATCTTTCACATCCTCTTATTTCACACACTGATCATGAATCACGTGGGCTTATAGATTTGTGTAAATTAAAAAATTGGAACAACCCACCTCACTTATTGAACTTTGATAACTATGAATCCCACTATAATTGGGATACATCGAAAGCCTTCACCTAGGGCCTAAGCTCACTGGACATCCTCCTCAGGAGTCGAACCCTAACTCCCTTAATATGGGAATCCTCCTTGGAAGTAAACCCCAAATTAAGCCCCCATAAATCTCCATGATTTAATATATCTCTCATGAACCCTATTATAAGGCATTCCTCTTTAGGATAAATCCCTAAACAATTTCTCTCAAAGGTCCATATCCCCCTGCGAGACTTACCGAACTACATGGGATTTAATTCCCATCTAAGTGGGATACATAGGAAGCCTCCCGGAGTTTCAAAACCAACACTCCAAATCAACCTTGTTTTTCCTAGGCCATATTACCAACATGGTCTAATCCAACTTGGAAACTCATATCCTTTCGAGGTTCCTTGGGCTACTTAGGTATAAGCCCCACACCAAGCTTTAAATAAGCACCTTCCTCTTAGATGTCCTTACCACATGAAATTAAATTATATGCTTAGGTCCTTAGAAAATTAACTTAAAAGGTATGATGTGTCCCATTAAGAGACACCGAACTATGATGGTTATGATTCCTTTCATGAGGATACATAGGTATCCTATTTATGGTTACAATACCAACATCAAAACAACTTTTTTCTAACAAAATGGATCCATTCTCCCCTGGTATTTGGTGCTCTCGCATCTTCTTCACCCTCTCCTAGGGTTTATTCTCCTTCAACATTTGTTCTACCTACTTTTCCTCTTGGTTCTGGTTCTCTTTCATCTCTATCTATTTATTATTGAATTTATCATCCTTTGGAGATGGGTCCCCCTCTCTTTTTCCTATTTTTGGTTCTTTCAAATATCCCTCATTTCTATTATTTCGAAACTATTGCATCTCCTTTACCCTCTCCTAAGGTTTATTCTCTTTATTCATTGGTTCCCCTTCTTTTCCTCACTATTTTTGGTTCTCTTGCTTCACCTTCTCCCTCTTCCAGGGTTTCTCCTTCTTCAGAGATGGTTCCCACTTTCTTTCCCTTTCTTTTGACAATTTCATCTCCACCTAATCTCAGGTTTCTACACTTTAGGAATTCTCCATTTTATTTATTCATGATGAAGACTTATTCTACAAGGAGATTGGTTATGGAGAAGTGGTTCTAGGTGGTTTTTGGTTGTGTTTCTTGGCAGTTGATGGATCTCAATATGCTATTGGGACGCTTTCTCACGTTTTTTGTTCTCAGTTTTCTCTTCATTTTCGTTACCTATATTTGGAGATCTTGACCTCTCAAACACTGCTCTGAACAAATATTCTCCTTCTTCTATCCTGGTTGGGGTCGGAGAAGTGGTCACAACCTATTTTTGGGAGGTGCGGTTCAGCGGACACCATTATTCCACACATGGCTCTTCAATGCTATTTTGTGTTTTTTGAGTTTCTTCCTCATGTTTTCTGTGATGGTTTGTTAGTTTGGTTCTCAATGGTGGAATGCTGATCAATTGTTCTTTTCATTGAGGAATTATTGCTTGATTGTGGTTTTTGTGATTTGGTTTTTACTATCTTGATGAGGGTAAGATTCCATGGTGTGATTACGGCGGCACCGACGGTCTCCAACGGTTTCTTGTGTCTATGCAGTGGTTAGATGGTGATGAAGTCATGGTAATGGAAGTCTATGTAAATTGAGGTACTCATGATGATGATGACATGTGTGGAAATAGTGGTACTCATATGGATGGAGGGGGAATATCAAATCTGGATCTCATTTGGTTTTTTGGATGGTTTTGGATTTTGAAATGTGTAACAAGGATTCTGATAATTTTGTTCCTGGTTCCCGCTCATCCTTATAGTGTCTTTTGAAAATCCAATAAAAAATAAATTTTCAGTCACTCTACCTAGATGGCCATAATTTCTAGAGTGCCCCAGTGAGTGGCTTAAAAACTATCATAATGGGGACAATGGTTAAAGAATCTATAAGTAGTATATGAGAGTATACCATTGATAGAGAACCTCAAATACATATTAATATCACCACTAATGAAAATCCTCGAATGCATACGGATGATTCTAAATTCTACACATGTTACATAATTGATGGAAAATCTCAACTTAAACCTACATTATACTTGATAAATTAATAAGGATTAAAGAACATATCTTAAATCTATTGGAGATTCCTAGAGTAGGCAATAATTCCCTAAAAAGGGTGAGGTGAGCCCAACCTCCCTTCCTCTCGACCATTGCGAGTTCTTATGTATCATAGGTCAAAAAACCTAATGAATGATTACCCTTGGAAATAAGGTCCCTTTGGATATAGAACCATTTGGTATTTCTGTTTCCATAAATAAATATGAGGGAAACCATCCAGAAGTAGTGATTCCTAATCAGAACATACGATCTGGGAAAAAAAATGGTGTACCCAACGTGAAACCTTAATCAAGATGATGGTGTTACCCATCTGTTAGAACCATATCAATTGATAAAGAGGAAAAAAACAAGGAATCAATAATTCATGTGTTCATCTAAACTATACCAATTTTTTGGAGTTTTTTGTTTTCATTTTTCATATATAAATGCAATTTATTTCCAAGAACTCCCTATATTCCAAATGTCTTCCTTTAAAATTTCACCCGTGAATGTCCTAGCTGTTGCTCATGTGATCTCCATCCGCTCGAAGGACATCATCACTAACTCAGTGTCCTCAACACTGGGTCTCCAATTCATTGGTTTGAGAGTACTGTAACCACGGTACTATCCAGACTTTGGAGGCTACCCGGTTGGCCTTCCAAATAAAAAATAACTCCTGGTCATCTGGTCAATGCTTACCAGTGGTTCCAAAGTAGATGGTTCCAACCACTATCTTCAACCGTTTTGGGAGTTTTTCCCTGAAATCGAATCACCAATCACTCCCCTATTCTAGGGAGGTCAACAAAGAGGTCATCCATGGCCTCGTCCCGAAGACACATGGGTCCCTCCTAAGGACTCCTACTAACAATCACCGCCACTAACACCACACGTTATCAAACCCTCAACATGATAAGGTTGTTATCCTTGGATGTCCGCCTCAGGAACCTCATACCCGAGCATGAAATATGAAACATTGGGAAAAACAATTGGAAAATAGGTAGAAGGTTCCTTCCTTTCACCCCTCGGGAGAAGTCCATAAAACAAACTTGATAGAAACTAGAGAACGAGCACATGCACCTGTCCGACTTAATTCCACCAACTAGAAAAATAGTCTAGTAGTGCCCAACCAATCCCACCATTAAAATCTTATAGAGTACCATGAGAAGACACAAAAACCTACTGACAATCTATTATCTAGTCAAAGTACTTGTCAGTATGCATTCAAGAAATCCCACCAACCAAATACAGAGGCAATTTCCAAGAAGGAACACACACATTCTAGCATCCATCAAGTTTTCCATCATCCTCATTTAGAAGCATTCAGATAAGTCAGTCAAAAATATCTAACAACAAACCTTGGCAGACCCAACTCTCAGCCCTAATGAAAAAGTATTGTATGTATCCACTGATAGGAAAGGGGGGACAATAGAAGGTATATATACCTACTCCAGATATGGAATGGACATATATTCCCATTTTGGCAGCTGAATTCACCCAGAAAATCAAGGAAATTTTGTCAGGGAAGACATAAATTACTGATCATATTCTAGAAGCTTTCTAGAATATCATAATAGAAAATTCAACATTACCAGAGGATAAATTTAATCAATTTAGATAACCTATCTTTCGATGATAGAAACATCAGCCCTATGTGCGGCCAAAAGAACAAGGATCAAGTGGATTTATCCATTTCTATAATCCACCATGGTGGTGCTTCCCATGATGGCATTCACTGCAAAAGTCCTCTCTGTAGTGGTGTTTCTCATTGTCAAAAAATTATCCAACTAACAAAATAGTGATGTGAAAACTCTCTTATATTGAGGCACTTGTAAAAGTAAGGCTAGTCATTTTTGATACCTTATTACTAGCAGGTGAAATAGTTTCTCAGCTAGAAGGAAGACCAATGCGACAGTCATTCTCTGAAACTCCTTTGGGTCATTTTCCTTCTAATTTAAATGAGGAAACACCCACTTATCACATTGTTTGTGATAAAGAAATCAAGAAGAGCCCACTATGGCCAGACCAGGTTGAGAAAACTTTAGCAAAAGATGAAGAGGATATATTGAATTTGGGAAAACAACTGGCTAAGGGTGAAATACCAGTCATGTTTTGGCCTTTGGAATCCTCTCAATACAACATTCTAGAAATGATGGAAGAAGATTTCATTGATGATATCCAACTCAACCTATATAAGAATCTTCATCATTTAAAAATCAATGTATTACCATATGATGAATATAAAGGTCATGTCATGGTAATAGAAGGGTTGTAGAACTAAATTGACCTGGCATCCTTCCATGTTTCCTGACATCCAAAGATTGAGAAGAAACATGAGGCCCTTTAACATGCATGGTTCAATTCTTTAAAGAGGTTGTGATAATTTATTGAATGAACCCCATTTGGTTCTCATATCAAAGGATGGGGTGAACCTGGAGCATTGAATTTCACTACACTTCAAAATCAGTACAGCCTTACAAAATTGTTCTCATGAAATGTTATTTTCCTAGGTTGTATACAATAAAAAAATATTCTCATGACCAAATAAATTCTCAGCAAGAACATGCCTCGATTGGTTTTCACCAAATCAGTCCCAAAGAGATAAATTTATTGAGATAATTTTCCATTAAGCATCCTAAAACATTGAGCATGATTCCCACATAGAGGGTGTCATCCCTTAGATCACTCATATATATGAAATAATACAATGGACTTCTAAAGTAGGTGATTTAAGTGGGTTTCAGATAATGAACCTAGAAAATGTTTTGACAATAATTTGTAAACTACAAAGAGAAGATGCATTGGTATCATCCATAGTAGTTTAATAACCACCCTAGCCTATAGGGCTATGGGATTTTTTAACCCAACCTTCTGACTAAACAAACAGATCCTGAAGTGTTGAGAAAGAAGAATAGGAACAACCCCATATCGAAGGGTTGGAGGATTTTTCACATCCACAATCCCTCCCTTAGTGAAGTTGGTTTTCTCTTGATTAGGGAATAAGCCACAAAGTAAACTCACAACTAAATTATCCACGAATTCCCTTTAGATTACTATCCATCAAATAGTTCCTAGGGAATGAACAAATAGGAGAACAAAGTCTCATGGTGAATGAGGAAGACGACGATCTCACAAATATAATGGTAGAATGTCATTAATGAATTGTGAATTGGAGAATGCAAGTAATTCCATTATGGAAGATCCTCTAGAAAATGAGTCTAGTCTAGGGGAGTCATAGGATGAGGTTCTTATTCATAATGTTGTACACACCGAAGAAAATAATGAAGGTGTGTGTACCCAAAATCATATGATTACCAAAAATTTAGTTATTCCCTCGATTAATCAACTTACAACTCTTAGAAAGGAATAGAAAAAGGGGAAAGAAAATGGTTTGATCATTTTCACCTTCCCTATGGAGAAGGTCAGTCTATTTTGAAAGAAAAAAGATTTACCCAGCTAGAGGAGGAAATGAAGGAGTTGAGAAGACTCAATTTAGAGTTACTCTTAAGCAGTATCCCTTCTAGAAATCCTCTTCAAGTAGATCCACATCCTGAAAATCTAGTAGAAGATCCTTAGCAAAGAGGTATTTTTGCAACTAATGATGTGTATAATGAATTCCCTCCATTGGGTACATTGGAAAAATATGGTCAAGTACATCTTTACAGGCATGTCCCCATGGGTTATCCAAGAAAAATACTAGTAGCACCACCACCAGTGGTCCTTCTAGTTTCCGTACCAATTCAGGCTCCAGATTAAATACCTATACAAGTCCCATCTCAAATATATATATATATATATATATATTAATGACTTGATTAGAATCTATGGAAGGATGACGCACACCGATACAACCAAAAAGAAGGCTTACCCCAAATGGGTAGATCCAATCCCTCCCCCGAATTTTTTTTTGAATACCATATTTCCAATATTTAATTGTTAAGGATATCCAAATCATCACTTAACAAATTTCATGTGTCACTGTGATCCCATGATGGGGACCCCTCAAAACAAGAAGCAGTAAACCTCAGATGTTTTGTGCAATCACTACAGCGGCCATCCTCGGTCTGGTATACAAGTTTTCAATGTCGATCAATTACTAGATGGGAATACCTCCATCGGAAATTCCTTTTCAAATTTATCTCATTGATGTAGAAGAAAAAAATATTTTATTTTACAAACAGAAAAATAAAGGAAGAATGAAAGAGTTTCATATTTCATTGATTGATGGGAAGGACTAAATTATTCCTTAAACCTACCACTCCCTCAAGAATAATTACTACCAATCTGTGTGGAAAATCTCCGTGATGAGTTCCTCACACCACTAATCCCTATGAATTACATAGAAGGGTTTCAGGACCTTGCTTCAATTTCCCAACAAGTGAATAATTCCATCACGAAAACCAAAGAGAAGTCTCTTGTGACACCATTAGCTCAGGGAAGGAGAAAAATAAAAGTAGAGGCTACCATAGTTACACTAAAGAAATCACCTATACCTGATTCTACTTAAAATACCTCATCATACCATAGGGATCCTCCTATTGAGAGTCAGAAAAAACTACCGCCTCACTAAGATGATCAAAAAGATCAAATTCCAAGACATTTTTATTAGTTAAAGAACACAGTCTACTCTTTTCATAATGAACATGTTCCTAGTTACTTCATTTCAGCATTGGAAAACAACTTTGTCTAGCTACCAAGACCAAAAAACCAAACGAAGAGGGAGATTAATACCTCCCAAACTACTATAACTTCAAGGAAATTTTTGGGCACCCATCAAAGACTATTTTGTTTTCAAAGATCTCTTATAAAATATGGCGGAATCTGGAAAAGTGGAACTAAAAATTTCATCATCCCAGGTAGCATGAGTTACTATTACTGATCTAGAGGAGGAAGGCGAATGGTATAAATTCAAAATAAATATTATGAAAAAGTTTGATAATTGGATGTTTAGGAAAATGATAAATAAAACTCATGCCATTTTATGAACTTAGTTGAAACAACCAACTGTTCCTCCTACCACTTCCAAAGTAACCAAGCCATTTTCAACAAAAGATCAGTCCTCCAAAAGCCTATCCTCAAAGAAGTGACATGGTCATAAGGATAAAGAATAGTTAGAAGAAGATGATATCATGTTAAAACCCAAGTTATCCATGAATTTGGAAGATTTAATGATAACTGTCTCAAATGAACAGGAACCACCCTGCCAAACAGAACAAAAAAAAGACCTGTCCAGAAAATTCTTCATCTGATGAGGAGTTGATATTACGTTCCATTAACATTATTCACTTAACAAAACCCTATGAAAATAATGATTCTAGTTATAATCCTAAATTCCCTATACTTTATTGTGGAACTTGGTGCAGAATTCCAGGTTGAAGATACAAGGGAATACTTGGTTATGATAGAAGCCGCTATTTTAACTACACCCCTTCTCGAACCATTTATGCAAAAAAAACTTATTGGAGAGCCCTTTAACAGGATTAATAATAATATGGTAAATATCCCACACATGACAGGATCAAACCTAATATAATCATCTTGGAAGACCGATTAGATGCTATACCACCACATTTTATATAGGCGGGAAGACCCAGTTAGCATAACCCATCCATAGTAGAAGTATTTCAAGACATTACCACGACACATGGTACATCTACATCAGGAGAATCAACTTACATGGAACCTAAAAAACCGCATCTCCATGCTGAATAATGCAGGACTTTGGACCATAAGTATGATGTTCTGAAACAAATATCCCAAGTAATAGTGATGTTATAAATCCTGGATGCTCTGAACCTGTAAAAAGTCCTTCAGAAAGTACTTATTGAGGCTTTGTCAAGTCCTTAAGAGTTCGAAACCAAGGTTCCTTTTGCTTAGGTATACTATATCGATAATGATCCTATAGAATATCACGAAATTATATCATTCACGAATGAAGATGAAAATAATGTTGTACATGAACACATCAGACCCTTGTACTTATCTGGAAAGGTTAATGATATAGACATCTGATGAACCTTTATTGATAATGGATTATGAGTCAACCTCATTCCCATACGTACACTTCATCAGCTGGGTGTCGCTAAATTTGACATATCTCCCTCAAATTTGACGTTTCAAGGTCATAACTAGATTGAAAAAGAACATCTAGGAGAGATTACACTTAGAACCCATCTTGGAGATCTTGTATCTCATTCATATTTCATGTCAGTCTAACATGACACAATTTTCAACAATCTTCTTGGAAGGCCTTGGTTACATCAGCATGCAGCCATTTCATCTTCATACAACCAATGTATCAATTTGTTATTCAATGGCCAAATTGGGACATTTTATGGTGATAAGGACCCATTCAATACTTGTGAATCTTAATATATTGATGCAGAGTTCTATCACACAAATGGAACATGTTCTGTTGAAAACGATGTAACAAGAATCAATGCTCCTAATGGTCTAGAAAAGATTATAACTAACCTTTTCAAGAATCTCACTGTACATTATGTATTCTATATCAATCAAATTAAAAGGGTAGATGCAAATACAAGAACTCATCTAGTAACTTTCATAATTTCAGTTGTGGAAATCTTACCTGAAAGCATGGGAGAAATTTTTGATTTACCAAAAAGTAGTGAATGATTAAATATATATGTCTTCATTTCATCCACCAAACTCCAGTAAGTCTTTCCTTCATCAGTCAGGCTAGAAGAAGCTATCTCATTAATATATAAAGACAAATATTATGGTTCTCAACCCATCATTTACACTTCAATAGTCCCAAAAGACCCTTCATCATTAGTAGGGTTAGTAATGGTTGCTTATTCTTCAAAATTTACAAATACCAACTCCTACCCAAATATTTAGTGTCTTAATTCATCACCTACCCTTCAAGAAGAAATAGAAGAAGTGACACATGAGGAATAAGAAGAGGAAGAATATCTTAGGGACACACATTCGGTATTCTAGGAAGGAATATCCACCATTATGGATGAGATCAAAGAAATACATTTGGGTATAGAGGAAGATCCATGACGAACTCTAATCAGTTAGACCATAACATTTAAAGAGATATAAGACTATACTTCATTTATAAAGAAACACATAGTTGTATTTTCTTGTAACTATACAGAAATTACAGGCCTTGAACCTGATGTTTCCACTCATCATTTAGGTTTTCAAGAAGATCATCATGGGATTTAAGTCGGTGGTAAGAAGAATGCGCCAAACTAATGCCTCCAAAATTATGGCTGAAGTCAACAATATTATCAAATCTAACCTTATAAGAGAGGTGAAAAATCCAAAATGTCTTGACAACAATGTCCCAATGAAAAATAAGAATGGAAAAATTAGAGTTTGCACTGATTTTAGATATCTTAACTGGAATTTTCCCATATATGAATTTACGGTTCCAATCATAGAGCTTTTGATTGATGTAACCGCGGTAAATGAAGCTCCGTCCTTCATGGGTAGATACTCAAGGTATAACCTAATAAAAATGGCCCCATAAGACAAGGAATCTATATCTTTTTTATCCCCTTAAGGCCTATTTTTCTATTGGGTAATTCTATTTGGCTTGATGAATGATGGTGTGATATATCAACATGAAATGCACTATAGTGTCAAACCATTCTTGGGAAAATTCATTTAATTAATGAGGATGATCTAGTGGTTTTTTACTGACAATGTTTTGATCACATGTTTGAAATAGAGACCACATTCAACAAGATTTGGCAACTAAATTTGATGATTAACCCCTTGAAATATTCTTTCAGGGTAACCTCAGGGAAATTTATTGGTTTTGTTGAACATTATCTTGAAATTGAAGGTGACACTGAGAAGGTTAAGGCTATCCTTGTAATTTCACCTCCTAGAAACATGAAATAATTGAGTGGAGTTCAAAGAAACTTTCACTATATCCAAAAATTCATATCCAAATTGTAAGGTAAGTATTATACCTTAACCAAATTGATGAAGAAAGGGGTCACATATCAGCAGAGAAATTATTTCCAGGAAGCATTTGATATACTCAAAAAATACCTCTTGTTCCCACCAATATTAATTCCACCTATTGAAGGAAATCCTTTAATTCTTTAAGTTATATACAGTGAGTGATAACTGGGTACCTTCCTTGCACAAAAGTATGATAGTATAAATGAAAACAACCTTTACTGTCTTAGTCAAACCATGCTCGATGTAGAGACCCAAAATTCAGATATTGAGAAAAGCTTCCTAGCATTAATCTTTGCAGTTCAGAAATTGAGACACTAGTTTTAGCATCATGAGGTCCACTGGGTATCACACAATAAACCACTCATATTTATCATCAGACTTCCTATCCTTACAGGACATATAGAACGGTGGGCGGTTGTTCTGTAATAGTTTTATTTACATTTTGTTCCTCAAAAAGCAGTAAAAGACCAATATTTAGTAGATTTACTTGCTGTAAACCCATCTACGGAAGATTTATCATTGAATATTGAATTTCATGACAAATAAATCTTCTTCATTCAAGAAAATCCTTGAATATGGGAAATACACTTTGATGGTGCTTCTTGAAGTCTAATGGGGTAGAGAATGGAAAGCACTAAACATAACAAAGTTGGGTTAGGAATTGTGCTTATCTCCCTAGAGAAGGTAGTGTTTCCATATTCCTTTCTGTTATCAGAAGGTGGTACACAAAATGAAGCAAAATGTCAATCTCTCATTGCAGGCCTGATGTTATCACTCCAAGTACCAGTGGATTACCTGGATGTGAAATGAAATTCAAAATTAGTAATAAAAAAAAAATAAATGGAGATTATGCCATTATAAAATAAGAACTAACCCCCCTATGTGATTATGTTCTTGGTTTACTGGTAGAAATACCTATCAGATCCAAAATTTTCTTACATCATGAAGTCACAAAATTCCCATTTTGATACATTGGATAATGCATCCACAGCCTTGGAAGATCCAAATCAGGATGAAACAATCCTTAGCGTTGCTCATTGTTGAGTAATTTCACCTTTTGTTTTGAAATTATAATCAAGTAAATCCATGAAATAAGTCCCATATATGAGCCTTATGATCATACTAAGGGATAAATAACACTAATCATGGAATATATATAAAATGGGGTACTTCCATGAGACATAATTAAAATAGAATAGATTCGATGATGAACAGTTAATTTCACTCTTTATGATGATCCAAATCATCCGAAGATCATTTATAGACAAATGTTTGATAAAATTATTCTTAGATTCATTTATGGGGAAGCAATTGAGACTATCATGAAAGAAGTACATGTAAGAGCCAATGGTGCTCACCATTCTGGGAATTGGCATTCTAATCAAATCTGAAGGCTTGGATACTTTTGGAATTTGATGACACATGATTGCATAGATTTCACTAAGAAGTTTCATCCCTTTCAGATTCATTCCAACTTCATTCATCAACCCCTAAAGTTGATACATATAGATAAATACTTCTGGAAATTTCCTATATGGGGAATGGATGTAGTATAAACCTATCATCGAGCTACTAATAAGTAGTTCAAGTATATATTTTCTACTTCCGATTTCTTCTTCAAATGGGATGAGGTGATACCTCTTAAAGAATTCAGGGTCAAGAACATTGTTATCTTTGTGAAAGCTAATATAATTATCATATTTGTTGTCCCTCATACCATATTGAAGGAAAATGGAGCCAATTTCTATTCGTCAGAGTTAAAGAAACTATATCAGGAGAACAATATCTAATCCAACCGTTCATCTCACTACCATGTAGTGTCCAATGGACATATAGAGGCTTTTAACAAGACCCTTTAAAATATAATCTAAAAAATATTGTATAAAGATAAAAATTCTTGGACTGATATGCTCTTGCATGATTTTTGGGATTATCAGACTACTACTCATACTACAACATGGTCAACCCTGTATTCATTGGTGTATGGGAAAAAATTAGTTCTACATATTGAAATTCAATTTCCTTCAAATTGAGTTGCCATATGTGATCATTTGTCTATTGATGAACAATATCAGAAGTGATTTGATGAGCAAGAATTATTAGACAAAAATATATTGCATACTTTTCTTCATTTTTAAGTATATCATAATAGAATAGAAAGAGATTTTTGACAAGAATGTTTTCCTCCACTCATTTTTTCAAGGAGAATTGGTATTAGTCCTATGGACTCTAATGATACTTGGAAGGAAGCCTCCAAAGCTTGAGACAAAGTGGGAAGGACCTTATTCCATACTTAAGGTCTACTATAATGGAGCTTTTAACCTAATCTCAATGGATGGAGAACTTATTACAACTCCAACTAGTGAAAGATTCTTGATGAAGTACTTTGTGTAATCACATAGAGTAATGTCCTAGTTTCAAGACATTAAACTACATAAAAACCATATGCATCCATGCTTCATGACGTTAAAATGCATAAAATATTTTTACTTATCACATTACGTTAAACTACATGACATCATTTTTCATTTATATACAACATTAAACTATATGGTTAACATCTTCATAATTTGATGTTAAGAAATCCCACTAGATACCACAAATTGGAATTCATTGCGGTTCTTTAAAAATGAATAGATTCCATGAGCAAGAATTACTCACATCATGGATACTCCTTAGTGTCACATGATTCCCATTTCTCCCTATGTTTGATTAAGATATTAATAGAGACCCCTTTATAATAACTACATATGGATTGATTCTCATTCCAATGAGATATTTAGTGACACCCAAATATCCAATATTGGGCCTAACCATAGTAAA
Source organism: Viscum album (assembly GCA_963277665.1). NCBI lineage: Eukaryota > Viridiplantae > Streptophyta > Magnoliopsida > Santalales > Viscaceae > Viscum > Viscum album. The sequence goes on along the minus strand of OY728162.1, from coordinate 1,371,448,101 downwards.
CAAAATTCCCCCATTCCTTGTGTTTATAAGTAAGATATACACATGGAATACTATTTTCAAGAAGTGCATGTCTCTTGATTCTCATTCCAATGGGATACGTAGTGATTTCTAGATCTCCAATCTTGGAACCAACCATGACAAAAAATAGAAAGGATCCTTTATTCCCTGTGTGTATGAATCAAACCAACAGAGGGAATGTTTCATGAACTATGTGTGGCTTGATTCTCAACCATATGATATATGTAGGGACACCCTGATCACCAATCTTGGGTCTAACTACAATTTCATGAAATAAAACCCTCTTTCTTTAACTTATTCACAAATCTTATTTCCATAAGGACTTTTTCAAAGACTTGTAATTTGATTCTCATTTTAATGAGATACATGGCGATTCCTAGACTTTATGTGTTAGGCCCAACCATCAGCTAGGAAATTATAAAAACCCCTCTTCCCCATGTCAAAGCATGATTGATATGGGGAACAATCTCAACAACTATGTGGGGATTGATTCTTGGTTAAACAAGATACATAGTGATGACCGGTTCCTATAACTTGGATCAACCACCATATAATTATCATACCCTTATCCTTCACTTGTTATACCTTTGTGTTGTAGAAGATACCTTTTACCACTCCTTGTTTCTCACACCGAGAATAGCTAACCTGGGCTTAGGAATTGGTTAAAGAACATATCTGTATAAATAATGTATTTCAATTACTATTTTAGGTTATATGTACTAATATCATGACAACAAACTACATGATATCCTTAAAAAAACTATGTTATGTTTTTTATTTTAATGAGATATGTAGTTATTTCATGTTAGTTCACCTTCGTCCTTACCGGAAGACATTAAATTGCATGGGAAGTGGCTTGATTCTCATTTGTAATAGATATGTAGTGAATTTTAGACTTTCAATATAGGGCCCAACTGCAGCATGATGTGAAAAATCCTCTTCTATCCGTTGTATGAGTTAGATATACATTAAGAGATTCAAATTATATTTATCTAAAAGGCCCTAATGTCCTTTCCACATGAATTTAAACTGCATGGTATCCAAAGAATTATGTATAGATTAATTCTCATCCTATTGAGATACATAGTGAAAGATAATACTTATATCTTAGTTCCATATATGGAAACAAAATATATACCCATTATACATATGATTCATACATATTCAAGGGACTCCAAAATCATGGCCAATATTGATTCAAATATTTCTTCTAGGCATTGAATATAACCCCTTTTTCATTTCACACTCTTTATCTTGAATACATTAGATCTTCCTAATATTTCTTCGATTTCTGGTGGTAGAGTTTTTGGTACCTGAGAACTATTTTTCCTGACAATGCAGTATGTCCCCTAGGTGGCCTTGAATAAAATTTTCCTATATAATGGGATTGTTAGACAAATGATTCCACTGTTTGGCTATGTATCACATGCCCTAACTGGCCCTACATAATACATCTCCCATAACGTATTTATCAAATAGGGGTAACTTTTTTCTTGTTAGAACCCTCTTCTTTCACATTAAAACTTTGATGATGATATACAAGGAATTTTATTTTAAAACATAAATCTATTGTATATTTTTTTCATATTAATTCTCTTGACCTGAAAGCCTCAAAGACCACGGTTTACAAATTTTCCATGTCCATGTGTTCAAAGCATATTCAAAATAAACTTAAATACTGACCGGAAATATCCCCTCTATATTAATGTACTTTTCTCAATAAACCAAACTCTATTATTTTGAAAAATAGAATATTCATAAACATTCTTCAGATTTTAGAAATAGAATGTATGATACCTGAGAACTCCTTTACCTAACTATGTAGTACATACCCCTAGGTGACCTTGTATAAGTCATCCACATAATGTTCCTGTCAGCCAAATGATGCCACTATTTGTCCATACAACACATGCCTTAGATAGAAATTCATAATACAACCCCCATAATGGGTGTTTTAAAACAATGGTAACATCATTCTTGAAAAACAATTCTTCTAATTCCAATTTCCATTTCCCATAACACTTTTTAGATTAGAAAATCCCTAAATAACAGTTTATAATTATTCAATTCCATACCTAATAATGGTAATATATTTGTAGATAAATTACCATGAAATTGGAGATTCATAAACATCAGGTCAATGCTAAAGAACTTAAAACAAATCCCCCTAATATCCTTAATCCATGACTTAAAACTGCACCGCCTAATGTCCTTACCAAATGACTTAAAACTGCATAGCCTAATGTCCTTTCATCATGACTTTAAACTGCATAGTAAAATATCAGGAAAACCCTTTTTTAAAATTATACCCTCCTTAATACACCAAATTCGTGTAAGAGTGGTTCCTCATTCATAGACTATATCAGCATAGATGAACCCTTTTATTCTCAAATACCTTTCCTTGCCAAAGCTTCCCATTATGGTCTTGAGACATCCCAATTTTAAACCCCTTTGTTTATCAATAATAAAATGTCATAAATCTTGATATCTCTTTTTTCATGACAATGCAGTACATTCCTCTAAGTGGCCTTGCATGAGTCACCTACATAATGGGCCTGTCAGTCAAAAGATGTCACTATTTGGATATGTTGCACATTCCCTAGCTGTCCCTACATAATAGTTCCCCCCATAATGGGTCTTTCAAATAGCGGTAACATTGTTCTCATAGGATACCTCCTTTATTAAGATACTTCAAATTTTGGATATGGTGACATAAAAAACACGACTCAAGATTCACCATGGAAATATCTAAATAATATTGGGACTTTACCCAACTTTAAGCCTTGATTAATTTCAAATCTCAAAATTCATGGTCAAAGATATTTGACCTAAAACAGTAGCTTTATTAGTCTTACAGGCATGAAATTAAATTTCTTACCAAAAGAGACATAATACTCACTAGATTGAAAACCTGCTAGGGGAATTATGGATAAAAATTGGGTCTCAACTCTTTAGATCTATATTTTATATGTTTTGGGAAATATAAAGAAAAAAAATACGAAAGGAAGAACATTTTTAGGGTTGTCCATATGACCCTAGAAATATTCAAACTGTTCATAATAAGTTTCTTAGATTAGGTAAAAGTAAAATCACCCTCATCCCTATCAGTGTAATTATGATTATCTGACATGAAGATGCCATGTTGTGAAAATTAGCTTTGATATTTTAATTATAGAAAGAAAGAAGGGATGAAGACATAAATACATAATTGGAGACAAAATATTTTTCATTTATATGAAAAAATTGGAGGAACATATACAGTATGGAGTCTCTTCTTCATATATTACAGACATATTTTATCTTCAATCTTTACTTGTTGAATTGCCTCCTGGGCCCTATCAACTACTTGATGAAGATTAGTTAGTTGAGCAGCTTCAACCTCCTTATCCTGAAAAAGTGAATCTTTGGTAGTTGAAATGATAGTGACCCCTTTTAATTGGAATTCTCCCAATGATTAGTTAAGTTGCTCAATAATGTGTTGAACATCATCCATTTTTTGTTGAAGATGTTCCACTTCATTAATTATCTCCTTAATTTGATGATTTAATTCTGTTAAATTTTTACTATGGTTGGCTTCTGCCTCATACACTGTAGCAAAAAAACACTCAATGTTGGTGAGAAATTTTGCCTATGTAAGATCTTGATGAAATTTGTGTTCTTGCTCCCACTGATGATCAATTTCTTTCACCACATTGTAAAATAGGCAGTAACCAAATCCAAAAATCCTAGTATTCTAAAAAGTGTTGTAACTCAGAAAAAGTATGAAGAAAAATCATCCAAAGGATTTTTAGAGATTATATCCCAAATAGTTTTTCATGTTTTCTTCTATTTAATACTGAGAGAAAACTACAACTCTAAGTCTGAACTGAAATCACTACCTTGATACAAAACATATTCTACAATCAGATCACTCAAGGAGGTTGTTGGATCTTCTCCTTTCAATGCAGTAGGTGCTCCATCTTCTATTTTTGGTTGAGAAAACAAAGGGGATTCACCTTAGGACCTACCCATGGGATCCAATAACACTAAATGGTGAATTAGAATGAATTTTAGATCTAAAAGTGTAGCAAGAACAAAGCATGATCAAGACAGTCAATGAAATTTACCCGGTGATAAGTTGACTGATTGAGTAGATTCCTCCCTAGTATTCTCTGCTTCAGTAGTTTGATCAAGTACTTCTTAGGGAGGATAATTATTCCAAGATGGACCAGTCATCATAACCATTGGCTCTGGAGCATCCCCCAATGTTGGATTCTCAATTGGTATATCTCTAACGTCACCAGTGTGGGTCCTTCAACACGGTACCCAGTGCAGGTCCTTCAATAAGGTCCTTTCGTGTAGCTTATTCAATTAAGTATCTCCACATAGCTCTCTCCCTCAAATGGTTATACCTTGAGAAATATTTCAAGGGACTTATGGGAGAAAACAACACAGGAGTGCTGAATTAATGAGCTATGCAATGAGAGTAGAAATCCAAGAACATGGGTGAAGAAAGTGACCATTGAATGGGGGTATTTATAGGTGCTACTGACCTATGCCACTGACTTAAGAAACATAGCTATGTGGCATACCTTCATGGTCTAAAAATTAACTCTCCTTAAACATTCCCTCTAATATTTCCTCAAGACTAGACCCTCTTTCCAATCGGGTCCAATCCTGGGGGGGGGGGCTTTTTTGACAATCCTTAGGAAGGTAAAAAGATTATGAAGAATCAATTTTGATATTTCAAAGTATTTATGAAAGTTAAAGGAAGTAATGAAATATAGTTCAAGGGATTTACGCAACACACCTACACGTCAAGAATCCAACACATGTCTTTTACAAGCAGCCAAATGCGTAGCCCCCTATACTGAGGACCTATGTAGAGGACCTCCACTAGGAACCTATGAAACAATATTATTTATACAACCTTGAAAGGGGGAACCTGGAGCTATGCTGAAGGCCCAAGAAAACAAACTATTTTCAACCAGCCCTCTCATTTCCTATAAATAGGACCCTTGGACACCCCATTTTGTAACAGAAAAAGTTGGAAGAACTCCCGAAGCTCCCATTGAATTGATCATTCCCCCAGTTCCCCCAAATTTTCTCAGGTAGCTCTCTAAAACATGAGATATAAGAGAATTATATGGGATAAGAAAGATTAAATTCCTTTAAGATTTTTTAATACAAGAAATCTGGTTAAGGATTCTCCTTCCATAAGTAGAATTCATCTACATAAGGTCATTTCCTTAACTAAAGACCTATGAGAGATGCTTCCAAGGACATAAGCAGACACTTGGGGTGATTATTTTAAAGACTCACCCTTGTGTTATTGTTCCAAGTACATATCCAAAGGCATATCAAGCTCTCACAAGCTTATACTTCTTGTGTTAAGCATTTTTCATTTACTCCTAGGACCTTCGCAGTCCAACTATGTGGTAAATCTATGAGGTACACCTATGTGGAGGATCTGTACAGAACACTAATGCGATCCATATTTGAAGGAATCTTTTAATACACCCATGGAGGGACCTCTCCTTTCTTGGTTCCCTTTTCGATAAGGAGCCAAGTTGAAACCCCTACCAAAACATCATAAATTAAGAACAAATTGGGAAATAAACATCACCGTGTCTCCCATTTGGGTTCTTATATCTAAAGATATAGGTTTCCCACATTTGTATTATAAGGGATACATGATCCATGAGGTGTCTGTAGGTTTGTATATCGACAGTCACATGGACCCTTACCGTAGAGGCAGTGTTTGGAAGTTTCTAGTCTTTGATTTCAGGGACATGACTCTAACATCCCTTCCACATATCTAAGACTCAAAACCTTTGGTTCCCAATATGGTGAGTGAGGATCACACTTGCTTTTCCCTTTAGCAAAGAAAACGTTTCCCTCCTCTCCTGAGACCAATCTAACGACATCCCTCCTAGAGTAAGCCCCTAGACTTTCAGTCCGGACCCAATGACCTTCAATTTCATTTCACATTGATGGGTTCATTTATATTCACCCTCATCAACCATCACCTTGGATTCTTTTTCAGAAGGCCGGCATATTCCATCAATGGAGGAGAATGTGTGTCTTTTTTTGAATGTTTCACATCCTCTTGTTTCTCACACCCAACTTGAATCACATGGGCTTAGATATTTGTGATGAGTTTAAAAAAATGCATAATCTAATAAACTTATTAAACTACAATAACTATGATCCTCACCATTATTAAGATATTTAGGAAGCTTTTAACTAGATCCTGAGCTCACTGGACATCTTCCTATGGAGTCCAAACCTATCTCCCTTAATTTGGGAATCCTCCTTGGATGTAAACGCTGAATTAATCCCCCCTAAATCTATCTATGTTAAGATATCTCTCTTGGACCCTATTACAAGGTAATCCTATTTATGAGTAAGCTCTAACCTATTTATCTAAAAGAACCATATTCTCTTTTGAGACTTACTAAGCTATGTTGGATTTGATTCCCATCCTGGTGGGATACATTGGAAGATTCCATGAGGTTCAAAACCAACACTCCAAATCAACCCTATTCTTACTAGGTTATATTAATAATAGAGTCTAATCTAACTTGGAAATTCAAATCCTTTCCAGGTTCCTTGGGTTTCTTTGGCATAATTTCTACACCAATATTTGACTAAGAACCTTCCACTTAGATGTACTTACCACATGACATTAAAATGTATGCATAGTTCCTTTTCACATGACCTTAAAAGGTATGATGTGTCCCATTAGGCATCACCAAACTATGAGTGTTCTGATTCCTTTCAGGAGGATATGTAGGTATCCCTTTTATTGGTATGATCCCAATATAAAAATAACTTTTTTCAACCTAGATGACCATAAATTCTATAGTTCCCCACTGAGTGGATTAAAAACTAGCATCATGGTAACATGTTTAAAGTATCTATAAGTAGTATATGCGATGAATCAATTGATGGAGAAACACAAATACATACAGATATCTCTATTGATGAAGAAACTCTAATACATACAGATGATTCTAAATTGTACACATGCTAACGAATTGATTGGAAATCTCAAGGGAATCCTACATTATACTTGGTTAAATAATAAGGATTCATTAACATATCTTAAATTTATAATAGATTCCTAAAGTAGGAAATAATTCCACCCAAAATGGTGTGTTGATCCTGACCTCCCATCCTCTAAAAAATGTGATTTATTAAGTATCATAGGTCAATAAACCTAATGAAAACCTTCCTTTGGAAAGTAGGTCCCTTTGGATACAAAATATTTGCGTGTTTTCAGTTCCATAAATAAATCTGATGGAAACTGTCTGGAAGCAGGTATTTCTAATCAGAACACATATTCTAAGGGAAATAGTGTATAATCAATTTTATAACTTCAAGTCACTAGATTTTGTAAATTAATCTAAGGTAACCTGACCTCGGTGAGATAAAACAACTTAGGGAGCCAAATTAAATGAAAATGATATAATTCATTTGAACATAGAATTAAAATGTGAAATTGGAAACCCATAATGGATTTATGAGACAAGGGTACATTGTGTTTTTTTATAAATATATAAATCCATTTTCACCATAATTGTTTCTATGCATAGTTCTATGCACAAAGTTTTGGCTAAAAAAAATAAAATAAAGGGAATTGTCAAAAATGAATCTATTTAGGTGAGGGGAATATTGAACCCATAGAAAGGGGGGAAATTTACTTATAAAACATTCATTTTAGTTGAATCAATAAAGTGTAAAATTGATCTTTCAATTGTGGAAATGTTGGAAATGCGAAAAAATGGAGGTGCTTTTTGTTAAAACATTAATTCCACTTAAATATTATTTGATCCACTCATGTAATAAAACATTGATTATGTTGAATTGAGGTAATTATTTAAATCACATATGGGGTATGAAACTTCTCATAGTGGGTGAGTCTCTATTTATTTCTTATATGGAAGGTAAATATATATTTAGTCAATATGAACTTCTTTTTTAATAAATTAAAATTCAGTGATAATATTCCTCAGTGGTACAATAGTTCAAGGGTAGGGGTGTATTGTGAACTTGAATTTTCAATATTTAGTATATTTTATTCATTAAAAATACCCTACATTTTAGTTCAATTACTATGATAATAAAAAAAATTGTTGACTTTTTGAAATTGATAATTAATACAAAATTGGATTTAAATATGGTGTTTATCGATGTGTATATATTTTGATATAAATTATAGAGACATTATTTGAAGTAAATTGTTTATTTTTGAATTATTATTGTAAAATTTAATTATAGATAAATACAACACTAAGAAGAAGTGTGAAATTGTGCAGGTTGAAAAATTTTAAAGGCCAGGATTGACCATGGAATCCATGGTCACAATTCTTATCATGGGTAAAAACTATGTGCTACACTACATTAACATATTGTCACATGGTAGGAATGGTGACCATACCTTTTAATTACCATGATCATTGATCATGGCCACCCAACCACCTTCCCACACCATACTCTAATGATAATTCATCCCAAAATGCGTGCCATCGGTTGACCATGTGTTCTTAAATTCACAACAGAAAAAAATGATCATATAGAGAAAATTTGTTGACCATTCCAAAAATCTCTTGGTATGAAAACCTTCCATGACCTTCATCATAGGCATGCTTACCGAAATCTTTAACCACTTATTCCTACTGTGCCTTTTTCATGAGGCCATAAACGTACCACAATTCACAACATATATTGAAGAATAAGAATTGTATCAACTAAGGCTTAAAGACGATCCAAATATTGGGTGATAATCTAAATGTTACCACCATTTATCTACCTACTAAGGAAAAATAGGATTCCACCTTCCCTGTCGGTGCCAAATTTTACTTTCACCCATAGGTTTGTGATGACGATGGAGTGAAGCCACTTTACTAGAAGAATCATAGGAGTACTCCACTCTAATTATATATTCTATTTGACTAAAAATGCTATTTTTTATTATTTTCAAGATAGCCACTTTAAGGATAAGTAGCAACCATATACATCATGTGGGGATCCAAAATTACAAAATTCTTAAATGAAATTTAAAATTTCAAACCCAACACCAAACCCAAGGAGGACTTGATACAAGCATCCCTGCATCAACCTGAGTCCCATAATTACTATATGGTATCATTACCAAGGTACGACACAATATTCATTGAAATTAACACCAACTAAACCACTGGAACTGATGACCGAAGTAAAGAAAACCAACCAGAAATGAACATTAGTGAAACTAGATCATGATATTTTGTAGAGAAACTACAAGAAAACTTCAATGATGGAATTGATAATGAAACAACCAAAAAACATATAGTCATCATGACTTGTATAACCAGGATAATAGAAAAATATTCTCATCGAAATAAAAAAAAACCCTCCCCACTAATTTTTTGAGGGAACACAAAAAAACATGAAAAAAAACATCTTGAATGCCATTACTGATTCCAAAATAACCAATGTCATAGAGGAATATAACCAGAGTATTTTCATAGGAGAAATCAAAACCAGTCACATGAATAACACAACCGACTGCCAAGTATCACATCCCAATGTTCCAATATTACCACCACATGAAGTCCAACTAGGAAAATTTTAGTGGTTCTAGAAACTAGAGTAGGTATTTGAGTAGTTGAGTGTTACAGATGATGATAAAACTAAATCTAGAAGCTGAACATGAACAATCAATCATGATACTACCATGAAAAACATTGAAAGACGAACTAAAAATCTCTAAATGACTTTTGAAACCCCTCTCCAGATCTAAAATGGGGAGGAGAGAAGGAAATTGGGGCCATACCTAGTTTGGACGGCTAGGGGCTCCCATAGGAATCAATCAGAACAGTGCCATTAAAACATCACTAAAAAACCACCAAGAATAGAAACACCAAAATACGTGGAGAAAAATATTGCCTCAAGGAGATTCATAAAATATGGGAAAGAAATAATTAGGCACAAATAAGTGAGGGAGAGGAGTGGGAAGGCACTAGAGCATCCTCCCCCCTTAGAATCATAGTTGAGGAAAAACCTAGGGCAAGAGAGTATCCTCTTTGAAGAAGGATGAGATCCAGCTAAGCATTCCATGAGTGAATCCAATCTTTCTACACAACCTCTTAGGGTGGTATGGAATTCAGCTATGTATTGAAAGAGATTTCTTCTTTTCGACATGAGAGCTGTGAAAAAAAAAGACTTGGATCCCATGAGAATTCAATGGGCTCAATAGATAAGCATCAAGATGAATTCCACAGTATTTGAGGATTTTGAAAAACTCAATTCACCATGAAATACAACCACTAATGGGTGCATATTTTTGAGAATGAATTAAGAAAAAAATATATTATGTTGAGAAGATACAATGCTACTGATAAAGAAATTTTTTTATTCACTGGCCAATGATGGGAGAATTTGAGTTGTAAGTATTGGAAGAATATAATGTCCCACATACTAAAATTATTATTCCCAGGAACCAAAGAAATATTCATGGAACATTTTCTAAAGTTCATGCCCAATTTTCCCATAAGAATATAATAAATATACTCAATATTCTATCAATAACTAGATAAATCCACAATTAAAAGGAAACTAGGATGGATATTTGAAGATCACTGATGCCTTATATAATCCATCCATACACTTCCTTCTAGACATGTGTCAACCATTATATTGAAAGTAAACCTAATCCATACTCAAAGTATACATTTAGAATTTAATGAATCCATTGCGTGGATTGAACCTTGGAAGAAAATGATTCATATATATAATGATATTACAACTGGAAACCTAAAATAACAGAGACAAGAGACTCTTGGACTCTGAGAAGGTGAGAATACTCTGGAAGCTACTTTTGTTTTATTATCTTTTATTATTCAACCTATAAATTATGTGGTTGAGCTTATGAGAATCCCTTAACCTCCCCTATTGATGAATTATGACATTTCAATGAAATTACTAACTCCTATGTTGGATTTAATAGTTTAATCATTTTAAATATCTTCTAATTATAGATTTAATGTTATTATGTTTATTATAGTCATTACACAAACAATACAATTGGATTAAATACACTGCATGTGATAGAGAATAATGGTGTAATTCAAGGGTGAATGGTTGTATCCACTCACCATGATAGATAAAGGTAGAAAATATAGTGATCATTGAATTTCACTATCTAAACCGAAATATCCTAATATAATTTATCATTTGGATTAAATTGATGATGGGATTATTATAATTTAATTTAATAGACATTCAATAGGTTAATGGGGGAATAATCCATGGCTATACCAATGGTTATTTAATAAATTTTAAATGTAACCTAGTTATTTTACTATTTCTTTAAAAAGTGAACCCACAAAACAAGATTTCAAAACACACAACACTATCTTTGTGGAAGAAAATATTATTATGAAGTTTATAGTATATTTTTTGGGTTTAAAAATTATTTTTTAGAGTTTCCCATGATAATAATGCATCATATAATGGCATGTTCAATGATCTGTGCATGTGAGACACTTCGGGAGTTGATCCTAGGATAGAGGGTCTATGGTATATAGCTTTCAAGCTAGTTCTAGTCAGCTGTGGGAGAGGTGGTGTTTCACATGTCATGGATGGAGAAATCTCATGCAAGATTTTCTGAACAACCATGCTACTAAGAGGGAGATGGTTGATGTATTTCCTTGTAAGAGACCATGATATGATCATAATGATTTATATGACGGTAGATGTGGAAGAGGAGTGGGGATACCAGTAGGAGGTGGCTGACGATTCAATCTCTTTCCACCACCATCCGGTTGTGTCCCTCACCAAGATTAAGGAGGATGTGGATAGATGTGAGGATAACTTTAGACCACAAAGGCCTATGACCCATAATATTTTAAGATTATTAGAGGTACATTCTATATCCTTTATACTTTTTTAGTATTATTATTATCTATAGGTGTGAGATACCCTTTTCTTGTTAATTATTTCTTGAGGCTTATCTAGGGTGATGTGGGGGTGTTGGAAGATCCATGTGATGGTGTTTTATGTTGGGTCTTCATACTCATAAGAATTTGGGAAACTTACCCCACTAATACACGTTCATATGACATGATAAAAAACTATGTGTGTGAGTCTATGCCACACAAATATGATCGTGTTGAGGTCTGGTGGATGATTTAATTTGACTTATATGTTCAGGGAAGTTGGTATAGAGGTGTCAGATAAGGACTTGATTATGTTTGACATGTTGGAAAGGGAAGGGATGAGTTTCATGGAATTGACGATTCTAGTATGGATGACCAAATATGTTTCATGGTCTGAAATTTGACTTTACCAGCATAATTGTAGTACCTTGGAGTCATGATGCACTTTTACATGAGTGTATCCCCAGTTCAAGGCCAAGTGATACCAGTTTATCCTTTTACTTCACCCATATTCTTAGATGCACCATTAGAAAGGATTAGAGGTCATAAAATCTTATTTCTAGTGTGAACTGACTCTAGTGGAGGTAGAAGTTCAAATAGAACCTTCCCGTAGTGGTAGAGAGGGACCATGCAATGTTCTACCTTAGTATGTATCGGTTTCATATCATCTATTCTTTTATGTTTATCACAGGTAGAGGTGGAAGTGTTTCTAGCTTGTTGGATAGCTTTTTCCTTTTATGGGTAGGAATGATCTAAGGTGGAGAAAGATGAGCTCATGTGTAGGAAGATACAACAAAATTTTATCAATTTATTAGTATGACCCTTAGAGTAGCGTATTATTTGAAATTTCATTTTTCTAAAGTGACAGTGTATTTGAGGAAATCTTCCTAAGGAAATGATGGGTTTTCCTTCCCAACAAGATTTATAATTATACATAGATCTAAATCCAAGGACTACCCTTATATTTTCATTACATTATTTTTTAACTCTAATGGAGATTATTTAGTAGTGGTGTAGTTAGAGGTTTGAAAAAAGAGGGCCTTGTAAGACCTGGTGTGTTCACTTGGGAAGCCTTTTATTGTTTTCCTAGGAGGTAGATCAGAGACTTTAGAACCATATCCTTCATCCATTTTTGGATCATTTTATGATAGTTTTTGTCAGTACCATCATGTTCTTGGTGTTAGAGTTTGATGTGAGATACTTGAGGATAGATTCTAGACCTTCTTCAAGAGTTCTAATCTCCCAAGGAGCTCTTATAGAGAGATGTTTGGAGGAGGTCCATTTCATGTGGTGTGTTATCTTAGAAATGAGATTGATAGTGGAACCTTAGAGGTTGGGGCTATTCTAGCATGAGAGTCACCTAAGGGTGTGACCATAGTAGTAGATTCACATAGTGATGGCCTCTGACTGCTATTTTTGAGAAAGGTAATACTGAATTTTACCCCTATAGTTGATCCTTATGGACAAGGTTGTTACAACATATCTCCAACTAATGTTTTTTACACATTCACATTTTCAGCAAGTCAGGGAGGCACAAATTGGAGTTTTTTTGTGAGGTATCGCATGGATAGATGCCCACTGGCCATGGTTTTTTTTAGATTTTATAAAGGTGGGGAGTACATTAACTTTATGAGGATTGATGATGACACATATCACAATACGAGATGAGGTGATGAAGAGGTTGAATTCCCACAATAGTACACCTTGGAGATGGGTTTTATTATATGTAGAGTGAACTATTTATGTTCAAAAGAGCAATATTTGGATTTTCATATTGGCATGGTGCAATTATGTCATCACAATTAGAATTGCACCATTTTAGGCCACATTCAGGTAGCCCAAAAGGTCGCTACTATACTAGTCAGGTCCAATAGGATACAGTGTTTGTGGGTCTATAGATGATGCTAGTAATGAATGTTGGGGGTGAATTTCATCCCAAGGCAGATGGGGACTGATGGGTTACATTAGTGTCTACTTTAAGTTAGTTAGGGGTCTACCAATGGACTGTATGATTGTAGTTAGACCACGTGCTTGGTGTTCATCCTCTTGATGCAACTGAGAAGACTTTTGCCCAACTCATAGTGCAATGTCAACTTGGTTTGAGCTAGGTGGTAGGCGTGGAGTGGCCTATTGAGGTACCTAGTGTAGTTTGGGATCTAAATAGATAGGACCCATATTGGGCTTGGGGTTCCCCTAGTTTCATGTTTATAGATAGCACATGGACCCTATTGAGAGATCCCTTTTGCAGGAGACCTAGTTTAGAGCTCATTTTTCATTCTTGTTCCTCGTATTTTATTCATTGGGGTGAATAAACTAAAGGTATGGAGAGTATAGAAACTCTGGTTTTTCCATGTTAGACTGTAGAATTGTTTTTTGGAATATTTCAGAATCCTGGTGCTGAGTCAGCATGAGATTCCACAGCTCAGAGAGCCTCAATGTTGTGATATTAAAAATATTAAATATTTTATATTTGGCATGAACATTTTTTTGAAAATGTTGTTTAACAACCAAATGGAGTGTCAAATTGGAAATTCGAGACCACAATTGAGTTTAAAACAAGGGTTTTACTTGAGGCGTGACATAAAGTTTGTTGGCATCAGGTGACTAGTTAAGGGAGAGCAATGGAGGTCATGTCGATGAGATATTAGTTTATTTAATAAAATAAATAAACTAATATGTTATCACCCCTTAGGTTTCAAATGTAGAAGGGGGGAGGTTTCTACCATGTGTGATGGATGGACTAAGGATAAACTGAGGGAGAGCAGTTTCCACTAAAATCTGTTCATGATTGAGATCAATATCTAATCAAGGTGAAACATGTTTTGGGCATCATATTGGTCCTAAAGATTCATCATTTCTCCAAGAGGCAGGCTGATTTACATGATTTAGGTCCCAATCCCTATATAAGAAATTTTAAGGGTTTAGAACCATATTACGACTACGAGATATCTCATGACGGTAGATATATGGGTTTTAGTTTTGAATTAGGGGTTTTGGGAGGCTCGAAGGGATTTCCCATTAAAAAATTTAGATCACTTGATGTGTAGTGAAGGATCACATTCCATGTCTTATTCCCATTAAGGGAATATGATATTTTGGGGACTATATGATGGGTAATAGGGTGTAAATAATGTGTAGTGATCCCATACAGTTTTTCCAAGGACATGGGTAGGCATGCCATGTAAGGGTACTGGGTCATGTGGAAGTATACAACCATATCTCGGCTGTACATGGGCCAGATCACATGGATAGGTACACTGGTATGGGTCGTGGTACACAAGCATAGTCTCCTGTACATGATCATTTCCATTGATATGGTCTTGGTTAAGGATAATAGGAGAACTCCATATACCAAGGGTACATGTTATATATTGAATCATGGATAGAGGCTGTGTGTAGGGGTGAACATGCTAAGGGGTTTGGATGAGGTCACACTATTTGTAACATGGGGCACATACTATATATTTTTCTTATACACACCAAGTACTAATAAGAGACATATATAGGGGCCATTTTTAATATAATCTCTATGTATTATTGGTACATGTTGTGTAATACCCTAAAATATTTATCCCTCATGTATCTTTATCCACAGGACTCTGATAGAGTCCCCCCAGGTAGCCAAACCTAAGTAGTTTTCTGCATTGAAAACAATGGTGGCCATGATTTTGGAGAGAGAAAAGTGATTTTAGGTGATTCTTATGGGAGTCATGTTAGGGATTCATAGACGAGTACTATTGGAAGTGTTCCCTTGATCTATCCCTAAGAGGGTATAGTGTGGTATTATGTCCTCTGTATAGGATTGTGATTCCATCAACATGATGAGTCCAGATAGAGTTTGTATCCATCCAAGAGGCTAGGGTGGGATCCTCTATCAATTTTTTTTCTTAAGTGGGGGGTTGTGGTATCAAAATGACCCTCTTACATAGGTGTTTATCCCTTAATTAGAGGACCGATCCAATAGCGTTTGCAGTATCATTGTGTTTGTGATACCCCACTTGGAAGATATATTTAGATTAGGGTTTTGGTATCTTCTAAAATTCTTGAGTGATACCCCCTATCTGTGTATCATGGTTCTAAGTCATGATAGGGTTCATGGTTTCCCCCAGTTGTCCTAGGTGTAATCCCCTATCAGAGCTTTGAGTACTTCAGAGTTCCATATTGGGTTTGTGGTGTCCCCCGATGGTCCTGGATGTTGTCCCCTATATGTGAGTTGAGATCTTTTGGGTTCATGTAGGGTTTGTGGAGTCCCCCATGAGACATGGGTGAGATACAATATTTAGGTATCAATATCCATTGGGTTCCAACATTAATTTCTTCATTGGAATACTTGTTGAGAATAATATCTCAAATGTATTCCATCATGGATAGTAAGGATGATATTTCAGGTTAGTAATACAAGATGAGTGAGAACTCTAATATTAGTGACATATGGGATTGTATGGCTCATGGATCGAGTAATCCCAAATGAGAAATAACTTTGATCCAAAAGTAAATCCTTTAGATTTCTGCATAGTTAAGACTATTATAATTAGACTATGAGATGAGTATATATGGGTTATTTTTTAGACATTTTTGTATGTTTGAAAGTGTGGATGATTGTCTCCTTTTGAACATTCATGGTTCTGATGCTCTGCTAAAGTGTATAGCAGTACTCAGGTCGTATCATCGATGATGATACTTTTTAACAGTCGATTGTTTTTAATTGATTATATTTTGATTGGGGGGGGGTTGTTTGCAGAGCTTAAATGAAGTGATTAATGGTTGGTGTTTGATTTAACAATTTGAAAAATACTGGGGCGAGTTCATTATTAGGGAGTTAAGTTTGTGATGTCCTTGATATTTTCTTTATATTTATTTTAAATTAACACCCACTTCACGAGATAACGTTGATTGGAATTCCTAAGTGTTAAGAATATAATCCAAGCCTTAACATAACTTAGGTTTCTCTTCTCAACCAGATTTTATTGATGACAGTGTATTTATGGTTCCAATAATCCATGGAAACCACAAGTTAAACAAAACAAGTCATTAATCCATGAAATGTTAAGTCCAACATATACAATGTTAATTTGAAGAATATTCATCAAGCAAAAGCTCTCAATCACTTAATATATCTAAATAATGACTCATTCCAATGAGAGATTTACTTAGCCATTAAGATTATTAGTAATCTAGCTTATTATATTACTGTTGGTGAATTATAAAAATAATGAAAAGAAAGAAATAAGAAAAGGGTTGAGTGTTGAACACACACACATGATCATTGAAGAGAGCTAAAAAAAGACTTTCGATTGAATGAGGAAACAAAAAATGGAAGGAGTTTTAGATTAGTCTCATCTTTCATTTTTATGTTAGAAAACATTGGAATTGAGGAAGGGATTTCAGTTGCTTAAGATTCATTTTCATTAATACTATCCAAGCTAGAGCAATAGAGATCATAGTTGATGTGGGATTCAAGAGAGTTTTCAAGTTACTCTAGATTGATGGGTCTATGAATGAAAGGTCCACATCAACTTCACCATTTATGACTTTGTTAATCATGGTGAAAAGTTCACAAGATCCTTTATCATTATAACATGATTAAAATGATGGATTGGTGTTTAATTGACTCTTAGAAGTGTCCTCAGAATCATGGATTGAGAATGTAGAGAGATCCTCATATGGGTATCACATGGCTTGGAAAATGTGGTACTTGACCAGTTGGGCACCAAATTCAATGGATAAGATGTCTGAATGGACATCAATATTGGTTCTCTCTATCATTAAGAGTGGTCTTCCTAGAACTAGGGGAGATCTAGAAGAGTTCATCTCACCTTCCAAGTCAAGGACATAGAAATTATCTGGGAAGATACGATCATTCACACGAATGAGGACATCCTCAATTATACCCTCAGGACTAGCAGTGCTGTGATTAGACAATCGAATGAACACACCCGTTGGATTCATGGGACCAAGAACAAGGTTGAATAAAATAGATTTTGTAATGACATTAATTGAGGCTCCTAGGTCTATGAGTGCATCATTGAAGTTGGAACTTCCAAATTGGCATGGAACCATAAAGGTCCCTAGATCTTTGCACATTATGGGAATAGACTGTTGGGTGGAAAAATTTTTAAGGTCCTAAGTTTCCTCTTATGGGTGAACAATTCCTTAAGAAACTTGGCATAATTAGGTATTTTTTATGGAATATAAGATGGGAATGTTTACTTCAACACGTCTAAACATGTTGAGCATTTCAAGATTGGGTTCAAAGGACATCTGCAGCATAGAAACGACTAGAGGAAGATGAATTGGGATCTTATGTTTATTTGAAGGAGTCGAGGGAACAGATTCAGATTCCTTTTCAAGTTTATTTTTATTTTCATTTTCTAGGTAAACATTTAATGGGGGTTTGGATGACTTATCTTGAGGTCTTAAAATTTTATTCCCCGATCTAAGTGCAATTTCACTTACATTACCCTTGGGGTTGGGTAATGGTTGAGCTGGGAGTTGGGAATAATTTTATTGTTGTTGCTGGATTTGGTGGGATGCAAGTTGACTAATTTGGGTTTCAATATTTTGGATGCTGGAACAGATGAATGATGAAAGATCTTCCAATGCACTTTACAAGGGTTTCTTAGAAGAGGAGGCTTGTCCCATATTTGAATTACCTTGATTTTGGTTCTTGGGAAAGCGATTGTATTGGTTTTGGAATTTGGAAGGCTCTCTAGGATAGTGGAATCCATGTGGAGGAAGAGGAGGATTGATCCTTTTAGGTTGAGTAACAAAAGGGTAAGGTTATTGGAAGCTACCAACACCTTGACCATATTGGAATTGGTATGGTTTTTAACGAGGGTATTGTGGGGGATGTGAAACGGGATTCCCATATCTCAAGTTAGGGTTATATGTAGAAGATAAGGGCTCAGAATGGGGTTGGTTGAGGTTTCTAACAAACTAACCTGATTGTTGAGGGTTGGTGTTATGATGATAATTTGCTGCATTGAGCTCCATTGGTCTGGATGAATCAAATTGATCCTCTGGAAGTTGTAAACTAGTGTCAGTTGGATGAGATGGGGAGTTTCAGATTCCACAATACTTGATAGGTCCAAGGAATGAAGATTGTGGAGAAGATGAGGTTGGGGATTTGGAAGCCACAACTAGTTGTCGCATAAGACCTGTATGTTCACTCAACCACTCTCTTTTTCGTCTCTATAGATTGATTAACATGAGATTGTTTGACTTGAGCAAGTGCTCGAGTATGGAATTGCTGTGTGTTTGAAGCCTTGTTACTTATGAGATCTCTTGTAGCTGTATGAGTTTTATCAATAAGAGAACTGCCACGTGCGCATAAATGAGAGTTCTATCCATAGCCAATAACCCCTCATAGAAGTATTGGATCAAGATTTCGTTGGAGATTTGGTGGTGTGGGAAGGTTTCAACAAGATTTTTGATCCTCTCTTAGTACTCAAGGAGTGATTCATTTGGGAATTAATGAATACCACTTATTTTCTTTTGGATAGAAGTAGTACGAGAAGCAGGAAATAATTTCTCTAAAAAGTGTCGCTTCATATCATTCCATGTGGTTATGGAACTAGGAGGGATGTTGAAAATCCATAACATATCAGTTTTAGCTAATGAGAAAAAAAATGCTTAGAATTCGAATTATTCCTCAGAAACCCCTTGAGGATTCACGATAGAGCACACCACTTGGAAATATTTAAGGTGGAGATGTGGATCATCATCGGATGGCCCATGTAAATGAGGGATAAGATGAATTAAACCTGATTTGAGATTGAAGTCAGCCTTTAAGTTTGAATTTTGAAAACCAAGAGGTTGGTTATTCATATTAGGGGAAACATTTTCATTAAGTGTTTGTTCACTAGTATTGACCATATCTAATTTAATTGTTTGGAAAAGGATAGGTTCTTGAATAATTTGATTATCTCTTATGTTCTTACAATGTTGTAAAAGTGTTCACTCAATTTCAAGGTAAAAAAAATTCAAGGGATTTTTGGGAGGCTATGGGGAATTCAGAGATATTTTGGAAGAAATGGGAATATGGTTTTTTTGAGAAGGTGTTTTTTTTGTTTTTTGTTTTCATTTTTTCTTAAATTTTGTTTTTTTTTTGTTTTTTTTACAACAACCAGAAACTAACGAATACTTAATTAAACCATCCCTTGAAAGGACGCCATTTGAAAGCTTAGCCAATTGTTTCCTATCGACTATTAAAGGTTCTGATGCTCTGTTAATGTGTATAGCAGCACACGGGTTGAATCCTCAGTGATGATGCTTTTTAATAGTCGATTGTTTTTAGTTGATTGTATTTTGATTGGGGGGGGGGGTTCTTGCTGAGCTTAAATGAAGTGATTAATGGTTGGGTTTTTATTTAAAAATTGGATAAATATTGGGGTGAGTTCATTATTAGGGATTTAATCTTGTGATATCCTTGAGGTTTTCTTTATATTGCATTTAAATTAACACCCACTTCACAAGATAACATTGATTGGAATTTCAGAATGTTAAGGCTTTAATCCATTCCTTAACATAACATAGGTTTCTAATCTCAATTAGAGATAGTTGATGTCAGTGTATTTATAGTTCCAATAATCCATGAAAACCACACGTTAAACAAAACAAGTCATTAATCCATTACATGTTTAGTCCAATATACAAAATGATAATTTGAATAATATTAATAGAGAAAAAGCTCTCAAAAAATTAATATCTCTAAATAATAAATCCCCCAAGGATATATTTACTGACACATTAATATTATTAGTAATTTGGTTTATTATATTAATGATGATGAATTATAAAAATAAGGAAAATAGTGAAATAAGAAGAGAGTCTCATGTCGAACACACACACACGATCATTGAGGAGTGTTAAAAAAATACATTAGATTGAATGAGGAAGAAAAAGAATTTAAGGGGTTTTAACTTGAATTAAAACATTTTAATAACATTAATGTTAAAATACAGAGGGTGGATGAGAATAATAGCTATTGAAGAAGAAACTTCCATTAAAACAGAATTAAAAAAAAAGACTTACAGGATTACAACAATAAAGAATAGAAAAGTAAATGAAAAAAATGAGAGGAGCAAAGATATATAAAGAGAAAACATGAGTATGGAAGGTCCTCCAAATCCTTTGGAATTTCTTTTTTTGTGGAAAAATATTCTCCTCTCTTCTGAAATACCAAATCTTTTGAAGGAAAAGAGTTTGGATGTATTTATATCCAAAGGATTTGGATTGTTTTCATTCCAAATATATCCCTCCACTTGTCTCACTATTTTTCAAATTCATATAGCTGCATCTCGAGATTTCTTATTCTTAGAAGTTTTAGATAATAATTTTTTATTACTACTCTCAAAATTTGGATTCATTTGGACTTATGGAACCAAAGGTATGATAGTAGGAGTAAACAATTGTAATCATTCCATTTCAATACAAACTTTTGAGAAGGTTGAAATGTCAATGGGTTTTTGAAAAGTAATATGCCCTCAAATAAAAATATTTTATTCTATCAATTTGGCTTCATATATATGAGCTTTCACAGTGAAAAATACCATCTTGATTTGATGACTTGATCATGAGAAATGTCATGAATAGTGTACGGAATACAATTCTTGTCCAGAATGGTGGGATGGACTTCAAAGAATCATTTGGACCCCATGTTCTTGTATTTGTACCTTCATATTTCTATCAATGATTAATTTTTATAACCATGAAAATATAGTGGATTTTCACAAAATTTGGGCTCCGGGATTTAGACCAGTAACTCAATCATCATGGCTGGTCCAGTTTCTTTACAAATTCTTTAGGTCTTCTTGTGTGGACCATATGACCCTACAAATAGAATATTTGTCTATACGTTTCCACTAATTAAATGTTTTAATTTGAGTAAGTAACCATAAATAATAGGAATAATGTAATTTTGATAATTAGGGTGAGAGTCATTATTAAAACATTAATCATATTTGAATTTGGATGAATTTAAATAGTTCTCTAAAATTATAATTAATATTTTAACATTAATATTTGACACAAATTATTCACATTTCATATAAAATAAGTAGAAGGAGTATATAAAAAACTATTAAAATATTAATAACATCAATGTATCATTTCTTGATTGACATTCTAGGTGGTGATGAGCTGACTAGTCATGTATATCCGATGATTGGTCGAGATGGAGATTCCTATTCTCTCTCACTTGGGTTTTATGTACCCTCTAGATATGAGTTCAGTGGAATGTTTCCTATAAATTGGTTCCCTTCATGTTGTATTTTTTTGGGGTTCCTATTGGGTATTGTTATACTCCCCTTATATGTGGTCTTCCCACACATGTTGTGTCTTATGCCGATGATATGCCTTTTGATGGAGACATAGGAGGACCAGAAGAAAATAGAACATAATGAGATAGATAGACTGAGGTGTATATCAGTGAACAAATTTGATATTAGTACCATAATTATGAGAAGGTTTGATGCTTTTATTAGTTTCTGGTGGGATTTTATTTTTACCCTTTTATGATTTCATTAATTTTTCTATATCTTATAGTTGGATAGATATATTTATGCATTTTTAATGAGTTGTGTTATAATCTTTTCGCTATTTCATGTAGATTTATGTGTGTACAAGTTTAAAGGTACCATAGGATAAGGCCTCCCATGTGTATGACATGACTACTTGGTGCCAGCCACTAGCCTCTGACCTATTAGTGGGGGGCTTAGGGTAGTCTCACTGAGCTTATCGCAAGCCAGGCGGGCCCTGGTGGGTCAGGTCAATACATTTTCTTTTCACATTATTATTATTCCTCTACATGACATTATTATGTGATAACTAAGTATGAATATATGTATTACTGAAATATCATAGTAGTTCCCCTCTATTATGAGAATTTAGTGGTTCTGCGACATTATTCTTGAACATTATTCTATGGATGAATGAAACTGTTTGATAGGGCAAAACCAATATTACCTATTAGTGGTAGGAAGCTCATAAGACATTAAGACACATTCCCATGGTGTTATTGCATGGTAATGTCTAAGATATGTGTTTATGAGAACATACCCATTAATTGTAATTCCATATTTCCCTGTGTCCTTGACTATTCCTATCTGAAGACATTTATATTGATCCTTAGAATTAATATTATCATTAATGGATATCATGACTCATGTAATTTTATGTATTGATTAAAAACATGGCGAAATATGTTCATGATGAATTAGTATATGTTGGTTGTGTCATGAGTTATACTGTATTAATAGATAATATGAGAAAGGATTTATCCCTTCTATCCATTGGCATAAGTTGATATATCTAGCCCTTTGATGGGAATGGAACTACCATAATAAATCTATGGCCATGGTGTTTAGTGGGAGAGTTCATTACCAGAAATTCAAATAAAGAGACATCAAGGATAAAGGTTGATGGAATTGACATACAACCAACATGATTAGAGATATCACAATAAAGATATTGTATTACATGGTAAATCTTCATTGGAGGTGGAATGTCATTGTGATGTTAAATTCTTTCACTATGGATTCCTTGGCATGTTTATAGATGCTAGAATTGGAATTTAGGTAGTTATTCTTAATTAAAATATGAAATAGGCCTTGAGGGTCACACACTAAGTGTATCCACAATCTAAGGTAAAATATAGTATTGAATATAATAGCCTAGAATAAATAATACTTCTTTTGGTTTGGTTGATCACCATAATTTAATCACAAGTTATTCGAAATAATAAGCCAGTTAAATAATAATAATAATAGATGTTTGTTTTCCAATTTAGAAAATATAATTTTTATTTATCATAGGACAATGCAGTTACATTTACTTATTAAATAGTTCTTATTTGAGGATCTCAAAATATTTACAAGGGATGAAAGACTGATTTTAAGGGTCTGATTAAAAATAGAATAAATGATATTTATTTATATTCTTTATGAATTACACACTTACAGGCTATAATAATAATATTTATATTATTATTATTGGACATGGGTTCAACTAAGAATTAAGGAATTCAGAAAGCGATTGTGTGTGATTTTCTAACTCTAAACCTTCCATAATAAATATTTAACTATATCACTTTCCCAAAACATAATTGGTGTGAACAGGTGATAGAGAGAGACTCTATAAGGCACTATAAATATATCAAGAGATATTGAATACTCTCCTACCCTAATATCTCAAGTCAACAAGAGATCATCAAGAGTTCTTCCGCTCATGAGATTAATTCTACTATGATCAAACATGAATAACACAAGTGATCAAGATCATCCATGATAGAACACACTAATTCTAAGGTGATGTTATGAGATTGTGGTGCACATTAGACCACTAGTATAAGAATTTTTTGATTCGATCCTATAGAAAAAAACCATTAAATGAGATATATTCCATCGAAACATCAACAAATAGGGAATTATGGGTTAAGGTAATTCCATATTTTTATATTAATTAATTATAAATGATTTCATAATTTTAATCTAGTAATGTGATATAACATTTTCAATGGAAATGAAATTTTGTTCATGTGAATAAATTATTACAAATGATTTGAGATTAAAATTAGTTATGTTCATGCCATCCAAGGATGCTTCTATTAAACATGGAACCTTCACTTTTTATAAGGGACTTTTTAAAATTTAGATCTGCAATTAATTTCTTCACATCAACTATATCCAACACCATGGTATCTATCTACCTATTATTCATAGGTGATATAGAATTCCACAATGGGGACCTCTAGGGAATGGTCCTTTTACCCTTTCCTATATTTATAATATCATTTTCCCCCACATCCTATGATATGTTGTGGTGTAACTAGAAGTATTCTTTATCATCACAACACCCACTATACCGAGCCTGGTCTTACTAGTGTTGGGAAAATTCAATAAAACAATTATCTAATATGCATTAAATATGTATTTGAAACTTATATTAACCATAATATATCCTTGTATAATACCTTCACACTTCCTAATTTCCTCCAGTACCATTCTCTTTTTGAGGAAAATGTTACAAACAAAACAACAATCAAGATTTCTTATCAAAAAAACCAATAAAAAATTAATCAATATCATTGTTAAAAATAATTAAATAATCGCCATGAGCTAATTATTTCTCATAAAGGTCACTATCCATATTATCAACATCATTACTATCAACAAACTTATGGTAAAGAAATCAAATAAATTCATTTGGGATTCCTAACAATCTTCCCATTCATTTGTTTTGATAATAACTCAACCACATTCCATATTTCATAAAAATATCACCCCCTTATTAATAATAAAATTCAATGGAACTTGATATTTAATAAAATGTATGAATATTCCATTGAATATAAATATACCATTGGATTGGGGTCCTCTCCTTTCATTTTCAATCTTATATCCCCCTTGATGTGAAGGAATAAACTAAAAGAAATATAAAAACCCAATAAGTCTTTAACTTCCAAAAGATCCTCCTCATGGGATTAAACACCCATTATAAGGCTAGGTAGGACTTAATCATCTTATTTATTCTTACCCTATTTTAAAACACCTTCATCCTTTGGCCTCAGTCACATATTGATTAGCAAAATCCTCTGAAACCAAATTAATTTTTTTAGTTGGAATACCCAATTCAAGGATCACCCTTTCTAAGATTTCTTCACTTTGTCAAGATATTTATTGAGTGAATTTACTATTTTGAATATTGGATGTGAACAAATCCCCTTAGCCTATTGGGAATGAGATCAGTTTAGAGAACTATTGTTTTTATATACAACAGAAATTCCGTCCACATCACTAAATAATTATAATGAAACAAATCATAGTTTCTTTATATTTTTTACTTATACAAAAAAAACTATGATCTCTAACACACTTTCACACCAAAAACATTAGTGGATAAACAATAAATCACTTGTTTATGAGAATAATAATAATTTAAGAGTCGCTTGATACAACTTTTTGAAAATAAAATTATTGATACCAATTGTAATCTAGTTACTTATAGTTTTTCACAGGTTTCATAAATATTAAATGAGGTTTAATATATAGAAATGTTCATCACAAATCCCTTCCAGCCTTTAAATCTTGACACTAATTGTTGATGCTCAAATTCGGGGAACCACATGTGGGAATAATTCTTCCATATTAACATCTTTGAAATTTCCTAAAAAATATTATATAATACCAAACAACAAACCACTTGTTATATTGAAAACAAATATGTGAATGTTACATTCATGTGTTGCTGCTCCCACTATATTTCCTTATTTAGTGTATTTAAACCACTTGAATTTTAGGCCTTATAATATCTTCTTTTAACTCTATAACATGTGATTTTATAGAAAAATCACATCATGGATTGTATATCCCCATTAATTCCACACCTCATTATATAAGTTTAGAAAAAGTAAATCATATGGACAGATGGGTAACATATGCTTCCCTAGGTGGGTGAATGGTGTTTTACTTATAAGAGTAACCCTTTGCCTTCCTTTATTAATTGTCCCTTTTTCATCTTTTGGGAATGGAATTCCATTATCCCTTTAACCTCTTCATAATTATTTGTAGTCATCCTTCTCAATATCTTTATAAAGATCTTCCATGTGTGATACCCTATAAAAGATTATTTTAATTGATGTGATCATTTCCATCAATACTTGTCTTGGTATTTTACATAATTGTTGAGTCAATCAAACTTGAACAAGTATATTGTTGAAATTTATCATTTGTGTTTCTCACCTATGACTTATTTTCCATTGGATATTCACATTTTCCCTTTTAGTGGTTTATGTGAAACTACTTTTTCAAAATTCATCCATAATTAATAACATTTCAATAATTGAATACTTATTATTAATTAGTGGATTATCACTTACTTTTACATCCAAATTTCTCAAAACTAGTACAATATCTTTATTTTCTTTATTTATATTATTTTTATATTCAAATAGACTTGTTTTGTGAATCCATATCTAGGTTCATGATACAACTTTATTGTGTCTCTTCCTTGTTCCCTAAAACATTGAACTTGTTTTCTATCCCAACAGAACATTCTCTTTGAAAAACTCCTTCAAATTTCATAGGAGTGGAGTATCTACTTATGAAATCTTTAACCTTCTATACATTCCTCTAATTTAAATTCTTTTCTATATTCTTAATGTTAAAACAAATAAATAATTTAAAATAATAATCATGCCTCGTGTTGTCTCTCCTTCAATGAGATATTGACACTACAAGATTTATTCTCCCATGCTCGGACTTATTAGATTCTAAAAACTTAGTCATGATGTTCCTAATTATTCTACGATAGTATCACATTGGTGAATCTATATTTTTTTGGCTAACCTATTCAAGATTCACCATAAATGTTTTTATTTTTTCAAGATTTCATATATAGATTCTTTCTTCCCATTAAAAATAATTTTCAAAGTATTTTTTCCCTTTATTTTAGATGTTTATCCTCTCATGTATTTATATAATCTACTTATATGTTTCTATCAAATATGTATCGATCACCTTTATATTTTAATCAATATCCATTATGGTGAGTATTATTTCTTCAAGTTGAGTCTTGAGAGGAATTTCATTTCCTTCAACTCATTCTACATGGCCATTTTCTTCAATACTTTTTTGGAAAGTTCTTTAATAATGTCTATGTGTCTTTTCACCTTTTCTTCCATTTTATTCATAATAAAATTAAAGTCCACCCCTTCTCTCATAAAACTATTATTTTCTATGGATATATCATAAATCATTGCAAAATAGACTTCATGCATGATTTTTTATTATTCTTCCTTTACTTATAAATATTTGATATTATTTTTTGTACAACATGATCATCCACTAGAATAGAAACCTTATGTTGTTACCTAGTCAATTTCCCATATGATATTTAGTATTTGATAAATAAACATTCTCTTAAATAACCTTTTCTAGAGAATACAAATTTTAGGATGACTTATTCTTATTTCTATTCATATTTCCATTTAAATAAGAAAATACACATTCAATTTTATAGGGATTTATTAAAACTTTATAAACATATCATTTAATAAATTTCCATTAGAAGTATCCATGAACACATATTCATTGAGGTAATACTTTAATTTTTTTTTCACTGAGGAATAAATCACAACCTTTCGTTGATATGTTTCAAAGATAATTCAGTGTCTTCTTAATCGAGAAATTATTTTCCGCAAAAATTCTCATGGAACTACTTTTGAATCTTCTATGTAGTTAATGAAATAATTTTTCCATTCTTTGAAATTCTTTCCGTCATGTATTTGAGAATTCACTATGGATTCCATTTTTCTTTAAAATACTTTATACTAAGATAAAGTAATAAAAATTTGAGAAATAAAACCTTACAATCCCTTTCATTAAACTTGTTATGTCTTTATAAAGGATTAAATTAAGATGAACCCTAGGGGAAGGGGTAGTCATGGTATGAGATGTATTTCATGATTAAAAAATTCATTACTTCTAATTTATTGATTTACCTAAATGTATATTGACATTTCAATCTTTGGGGCCACATATTATACTATTTTAATAGATATAATTTAGATTACTTGATCAATTTTCATGTTCATGCATAATGTAAATCAGAAAACATGATATTACTTAGTTCACCCTTACTTTGATACATCCAAATAGCATGTATTGACATTATTCCATGCACCAAATCACTGTTAAGATCATTTATCATTACATGGGTCACTCCAATTTACAATGGTTTAGGGAAAACTAACTAATTACTAAGGGTCACTCCCTAAAATGTTCCTTTGAATTCTTACTGATTATGGAATGGTTCACCTTAACAATGTTTATGGACATGAAAGTCCCTTCCCCAAATTCACTTTCATAGTCTCACCAATTATTGATTTGTCTTATTAAAGCCATATTTCTATTCTTCATAGACTTGATGTGATCACCACTCAAATAATCTTTTTTCTACCATTTAGAATAATGTCTAAAATATCACCAATATTACCCAAAAATGATGTATATCTTCTTCCTTAAAAAGATATTGAATTGATATCAATTTATTCATTTTCTTTACAGACCCAAGTAAAACTCCTCTTTCACACAAAGATTTAGATATACAATGTTCCTCAAGTATCTCTATTCTATCTTCATTCATATAAACAATGTTTTCACATATATTATTTCCAAATATTTCCATATTAAATATCAAATATTTCTAATAATAATAGGGATAATTATTTTTTAAATGGAAAATTGAAAAACCATAATGGTAATTTTAAACCTACCATTAATTTACTCATAAACGACTCCATTTTATCCTCTATTTTCAGTCCACTGTAACTGCTTTATGGAACCTCATTATCTCTCATTACAATGTTTAATAAATCCAAATTTAATTCACATGTTGAAATGATCTTATAACCCTCTGTTTATTATGGAAAAATTTCCTAAAACCAAGACACATAATTAGGGAATCATTCAAGATCCATCCACGAATCACTATAATTAATTCTCATAAATTCTATGCATCAACTGTTGATATTCCCTTCAACATGACGCACCAAAAAAACTTTTCCCATTTTAGCCTTCAAATGATGATCACTATGTCATGGTCCTCTTCCATTTTCCATTTTTCATAGGAACTCCTTCATTACAACACAATCATCACTACAACATGGTGAAGAATCCTTTCCTGTTTTGACAACAACACATTAGGGACTACAACATTGGAACCTACTATTTTTATTTGTGTCTTCAAGATCTACCTAGTGATAATGAATACCATAGAAAACTAAAAATTCTATAAAGGGATTACATATGTTCCATTTTATTCCTCCTAGAACACTACACCATATTCTATATTGTGTTCCATCCCATGTTAGATGTTTGAACTAAAAATCCTCAATGAATTTCTTTACTTTGGATATGACCACCACCACAGTCTCCCTATGCCCATTTTGAACATGTGATCTAAAATTCCACCATGAAATGGTCCCTTTAAGGATTCCCATGTTATTCATTCAATTATCGAAAATGGACTATACTAGGGTTTGGTTCACATGGAAATCTTCTTTATATTCACCATGCCCACTGACCAGGGTGTGGTCTTTATAGTGATTTGAAACTTCAACATAGCCCTCTCTAAGATTCATTTAATATATCTTCAAGCCTTATCTTAACAATGTAGGATCCCTTTAAAATTCATTCAAAACTTTCAATTGCCTCTAGATACAATTCTCTCTGGGTGGATAATGAGCCTAAACCAACAAACTTTAATATTCCTTGTCAAAAAATATAATCATCAATAAACCAAGATAATTATTAAAAATGCTTCATTAATCACAAATAACAACTTCATTCACATCTAGACCATTTTACTTATGATCAAAATCCTTATAGGTGAAAACTGTATTGTCAAAAAATACAATAAAATCCTTTGGGATTCATAATATACCAGTTTTAACGATCATGGATGGAATACTTTCATTATAATGTCGACCTATTTAGCTCACAACCTCATGGTATGTTCTTTAGTAAATCTCACTTCCCACTAGGGGATAACTTTTTTCCAACTTTTAAAAAGTCCCTATGATAGGGGAAGAAATGATAGGACATATAATCCCTTCATGAAAATCCCTTATTCACAATGTGGGACATAGGTTCCACCACCACACTCTAGGGCTCACTTTCTATAATGTGGTGCCTGCACTCAGGATACAAATACATAAATAACACCTTTCATTGGGGATAAAAATATAACCCTAATAGATTTTACTAGGGTTAATCCTAACCCACTTATCTATAATACTAGTTTGAAGGATCATTTATATAATACCTCTATAAAAATATTGTAGGATTTGACTCACTACCTCATGATTTTATTCTACAGCAAGTCGCATTAGCAATTATGGGCTCACCTGACTCCATATTCTAAAAATTACTTATGATGTAGGGGGATTAATAGGAATTATAATACCATCCTAACACACCCCCATGTCCGATAGAGGACTTGGATTTTAACAACATTCCATGGGACTCTATGGCCATGCTGTGATGCCTGTATCCAATATCCCCGAATACTTATGACACACATCACATTAAAATTGGAACTAACAAAACACATGGATAATAAGGGTTTATCAAAAAAATAATAACCATTTATAGTGAATAAAAAATTTAAATTTAGTGAATTTTACATCATATGACTAGAATTACCACAACCATTTAAGTGAATGAGCAACAATTGATGAAATTTCATGAATATTTTTGGAAATAATGAATGGAGGAGGACATAATTATACCTAATAAATATGATTAAGAACTAAAATTTTGTCTCTTCCCATTAAACTATTTTGGATACTAACTTATTTAATCTATATTTCATTAAAAATTTCATTTTGAACTTAATTGGAATTAGTGTCGAATATAAGCATGTTGGAGGGGGAATGGTAGTTTAATATGTAAATAGAATTATATAATTTATCTTTTATTTGTGTGTTTGTGCCATGTAAAGAATAATATTAATAAATAAAATAATAAAAATCATATTTTGAAAAATCAATCCCCCAATGAAATGAAATGACTAAGTTACAATAGCAGTTATGGAAAATGATTTAGTTAAAATAGGGGAAAATAATGATTTTAGAAAATAAATAGTGGAATAATAATTATAACATGAGGAAACGTGAATTTGAAACTTTAAATTAGGTAACCTTCCAATTGTGATTGACTTAGGTAAATTGAACCTAGGTAACCTACTGATTTATAGATCCATATTAAATATTCCAGTATAACGTGAATCCTTTGTTTCATGGTGGTTTTTGGAAATTCTTATGGTACATATATTCATAATTTCAAGTATATTTATGTTGAGGGAAACCATATCTAAAGTTCTTTCGGGAATGGAAATGTTGGAAGTTTTTTTTTATTTTTGAATATAGCAGGAATTAGTTGAAATTTATTTTTAAGTCATTTCCTATTTATTTTGGTAATTTGAGATATTAACTCCCTCATAATATAACTAATTATCTCATGAAATTAATCTTGATCATGAAGGTTCTGAGTAATATCTCATTTGGAACTTCCCTATGTGGCATGGTATATTTCCAACAATATAGGATCATTACTTTTTGTAGAGAGTAAATATTATTGGTATTACATTAACGACATAAAAAATATCTTCATAGAATGAAATTTTAATCATCAAATTTATGAAGTTTCTAAAATTTTAAAAAATCCTCTTCCTTGAGAAAATTATCTCAAGTATTAGCTTGTAATTTTTTTTAAACTCTATCTTCTTATAAATGAATCCTTAGGTGTCAATCATCTTATATATCATTCATTCTAATTTTGAAATACTCTAGCATCTTGCATATCAAATTCACTGGGGGAATTACATCTTATGTATAAATATATTTATATTTGGAAAAGTATGGGATGTTAGACATCACCCAATCCCTTGGAGAAACCACATTATGTATGCACTACATTAGATTTTGTTAATGGAAATTATGTTACGTATCACATGGTTACTCTAAAAAAAGTATATATACCACCATTTCCATCTAAAAAAATACTCTTACATAACAAGGTGATAGTAGAATTTCACATATCTAGTGTTATGTATCACCTGTGATTCCATGAATCATCATATATATGATATTTAGTGGTAAATACTTTATAAATATAAAATAAATATTTAATTTTGGAAAACTTTTGGAATTTATGCATGGATTATTATTAAGAATATAATTTATAATATTTAATAGTGATAATATGTTATGTATTCTTTTCCTTAGTTAGATTTAAAAACTTCCTTACTCAAATATTCTACACACACACTTCTCTAGCATAAAAAAATTATGCATCTAGATAAATTACCATTTCCTTCCATGATTCGGGTCTTCTAATATTTTGGTGTTTTTCTCTCTCATCGTTTGAACTAATTGTTTCTAAAAACCATGTAATAAATCTAAATTAGTGTTTTATTCAGAAACATAAATTACAAAATTATTTAATCAATGAAAAACCATAAATATAATCATGTTTTAAATTTAATTATAGATCCATCATATTTATTTTATTCAATCCATTTATTATGAATTAAAGGAAAACAAAGGTGCAAATCCCATAAAATAATAAATTTTATTTTACATTTTACAGCTTAATTAATATCCTAAAAAGATAAATGATAAATTTATATGATATATAGATATTTTAAATCATATAATTTATTATTTAAGAGTAAATGTAAGTTAGGAAAAAATGAAATAATGTGTTGGTACACATAAAAATAAATATTATCGAAAAATTCAATGAGATTAAAGAAGTTTAAACAACAATTTAGTAAAATCAAGACAAAATTTTATGGTATTTGATGGAAATAAAATGAATTTATTAATTTAAGATAAGATATAAAATAAAATACAATTTTTATGCTAAATATAATAAATATTAATGTGGAAATTAACATGTAAAAGAGGAAGTTAGGTAAAAAAGTTCATAAATAAGTCATGTAAGAGAAAAAGAATGAGTCTAAATATAAAAAAGGATGGTTCCATGAGAAATATTTATAATAATTGTTTTTATTTCCCATAAAATTTATAATGTTTTATTATATTATAATTATATTTTTAGTTGTTTAATATCATGACCTATTAATCAGGTTTAATATTTTTAATGTTCTTCAAAATAGTTTTTAAATTTAAAATAAAAATTATTATTATTATTATTCTAAGAGAGTTTTGTGTATTATATATATATATTTTTTAATACATTATAAGAGAATATACCCAAAACAATGGTATGAAATTATCATTAGATTAGTTAGTTTAGTGTAAGAATTCAACCATTAAAAATTTTAGTGATGAGTAATGTCAAATATAAAAAGTTTTTTGATAGAGACTCAAAATATCATTCTCATGTTTTTTACCTTTTTTTCTACTTGAACATTTCATAAGGAATTTATGATCCTTTTATAAATGTTTTTCAATAACAATGTGATGTTTTGACCTCATTAATTAAATACTCATTGGTATCTTTCCCCTATTATGAAATTTCTCAAAACCAATATTTATATTGTCTATAGAGGGAGGTAATTATGTTTTTATAACACAATTATGTGGAATATATCCTATTATTTGGGGATATTATTTTATGTTTATGTATATTCCAAATTATAAATATTTATAATCACGGAATATACATGAGATATATTTTTCATTGTTAAAAATACATATTGAGAAGGAAAAAAATAACAGTCGTAGCAACACCGAATCTTTTATAGTTGAACAATTGTCTTTAAATTGAGTGATGTTCACTTCAAAATTTATCATATCTCACCGTGGATGATGTGTTTGCTGGGAGGGTTCTAAATTATAGTGGATAAGAAAATAAATGGTTTAAAGATCCTTGATTCCTTGTAGTTGAATTATTGGTTTGGTGGTTTTGTGTGTGTAGCTTTATAATTATATCACCCCAGTGTTTGAAACTAAAATTTTACATAATAAATTGGATTATAAATTTAAAAATAAATAAATTTAATAAACATCTAATATTAATGTAAAAATTATTATTGATTATTTTTCCAAATATCATTATAAATATTTAAAAACATTATTAAGATAATTTATGTTATAATCACCAAATTCATCTCATATATTTCATTATGAATTTTTTCTTACAAAGCTATCCAATTTAGGAATTATTAGTTTATTTCCTTGTGATTAAATGCATTAATTCATATAGAAGAGATTCATGTAACCCACTTAAGGGAATACCACTATCTGGATTCTATACTCCAAAAATATCTTAATTTTACATATAATCATTCCATCATGACTCGGTTTCTTAAAAATAATCAAATCAAAAAATTCAAATGATATAAAAAAGACTAATAAACAATGTAATTAAAAAACCTAATATTTATAAAAGATTGACTGAACATGAGTGACACCAATTTTAACTTATCATGATAATATATTCAGTTATAAAGTAGTTAAAAAATAAGATAAATATTTTGAATAGTTTTTTTGAAAGGAAACCATAATACCCATTAATAAATTTAAACTCCAAAATTTATCCCTACACAACACCATTTTTTGGTATAATACCCCATGTCTTTTCCTTCATCTTGTGGTTGAATATGTGAAAAAACATCCATTCCCATTTTTCCTAGCATTGTCAAGGTAATTAGATAGCAGACATGGAATTATGATAGTAGGCTATAATATAAGATAATTGAACTTAACTTCCCAATAAAATAAGTGAATTACCCTAAATCCACCATGTTCAAGATAATTATGGTCATTAATGGTGTGAAAAATGTTATAGAAGTTCAAAAATAAAATAACCCCATATGGTACTAATTTACATATTCTTCATCTGCCACTTTATATATCCATCAAAAATTGACATCTTTTACGCAAATAAAATTTAAAAAACATCTATCATTCTATACTTGTTTATTATTATTTTTTTTATTATCAAAAATTATAATTGATTCTATCACATCTTTATAATACCACCAGAAGAGTTGATCTATATAAAGTTCTCTAAGATAGATGAAAGGGATTCCAAAAAAAGTAATAAAAAATGAATAAAAAACATTGGGGTATATTAGGATTTGTTTTATTAAGAAAAAATAAGGACTGATAGTCAAATAAATAAATAAAATCCATAAGAGAGGGTAAATAGTGATATAAATGTTTCTCATTCTCTGAAGAAATAACATCTTCTATGGCCCATTAAGAAGAGGTAAAACCTCAAGAATGACACATTCATATATCAAACCAATTTTTAAACTTGCACATGATTTAAAATGGTCATGGAGGTTCCCAGAAATGTGAGTGTGGAGGGATTATACATTGATCATTATCCCCTTAGGAGTAGGGTGAAGTAGATGATATAGTCTTCTAATAAGGAATGATACAGGAAACCAAAAAAATTTACCCCACTATGTGTGTTCCTCTAATGTGAATATATTCAACTATTTTTCATCTATTAGGATCATGGATTCTAAATATTTATTGGTGATGTCATGTTTTTTGTAACTTGGTTTTAGTGATTCAAGGAACTTGTTAGAGGTCCATAAGAGGTCTTTGAATCACATGAATTACTTTATTTTTCCTATAGAATATTCATACAAGGTCTTGTTATTTATATAAAATCATGTATAAAAAAACAATCACCCCTTAATATAAACAATTATTTGACACTTTATAATAAATACTAATAAGAAATTGATAACTATATCTTGGTTTGAAGATGTTAACGCATTGGTGAGAAAATACTATCTAGTACTAGATTTCATTAAGCATTATTGATATTTACAAAACCCTAAAGTAAGGCATTAATGCCATAAAATCTAAACCAGAAGGGATTTGATAATTTGTTTCCTTTCTAATAGACATAAGAAGTGGAATCACCACACCATTAACTTCTTCACCAATAACATGCATAATAGTGTGTTGAATTTGGACAAAATTTTAGCTCACATATTTTTCCATGGTCATCATATTATTCATAAATTAATTTTACTTATCCTTAATCATTGATTAGGTATTCATCATTAAATTTAACATTAGGGAAGTAGGTGTTTAGAAAAATTTTATTGGTCCAATTATATCTGTATAAGTTACCCCATGACCACATGTAACCCCATATTTCTTTCATTGCATAGAGTATACGAAAAAATGTATCATCGAAGAGGTATGCTGTGATCTACTCCAACAGTTAGTATATCTCCATTTTTTATATGTTTGGGGGATATAAGTATATAATAATGGAGTATATTTCTTGAATTTAGATGATATTGTTTAAAGAAAAATGAGTCATGAAAACATA
This sequence comes from Viscum album, assembly GCA_963277665.1. Classification (NCBI taxonomy): domain Eukaryota; kingdom Viridiplantae; phylum Streptophyta; class Magnoliopsida; order Santalales; family Viscaceae; genus Viscum; species Viscum album. The sequence continues at coordinate 1,371,411,350 of OY728162.1, read as the reverse complement.
TATCTCTCCATAGGAGAAGATTCTCCATAATCAAATAGGTAGTACTATGGTTTTTAGAGAATCTACCTTATGATAAAATAGTGATTCATTAATATAAATTATTATTTAGTTTAGATTAATCCTTGAACTAATTTTATAGATAAAAGAATAATGATAGACACATTGTTTTTATCAAAAAAATAGAGTCTCTTTGTTGGTTTTAGAAAGAAAAATATATCAATTTATGGGGGGGGGGGGGTTAGGAATGATTTTTTACAACGAGTAGATTATTTCCTAATAATTAACCTTCAAGATGGGGGTGGCTGTGAATTTATGTATAAAAAAGTAAAAATTATCATACTCTAAGAAATGTGTAGTTAAGAATTTTTAAGTCTCAAACTAATCAGCGTAACAATATATAATAAATGAATATAAAATAAAACTATTTTGATATTAAAATTTAATTGAATATCAAAATTTTAAAAACATAATACCAAAAGAAACAATATTGTGGGTTATTAGAATAAAATGTGTATACTCCCAAAATATATATTATTAAAGTATACCACATTTCAAATAAAAAAAGTCATTTATTTCAATCCAAAGTGATAACAAGATCAATTAATGTATCTAAAGGATACATGTCCCAAAACCCTGGGACTTTTTCAATCTAAAATATCAAAATAAAAGGTCATAGACCCAAAGAGTTTTAATATATTTGGCTAAAAAAATATCTTACCTTTGATCTCATTTTTAATCAGACAATCCGAATCATCCAATTACTTATCCTCAGAATGATTGTAGGATATAAGTGTAGTAGCACTAATTTCTATCCCTATAACTCTTTGATACAAATAAAAATAAAAATAATTAATTATAATCAGAAACATAGAGATTTTATAAAAAAACCTAAAAAAATAAAATATCTAAGATCAAACTAAAAACTTACTTTTTTGAAATACCTAAAGTCATAAGGGTTGTGAAATATCTCAAATGTTAGCACTTTATCATGAGAAAATATCTATTCCTTATAGAATTAGTCTTCTATTTATAGTAATTTAGCATAAAAAATATCAAGGGTAAACTCCAAGATCTTTAGGCACAACTGTCAAATATATTACATTCGAAATCTTTAACTTGATCATCGATCAAATGTAATATAGGTGACTTCATTATGTAAAGGAGATTCATGGGTCATAATAAAATAATCTATAAAATGTGATTTATAAGTTAAAAATACACAGAAATGGAATGAAAAATAATTAAATTAATTATAAGAAGTTTATATAGTGTGTTGGGATTCATCCAAACAATGTATTCATAAGAAGTCATTTTTGGAAAATAAATCAACAATGTCCCCATATTTGATAATCACATGAAAAAAATAAACATTTAATCTTAGATAAAAACAAATAAATTATAAATATTTATATTAATTTCATAAACATAACTCCTTTGAAAATGCATAGAAAATCATTTCTCACCCTTTCTAAAAAAAATTCAAAATATCCCCATTTTTTTATAATTGTCTTCCCATTTGTAAATAAAAAATTACACATAATATTTCATCACCTTTGGGATTATAAAAAGTAAATATGAGAGTTATTAACATTAAAATAATCATAGAAATATTAAAAATGTAAAAATCTTTTATGATTATTAAAGCATTAGATGAGGACAAACTTGATCCTTAGGCATTGTATAAGAATAAACCAAATATAAGAGTAAGATTCATGTAAAATTAATAAACTATAAAATGTAAGAACAAATAAAATAATGAAGTTATCTATATAAGAATAAATGTATTCTTAGTAAGGAGGTCTTTATGAGTACCCTTGTAAGATAACATATTAAAACTAAAAGTACATTTCTGAAGATAACATATAAAATAATTGAGTAACATGAACCAAAGACATGTGGTTATAAAAGATGAATTAGATATAACATTAATATATATTTAAAAATATTCCATAATATACGTTTCACTAACATAAAGAGTTATCATGGTTAAATATTAAAAATTAAATGTTCTCCCCCTTGATCATGGAGTTTTTTCAATGTTATGAGAATGATTAATAGTGAAAGGAATATGACCACTTAACCTAGATGACACCTATTTTTTTTATCTAAGTTATTCAAATAATTAAAATTATAAAGGATTGCTAAACATATTATCAAGATTATTATTATTTATAATAAACTCAAGAATAATATGTATTTTTCTAGATATGTAGTTGATACAGAACTATAAGTGGGAGGTGGTGAATTATAGTAAAACAATGACTGTAAATTTTTCTCCCACTCAAATTGTCAGTCAATTTAAAAAAATATATTTTATTACAATAGTAAAACATTTTCTTGAATAGTACACACACAGTGTAGTTTTAATAATCTTAATTGATAAAAGTATTCTAAAGGTATTGTTATAAATCGAAAATAATACCGAAAAAAGTTAAACAACTATTTGATAAAAACAATAAGCACAAAAAAATTAAACAAAACATATAAATGTAAAACAATTCATGGTGTATCGAATAATAATTAAAATATCCCTAAATTATATTTTTACTAATATACTTATAACTCATAGGGAGTCTTTACTTTTAACTAAAGTGGTAAGAGTATCTATATACCTAATCCGAGGTATCCAGGATCTAAAGCTAGAACTTCTTCAACTATAGAACTATTGGATAATACCATGTTCTAAAATTATAACTTCTTTTAATATAAGATTATATATAATAATGGGTAGCTGTATCCATAAAAAAATTTCTCATATCATAATAAGAAATTATTATGCACCTGGAATTTGCCACAATACTCTTAGAAGATATAACTTTACACCTTTATGATCTTCAACATAAATGGATTAGATAATGTATCTTCAATCCCCAAAATCTCATCAATATTAATGGATTAGATTAATATTTATTAAAATAGAAAATTCTAAGATCTCTATAATGTAATCCTAATTCGAGGGTAGTTCATATCACACTAATAAAAATATTACAGTTATGTTAAATTTAAGGTAACAATATATTTTCACAACTCTACTAAAAATAAACTTTCCAACACATATAATGATTTTATTCATTGCTTTTTTAATTTTCTAATTCCATTCCTTAAATCATTATCTTCAATTTATAGATGTATCTCTTAAAAAACTACAATTTTCATCTTCCAAGATCTCCAGGGTCAATTGAAATGATGTCAGATGCAATAATACATCATCCAATGGATGTGAGTTTTTTACTCTATCATCTGATGTGTTCATCTCTGTACTCAATCACAATGTGGATCTATGTTTGGGTAGATGTAAGGTTTAGTCCACCTTAACAAAACACATGACCAGTCAATGAATCTATATACATCAACACTTCAACAATAACTCTAAGTTAAAACAAAACATTTAATAAGTACCTTATAATTTTAAAAACCAAAGAATAGTAAGAGGTCAATTAAATCAATAATCTCCAAAAAATGCCTAATAATTTCCCCCATTTTTAAAATCATAAGTGAAAAGTGAATATAAAAGTAAAGGTAATTTTGAAAATATTTTTTAAATATAAAACCTTTTATAATATAATCTTTTTAATAGATATCCCATGGATATATCATTCAAGAAAAATAAAATTTATCCTTTAAGAAATAATACATGATTAGTAAAAATATATCATTCAACAATTTCTGAAATGTACTCATTAGAATTATACTCCCCTTAATAATAAATTTATCCCATTCATTAATTATTATCATTTTAACAATTTTCCATTTTAATAAATTCATTTTATCCCTCTTTAGTTAAACATAGTAAGTTTTATAAAATTTTATAATGAAAATAATTTCATAAATAATATAATTTATTCCACTTAAATAATATGAAATAAAAATTATGGAAAACATACTAATAAGGAAAAAATAACAACCTATCAAATTTATCCCACTATGTAAAAAAACATAACTTTTCAAATTTATCCCCTTCTCTAAAAAACATTTGGAGAAATTACCATCTACTAAAATATATCCACCTTTATATAGGTTAAAAATAAAAAGAAAAATAAGTGTTATTGAGAAAAAATAAATATTAGTAAGAAAATATATATGTTCTATAAAATTTAATTTTTTTGGAGAAAAATCGAAATAAATATAATCATTGATAAAAATAAATATGCAAGAGAAGTAAATATTTAAATTTGTAGAAGTTATTTTTTGATACCTTTGAAAGATATTCTTTTTTATGAATATGGTTTTTGTTAAGGTTCAAGATAATTTTCTTATCTTCCATATTTTCAATGAAAATATTCCTATTCAAATAGAAAAAACTACACCCCCTTTCTAGTGTATTAGCACATTGAAGAAACATAATAGAAATTAAAAATAGTCATAAGATTATAATAATAGATATGAAAAAGTCATATCATTAAATTTTTTATAATTTTATTAGAGTATAAAATAAAAAAAAGATTCGGTTACCATACATAATTTTTTAGAAATATTTTTAATAAAATCAAAAAAAAATGAAAACTTTATAGTTTGAATGAATAAAAAATACATAAGGTATTTATGATTAGAAAAAAATTAATGGGGTCTTCTCAATAAAGTAAAAAATTAAGTAAAAAATACCTCATAAATGTTAATTTATTTCAATTTTGATTATGGAGAATATATTCCATTAGGTTTGGCTCTAGTGAATGTTCATTTTATGTTTTATAAGTTCAATTTTTTAAAATTACATATAATATATATTACTTTTATTAAAAGTTAGTATAGTTATAAATAAATTAATCGACACTCCCTTTTTCAAGGAGTTTTCCAATGTAAGGAGATAAAAAATAAAGAATCAAAAATTATGATCACTTTTTAACTAATCATACCATTATTATATTTTTTATATTTAAATATATAAGAATTAAACGGCTTAATGAAAATATAAACTAGTTGATTTTAATTTATGATGAACTTGAGAATAAAATATCATTTTTGACATGTGATCTTAAAGGAAATAGTGTATTTTGTTTATGTAATTCACATGTGGGTGATGTTCTATGTTCTAGAAAAAGATATAGTTCTTGATTTATCACAAAGAAAAAAAATTTGTGTCAAACGCAAACCAAAATCAATGACTACTGGTATCATTTACATCAACCCAATGTAAAAAATTCCAACACCACATATTCAACATATGTGGTGGAAATTTTAATTTTTTCTTGATTCTTAATGGAATATGAAACTAAGTTTCTCTTAATAAATTAAAAGTTTTTTAAGTTCACTTTTGATCTATTTTACGATCTCTAAATTTAGTCTTTAAATATTTTTTTAAATTAATCTTATTTCTAGTATGATAAAAGAGAGTGTTTTTTGATATCCATTTAAAGTAATGGAAGAACCACTTAAAATATTTAAGAAGAGATTATTTAAGGTTTTCATAAAACCTTTTAGAAAACCATATAAAATATATAATTTATACTCAACTATCCATCAAGTATAGTAATATTCCAATCATCACTATAAATAATATTTGATCAACTAGTTTTCCAAATTCATCATGAACATTTTTAAAAGTGGTACCTATCATATTACTTAAAATAGAAGTGTTTTCCATACCAAAATGATTTATTACATATTTTATATATTTATTTTGAGTGAAAATTTTTCCATTTGGTTGTTGAGTTTTTTTGGACTCCAAGAAAGAAATTAATTTTACCCATAATGATCATTTGAAACTCACTCTTTATATGTTCGGAGAAAATATCTAAAAGAGTTTTTTGATTTTATTGAATGATAACTTATTTGAAATAAATTTTAGCAATGATGTTTTCCTTAAATATTTTATTGATAAAAAGTGTTCGGTCAACAATTCCTTCAAAAAAATTATTTTGAAGTACCAATTAATACACATGATCATAATAGAATTTTAGAGCCTATTAAAGTCCCTAAGGATCTTTTGTATGATTTAAAACTTGATCCAGAAATAATAAAATTTCAAAACAAGGAGTTTTTTTAATGTAATATTCCTCCTAAAAATAAAATTTAAGGAATGGACTCTTTGAAAATATTTGATAAAAGATTTTGTTAAAATTAGATGCACATGACAAAAGAATATAGATGGAATTAAGCCTACCTTCCAAAGAAAACTCCTCTATATAATCCATTAACTCTTATTGATTATAACCCTTAGTAAGTAATATTTCCTTATTATAGAAAACAATACCATTCTTTTCACATTTATTCTGGAAGACCCACATTACAACTATAACCATAATATCCTTAGGTCATTCAATAAATGAAAAAACATATTACTTTCAAATTGATTAATATATTTCTTTATAATTACTATCCAATTATCATCACCTAAGTCATTATCTACTATTTTAGTTTAAAATTGGGATGATAATGGAAGATATTCACATTAATTTATAAAATAAAATTTATTTCTTATTGGTGATGTACATCTTAAAAAATATTATCACTTGGATGATTCCTTAAGATTTATTAATTTCTAAGTTAAAAAAATAATTATTATCATTTACAAGTGTATTAATGGTATTTGTTCATTCATTGAAGACATGATATTTCATACTAGTGGTGAAATTACCATGAAATACCCCTTAATCAAAAATTATATCTAATATATTTATATTATCATTAGTAAATAAAATGACTACTTTGCATCTAAATATTTTGATGTAACTAACTTTATGTTTGTTGGGACAAAGCTGGAAAGAAGTTGATTTTGAAATCATGAAAGATGTTTGTGTTGTATTTTTTTGTCCAATATGATAAGGAAGAATATAAATAATTTCAATTTGTAAAATCTAGCAATAGGGCATACCATTATATTCTGAATATCAGACTCACTGTGCTTAAGAAATTCTATTAGATTTGGAAGAATTTTCTTGGAAGAAATGATTCATCAGACTCACCTTAAGTCCTAATTGAAAGTAATATCAAAATAAGGAATGTAATCAGAATATAAATGGATCTGATGAAAATATAAGGATTATTTGATGATATTCCAGTACTCATATATTATAAGTTCTCTGAAAACATGTGACAACATATTTATAAAGTAAGGGGGGGAGAAGTGATTCCAGTCATATTGTTGTTTGGATTGGGAAGAAAGAAGTTTTTGATAATGATGAGAATTAAAAATACTTCCTAATTTAAATTATATTATCACAAATATAATCTTAAAATATTTAAATATCATGAGGAACTCATATAAGTATTGTTTTGTTGAAGAAGAGTGTCTATGAAGGTGAAATATTTCAGTCTCAGTCTATTAGTGTGAGATCACCGGACACAAAATACATTGAATGCAGTGATGTTTTGTTCAAAACATATAGTTATGAAGATGATAATTTTTAGTCAAAAAGACCATGATATAAAAATATTCAATGAAAAAATGTGACGTGTATCTTAATTAGGTATAGAAAGATGTTTCTAATTTCAAAGCTGTTGGAATTAGTCTATCAGATGAGGTGTGCCACCAATCATCAGAGGAAGAATTGTTTGTAGTGGAAAATATTGGGACCAATGAATTAGAAAATAAAAAATGTTTTGTGGGAACTATGTGGACAAGAATAAAAAATATCAATCAACAATGTAGTTAACCATTTTCATCAAGATGAATTTTTGGTTGTTTTACTAAACAAGAGGGTCAAGAGAATGAATAACTTTGATATGATTTTAATTGTGTAAAGAATCATCCAGATGGAGATGAAAATGACCATTAGAGTAGAGTAGATATTGATCCATCGAACATATGATGACACTGATAACATCGTCATATATAGGATCATCAGTCTAAGAAAAATAAGAAATGGAGAATTGTGTCAAGTAGCTATAATAAGGTTGTCATGGGGGATTTTGAAAGAATTGTTTTGTAGTGATTTTGTGAAGTGTTGTCAAAAGGTGTATGGAATATTGATGGAATTGTTTGAATATCATAAAATGTTTATTGTAATGGGAATTATTTAGTTTTGATGAATTTTCATGTTGATCAAGGAAAATTATAGCGACCAAATTCTTCCGTCGTAATAATAAAATCATAATGAATAATCATAATTAGAATATTTTTTTAAAGAAAGTATGAAGTGAGATAAAGTTATGAGATTATTCGAGATGATTTTATAGGTTTTGAGAAGAAGTGATAAAAGTTGATAAGTATTAAATAAGTCAAATATGCATCCAAAGTTTTAGGAAAATTGAATTTTTAGAAAATTTTGGTTGAGTAGGAATGTTTTTCAAAATCATAGCCAAACCATTTTTGGGTTGCCTATAAATAGTGGAAGTACATTTTACTTTTTAAAATAGATATACTGTTGAAGAGAGAAGAAAATAACTAAAAAATTCTATGTAGAAAAAGTTTTTGGATCATGATTTCCTGAGGAATTTTATTGGACAGAAGAAGAAAGAAGAAGAGAGAATATCATAATCATAGTTTTCGGATCAAACCGAGAAATCAGAATGGGATTTTTAGACTTAGATAGAATTAGTTTAGTATTTTTTGGTGGTATTTTTATAGAGTTATTATCAGACTGAGTAATCATAGTGGTAATATCAAGATGGGAAATCATATTATGTATCATTATGAATTTTAGGAAGTTTCTTAACTACTGTTGGGTAGGAAATTGATTTTTAAGAACATATTTTGGAATGTTGGAAAGGAACCATAGTAAAATGTTTGTTAACTTGTAATAGAAAATTGTATTACATTATATCATGATACATGAGGCCCATGAAATATTTTATTTATTATAGTTCTATAGGAGTGTAAGGGAATATCCTACTCATTGTATATACATAAATAGATTTTTTTTCTAGTGGATTGTCTATTATGTGGATTGTTTCCAAACCATACCAAGGAAGTAGCTACTCATGTTCAGTAGGGAACCTTGTAAATTAGTATTTTACTATGGATATGTGATTCGTTGGGTTTTATAGAAAGTGTTAACTATTAAATAGGGGTACAATTGTTTTTTTAGAAAAAAAGAAACTTAAAAAACGATATCACTGATTTACCCCATCCACCTCTCAGTGATAATTTATATTAAATGAGAACTTACAATTGGCATCAGAGTTTAAGGTTACCTTCTTTTACTCTTTAGTGATGTTTTGAAGATGATAGTTATAATGGATAGTCTCAATTATGTGAACAGTAAGGTGATTTTAGTCTTTAATGGTAAGAAACATCATATCTAGGAAGATAGAATATTGACTTATCTTATTTCTATTAGGTATGATGTTCTTGAAGCTGAAATCTATGGATGTCATCATATTTATGATAAAGTACTTATTACATCTTTTATTATGAAGAATCTTGAGAATGATGGAAGATCCAAGAATTATTTACTCTCATCACTTTATGAAAGTAATTTTTTTAGAGTTAATGGTGTTTTCACTACCAAAGGTATATGTGACAAGATGAAAAAAATTTATGAATAAAATATAAATGTTAAGAAGGAAAAGTTAAAAATATGGAGGATAAAGTATGAAAGTCTCAATTTGGGTGAGTGTGAATCCATCATTTACTTTTTTCCAGGGTGAATGATATGGTTAGCACCATCAGATGTCTCTATGAGAGGATATAAAACTCAACCATTATTGAAACAATCTTGAGAATTCTTCTGAAACAGTTTGATGCTAATAATTCCTCATTGGAAGGTAAATATCCAGAAACATTATATATGTATGGTTTTCATATCACTCTCATTACTTATTAAATGAGAAGGAAAAAGGTTATGTAAAACACAAAAGTAGATAGAGAAATGTCTTTTAAGGCTTCCAAGAAGGAAAAGTCAAAGAATATTCTTTTTAAAGAAGAAGATGGTGAATCTGATTCTGAAAATTAGGCATGTAAAAATATTTATGATTTTTCCATTGTTTTCTAAAAATGTGAAAAGCTATATATTTAAATATAATGGGAAACTTCCCTTGAAATGTTTTGAATATGGTGTGTGGAGAACCTTTTGGATAATTTTCTTGAATAAATAAATTAGAGGATACTGAGGAAGATTATAGAAGGCTAAGAAGATCATGGAGTAAAAAATTTAATAAGGATAAATACTATTCTAAAAAGAATTAATAAACATTTCTCTAAATCCAAAAGGATATGTTTCTTATATAAAGATGATGAAAGACAATGAATCAAAATAAAATAGGTCTGTTTAGAAGGCATATAATACTTTTATTGCAATAGTTAAAAATTAAGTGTTCAGAATCATTAGTTCTGAAGAAGAAGAAGAATAAGCTCAATTAGAATTTCATTTAAAAGAATAATTGAAAGAATATCTGAGAAATATTGGGAGGCTTGAGAAAGAAATCAGGAAGTGGAAAAGTGAACACTCTTAAAAAAATACATAATGTTTTTCTGATGAGAATGTCAAGGTGTTGGAAAAGAGTGATGACTTATATAAATATCTTGAGAAATAAATGAATCTTAAGGAACATATAGAAATAAATTTCCATGAATAATTATAATATTTGGATCTTTTCTAACAAAAACTTTCTAAATATAAATACAGGTTTTCAAGTTTCAATAATTCTATCTCAGAAATTGGTGAAAGATATAGAAAGGGTAAACCTGAGAAGGATAAAAAATTAAATTCAAAGATTGAGAAGAAAGTTAAATGTGTTTATGAAAAGAATAAATCTAGTAATGTTATGTGCGTGGCCAAAACCAATAAAGAGGAGAAATCATAATTTTCTAAAAAATATGAATCTAAAAATGTTTCAATTACTTCTAGTTCTGATAAGGTTAAAAAGAAAAGTAATATGATGAAGAAGATTTCAGTTTATAATAGAAATTATAGTGGTAAAATATGTTATGATAAAAAGGTTTCTGAGAAACATTCTCACAACTCCATTCAGAATGGATGTTTCATTGGAAAATATCCTTTCTATGGGTATTGTTGGTATTGTAGCACATTTAGGAACATGATGAATATGTGTTGGTTTAATCAGAAACATTACTAATCTTCCACAAACTATAAAAGGAAAATTTTGAGGGAGAGTCAATACCATTAAAGGATTATTTCATAGAAGTATGTTTCGAAAAAACCAGAGAAGGTTGGTTTAAAAATTAAATATAGGTTCTAATATATGGGAAAACAATTGTGTACAATGTGAAAAACCTGTACATGTTTCAAAAGTTTGTATTGTTTTTTACTGGTATATTAAAATTTTGTTCACAATTCTCTAAAGTGGGAAGTTAAGAAAGATAAAAGGAATTAAAAATATCTTATTGTTGAAACAACACTCAAAGAAACAAAAGGAGAAAAATCATGGATTTTGGATAGTGGGTGTTCTTCTCAAATGACAGGATACATTAATATTTTGAAGAATGTGAAATACGTTAAAGATGGAATGATGATTTTTGGGAACAATAAATAAATAAATATTCTAGGTGTTGGATATAATATCAGTGGGGAAGATAAGTTGAAATAAAATAAATATCTTTTTGTTCATAGACTGAAACAAAACCTGTTAAGTGTTTCAAAAAATTGTGATGAAGGAAAAACATTATTTTCAGAAAATATGGGTTTTTTGTGAAAATTAAGGAAGATGAGAAAACATTTATAGTATTCCAACATAGAAAAGGAAACTTTTTCCAAGTTGGTGAGGCTAAAAAATCTTGTTACTTGAAAATAGTGGAATACAATCAGTTGCTACATAAAAGAAAATTACACATATTTCATAGAAACATGAGAAAGTTATCAAAGTTGGATAGTGTATGGGGGTATTCTTGATATTTCCATAAGAATAGATTAGTGTTTCATGATTTTTTTACAATGTAAGGATAAAAAAATCTATGATTTATAAAGTTGAATTTTTTTCAAAATAATTCATAGAAGTTATTCATTCGGATATCTAGGGTCCAATGAGAAAATAATTAACTCATAGATAAAATTACTTAATTAATTTCAATGATGACTTTACTCACATTACTTATGTTATGAATAAGAAAAATAAGTTATATTATCTAATTTTTTTAAATGTTTCAGTATGAAAGATAAGAAAGAATGTACATATTCTGTGAAGAAGATAAGAATAGACAGTGGTGGTGAGTAATAAAATAAAGAATTTTAATGTTATCTTGAGAATCATGGAATTCAGAATGAGTTTATTACACCATACACTCCCCGAAAAATGGTGTTGTATAATGAAAGAATATAATTATTATTGAGTTGGAAAGAACTATGTTACTTGAACATTGTATTTTTCAATAATTTTGGAGGCAATTCATGGGCACTACTATGAATATTAAAAACTAGTGTTTCTATAGACCAAGTTCAAAATATGAGTCTATATGAAATATTTTATGAAAATAGAACATGTTTGAAACACTTAAGAGTTTTGGGGAGTCCATGCATCATAAAGAAGAAATGTGGATACATCAAACATTTGAGAAGATAGGTAGAGATATAATTTTTCAGAGATAGTATCTTGATAGAATATGGTATACATGCTTCATGAACGAGTCATGAATATTATTTTACTCTATTTATGAAGAAGTTATTGAAAAATCTAAGGAAGATAAACTGAATCATGAAGATAAGGAAGATGAATAGGAAAAAAGAACATTTGAAAAGGATTATGATAAGGATAAAACAATTGTAATCCTTCTAAAGATGAAGAATCATACTCAACTATTTCTAGTCATGAGGTTGAATCTTGAAAATATCATCCTAGGATAAGGAATCAAGTGTAATCTTAAGAAATTAATGGTGATCAAAATTAAAGGTTTCAAACAAGAAGAAACATTACACATACTTATTTGTATTCATAAGTTGTGCTGAAAGATATGAATGAAGCTTCTGAGCATATGAAATGGGTTCAGTATATGAATGAAGATCATGTTTTGATTGAAAATTATGACACTCAAGAACTCATACAAAAAACAAACAAAATTTTTTTTATCAGAATTAAGTGGGTTTTTAAAAAAAAGTTAAATGAAGATGGTGAAGTGATAAGAAACATAACAAGATTATGGTGCAAATGCTTCTAAAAAATATATGGCATTGACATTGATGAGAGTTTTTATCTAGTGGATAGATTATAAATAATCATATTTTTTCATGCTATTTCAATCTAATGAATTTACAAAATTTTCCTGATGAATGTGGAATCATCATTTTTTAATGGTGATATTTATGAGGATGTTTACGTTGAATGACCATGTGGATTTTTTTTTGTTTTGAAATATTATAGTTATTTGTGAAATTGAAATAATTTCTTGTATGTGATAAAAAAAGCACCAAGGGAATGATATTCCAAATTATAATCCTTAATAAGAAATACGAGTTTTAAGAAATTAAAAGTTGATAGTAATATATATATTAAAGAAATTATGGAGTTTTCCCACATCATAATTTCTTATATTGATGAAATTATCTTTGGTGGGAATGATGAAAAAACATTTGAAAGCTTTGTGGAAGAAATGAAAAACTTTATTGTGATATCCAAGATGGGTGAAATGAAATAATTTCTAAGATTACACATTTTACAAAAAAACACATATTTATTTATCAATAAAAGTATGGTATGGAAATTCTTAATAATTTCATCATGGAAAACACTAAACCTGTTTCCATACTGATTTGTATAGGAACCATGTTCAAAAATGATGGAGAAGTAAAGGAAGTCAATTATAAAAAATTTCAAAATTGATTGAATGTTGTTTATACTTATTTACCTCACATCCCGACATTGTTTAAACAGTTACCTTATGTGAAATATTTTAGAGAGATCCAAAAGAATCACATTTGTAGTTTGAAAAATAATTCTTTGATATATCAAAGTCACATTAAATTTTGTAATTAGGTATGATAGCTCTGAAATTATTGACTTGTTTGGGTATTCAGATGCTGATGGGGTAGGAAGTGTTGATTATAGAAGTCCACATTTAGAGGATTTTTATTTCTCAGGAGAATTTCAGTTAATTTTCATACAAATAAATATAATTCAATAAAGCTTATCAAAGCTAAATATGAGTATGTTTCTACCACTCAAGCTTCTATCTGACTTTTTGGGGTTAAAGACTCAGTTAGAAGACTCACTTGTTAAATTAAAGTAAGCCTTTATCTTGGTTTGTGATAGTAAATGATTCATAAAGCTTACCAGAAATATAGTATAACATTACCATTCAAAAATTATTGATATCAAATATCATTTCATCAAAGATAACACTGAGAAGAATGAATTGATGCTGGAGTATGTTCCAACATTGGAAAATATTTCTGACATTTTCACAAAACCTTTATTAAAGTAACCTTTTTCTAAAATGAGGATGAACATGGGATTGTAACCTCTTTATCATCAAGGTTGAGGTATGTGTTTTTGTCCCCTATTTCATCTTTTCTTTGGATAGTGTTTTCAATGGGGGATAATGTTTCATAAATCTATCCATTGATATGTGCTAAACCTTTTAATGAAAAAAGTATGTGTGGTGGGGTGGGGGGGTTGGTAAGATATGAATCCATTATGTAAATGTGTGATCTATTTTATTTTTTGTTTCATTGGTTGTTGGGAACAAATTTTTTTCCAGAAAATTTAATAAGTTAAGACAGAAGTGAAGAAAAGATGAAGACGTTTCATGAGTCACAACTTTTAGACATTACAGTTTTTCTGTCTATGATTATTGTTTCCTATAACAAGTTAGATCACTTAGGATTATAATTTTTGTTAAGTAATCCATATATTTAGGTTAAAAATTCTAGTTATTTTTGAACCTCGTCAATAAAAAATCCAAAGGGAGATAATGGCGGGAACAAGTTGGAAAGAAGTTTTTTTTGGAAGATTTAAGATGTTTGTGTTGTCTTTTTTTGTCAAAAAAAGATAAGGAAGAAAATAAATCAATTAACTCTGTAAAATCTAAAAATTATACAAAAGATCATATTTAGAATATTAGGCTCACTATACATAATAATGTTCATCCGATTAAAAATAGATTTATATGGTGAAAAGGTTCATAAAAATCACATTGGGAACATATTAAAAGAGAGATTATATTGAGGAATGGAATCAGAGTTTGAATGGATCTGATGAAAATCTAGCCATGATTTCCGGATGTTGGAGTTATCATAAATCCTAATCTATATATAATCTTCTAAATAAATATTTATAATGAAAAGGTAGAGAAGAAGTGTTGCCAATCATATTGAGGTTCACATTTGAAATAAAGTAGTTGTTGATAAGTTTGTGAAGTCACAATACATACCAATTCAAGTTAGATGGTGATGAAGTAGATATTAAAAGTTTTAAAAGACATCAAGAAATCAAATAAGTGTATAGTTGGTGCAGAAGAGTGTTTTTGAGGGTGAAATGTTTCGGTCTTAGTCCATCGGTGTGAGATTAGAAGACAAAAAATAGTTTGAAGGATGTGGTGTTTTGTTCCAAAATTGATGTCAAGAAGGTGACGATTTTTAGTCAGACTAAAATTCTTGAGATATAAATCTTTAGAGAAGGAATATTATGTGTATCATAATAAGATACAAAAATAAGTTAATAATGTCGAAGCTACTAGAACTGGTCTATCAGCCGCGGTGTTCCATCGATCATCAAAGATATAATAGTTTATAATGGGAGATATTGGGACCACTGAATTAGAAAAAAATAATTTTTTTTGGAATGATGTAATGAATAAAAAAAGATGAATAAAAAATTTAGTTAACCATTTTCATCAAGATGAATTGATTTTTTTCCCCAAAAAGCGTGTTAAGAGAAAGATAAACTCTTATATGACTTCAATTGGGTCCAAAATCATCAAAATAGAGATGACATCGATCATCATAGTGGAGAATATACTTATCCATCAGAAAAAAGCTGACATCAATAACATCATCAGATGTAGGATCATTAGTATAAGAAAAATAATAAGAAATAATTGTTTCAATAAACTTCAAAAATATTGTCAAAGGGGATCTTAAAAGAATTTTCTACAGTGATTTTGTGAAGTGTTTTCAAAGGGAGTATGTAATGTTGATTTAATGGTTTTATTATATTCAATTGTTCATCATAATGGGAATTATTCAATTATAATTAATTTTCAAGTTGGTCAAGGAAAATCAGAGTGACCAAATTCTTCTATTGTAATAAGAAAATCAGAATGTATAATTGGAATCAGACTAAAATATGTAAATTAAGTTTGAATCGAGATGAAGTTGTGAGAAGATTTTATATGTTTTGATAAGAATTGATAAGAGTGTATAAGAATTGACGAGGTCAAATATGCTTTCAAAATTAATGGAAAATTGATGTTTTGGGATTTTTTGGTTGAGTGGGAATGTTTTTCAGAATCCCACCCAAACCATTTTTAGGACACAAATTAAAAGTGGATGTACTTTTTACATTCTCAAACAAATATTATATTTAAGAGAGAATGTGGAGTGCTGAATAATTATAGAGTGAAGAAGTTTCTGAATCATGATTTCTTAAGGTAGTTTTAGGGAAACAATAAGAAAGGTGAAGAGATAAGATCATAATCTGAGTTTTTTCATTAGATTGAGAAATTAGAAAATTATTTACAGACTCAGACAGAAGAAGTTTAGAATTGTTTTAGTAGTATTCTTAAAGAGTTATTATCGGAATGATTTATTGGAATATGTAGATCAGAATTAAAAATTGGGATGCGTATCATTACGAATCCCTGGATTTTTTTACCTACTAATGAGTAGGAAAGATAATAATTGTTTTTGAAAAACATATTTGTGAATGTTTAAAATGTGGCACAATAACGTGTTTCTTAACTTGTTACACATAATTGTATTACATTATTATGTTCTAATTGAATAATATGCACTATTGTGTTGAACATAGTTCTACATGAGTGTAAAAGAATATCCTACCCATTTAATTCAACATAAAAGGATTATTTTCTTGTAGATTGTGTGGTATTGGATTACTTCCAAACAATACCAAAGATTTAGCTACTCATAATGAGTAGTAAACCTAATAAATTCTTGTGTTCTTTTGGATTTATGATTGTTTTATTTTTAGTGAAGGTGATAAATATTTAATAAGAGGAAAATATTGTTTTAGAAATATGGAAACTTAAAATAAAAAGATATCATGGATTCAACCCCTCCCCCCTTAGAGATACTCAATATTGATTGGGTAGTTACAAAGTTTTCATACCACCCACAATTAATAAGGGGGTTTTTAACACTAGATGAAATAAATCTTACTTTATTTTTTAGAATGTTATAAAAATGGTTTTTTCCTAAAATTATATAACTAAAAAATATTCACATAACATTATTTGGGTAAATTCATGAAGATAAATATTACATATTTTAGATACAAGAGTCCTGGGTTTCTTGAGGTTCATGACATGGGACTAACCACCCCGCTATTTGTTTGTTGGGTGTCGCAGCATAACCAATGAGGTTACACCATGAAGTTAACAGCTCGAGTTCCAGATCATGTGATATGTAGTTACATGCATGTATATATATTAAATGGTAACTCTACCACTATTATATGCCTTTTAAAATGATGATAAATGATCCCTAAGAGAAACAAAGTTGGGAGGTAGTGAGCCCAAGTGAACAATATTTTGTATAAATGGGTGAGTAGGACCTATTCGTTATTATTAGAATATAGGGGACAACTTCACAATAGTTCAGTAAAAATAGGGGGCAGGGTTATTGGATACTGTGATTCCCTAGTAGAGAATGTTAAAACACATAAGAGGGGGTGAATTAGGTGTGAAAAATTTTCACCAAAAACCAATTATTCCTTTTTATCATTAAACCCCATTTATTTTTTAACATATTTCACAAATTAGTATGTAAATGGATCTCTTTATTATTTAAGATTACTAACACCTATATGCAAGTTATATGATTAAAGTAAAAATAGAATAAGTATTTTTACAAGGGTTGGATGCTCCGAGGAAACCTAGTCCTCATCAAATTTGAAATATCCTAGGTAAGAATTATTTACTAGAAACTTATCATCACTAAAAGTGAGTTTAAAGAAGTATCATTCTAAAAAAACACACCATAATAAATTGGTGCAGTAACCATATTATATGCGTGACTTCATCTTCTCCCACAAGTTTTTATACTTGTATTCTATGATTTTCTTCTCATTTAACTCCTACAAATATTGATCAAAATATATCCAGTTATGTGTATGAACCCAAAAATAATAATCATATTCCTCAAATCAAAGTCTTTGAATGCTGGTAGATATTCAATAATGCTACTAGAAACTCGATCAATGGTAATATATGAACAAATTCTAGTTTTATTTAATTTGTTATTTTATAATCTATTCACTTATAAAAAAAATAACCTTGAATATATTCTTTCTTTATTTTAGTCACCTGATCAAATTTCGAGAATCTATCCGGTCAATATTCACTTGAGCATACACTTATCCTCTTAACCACTCACTTATTCTTCTAAAATATTGGTTAAAAATGATTCTTATTCTTCCTTTTATTCTTCTCCTTCTTCCCCTTATCCTTATTCTTTTTTTCTTGTTATCAATCTTCTTTAAAAGCTTCACAATTCATAAATTTTAGTATGGCAATTTTTCAGTCACAACAACAATAACTTTATTTTCTCTTTAATTCTTTTTAATCAAATCAGCACCTCAAATTCATGTGCAATTAAAATAAATACATTCCTTATTTTCAAAATACTGTAAATAGTAAATTGAAAAGATAAAATAAACACTATAAAAAAGAAACATTATAGAACATGCTTTTTAGGTTCCCATGATTTCTTATGTGCTCCCTTTTCAACTCAAGGAGTATTCCATGAATACCCTCATTAAGTACTTCAAATATATGAAACATAGATGGATAAAATATCATTTTATTCTTCTTCCATCATGGTTTACTCCTATTTTATTTCTCAAAATTCCTCTACTGATTTCTTTCCAATATGAATATCAATACATGGATCTATAGTAAACAAATCTATGACATAGAACTCATCTTATTGTGCGATACCTTACATGAAAAATTGTAGAGCCTATAAAATTTGATCTATCCACATCATCATCTCTCCACATCATTATCAAGATTTCAGTCTTGGTAAAACTATAAAACTTCCATCTTAGTTACTCCTCATCTTCACTTATACAAGGCAAGATCAGAATCATTTTGGCCTTAATAAATAGTATCATAATCTTAGATGGAACATCATCTACATTATTCTTGAAAATCCTAGAAAATGAATTTCATCATTAAGAAATATATATAGTGGTTTTTTTATTTTTATCTTAATCAAAATAATCTCGTATCATTAATTGAAAGAGAATCATTATATTTTAAACCCAAAATATTATCTTTAACATCATCGTATATTTATTTCCTCAGAATAAAAAAATCCTAGAAGATCTCCTTTTATTTATCATTGATCATACCATTTCATAGAGGAAGTCAAACCTCTATTTATTATGATTGTATCCCACACCAATCTATGTATTTATGATATTTATACCATGAAGGAACAAATATTTCATAATACAACTTTGTTTCATATTCATCAAAATTAAAATTTAGAAACTCTATATTTATACTAACTAAACTTTGAAAATTTCATATGTGTTGAAGATTTATGATGGGAACATCAATTCTTTATGACCATTAGGATAGCTTCGGAATCTTTATAATGATCAATTAGTTTTTTAATTTTTTATAAGTATTAAATATTTATATTCATATAACACCTTACACTATAGACATCACAGACTTACACTCATTGGTAGAATCCTTACAATTATGCCTTTATAAATTTTCAGCAAACATCAGAGTTTTATGATGAGTAGGATATCTTTAGGATAATGTTATATAGTTAGTAAAGTATTATGATCAACAGATTCATATGATGGAACTCAAAGTATTACGATCACCTCAAAGGATTTATGTTGAACTTCTAAAGATTTAAAATCATATTAGGAACAATATTATTCTTAGGAACTAGACATTTATTTCATGAACAAAAAAATGAATAATTCTACATATATCTTCAAAAAAAATATCCACCTATTCTAGGTATATTATAAACTCATCAAATAATATCATAAATTATTCTAATGATATTTTAAATTACCAAAATAATTCCAAACTTATTAAAACTCATTTCTAAGGTCCAAGAGCATTTTGATTACTCATATTTGAGTGTTTTAATTAACTTATCCACTATTTCAGATGTATCTCATATTCAATCAATCCAAAACCATCCCTATTCACTCATCTTTACTTTGGATAGCTTACTAAACTACTTTCAAAATACATTAAATTTTTTATTCATAGCCATATAATATTTCTATCCATAGGTTCAAAAATAATATATATTACCGCCACCTCATTCCTTAAAATTGATGAAGACACAGTTTATTCATTTTTTTTAACTTTCGTAGACATGAAGAATAATAGTTTCAATCGATAGATTTTGTAGTCACTACCTAGAATCCTTCCTGAAAGATCTCGATAGGCAGTAGTAGCTCCCACTTTTTTTGGGTGGATCATTTCAGTATCACTCAATATATCACCATGAACTCATATAATTATCTTGATTTTTGACAACAAATATAAAAAACACCTTTGGGTACTTCAATATGCCACCTTGTGTTTGTGGTAAAAACACATATCATATCAAAGTAAATGATATTATATCCCATGTTTTGAAAATTAAGGAAAATGGTAAGATTCTATCACCCCTTTATGATACAAAAGGTTCATACTTAAATTTCATCATCCTCTTTAATGTATGATACCACTTGAGATTGATACCACTTGAAATACCAGTCAAGATGAAATGGAAGGATCTTCTTAAAATTACTCTAACATTATTTATTTCTATATGGGATGATTTCAAAAATACATCCCATATCCAAATTATTTCTCTCCAACTTTTAGATATCCAATCAATTTCACTTGAGAGAAGTAAAATTTTATGAATTACTAATTACAAATTGAAAGTGTTTCTGAGAACTAAACATCTGAAAAGCATCATAAAACATCACTTGGAATCACATTTCTCTTAGAAATGTATCATAAAAAATTTCTTCTATGTATGTATGGGATATACCTTTATTAAAAAAAGAGAGTGAAATGTTTAGATAACATGGTTTTCCATATTTTCACCACATGTGGTATCAGTTTATGTTTTTCTCATTTTTGGGGAAGTACATACATATTTTCAATAGTTTTTAGGTACCTCCACTCAAATTAAAAAATTCACTAAAACATTTCAAGTTCTAGGTATTCTCCACATGGTTAGATAATCACCTACTCTTGATAAACTTAATATATAAATGTTAATATATAGATAATAGAATGAAATAGTATCTCATCCATTAGATTTTGAATGGTCTATCCAGATTTATTGATTTAAAAGAAAATGTAAATTTTGGATGATTAATTAATTTTTACAAAGACACACCTCAAAGGATAATCTCTAGGCATTATCACCTTCTCCAACCAACATTTAAAGATCAATAAATGAATATGAGGCATTGGTGGATCTTTTATCATCTCCTTAATTTGAGAAATAGTGCTGATAAAAATTTCTAAACTAAAAAACTCCTTTTATTATAATCTTAAAATGTATAGTCCTTTGCATGATTGATTTAACCTTTACTTTATAGATCTATTCACCTTGGAACTAATCGTATTAATTTTTTTCACCTTATTTCTAGAAAAAAAATTAATTTTCTACTTTGGTAAAAATATTAGTTTATTTCTTTTCAACTTTATCTAGATTTCTAGATAACTCCAATAGATCTGGTCATATGGTTAGAATATCATTAGATTAATGAACTCTCTTCCATTATTTTTTGGAATTATTATTTATAATAATAGTACTTGAACATGATATTATAGTTTCTTTCCCATTTTTCTCTAATAAATTGTTTTATTAAGGTAAACATTTCATACTTTTGAGATCACTATAGTTGGACTCCTTGTACCTTCCATACACCACTTCTTCAAGGTTTACCTATACCTTATTAGACAACTTATCATGTTGTTAAAAAGGGGTTTCAAACAACATACCAATTTGGATATCATATTATTAGATTAACTCTCTTCTTGATTCTAAATTGTTCCTATTTTAATTGAGATTCATGGACCTCTTACAGTGTCCCATGGTGCGGTGTTTCTTACTATAATAGAATCACTTATTTTATATTAACTTAACACCCTGGGTTACTTTATTCATTTAATTTTTCTCATGATTTTATTTCATATTTCCTCTATATTAATTCTTCTCCTAAGTTAATAACAATTTACTTCTTTAGTCACTTCTCATATTATAGTGGTTCATTCTTTTTATCTGTTAGTGGATAATATCTAGATTGATTTTATTAGAATTCATCATAAAAATAACCAACAATCTTTCATATATAATATAAGTTATTTAGTGTATCGAATCTATTTCTTAAGTATAGGTAAATGTGATTCTCATACATGGATATTACATTTTTTAAAATGAATATTCATTACCTTACACAAAAACACTCCTAAAGACCATAATAATTTATTTCCTTTAGAAACATGGAACATACTATTATTTATTGTTTTATTATTTTTAATTTATACAATAATGATATTCACCATTATTTTTCCTACGTAAAATAATTTCATCATAACTTGGTGAATGGAAACAAAATAATGACCGATATTAGATTTTAATTAAGAGTAAATAAGGGAGATACATAATCATAACATTAAAATAAGGGTATGATAAAATAAGAATAACATCTGAAAACCATACCAAGAATATCAAAGATCATAATCATGAGTTAGGGAATAAAAATTGGCTATTTGTAAGACATAAATCATAAGATAATAAAAAAACAAGAGCCATGAGGGCCTACAATCGACATAAGACATGGATTTGTGGAATAAATTTAAGTATAGAAAACCATTTACATATTAGCCCTGGATCTCTGTCAAGGCTATCATATTGGAATGGGTTCACTCCCAAAACCATTATTCGCATCACAAATTACTTGTAACACAAATAGAATTGGACATATACCAACATTCTTTAGAAAACAGTTGGTATAATTACAATAAAATGACCCTATACCAATAGTTTGACCAAAACATTGGTATAGGTCCCCTATGCCAATGGTTTGTCCAGAACCGTTGGTATAGAAACCATAATATGAACCTATACCAATGGTTTTTCCAAAACCATTGGTTTAAGATATGGCTATACCAACATTTTTTCTAAAACCATTGGTATAGTTTCCATTTAAAGAACATGTACTAATGGGTTTTGTAAAATCATTGGTATATGTCCAAAAAATGAAAATACCGATACCAATGGTATGGAAAACGATTGGTATAGGTCTATACCAAAATTTTGGAAAACTATTGGTATAGGTTTTTAGATTTTTAACAAATTATTTTATTTAATACCATTGAATACATCAAAAATTAATTTACTTTTAAATATACATATACATATGTATCGTATAATATTTCAAAAACAGACGTTGTAGCATAGTGGTTAGGTTGTTGAAATACAAAACAGAGGTGCAAGGATCAAATCCTGCAAGGTTTTATTTTTTTAATTACCTATACCAATGGTTTCCCAAAACCATTGGTATAGGTCTATAATGATGGAAGACATGCCAATATTTACCCAAACCGATGGTATAGCCTATTCCAATGGTTTTTGGGACTATATCAATGGTTCCAAACTATTGGTATAGGTTTTTTATTCCAATAGTGCAATGAACCAAACATTTTCAATGGAATTTATCCCTTATTAAAATTATTTCATATAGTATAAATCAAATAAATCAAATAGAGAACTAAATAAAAAAATTATAAATGAGGAATGAATGAAATAAGATGTTTTTTAGAAATTAAGGAACCTATAATGAAGGAAGAGTAACTTGAAATTTGGAATAGTAACATGGCCCTTAGGAACAGTAATCCATTTAATAGAATATTAAATTCACTTTCAAAATTATAAATAAAATTTTGGTGTCTTATGAATGAAAATATAGTATATTAATATCATGAGATGAGTAAATAGATATTTTAAAAATGATAAATTAATTATTGGTATTTTTATAAGTCATAAATATTTATTTAAAATTTTAGAATTTATATCATGACATAATAGATAATTTATTTTAATTAAATGCACAACTAAATTAATATTTTGTTTTCTTATGATTATATGAATCATTTGTGAGACCTTATTATTTTTTGTAAAGGTTGGGGCCGAAGCCTCATTTTTATTATTAAATCAAAGCAAAGACCTCTTTTAACTGGGTAGAGGGAAACCCATTACATTGCCCGAAGGCCCAGTGGGTTGTAGCCCATTACATAGCCCGTAGGCCCAAAGTTTTGGCCTAATTCAGATTCTGTGAATATTAACCCGCCTGCTACAGTACCCGCATAGTACCGCCACCGCTATAGTGCCCTGCCACCGCTATAGTACCCACTGATGAATAGTGTCTCCATGCTACAGTACCGCTACAGTAATGCTACAGTACTTGCACCCAATGGGTTTTGAACACCCATTTTTCATGTAGGATTACAGGGTGATTACCAGTAATCCAAACCCCAACTACATTGTGAGAACTTATTTAATTTTACAAAAGCGTCCTAAATTTAGTTATAATTTTGAATATTAAATTTTTTGAATAAATAAGGATTTTATTTTAAAATTATATTCCTCATATATAGAAAACTTATTTAATAAAATGGAGTTAATATTTTAATTATACACATAAAAAAATGGTTAAGGTGAATTTTTTGGATTTTTCTAAAATACATGAATTTTTAGTGAATTGTAAAATATGGTAATTTACATATTCATTAAACTAAATACACTATTAATTGTTTAATTGATGATATAATAACCATAATCTATAACTACCCTTGATTATTTTAATATATTTAGCAATAATTCCAATACTATTCATATTCTTGAGGCAAAATAAAAAACTAATGAATAAAATAATTTGAAAACACTTCTATCCTCCCCTATAAATAATACCCCTCACCACCTATTCTCCTCAAACATTGAAATCTATTATAATTGTCCATATTCTAGAAAATACTCTTCTTAAATCCCTACCCACATCTAAGAACCCTTGTTCTCATAAAAATACCAAACCCATTTCCATATGTAGTTTCTCAAAGAGTATGAATTCAAGATGCAAAATACTTTTTCATTTTCCTTTAATTTCATTTCAATTTATTTCCTTTTATAATTTTATACTCACATGAACTTATCATTTTTTCAATATAACTCCATTATATTTTATATAATATATTTTAATATTATTTTAATGGAAGAACCAACATCAAACACCTTTTCCTCTCATTTTTATTCTTAATATGAAATCATCTTCTGTGAGGTGTTGATTTATATCCTTTAAGGAAGACATGTTTTCATTTTACCTTACCTCCTTAAAGAATGGTCATAAAAACATTTAAATGGTTGAAATATATTGTTAATTTTATTTTATGATATTTTTATTATTTTGGAATCAACTTATATACATATTATTAAATAATAAAACAAAACTAGTTCATGATGATAAAAAAACTACCTAATTAATCTAGACGATCATCATTAACATTTTATCTAATGATTAATGTTTATAACATAAAAAAATGATACATATAATAATTTAAAATTTTTTTATTTAATAACATATAATTCCAATTCTGTAGAATCATTCTCATTTGTACAAGGACTTCGATTCTTATAAACAAGCGAACCGATCAAGAAACCATGGAAACAAACACTGTGAAAAATGGAATTAAACACTATAACTCATAAAAGGCCATAAATGAACTTAATAAAACTATATAAGAGGTTTTTAATTTATAATTAATGAATTTTATTTGATTATGTAGGATATTAAAGTAAATTAATCATTCAAACATAATGTAAGTGGATTCTCGAACCCAACTATCTTACTATGGGGTTCCCCTCTCTCACACATTTTTTAGTATAGATGTTACTTTAATATTACTTTAATATAATTTATTTTTCTTCCATTTTATTTTATAGAATATAAATTCATTAAATATGGTTTTATTAAAAATGTAAATATTATTTCAAAATAACTCTTCCTTCCAAAAAGGCATGTTTTTCTTCTCTTGCTATTATTACTTCTTCACTCAATATTGATGATTCTCTTAACAAGTATGTCATTTCCTTTTTATTTTGGGAGCACGAATGTTTATCTATGAAATTATTATTTATGAAACTCATTTCCTTTCCATGTTTTATTTTATTTCCATGATTTATATATGCTCTATGTGGCATGCATGATAATTTTAATGTTATGATGTGATGGGTAAACCCGAAAATATGTAACGCATGTAAATTTTATGATGTGATAAGTGTGCCTATAATTATAAAATTCTTCAAATTATTGGGTAATGTTGTGATACTACTGAGATAAAATGAAATATTCATGAACATGATGTTATATTTGTTCACAACTATTTATGGTGGTTGACCAGTAAGACATAATGATTCATTTTTATGAATTGCAACATTCCATGACTTTATCTAATGCTTCCTCTCATTATTATGATGAAGATAATTTTCTTATGTTATAATGATGACATTTATTCTCACCCAGGTTTCATTTATCTTATTCAACCTCTTACTAGGATTTACCTCACCCATTATTTGGACGTATATCCCAAGATGTTTACCTGTACTATGGAGAACACAAGGGACACTAAGAAGCTAGAGAAGATGGAATTAAATAAATGTTTATGTTTTATTATTTAATTGTTATATATGTTCATAATTTTTCCAAGACACTAAACCTTTCGATCCTGGGTTTTTAACACTTTTATATTTTTTATCTTAAAAATGATGTAATAATCTTGTAATAAAAAGTAGAGTCATTATAGTTGGTATCTGAGAATGATTTAGTTAAATTGGGAGTTAGGATCTGATAATATTAATGAAAACCCTTACCATGAGGATAATTATATATAATAACCTAAGAATATTTTTGTAGAAATTTTTTATCATAGGGATCCCATAAAATATGCCTTGAGAGTTAATTTCAAAAAAGAATAAATTATTTATTAATGGAATGTTGAATAATGTTTTGTTCAAAACCTTTCTATTTTAGAAAATAATGGGAACTAGGAGAAACCATGCCAAAAAACCATATGTCAGACAATACCATGATTTCCCAAACAACTTCCCCAATTACATGGGATGTGAAGTTTAAAATTTCAGGGTGGTTCTTACCCTAAAATCCCATGCTATGAGTAATAACCTGAATAATGTGTAACATCGTAATTCACCTAAGAGGTAGAAACTTCATGTAAAATATTTTATACATAAACAACCACTAATAGTTATTGGATCTTATGATCCACAATTCATAGAATAGTGGGCCAAATAAATGGAGAATATATTTTCTATACATCTTAGTTCTAATATGGATAATGTTACTCTAGCCGTTTATCATCTAGATGGAGAGGTCGACCAATTGCGGGCATTGATTAAGAACACCAATCCAAAGAACTAAATTTAATTGATGGATTGGAAAACATTTAAGATAATTTTTTAACAAGTATTTACCTTGATGTCTTCATATAAAGATATATAGAGACTTAATAGGGGAGAACAAAAATTAAAGTGAATATGTCTCAGTTTATGAAGAAACTTTCTCAAGGATTTCAAGGCACGCTTTGGGTCTTTTACCAACAATGATATCAAAATTGATAGATTTTTAGTGGTTTAAACCACAACTTCCAAAGGCTCTAGAAATTCGAGACTTTGGTAGTTATGAAGTTGTTGTTTAATGTACTCTCAATGTGGATATGGAGTTTTGAGAATGGTACCATGGCTATGGTGATAAGGAAAAAACATGGAGTTTCATGATGGGGGATCTAATGATAAAGATGGAATGAAATATCATCCACTTACATGTCAAAAATGTGTGAATAATCATAATGGTAATTTTATCAAATGGGTGGTGAAATGCTTCAAATGTGGGAGAGAAGGAAACCATGATCATGAATGTCGAAGATACTAGGGGAATTAAGATAATATGTTAGAGGAAAGGAGAGTGACCCTTATGTTTCAATGCATCAATTGTATGGAGTAAGGGCACTATGAAAGTTAGTGCACTAAAACTAGAGTCCTTGAGAGTAATTAGCATCATCAGCCACCAAAGCCAAAGGAGCTAGAGAAGGTATATTCTATCACTACTACTGAAGTGGATCAAGAAAATGAATTCATAAAAGATACACCTCATATTCAATTAATAATGGGAAAATATTATTTGATTTTGGTTCTAAACATTTCTTTATATATTTAAGGTTTTCTATAACTATTGAATCAAGTCCATGAAACCTTGAAGTAGAGGTATTAGTAAAAAAACCTAGTGGTGTGATTATTGTAACGCAAGTGTTGGGCTCTAATCCTGTTTTTGAATGTTGGAATATTATCGTAAAAAATCTTTTGTTACTTCCCTCAGTGGAATTCAATGACATACTCGGGATGGATTAGTTCTTATTATATAGATCACACATAAACTAAGTGAAAAGGAAATATATTTTCATATTTCAAACCATCCCATGCTCCTCTAAAATTCAAGTAAGATCAACAATATCCTATGGAAAATAATTCAATGGTGTGTTTGTTAAATCCCTGTGAAGTGGCATAACTCGCTCAAATGGTTGAGTGAAAAGAAGTAATCAACCTAACAGAAATTCCCATCATGTGGTAATATAATGATCTTTTTTCTGAAGAGTTATTCAGACTTACCCCATATCGTAATGTAGATTTATAAATAAAACACATACCAAGAGGTACTCCTATTTCAAAATGTCTCTATAGGATATCCCTAATCAAACTGTTGGAGTTAAAGAAGCATCTACAAAAGAATTTGGATAGAGGGTTCATACACACTAGCCCACCCCCTTGGGGTGCGCTAATGCCCTTTGTTATGAAGAAAGATGGATCAATATGGAACTATATCGATTATTGGGACACAACAAGATAAACATAAAGAAAAAGTATCCTCTTACATGGACTTATGACTTGTTTGATCAAATAAAAGGATCTCAATAATTATCAAAGGTGGATATTCATTCTAGATATAATTAGCTAAAGGTGAATAAGAAGGTATTTAGAGGAATAAATTCATTAGAATGTATGGTCACTATAATATTCTAGTATCTGCATTTGGACTTACTAATTCTCCTACTATCTTCATGTATTTGATTAATAGAGTATTTAAAAACTACCTTGAGAAATTTGTGGTAGTTTATTTTTGAATATATTATTATTTACTCTCTGATCTAGGAGGAACATGAATAATATATAAGGATTGTACTTGTGACATTTAGAAAGGATTCATTTTAGGCCAAGTTCAGAAAGTGTGATTTCTAGATATAGAAATTCACATTTTTGTGACACTTGATCACATGTGAGGGAATTTATATGGACCCCTTAAAAACATAGGCAATTAAGAAATGGACCAAACCATTTAGTGTCAAAGAAATATGCATTTTTGTGGATTAACTAACTACTATTTTCTTTTTTTGAGAAATTTCTCTTGACTTTCTAGCCTTCTAACTAAGTTAATAGGTAAAGGGGTAAAGTATTTCTGGACAAAAGAATGTGAGGAAAGATTCAAGGACCTAAACAATAGGCTGATCAGTTCACCTGTACTCAGATTTCTGATAAGTGGGGAAAGTTTTTCAATATAAAGTGATGCTTTAAGGAAAGGCATGGGTTGTTTACTCATTAAAAATGATAAAATTATATCCTATGCCTCACAAAAATTGAATATTCATGAGTAGAACTACCCAATTATTGATCTAGAGTAAGAAACTATTTTTTTGACTTGAAAATACAGGGACACTACCTCTATGGTAATAAGTGTGACACATATATCAATCAAAAGAGACTAAAGTATATATTCACCTAAAAGGAACCCAACAAGTGTCAATAGAGATGGTTATAGTTAGTCAAGGACTTTCATTTCTCTATACACTATCATCCTGGGAAGGAGAACAAGATATCTAATAATCACAGAATAAAGGAACTAGTTACTCTATCCATGTTGCAGATTGAGAAACCCTATCTTCATGGATATGAAAACGATGGATTTGGAAACCACACTGGTAGGTAACAAATCCTACCTTTCCCAAATGTATAGCCAACCATCTATCCAAGAGAAGATTAAAAACTCACAAATGGATGATATGGAGTTACAAAATTAGGTGAATGAGGTAAAGGAAGGGAAGCTGTAAGAGTTCTATATCAATTTTTATGGTGTGATTTTGTTTGGAACAATGATCTGTGTTCCTTCATCACGTATGCTATAGAAGGATCTCTTGGATAATGAACATTACTCATCTTTATCCATACATTATGAAAGTACCAAGTTGTACCATGATATATGAGAACACTTATGGTGGGACAACATAAAGAAGGAGACTGCAGAATATATCTCAAGGTGCTTGATATATCTAAAAGTTAAACCAGAGTGAAAAAATTCAAAAAGAATGATGAAATCCTTTCCTATACCCAGGTCGAAATGGAAGAATGTCACCATGGACTTCATCACAGGTCTCTTAAAAACATCCAAATGAAATAAAGTGATTTGGGTTGTGGTGGATCAACTCACCAATAATTCCAACTTAATTTATATTTGGGAAAATATATCACTTGAACAACAATCAAAGATATATGTAATGAAAGTGGTGAGGAAACATGGGGTTCCACATTAATTTGTATTTGATCAGGATCTGAGGTTCAAATCTAAAATTTGGAGACGTATTCAACATGACTTGACTGTTGAGTTGAATTTTAGAATGGCCTATCACCCCAAAACTGATAGTCAATCTAAAAGTACTATTCAAACACTTGAAGACATGATAATATCCTCCGAAATGGATTTAAAAGTCGGATGGGATCAACATATCCCATTGGTTGAATTCTCATACAACATCATATTAAACATAAGTATTTATATGGATCCATATGAATCACTGTATGAAAATATATTTACAACTGAAACCCATTGGGATAAAGTTTGTAAAAGAAAGATACGTAGACATGGTCTTGTGAAAGGAATGACAAAGAAGGGTTAGTTCATGTAGCAGTATATAAAAGCTACTCAAATTTGAAAAAAGAGATATGATGAGAACCATAAAATTGAATTGGAGTTTGACATTGGAGATAAATCCTTCTTTCACATATAACCATGGAAGAGAGTCATGCAGTTTTGAAAGAAAGGGAAGCTAAGCCCAAGGTATATTGGCCCCTTTAAGATCCTTTATTTTTTAGTAGTAGTGGCATATTATCTTTCACCTCCACCAAGTAAGGCTGAAATTAATGACATGTTCTATCTATCTCTCATGAGAAAGTACATACTCGATCCCTCACATGTACTAGACTCAGAGTTCATATAGCTATACGATTATTTCTCTTATGAGGTGCAGCCAGTAAAAATTATGTACTAGAGAGATAAGATTTAACACAACCAGAAACTCCACCTTGGAAAAGTGTTGTGGAGGAACAATAATTATGAATAAGTAATATGGGAACTGGAGGAGGCAATGAAGGAGAAGTACCCTCACCATTTTTTGTAAAATGAAATTTTGTGGGCGACAATTCAAAAAGGGCGAAGAACGTAACGACCAAAAAATTTATCAATGGAATTTATCCCTTAATATAAATGATTTATATAGAATAAATCACATAAAATAACATATAGACCATAAAAAAATTTATAAAAGAATAATGAATGAAATAAATGGATTTTCAGATATTAAGGAACCTATACCGATAGAATAGTAACATGACCTTTGGAATAGTAACATGATCCGTAGAAATCATAACTTTACCTTTTAAACTATAAATTAATTTTTTGGAAATCTTATGAATGAAAATATAATATATTTATATCATAAAATAAGTAAATAAATATTTTAAAAATGAAAAAATAATTATTGGTATTTCTATAAGTCATAAAGATTTATATAAAATTTTATAATTAATATAAAAATTTAAAAGAAAAATTATTTACATAAAATAAACTCATAAATTAATATTTTTTGTCTTATTATTGGAATATAATTTTACGAGACCTTAGTTAATTTTTTCATGATTCAAAAAAGCAATTATAAATTTAAAATCAGTATTTTTCAAATAAATGATGATTAAAAGTAAGAATTATTTTTCTAGTAATTAAAAAATTATTTTCATAAAATGGAGTTCATTTTTTAATTATACACATTATAAAATGAATTAATTTAATTTTTGGAATTTTTAAAAAATACTTGAATAGTAAGATCCATTTTTCGCTTCAAAATACCAAACTCTTTTCTATAAGAAGGTTCTCAAGGAGGCGAAATTCAAGAGGTACAATCCTCTTTTATTTTCTATTAATTTTTTTCAATTTCTTTTTTATCTTATTCTATCCTCACCTCCCCTTATCTATGTTTCATGATAACTCAAGTATCATTTTAATACTAGATTATTATTATGTTAATGTAAAAACCATAATCAGAACTCTTCTCCTCTCCCTTTTATTCGTAAAATGAAAGCATGGTATGTGAGGTATTGATTTACCACCTTCAAGGATAAATTTTTTTCATTTTCCATTACCACCATAAAAATGGTCAGTAAATTATTTTAATAGTTGAAAAAGATATTGATTTTTATGTTATAAAATTTTTATTATTATGTAACTAATATATATACATAATATTAAATAATAAAACAAAACTAGTTCGTGATGATCGAAAAACCACCAAATTAATCTAAATGATCATCATTAACATTTTATCTAATGATTCATCTACATAAAACAAAACCAAGTGATACATATAATCATTTAAATTTATTTATTTTCATTAATAACATATAATTTCTATTCTGGAGAATCATTATAATTGTACATGAACTTCCATACTTATAAACAAGAGAACATATCATGAAAAACAAGGAAATCAATACTCCTGAATGATACAATTGAACTCTATAACTCATAAAAATGGTCATAAATGAACTTAATCAAACAACAGAATATGTTTTGTATTTTTGAATTAATGAATTTAATTTGATTATGTATAATAATAATGTGAATAAATAGTTCAGACATAAGGTCAGTGGATTCTCGAACCCAACTCTCCTGGTTTGGGTTTTCCGCCTCTCACTCTAGTTTCAGTACGGACGTTCCTTTAATTTTCCTTAAATTTCATTTATTTTAATTCCATTTTATTTTAATGGATATAAATTACTCCAATATAGTTTTATGACAAATGAATATATTTTTAGAAAGTACTCTTCCTTCTAAAAACACATGTTTTACTTCTCTTGATATTGTTTATTCTTCACTCAAGATTGGTGATTCTCATACCACGTATGTTATTCCATTTTTATTTTTTAAAGCCCAATTTTTATCCATGATGGTATTATTTATTAAAACAATTTCATTTCAATGGGTTATTTTATTTCCATCATTGATCGATTTTCTATGTGTCCTTCATGACAATGTTAATGTTATGATGTGACAGGAGCGCCTGCAATTATATAACACATGTAAATGTTAAGATGTGATATATGTTCCTTGAATTATATAGTTCTCAAATTCATTGGTTAATAATATGAATATCATGATATAAAGTGAAATATGTGTGAAAATGATGCTAGATTTCTTTACAACTATCTGTTGTGGTTGACCACTAAGACAAGATGTTTCATTTTTAGGCATTTCCACATCCCATGCCTTTATATAATACTTCCAATCATGATTATGATTCTTTTATTATGTTATGATGATGAAGTTCATGCTCACCAATGATTCATTTATCTTATTCTTCCTTTTATTGGGCTTATAGCTCACCCCATCTTTTTGTGTATATCATCAGGTGATTACCTGTACTAAGTGGAACACAAGGTCCACTAAGAAGCTAGAGAAGAAGGAATTAAATAAATATTTATGTTTTATAATATGAATTTTATATATGATACTAATTTTACCAAGACACTAAACCTTTGGATCTTGTTTTTATAACACTTATATATTTTTTATCTTTAAAATGATGTAATTATCATGTAAGAAAACGTAGGGTTTCTATATTACTCCGAAGACCATAATGGTTGGAAAAGTCCTATACTGAACATAGTTAACCCCCCATTTGAGCCTTTTCTTACAAAACCAGTTTCACTTAAACTGGTTTCACTCCACATTCAAGCCTTGTTTAACTGGACCAGGTCCACTCCCCATCCTAGCCCTGTATATCTTCTGAGATATAAATATTTACGCAATGAAATAGAGGGATATATATGTACTACCCATCTTTAATTATATTGTTACCATTGTACCTGGTTATAATATAAGCACCATATCAAACTAAAAATGAAATATATATGTTCTAAAAGATCATACAACAATAATCACAACAAAACCCATGAAATGAAATGGGTTTCACAAATATTTCATCATATATTAACCTATGAAAAAGATAAAAGTTGAATAACCATTTAATTATTTCATCATATAATACCCCATGGAAAAAGAAGTGGGTTTCATAATAATTTAATCCAAGTATAACATGTGGTGACGAATTGGATTTCATAAATATCACCCAATCAAAAATATAAACTATTCAGAATAAGAATAAGAATGGTATCTTTGGTTCATATCCCCAGCAAACCATAAGTTACATAAATAGATATCATCTTATTTAGAGAAGGATTTTTAGATATCACTTGGAAAATTTCATAAGGGAAAAAATGTTTCTTTGAAAATTAATTTTTATAACATAAAAAGATTTCAGAATCCTTTTTTTAAAAAAAAATAATAAAAAACATATAATAAAAGATTTGATGAAAAAATTAAAACATTTTATGAGGAAAATATACTTTTTATTCGATTTTTTTAAAATATAAAACATATTTAAAATATAATTCCTTAAAAACAAACTTGAAAACTTATAAAAAGATTCAAATAAAATATTGGTCAGGATGATGGGGAGTTTTTTCATGCCTTACATGTCTAAATAAGGATTCCTTTTACATTTTTGGTAAAAGGAATGAAATAATTATTTAGAAAACAACATTAATATTTCTTTTAAAACATTTTATAAAAAGTAAAACATGGGTAAAAACATCTTTAATAAATACTTTTAAATAAATGTTAGTAGGTTTTTTATTTTTATTTTTATAAAACATGGTTTTGGAAGAAAAATGGGGTTTCGATCAAAATGAATA
The DNA here is from genome assembly GCA_963277665.1 of Viscum album. Taxonomy (NCBI): domain Eukaryota; kingdom Viridiplantae; phylum Streptophyta; class Magnoliopsida; order Santalales; family Viscaceae; genus Viscum; species Viscum album. Next base: position 1,371,376,158 of record OY728162.1, on the reverse strand, counting down.
TTTTTCTAAAAAAACATATGTTTTGAACTCCTATGTAAATAATGACAAAAAATGATGGGAAAATAATTATTATTATGGAGTAACTAGTAGAAAATAAAATTCATAACAATTCATGATAGATATATCATGATATATCAAAATTGGGTACTTAGTTGTAAATAATCTTGATAAACCATGATATTGTAACATAAAACCCTTATCACTTTGGTTACATTGAATCATAAGAACCGTGAAAGAAATTATATAAAATTGAACTTAAAATATCGTGATGATAAATTAATTCATGATATTACATGTCAAAGGGGATTTATATAAACCTCATGAAAAAATATAGGTTCATAACATAATTTGTTTCTCAAAGAAGGAAAATTAAGACAAAAATCCCCTATCGATTTGTTAACTTTTGAACTGTAAACCCATGAAAGATAGATCCTAAAACGCATATGTAAAAACCAATATTTTTCCATAGAAGGAACATAATATAATTTCATGGGAACTATATAAATAACATAAAATAAATAAGTGGGGAATATGACCTACATCTCATGGAAATAAAAATTGAGATGATAATCCCTTACCTTAAGTCTTGACTTCTTTCACACTCATTCGAACCTCCGATATAATAATAATAAGTTTATTATAAATTTATTATATACCCATATTTTATATATATAATACCATATATGATTTACTTAAGTATTTTATTACCATTTTATTAATAATTCTATGTTACAGACACATTTTGGGTAATAACGGCTTTATTTTTCGTATATGTCTGGATTTGTAATTTTTGTTCATCTTATGTATATCATGGTTCCATAACATAATGAATAATAATAATGAAATAAAAATAATATTTATATATCAAATATAATTTTAATACCAATACTGAAATATTATTTTTTGAAATGAAGTATGTTATGATCATAATGATGGTTAGTTGTACGTATGTATGAGTAACGTTTCCATTTTCCAATGGTCATTACGGAAAAAGGAATGTAATAATATATATAAATATATAGAATGATAATAATAACATAAATTCACATTATTCCTTTTAAATATTGTTATACATACCACAAATATGGTGTAGTGATGAAAAGAGAGTCACATCCCTTTTTTAAGACTGTATGTCACTTGTACACAAGCGACATTATCATATTTTATTGAGTGAAAAGGTAAGAAATAAAATGGTATATATTATATTTTAATAATGATAAATATTTAATTAATATCATAATTATTTCATTTATATCACTTATAATCATTAACTTATCTCTTATCACCTACCATGTAAATCATGAAGGAATCACATCATTTTGTGAGGTAGTAGTCCACCGTACACACAAGAAACATTATTATATGCCCAAAAATGTACAGAATAGGGGCATGTGGGGAATAATAGTTATATAAGGGTAAAAATATCATAAATATTCTATATAGAAAATAAACCCATCATTATTTCTAATTTTTATAGGTGATAATGAAAAAATTATTGACATCGGTTCTCGAGGTGGTAACACGCTGCACACATGAATGATGATTTTATAACCCATTTGATTGAAGTGGAGATGGTTTTAGGTCATTAAAATTTTCTAAAAATATACCATTATATGGATTATACTATGGTTATTACATCATAATGGTTTAGAAATAATATAAGGAGGTGGAGAAAGAAATAAAATAAACATGCTCATTGAAGAACCTTACCTCTTCTTCAAGTATCCACCTTATGTTTGAACTAAAAACATATTAGGTTGGATTTATATCCCAAATAAAAATTATATGATGATATGAGGGGATTTGGGAATTTATTTTATAAGTATTTTCTAATATAAAGATGTTTGAAGGTGTGATTATGTGAGGAGAGTAGGTGTCCTTTTACTAGTGGGGGGGGGATGACACACTTTTTATTTTTGAAAATAAATAATTGATCCCAGATTTTTCATATGTAAAATGGGAAAACATTAGTCCATTATAAAAAATTATAGGCTTTATGGTCTAAATTTGTCCTTAAATTGGGTTTTATACAAGTCTATAGGTCATTTTAACACTTATTATTTCAGTTTAACTCCCCTATAAACCCATTTTTACCTGAACCGTGATAATTATTTTTTACTACATTCCCTATTCATTTTGGTAAAAAATAAATTTGAATTTATTAAAAATTAAAAATTATTATTATTCCAATTCTGGAATAGTTTTTTCCAAATTACATTCACATAATTAAAAATTTTTAATTTAAAATAATCCCGTAGATGTGATGAGAAAGAGGGTTTTTAAAGAGAAAACATTCAAAAGTGTGAAATGTTTTTTTAAAAAAATTCAATATAAAATTGATTCTAATGACCCGAATTGGATTAATAGATATAAAATTGAACTAGTGTTACTTTAAAACTAATTAAAAATATAATTTAACATTAAAAGTTATTTAATTAAAAATATATCTTTCAATTACAATCATGCAATTCTCACTATTCATCAAAAAATGAAACTTTCCATAATAATAAAAAATATTTACCTTAATAAAAATTTTAATTTCTTATTTCAAAAATGGTTTTTATTTTATAATATTTATTTTCTAAAAGTTTCATGAATTAATTTTAGTATAAATTCACAAAAAGGGGAAATAACTCCTTTGTAGAAAAATAAATTTTTAAGCATAAAATTGGATTTATTCGTATTTTTTATCTAGAAAACCCATAGGATGAATATTAATTTTTTTTGAATATATAATATATAAATTTAATTAAAATTATTAAATAAAATTTCTTTGGTTAAATTATTGATATAAAACACACTTATGAGCATAAAAATAGATTTTCCAGATAAATATTTACTTCTATTTTAAAAATGGTTTAATTTTCATTTATAACTAATTGGTAACCAAATAGTTCATTTTATATACATGTGTAAGCCAAATTTTTATAATTTTTTTAATCTTATTCATAACCTCCATTCTAATATCTAGGTGACAACTATCATAATGAAATTCTAATAATATGTTATGTTATATTTAAACTCAGTATTGTGTGAAAAGATAAATATCAAAAAGATTAAATTAATTTGAAAAAATAATTCATAAAATATTGGGATGTTACATTATACCCCACTTAAAATTAATTTTACCCTTGAAATTGTTCTCGGTCATGAAAGGTTTAACATTTTAAAGTTCCTTCATAGAAACCCAAGAGGGTTAATAAGACATCCTCTTGAAAAAGAAAAATGGATGTGTGTAAGTCTTCTATAATAAGACATACTAGGTTTCTAAAAGGGAAAAATAAGTGGAAATTGAAAAAATAGACATAGTAGAAAAAAGTACACCTAAATACCAATGGAGAGTGACAGAGAACATTGATCACAAGAAAGTGTGTAATCCAAATAATAGTAATGGCCACAAATACATAAAACATAGAGGTTTGAAATATTCTGTTAATATAAAAAAATGATGGTAAAAGGACAAAATTATATTTCTATATCTTTTTACGAATGTTTAAAAATTTACACAAGAAGATATACTAACTCGATTTCATTTGATTTCATAATCAAAATCTCACCTGGTGGGTTTTCCTTGATAAATTTAGAATTCATATATTTATATAAGAAATAAAGATGAATTTTTAATGATTGAAGAACCAATGGATCATAATATACATAAAAAATTATAATTCATTACTTATATATGTAGTTGAAACACAATAGTTTTTATCATAAGTTGTCCAATATGAATGAAATAATACATTAATTATAATGACCAATCATTTTATGAAGGTATAAATAATTTTGTTTCATCTTAAATTCATTTTTTATCCTTTTGGGAGGTCCTAGAGGGTTTACAAAGGAAATGGGGGTGTTTGGGGCTTGTACAGTTCCCAGAGCATGATATTTTTGTGGAGGCGGCTAGGATAAATGTATAGGAGAAACTGTGCAGCCCAATCTACATGGTTAGGTCAAACCGTGTGGGTTAGTCCAGTGTACTATCTGGGGAAACATGGTTTGTGGAAAATATATAACCTAGGCTTCATTACCATGCATTTTATATAATTTTTTTAATAGGGGTTAAACACATGGTCGGTACACAATACGACTAATTGTGTAGGATGACCATGAAAGGGGGGCCTTGATGTAAAAAATGGTGCATGATTAGTGTATTGTTTGGCCAATTGTGTGTCCAAAACTTGTAACCTAGTTTTAAAGTGGTGAAAATACCATTTTCACTTATTTTTTAAAAAACTTAACCCTCCTCTTATTTTCTTATTTCCTCCAGTAGCCAGCTGCTCTCCATCTTGTTGAATCTACCTTCCAACACTAACCAATGTTCTTTGATTTTTTCCATCCAATATTCAATTGTAGTTATATTTGTCTCACTATATGACCACTGGTAATAGATCTAGTGAATTACTTTATTTCTTTCATTTATCTTACAATAGATGATGCTATTTTGGTGGAGGATCTTATGCCATGTTTTCTAGGAATTCATATATTCTTCCATTTTTTCTTGATATGTATTGAATTAGTGGCTATGATTGGATGCATACTCTTTGATAGACATATGGTATGTGGTCTATACCTTTTCTATCATGTTTTATTTCTTATACCTTTTTTCCATAATGCCACATAACAAACCTTCCATGCGATGCCTAATAAATTAATAGACAATTAAATCAAATTATAGATTCTTTTGAAAGACCTTCCCTGACACCTGTAGACTATGATGGAGGTTTTTGACCTCAACCATACTTGTCCATGGGGTGGGATCTTCACTTGTTCCATGGAGATGTCACCCTTGGGGTGAGTTGAGCTCTCTATTCTATATTGGGATTCAAATATGGTAATGAAATGGATTGTTAAAGGTTGAAAGTATGTTTATACACATTACCATTTTTATATGAAAGGTATGAAATGTATAATTCATTATCTTGTATATGATTTAGAATGGATTAATGATGTTACTAATGAAATGGTTTATGGAATGGAGAATAAAATGAATATAATCACAGTGGAGGGTTCAGAGTATGGCACCCTTGATCCACTAGAATGCCTTGGACATTTCTACTCCATGGATCCGAATTACTTAGAGGCCGTGGACATTTCTACACCATGGATTTGGCCTATATAGATGCTTAGGACATTTCTACTCCTTGAATCCTGACCATGTTGGTCTGATACTTGATTACTCATCATATTCTATTGATGATTTTTAATGTGATTTAAAACTGTAGCTTATGATTTAATTTCTAAATCACAGTGATCTTTAGTAGTCAATAAAACATCACATTAATTTTATCACTTCTATTACTATTATACCCGAACACTGCTTCAGCTTATATGCAAATATTGGACTTGTAATGGGAAGAATTGGTGGTGGCCAACAGAGTGTTATCTCACATCCTATTTAGGTAAACGTCAGGTACTTTAATTGAATTCATATATGCAATAAAGTATAGGGGTAAGAACCCACTCAATGATGCTTTTTGGATTACTACATCAGGGCATGTGATCACAGGACCAGGATGTAGATCATGATGCTATCAGGATATAGTTTCTTTTAGTATTTTTTGTACTTTTGATAAATATATTGAAATATATTCTTATTTAAATATATATAATTCCTTTTTTATAGCTCCAGGATATATACATCATGTTTTATATGATACTATAATTATATTTAATTGTTACTATTGTTTTCAAGATGATTTATCTTCTGTTATTGGTTGATATCATACTTCTACCATTTTATTCATCTATGGTATTTTTTTATTTCTTTAATTAGGTACATATAGTCTCCCCACCATAAAATAATAGACCCTCACTAATATATGATATCCTCTAACATATGGGAAGGAACTCTTGGGTCCATGTGACCCACAGGAATGGGTCACCATTTAGTTGATTTCAGGTCAGGGCATTACAAAGTGGAATCGGAGGGTTTTATTTCTTTTTTTTCTAGCTGTTTGGGATTTGTAGATATAATAATAGGGAAGATTTTTTATTTGGTAATGTGTTGTGTTTGGGAGTATCTAACTCATGTATATGGAAACACCAAATTACATGGAAATAAGACTTGATGTTATAATTTTTTCTTATTACATTTGATCTAATTTCATCATCAGGTAACACATGTGATTCATAGTGTTGATTGTGATTTTATTTTTGCTTTGGCCTAGTATGGAAAAGAGATACTTGTATCATGAATCATTTTAGGTATGTAATAAATTCAAATGTTATTCATATTCCATGTCATCTAGGATTCATTTCTTGAATGGATGACATTTATTATATGTGACTTGTGTTATATAATTATTATTAGAGTATGTTTTTTACAAGAAACTAAGAAACATAATTGGTTACATAAATTACATGAATCAACCTAATAGTGTTTTCCAATATAGATTTATGCAAAAACCTTACGCAGTGAATTAGGTTATGTTGTACCACGGACTATTTGTCACATGGGATGGAATGTGTTTATGGTTTTGATTAAATGGGTTCCAAATTTAAATTTATAAGGTGTATATAACCTTTGGAATTGGAAATTATGCTCTATAAATTTCAAAAAAATTATGGTTTTGATATAAAAATTATTATGGATTTAAAATAAATTGAATTCTATATGAAAATTTCACCATTAAATGGATATTCCAATAGAAAATGAATGGACTGTTTCCTTTGTAATTAGAATTGACAATATGTATATCAGTACCCATGTCTTATAGTAGAGAACATGAGCTTTAATCGGCCTTATTTGTGGGAATTTTTCAATATATTATTCATTCTTGTGATACTTATATCACCCATACCTAGATTTAGAAGTAGGAAGAGGGGTGTGACCAATGTGTAGGAAGGCTTGTACATGTCCTATTCATATATCGATGATATTTTTGTTACTAAATATTTTTTAAGGCGTGTTCTTAGAATTTTTATAGATATTCCACAATGAAAGACTCTAGTTTTGTTCCAGGAGGGTGGCGATGACCATTATCTGGAGGTGGTAGGCCCTCATCCACTTGGAGAACCTATAGTAGTTCCACTTACAACACCTCCAGTTATACCAACTATGGGTGATAATGTCCTATTTTGAGTGGGTTTTCTATTCTTTATAAAGACTATTTAGGGAGCCCCTAATCTATAATGACCATGGAAGAGTTAATGTATGATTTTCAACAGTATAATCCACCCACTTTATCGGGGGATGGTGGTTACTAGGCTGTTAAGATTTGGATTGGGACTATCTTTTATATATTCAAGGACCTAAATATGCTTTGAGAGAGGAGGGTCAATCTCATGACCAATATTATTGAGAAAGCCTTTAAGAAATTGTGGGATATCTTGAACTAAGAAAATAGGCATCAAGATATGGTTTGGATGGATTTTCGAACTAGTTTTTATGGAAAACATTCCTAGAGACCTTGAGAGATGAACACGCCATAAAGTTTATGCATCCTGAGCTAGGATCTATGTCTGCTAACAAACATATAGATCACTTCATAAAGATTAATTTCTTTTTTCCTATCTTTTTTTCTGATGATACATCTATGGAAAGATTATTTGAATATGGTCTCATGAATTCTATACAATCATAGATGAATGTTTTTTGGTCGACTACTACATCAAAAATAGTAAATTAGGCTTTGATTACTAAATGTTACCTGAGGGGATATTGGGGTATAGAGCATGGTAGTTATGTTTCTCAACCCAGTGTCATAGTTTCATAAGGTAGGAAGAAATAATTTATATACTCTTATGAGAGGAATACCATCCAGATCATGAGTGATGTTAGTTCTATTTTATGTCACTAGTGTGGGAGGCAGGGACACATGTGGAACCACTATGAGGGAAACCCATTTGAGTGAAAATCCTATAGAAGGATGTACCATCAATAATGAGGTTTCAAGTCCTTCCCACTAGTATCTAGTGAGTGAGGGTTTGTGCCAAATCCATGTTCAGGATCAAGGTTAGTAGATTATCATTAGTTAGAGAACTAGAGTGGAGCCTGGTTATTAGGCTAAGATAGTGGTTGTGGCATGTTTATCCAAACACCATATTTATACCAAAAATAGATTGGACCTACATAGGGTAGTTAGGTTGTTTTATAGGGCCAAATATAAGGCTATATATAGGAAGTGCAACTGATACCTAAGGAGAATAGCACCAGGCCATCTATAGTTATAGGTACTATTCTAATATCCACTACATTTTTATCTACTCATTTTGATATAGGTGATTCTTATTCCTTAAAAATTGTTTCCATTATAGAGAACCTTGGGATTAATATTCATTTTTTCTATGGTTGGATGACACTCGACAATCTATTTTGGGATTCATTTAGAGAGTGTACACCAATGCAAGGAGTGTTCCTTAAGATAGGTTGGTGTCACTTTGTGTGGAAACTATTTATCCTTGGTATAACAGGGTTTGTTATCATTCTTTGGATATACTAGTTTGTTACCTAAATTGATTTGGATGATTTATATTTCCAAAGGGTGACTTTCACATCACCATAGGTCTAGTTGTTTATTCACAAGGGTGGATGGGAGGTCCAAGTGAGTTGAGATAGACCCAAGAATCGTGGGTTAGATGAGATAATATCCCAAATTGCTAGCTTATATTTTGATGAGCAGGGAATGCATCCAAAACATTTCACTATAGTCATAGATTTTTTAGTGTTGTTTTCCTAGATAAAATTTTATGACTTCCTCTAGAGAGATAGGTTGAGTTTTCTATCAAGCTAGTTCCTGAAGATATAATGGTATCCATTCCTCCATATAGGGAAAATACTAATTGGTTTAAAAAGATCAAGAGGTAGGTAGAGGAATTGGAGTAAATGGGTATTATACAACCCACTACTTCTCTGAGGGGTTTACCGATCCTTTTCTCCAAGGAGGAAAATATAACCATTCATTTATGCATAGATTATAAAAAATTGAATCAGTTGATAGTTAATAATCGATATTCATTTCCTAATATATAAAATATCTTTAACAAGATATAAGGAGGTTATATTTTATTGAAATTCTATTAGATTTTGGGTTATCATTTAGAAAATGTTAGACCTTATACATAACTTGTAAAACGTTTCATAACAGGAATTGTCTTTATAAGTATCTGGTTATACAATTGGGTCTCATGAAAATGTCAAAAAAATTTGTAGCCTTGACAAATAAAGTTTTCTATAAGTTTTTTGATTCTTTCATAGTGGTTTATGTGGAAAAAATATTTATGTGTTCTTAGACTCAACACGATCATGATGAATAACTTGACATCATGATGAGAACACAAGGAAATCATATGTTATATTCCAAGATCAAAAAATGTTAGTTTGAGATATATAAATTTCACTTCCTGAGTCACATAATCTTAGCGGAAGGACTGTCTATGGACCTAGAGAAGGTCAGTTATATGGTTTCGTGAAATCTTACCAATAATGTCATTAAGATATATAGTTTCTTGGGTTTGGTAGGTTATTATATATGCTTCATCCAAGACTTATCGCATCTAGCTAGACCTCTCATAAGTTTTACCAGGGGGTGGGGTGGGGAATTCATATGGTCTGAAGCATGTAGAATTTCCTTTCAGGAGATAATTGGTAGTTTTCATTGAACACCAATCACAAATCTTCCAAATATTAATAGAATATATATTTTAATATGAATAATCGTGCATTGGGACAAGATCTATACTGATATAGGGGAATCAATTTGTGTTGTACACATCTCGCCAAAAGTGAACTCATGAGTAGATTTATCCAACGCATGACCCTAAGTTTGCTTCCGTTGTTCATTACTTATGTTCTTGGAGTCACTATTTTATGGGAGAGAATTATATTGTGTAAATAGATCAGAAAATACTAAAGTATATCTTTACGAAGAATGTCCTAAATATAAGTCAATGAAGATGGGTAGAGTACCTCTAGATTTTTGATTTCAAACTTTCTTATATGCCTAGAATATGAAATGAAGTTGTTGATTCTCTGAGCTACAATACTAGGATGTTAGATGTTTAGGATTCCATTAGTGAGTGGAAGATTATGGAATTGTTTTTGGAGATGTTGTTTGAGGTCCAAAATAATCATGGGAAGATAGTTATAAAGGATTTTGTAGAAAAATATACCTTTCTAAAATGAGTAAAGATGAGGAAAATTTCATATCCTGAGGGACTAGTCATGAGGAAGATAATTTTTTATGAGTATTCATCATCAGGTTGGACTGTGGATGATGATGTGACCTTGAACATACATGGTCATGTATGGGTTCTAGTAAAAAATAAAGAGGATTTGATGCATGAATCTCATGCCTTATCTTGGGAATGTATGGTCAACGCATGTTGTTTATTATTTGTCTCAACTATAATCATATTATTAATACCCAACATATGCTTTATTTATGGAGGATATCGAGTTATATGTGAATTCTTCTTTTGAGGATAACCTAGTTTGTATTATTGATAACATCATGATATCTCTTTGAGGTAGGTCGATTCTTTTAGTGCTTATTCTATGGTAGTATGATTGAGTAAAAAGTGATACATGGGTGTGAGAATCTGAGGTTCCTGATCAATTTCTATATCTTTTCTATGATATTTCCTTATTACCCTTAGAAGGATAACTTGGGGAAAATTTTTTGTAAAGAGGGTAGGTTGTAAAGAAAGAACTTTTCGTGAAGTTACTAATCATTTTTTGGAATAAATTATTTTTTTATCCTTATAGGAGTTCCTAGTGTGGTCACATAGGAAACAAGGGTTTCTGAATCTTGTATGGAGCTCGAAGCCTGAGATTTTTTTTGGATACAACTAAATTGAAAAATTAGTATAAATCAAGAAACCCAAGACACATTCCTATCCATTTAATTTAGGTTTTTTAATATAGAGAAAACACATGATTGGAATACAATTTTTATAAGAGTTAATAATTACTGTGAGAGGGGGGGTATTAATGTAGGGATTAGTGCATGGTTGGAATACAATTTGGCCAACCATACATTCAAACCATTTTACCACTTTTTAAGTGGGTGAAAATAACATTTTTACCTTGGTTCTTAAAAAACATATCGCTCCTCTTATTTTCTTATTTCCCCTAGTGGATGTCCCCTATCCCTATTATTGAAGATCCATTATAATCCTAACCAAGATATTTTTATTTCTATTCCATTCGATATTCAATTATAGTGTTGTTAATCTCATAGGATTTCCACTGGTAAGAGATATATTCTATTACCTTCTTCGCATTGTTTATCTAACCATCAACAACACTATTTTGGAGCATGCACTTATTTTCTAGTTTGAAGGCATTCATCCATTCTTATATTTTATTATTATTGTCACTAAATCAGAGGCTAGGACTAGATGAATACTTCTTGATACACATAAGGTAGGTTGTTTATAACATTTCCCACAATTTTTCTTTCTTATACCTTGTTATCATCGTGACAGATTCCAAATATTCCAGGAAATTCTTTCTAAATCAATTGACTCTTAAATCCAATGTTAGATTCTTGTTTTAGACATTCCATAACATTCTTACACAAGTTCAGAGGTTTTTTACCTCAACCCAAACCACAAATGGGGTGGGTTCTACCCTTTATCTATAGAAATGTCACCATTGGGTTGAGTTGAGCTCACTATTCTTTAATAGGAGTCGAATATTGTTATGAAATGGATTTTTAAAGGTCATAAGTACCATTTAAAACCTTATCATTTATATATTAAAGGTGTGAAATGGATAATCCCTTAGATTGAATATGATTAAGAAGGAATTAATAATGTTATTGATGAAATTATTTATGTAATGATGAATGAAATATTTATGATGATAATGGATGATTCACAGTATGGAACCACCAACCCACTAGGATGCCTTTAAAATCTATACTCCTTTGATTCGACCCTCTAGGATTCCTTATACATTTATACTCCATGGATATGATCCACTATAATTCCTTGGAAATTTATAATTCTTGGATCTAACTTACTTTTATTCTATGTACATCTCTATTCCATGGATCCATCTTACTTGGAGTCCTAGGAAATTTCTACACATTAGAAAATTGGCCATGTTGGTATGAAAAAAGATTAATCAAAATAGGTCATTTATGATGCTTACCATGATTTATAGTTACCCTTTATGATTTATTTTCCTGATCCTAGTGAGATTTGGTAGTCTGGATAGTATCGACTTACTTTTATCACTTCTATTAGTGTAATACATGCACACTACTTCAACTTATTTGAAAATAATTGACTTATTATAGACTCCATTGGTGGTAACCTACTGGGTTTGATCTCATAGCTAGTTCAGGCCATTGTCGGTTACCTAGAAAAAATTTACGAACACTATTAGGGTATGTGTAAATCACCATCTTAGTGATTCTTGATTTATAGTTTCATAGGAGCAGGGGAGCATAATAATGGGTCATGGCTCTTGATGCTACCTAGAGATGGTTTATTTTGGTATTTTTTTGTAATTTTGATACATCTATTGTATTAGATTCAAATTTATATGTTCTTACAATCTTTTATATAGTTCTAAGACATACACATCATTTTGTATATGATGTTTCCCCTAGTTTTGATTGTTACTATTGTTTTCTAGATGATTTACCTTCTATTGGAATTTGATATCTTGCTTACACATTTTTATTAATTTATGATATTATTGTGTTTCTAGGATTATGATGGTATATTATACCAATCATAATATCATATACCCTTATTTCTAATCGGTGGCCTCTGGCATATTAGGAGGCGTTCTTGAGGGAATCTGACCCACTAGCTCGGTGCACCGTTTAGAGTCTCCCAAGATAGAAGGTTATATTAATATCTAAAATCTCATTCAAAGTTCAACATAAACCATTTGATAAATGCTTAATCTTATTAAACTTAAAAAATATTAATAATTCAAAACATTATAAATACATAAATTAAATTTTCAAAATGAACATATCATTAATCCCCCAAAAAACATAAAATAACTCTTAATTTTTATATAACAAACATGTGAATACCTTTATCATGTATTCTATTTAACCATAATTATGATAGAAACTTACTGACAACACACATGATTTTTCATTACTTACATAAAACAATTATTTTCTTATATATTCCATAAATGGAAGAAATCTATAAAGCCACTCAATGATAACTTCAACAACTTTTTTTAAAAAAATATTAATTTTTTATAAGTAAATATTTAATATCCAATTTAGTTTATCAAAATCAATCATACATTATCCCAACATAAATATATCAACATACAGTACATATTAATGGTTATATTCAAAATATCACCATGATATTAAATCACTTTTATAGTTCATCAAAATCCTTCAACACATCCTTTAAAATCCTTTAATTAAAAAGATATAATAAAGAATACTTATATATTTCATGATTCATAAAAAATAATCTTTGAATTATAATAAATAAATACTTTATTCATACCACTTAATTATTAAACCAATATCTATACATCTATATGTTATTTATTAATACCACATTCCTTTTAAATTTCATCTATAGTCTCTTCATCATCAACAATATAACCATTACTCATACAACATTGATCACTTTCTTTATAATATTACCCCTTAGATGAAAGATTTTCATAATTCCCATAATTTCCATATTTAAGGCATTAAATAGAAGATGATATATTTGGGAGGCCAATACTCCTATACATTTCATTAATTGAACATTTAATTTTCCCTTTGTAGTTACATTCATTTTTTCTTTCTTTTAAACAGTGAAAAAATCTTATCGTTCCTATGGGACATTCACATGGGCTATTCTTTCAACATTATCGACATATAAGAAACTGAATCTTCCTTCCCCCATGGTTAACATCATCTGAACTCTCACTGAACACTTTCCTTATCTTGTATGGTGAGTCTGAGAGTTGGTTAATGTGAACATTGTTAATCATGATCCGTAAAAACCGATTATTCATAATCACAACATCCTTTACTCTCATCATCACCCCATTTTTCTTATGATTAAAAAACCATCCATCACATTCAATTTTAATCTAGTTATTCCTAGTTCCCACTATTTATTAAGACCCGAAATAATAGTGTGAGAAACGCTGATCATAATGGAAAATCATATAGTCTAAAAAATCAATAAGGAGGTCTAAATCATGAAACCTTTCATTTAGTCTATGACATCTTACGTTTATTTGAGGTAATTAATTGTCATGATCTATTTAATTCCTTCATGATGGTTTATAAGGGGTTTATGAATATCTAAAGAATATCTCGTGGGAGTGTCAAACCAGGAGTGAAACAAGGCCCATTATCATGCACTAGTTCCCAATCAATCCTAGGTTGATATAGTGTTTTGGGGATTTTTACTCTTAAGTACATCTGTACTGGAGCCACATCTACTTGTATAATCCAAAAAGGGTTGTAATTACTTGAAAAACACTCACTCTATCCTTTACCATAATTTGAGGTAACTTTCCTATTGTTTAATCCATCCTTATACTTATCCTCACAGACATCCTAAGACATATCCTTGGAAACATTCCTAGGGATCTTACTAATATTTTCTCATCATAGTTTCCAAATATTAACTAATTTCTTTTTGATACAGACTATAGTGACCAATGAATCTATGATATTGATATTTTATCTTTTTAGATGATTATTCATTACATTACATAAACATGAACCTAGGTATTGTAATAGTTTAGTGACTTGGGAAACATAAAACACAATATTCTTAATTCATGAAAGATCTTGAATTTATACCACAATGATCTTACCAAATAGTACTACTTAAAAATATTTTTTCATAACCCAAGGAAAGGAAAAATTAGAAAGGTTGATCTCATATGCTCGGTAAGGGTGAAGAAGGGAGATACATAATCATAATAAAAGAATAATTTTATGAAAACATGAGAATAAAATTTGAAAACCATACCCTATATATGGAAGATCATTATCTAGAGTCATGTAATAAATATTGATATTTTATAAGACACGTATCAAAAAATAATGAAATAACTTGATCCATGAGAGCCTAACATTGGCATAAGGCATGGCTTTGTGGTATGAACATCAGAATATAATATCATTTACAGATCTATCAAAGATCACTATCAAAGCTATCATAACAGAATTGATTCACTACCCAAACCATCATATTAGTCAAGGTTCACTTTAAATACAATCATAGTGGGTAAATTCCATAACTAAACCAGGTTCACTCCCTATTCCTTCCCTTACTGAACCGGGTTCACTCCTTGTTTCAGCCCTATTTTACAGAACTTTGTTCACTCCCTATTCTAGACTAATATTGCTAAAATGGATTCACACCCCATTTCAACCATACTTATCAGGTGAGAAATAAATCTTTACTGTAACAACCCAAAGTTGTTTTCAATATAATTTCCTTTGTTATAATTATTTCTTATAGTATAAAGCTCAAACATCACATATATAAAGCAACAAAAACGTATTCTCATAAATGATTAACGATACATTAGTAAGTTAATAAACCAATATGAATGCCAAATATTATAGCGGGGAAATAAATAGAAAATAATAGAATAATAATGGGATAATTTGGAACTTATTGATCCACCAGAATGGCTACACTTACGAACAAAGCTGTAGAAATAAAATTTAATGTTAATAATAAAAAATTTATTTTGAAGATTAAAGTATAAATAACATTGAGAGAATATAGATGAAAATGAAAAATGAATGAGATAATGTGTATTTATAGGAAGTAGTGAACCCATATGGCTATTATAAATATGACCACTGGAATAGTAACCCGACCGTTGGAATAGTAATATGACCATTTAGAATGGTAATCTAACTGATAAAATAGTAACCTCACATATTAAAATTTAATATAATATTTTGGAATCTTATAAAATGAAAATAAAAATTATTTATATCATGAATGAGAAAATAAATGTTTTAAAAACAATACATCAAGTTTTAGTATTTTTATAAAATGTAAATGTTTTATTTTCAATTTTATAATGAATATAATTATTTAAAAGAAATTTATTCTTCAAAAATTGGATTCCAAAATTATGATTATTTTTTAATAAAATTTTATGAAAATTTTATGAGACAATAAGTAATATTTAAAAGTGTTATAAAATCGATTATAATATTAAAATCGATAATTTTAAATAAATGAGGATTTTATTTAAAAATTAAATTTATCATATTTAGAAAAAAAATTCACAAAAGGGATTCCATATTTTAAATACTCCCAATGAAAATGGTTAGACTTTTTTTGGAGTATTCTAAAATAATTGAATTTTTGGTGAATAGTGAAATACAGTAATTTACATTATTTAACATTACAAATCAAATACTTGAATTTTTCAATCATGAATTATGTAAGAATCCAATTTCTATAACTCACATACACTATTTTCTATATATAGTAACAAGAATTAATACTATTGACAGTATTGAACCAAAATAATAAATTAATGAATATAATAATAGAAAATACCCATCTCCTCCCCTTATAAAATCCACCCACACCACCCATTCCCATTACACATTCTATAATTTTGATAACGAGAATATTATTTCCAATTAGCATTCCAAGACTCTTTCTCACATCCTAGTGTTACTGGTATCTCCAAAAGACTAATTCCAAGTTCCTTAATAAGGTTCTCAAGGGGAAAATATTCAAAAGGTAAAATCCTTCATCTTTCTCTTGTAATTTATTTCTTTCTTCTACATTGTATTCACCGCATCCAAAGTGACCTGATAAATCCAGTATCATTTATATAATTTTATTTTATTTTTCTAATGAAATATTTATCCCCAAATACTCTTGTCTACTCCTTTTATTGTTAAAATGAAAGCATCATCTGTAATATGTCAGCCCACCACCATCATGGCCGTGATGTTTTCATTTACCATTAGGGTCTTCATGGATGTTAATAAACTATTATTATATTTAAATAAGATTTTAATATGTATATTATAATTTTTTCATGTTTTTAAACTAATATATTGACATAATATTAAATAAAATGATACCAGTTTCTGATAGTTGTAAAAACATCCAAAAAAACTAAACATTTATTATTAATGTTCAATCAAATGAATCATCATAATTTTAGAAAAAATGGTAAATGTGAACATTTAAACATATATAAGTGGAGTATTAAAACATAATTTCACTTCTAGGAAATTATTCCAGTTTGACATGAACTTCTATAATTATACACAAGTGAACAAATCATGAAACCATGAAACAAACTCTCTCGAAACGATGAAATTGAACTATATAACCCATCTAAATGTCCATAAATGTCTTTAATAAAATGAAAATAAATAAAATATATGTGGAAAATTTTATGACATAATTAATTAATTTAACTAATTTTTTTATCTAGGACACTAAGTGCAAGTGCAGAACATATTCAGGCATAAGGTAAGAGATCTCTCTAAACCTCCATTTTTCATTTGGGTAATGCTTTATCTTTATTTTCCTTAAGCTTTATCATCAATATTATTATATAATTATTATAAATTTTTTTTATATGTTCCATATATACATATTTATCTCAATTAATATTTACATGATGTGGGAATACATATTTTGAAATGCTCCCTTCTCAATTCCTCTCAATAAGAAAACCCAATTAATGAAAAATTCTATGTTTATTTCCCATTTTCAATGACACGCCATAAATTGTATTAAGACTCTAATATTTTTATAAAATCACACATTTTATCATGAAAAAAATTATTAGCTCATTTTTGGTTTAATGGATATAATTAGGCATTTATCCTCTTTAAATACTCTTTATTATTTGTACTAAACCCGCGCTAAAGTGGAACATTTCTAAAGTTACCTAAAAATTATTTTTCATGTTTCCAATTTATTAAGAAATATTTATTCACGATATACACTTATTTATCCTTTATTAATGTCTAATAATGAATTAATCCCTTTCTTTCATGGATACCACCTGGATATTCCCTTCGATTATATCTTATGATATGATTGGGAAACCCATTTCTTTCCATGGTTAATTGTAACACCCCAAGGATTTAAAAACAAATGAAATGCATGAAATAATGAGTCTATATGTAATGAACCCTTCTTTAAAAAATATATCTATAATCTAGCTGTTAAACATAATTCTTCTACTTCTATGATTTGAATTTCGAAAAACGGACATGCACGATTTTGATCAGAAAGTTATTTGGAGTCTAATCGGACAAACTTAATATTTGGCGAATAATAATTTACCCTTATGAGTAGTAACATTAACCTTATAAATATTAATATAAACCTTATGAATATTAATATGACCAAATTAATTGTAACCTCACCCATTAATGTATAAATAAAATTTATGCATCTAATTAGTGATACTATGATCATAGTATAAGTGTTGGTATTTTTGCAAGTCATAAATATTTAATTATCATTTTATGAAAAATTTAATAATTTATAGGAAAATTTATTTTCATAAAATGAAATCATAAATTATTATTTTGTTTTTTTATGGTTATAAGATAATTTAATGAGACCTTAACTATTTTTTCAAAGTTTTATAAAATCAGTAATGGTTTTTAAATTTTGATTTTTCAAATAAATCATGATTTTAATTAAAAATTAAATTCATCATATTTAGAATTTTTTTTTCTAAAATGATGTTAATTTTAGAATTATAAATTATAAAAAATGTTTGGGGTGAATATTTAGGATTTTTCTCAAATAGTTGAATTTTTGGTGAATAGTGAAATATGGTAATTTACCGTATATATACAATATATGTTAAATACACTATTTCTAACATCATGACTTCTGTAATCACAATTGGTTAAAAATAACATGCTATCGTTACTATTTTTATTCACAATAATAAATACTATTTATTATCTTGAGAGATATAATAAAATAATGATTAAACTAATGGAAAAACCCATCCCTCCTCCATTATAAATACCACCCTCACCCCCTCTTCCTCTCACACCTCTAAAGATTTTATAATTGCATATATTATACCCATTACTATTACCAAGGATCTCAACCATGTATAAGACCTAATGGTATCACAAAAATTCCAAAAAAAATGACTTAAGGAGGATCTCAAGGAGAAGAGATCAAGAGGTAAAAATCACCTTTCACTTTCTTCCATTTTTTTCAATTCCTTTTATTTTCATATAATATATTCACCTCCTCTTATAAAAAGGAAGGGAAGCTTAATTATATTATATATTCTGTATTTTTATCATTTGTATTTGAAAATTCATCAACTTACTTCTTCTTCTCTCCCTCTTATTATGAAAATAAGAACATCATTCGTAATGTATTGATTTACCGACTTTATGGATGATGTTTTTTCAATTTCCATAACATCCATAAAATATGGTCATAAATCAATTTTAATATTTTAAATAGGTTGTAAAGTGTTTTATATAACCTCTTTTATGTTATTTAGTTAACATATATACATAATAATAATTAATATAATGAAACTAGTTCATGATTATCGAAGAACCGCCAAAATGATTTAAACAGATATCATTAATGTTTTATCTAATGATTCAGCATCATATATAAAACAGAAATTATTTATGGGTTCATTTAATTTTCTAGAAACATTTTAATACCATTTTATTTCACTACTTGAGTTTTTCTTCCATTCAACAAGGATATCCTGTACGAACTGACCATGGAAACCATGTAAAGTACACACCTAAAACAATGGAAATAAACCAATATTATTAATAAATGGGTGGAATGATGTTATAAAATTATCATATAAGGTGTTATAAAAAGGACATGTTTCTATAAAATATTAATACAACTATTTTACTCATTATACAAGAGGTTTAAACACATTTTAATTTAGATGAACCCAAGGTAACAGAATTCTTAACCCAATTTCCATTCTTTGGGTTATCCTTCTACTTCATTAATATTATGCTACTAAGATTATTTGTGTAATAAATTTTGTTTGTATTATGTTTTTATATGTATCTATAGTGTATAAAAATGTTCCTTTCATTCTATTAATTATCACAACAATTATATGATAATTGCAATTGGATTTTATTTGAAAATCATGTTTTAAAATTCTATTTTTACCAAATTCAAAATAAATGTTTTGATGAAATTATTCATGGTTTATGATTATGTTTTAGTTCTTTGGAATTTTTTATTATGTTATTTGGGACCTATATGTCCCTTCAATTCATTAGGTATGTGTATGTTGGTGGTGGGATGTATGGTTACTCCAATTGTAACTACAATGTCTACACCATAAGGTAGCCGCGAGGGTCACATTGTAAGGTATCCATGAGGGTTACAAATCATAAGGTTGTCATGAGGATTAAAAAATTAAGTAAGTAATTTCCCAATATAAATATATGGGTTTTTATGTTTTCTATGTTTCTAGGAAGCTCATGATTCACAAGGTAAGTATATATGGGTGAGAAGTATGTCTTTATGAAAATGATTTTGTATGTTTATAAGTATGCATAGACTAATGGTTTCTCTCATTATTTTTATATCCCTTATTAATATTTTTATGCTCATACCAAGGTTTAAAATGTTTTCACATGGTGTAAGTATGTGTAATAGAAAAGTAGAATCCATGATGAATTTTGTAAATACATTTCCTCAAAATATTTCATATTTTATTAAAAAAAATTTCATTATAGAAGAAATGGATACTGTTTTATTTTTACCCAATTTGTATTATTATTGGTAGATATGTTCGAATTAATTTCCTAAAATTATAAAAATATAAACAAAAAATATCATTGAAATTTTAATGAAGTAAAATCTAGTTGAAATAACAAGATTATGTAATGTTTAAGGTCAGTTCCTTATAGTTGGTATCAGAGAAGTATCTAGATAACTTTAGTGGTTAGGATGATGTTTATAAAATACCATAAATTATTTTTACATTATTTTTATGTTGAAATGATATAAAATTTTAGGATTAAAATGTTGCTTCATCTAAGATATCTCTCTTCAGAATGGTTTTCCACAAAAGAAACTGGGAAGATGAAGTTAGAAGGAAGTGTGAGGCTGATATCTTTCTAAATCCACAACTTAGTATGGTGGGAATTGGAATCAAATAGTGTATTATAGCAATGGATCAGTTTACATAAGCTATAAATAGTGGTGGATTCTATGAAATTGAACAAACAAAACTACCATAAAGGAACATGATGATAGTTGAACATTTTATGAGGCAACACCATCAAACTTTTAGTGGATCTTCTGACCCAGTGGTGGATGAAGGATGGACTAAATCCCTTGAAAATATATTCGATGTGATGGGGTGTTCAAAAAATTAAATAGCTAGTCTTTTCATTTATATTTTTGAAGGCGAAGTAGATTAATGGTGGTTAATGGTCAATACTATCACAGATAACGAGGAGATTGATGCCTGGGAATGGGATGAATTTAAAAATATTTTTCTTGAAATTTTTTTCCTAAGATTTATTGACATAGGATGGATAAGAAATTCCTTGAATTGAAACAAAATGAGAAGTTATCAATTTTTGTGTATGAAGAAAACTTCACCCGATTGACAAGGTAAACTCCAATATTTTTTGGGATCTTGATAGAAAAATCAATCATTTTTTTCTCAGGATTGATGCTAAGATATCGAAGGGAATTGAACTCATGAGAATTAAAAACTTATGAGAAAAATTTGGGATATGTGGAAAGCGTAGAAATGGAATTTTATGAAGACCACATGTACTTAAAAAACAAGTAGAATAATAGGTCTATATGGAAAGTGATGGGTAAAAAATAGTCAAACAAATCTAAAGGTAAGAAAGTTAAATTTCCAATTTGTGAAAAGTGTGATAAAAAGAACCCTAGGGAATGACTTACTAAAATGGGGAAGTGTTTTTGATGTGGTAAGTTTGGATACATGGCCTGAAAAAACATAAACTTTTTTTTTTATTTTCAAATAAGTCACTTTTTGGGCTAGTGAGAGCCGAACAAGAAATTAGAACCATAGGCAGGTTGGGTTTGGAACCAAGCCCATGTCCAGATCTGCCCAAAATAGAAACCAGAAACAACAAAAAGAATCACTTTAAGGAAAAGTGAGAACCAGCATGCGACGCAAGTTGTAAGCGGGCTGGGTAAAGAACCTTCTCCAGGATTAGAACCACTAAAAAAACCTCAACACACAGAACCAACAAAAGAGAACATTGGATGTAAATAAAGAACCATCCAGGTGCATAACTCCTCGATATCTGCAGTAGCTACAAACTGGTCCCATGTTGAACCACCGACATCCGTGAAAGCGCCTGCGTGCATCCCGCACCACGACTTCCCACATAAACCGTAGGCGATGACCCTGCACATCAGAAGAGACAACCCAGCATCGAAGCAGAAGAGAATGAACACACCAGATCTGAACATGGCATCACTTCCATGGTAGAAATCACACAGAAGAGTCCTCGGGATCAGCATCAGGATTCTTGATGTCGGGGACCAGGATTGACGTCGCCAATGGGATCTAGGATGGATCAGCAAAGCGGTTCGTCAGAGCGCACATGCAAGGTTGAAGCCAAGAACATGGCCAAGCGACGGTGGACCTAGACACACGAAATCTCTCCCCCTAGAGATTGCGCATGCCACCATACATGGGATCCGGGGGCCAAAGGGCGCGCCTGATGGGAGAGACCTGCGACAGCGGGATCTAGGAGGATGGTCGATGCGATCAGCACCAATCAGGGAGGAGTCACGAACAATGCCGTATGGGGAGGACGTGGGGTCATTGTCGACGACAGGAACAAGAGGGCAGTTGCTGGGTTGGGAGCCAGACTCGATCCCATCTCAGGTGAAGCTGGCGGCGGCCAGGATGAAGGCAGCACAAACCCTAGGAACCAGAACCCTAGGTTACCGTGGGGAGAACTCTCATGCAACGCCCCTTATGGCCCCATCATAGTCTCGAATATAAAATTCACATGGCCTGAGATTGTATTAAAAATGATCATTATATTA
Organism: Viscum album; assembly: GCA_963277665.1. Taxonomy (NCBI): domain Eukaryota; kingdom Viridiplantae; phylum Streptophyta; class Magnoliopsida; order Santalales; family Viscaceae; genus Viscum; species Viscum album. The sequence continues at coordinate 1,371,353,187 of OY728162.1, read as the reverse complement.
ACCCTAATAAGAAAACTATTATGTGTTTTTAATGTGGTGAGATGGGTCATTATGAAAATGTCTTCCAAAAGAAAGATCCAAATTATGGAAGGCAATGATAATATAAGCAGAAAGGTTTAGCGAAATCCTGTGAGACTACATCATTAAATTTTCGGCCTCCAATGAAGTGGTATTAGGTTATTTTTTACTCATATTTTTCTAAAGTCTTGTTTGATACATGGTATACACATTTCTTTGTTTATGAAGTTTTTTCTCATAAATTGGAAAGTTCACCTCAATAAATGAGGTCAGAACATACGGTCAAAAATCCAGGGGGATATATTATAGAAAAAATAAATTATAAGAATATTTTTGTTATTTTATGTTGAATGAAATTTCCTACAAACAATGTTATTTTACTCTTATTAGAGTTTTATGTTATTCTGGCTACAGATTGACATTCCTTTTATCATGCTATGATTAATTGTAGAGATAAAAAATTTGTTTCTCAGAAAGAGATTCAGTTTGTATAAAATAACAAAAATACATAATTTATAACTTATTAGAAAGCTAAGAAGCTATTGAATGGTGGAAATAAAGGTTATCTTACTCATATTGTTGAAAACAAGGGAACTGTTTAGATTAATGATGCGTCAGAGGTAAATGAATTCCTTGATAAATTTTTTGATGAGTTACCCAGTGTTAGAACTGATCAAGAAGTTCAATTCACCATTTACTTAGTTCCTGATGCTAAGCCAATTTCAAAATCCCCTCATCGAATGGATCATATAGAACTTCTTGAATTGAAAAATAAGTTGTAGAAGTTTCTTGAAAAAGGCCACATTCTTGCTTTCACTTCACCATGGTGTGAACCAATTTTGTTCATAAAAAAAATGGTTCCATGGGATTTTTCATCGATTATAGAGCTTTTAATAACATTAATGTTAAGAATAAGTATTTTTTGACACATATCAATGAATTGTTTGATTGGATAAAATGAGATCAGTATTTTTCCAAGATTGACTTGAGATCTAGATTCCATCTGTTGAAGGTGAAGGAGGATAAAATCATAAAAAAAACTTCTGTACTAGATAAAGGATTTATGATTTTTTATGGCCTTATAAATAGTATATTCTATTAATATTTGGATAAGGTTTTTATTGTTTTTATTGATGATATTTTTGTCTTTTAAAAAATTTATGATGATCATGAAAAACATTTAAGTATTGTCTTGCAAACTATCATAGAAAAGAAGTTATATGGAAAGTTTAGAAAATGTTATTTTTGGTTGCAACCGATTTATTTTATTGGGAACATTATAAATAATTATGGAATAATAGTTGAACCTGCCAAAATAAAAGTGGTTGATGAATGGCCAAGACCTAAAAACGTTATAGAGATTCGTAGTTTTCTTGGATTAAAATTTATTATTGATGGTTTGTTAAAACATTTACATGGTAATCTATCTCGTTAACTATGTTAACACAAAATGGGTTATATTTGGATAGAAGAATGTGATATATATTTTTAGGAACTAATGAAGAGATTATTGAATTCTCTAGTTTTGGCCCTGTCTCCCAGAAACGGTGAGTTTGTCATCTATATTGATACTTTATTGAAGGGATTTGGTTATATTCTGATGAAGAATGATTAGGAAATTGAAAATTCTTCAATACAATTGAAACCTCCTGAGTTAAAGTATCCCACCCATGATTTGCAATTAATACCTATGGTTTTGTTTCTTTGAAAATTTGGAGGCAACATTTATATGGAGCCAAATTTGAAATATATACCATACAAAAAATTCAAATGTATATATCAACTTAGAAGGAATTAAACATGAGTCATAAAATATATCTTTAATTAATAAAATATTATTATTTCATGATCAATTACCATCTTTGAAAAGAAAATAATATGTCAGATGCCTTGATTCTAGAACATCACGCATCATTAACCATGTCACATTTAGAACTATATCCCTTGATTAATGATTTGATTAATTTTTTTTGGAAGTTTTTAGTGTAGGAAATTATTATTTTTTGTTTCAGGATTCAATGCAGTCATCTCTATCAGAAAGAATTAAGAAAGCACAGAAGGATGACCATGAGCTAAAGGAAAAGGTTGAATTAGTTAAAATGGGTAAGTTCATAGAATTTTATCCTGATAAATATGGTGTTTTATGATTTGGATATAGATTATGTGTGACTTTTCATTCTCAGAAGAAGAAATAATTGTTGTGTGCAGCTCATAGATCTCTATTTTCAGTTCATCATGAAAGTACTAAGATGTATAGAGACCTTCGAGAGCATTATTGATGAGATGGAATAAACAGAGATATTACTGATTTTACTATGAAATGTCTGACATCTCAACATGTTAAAGCATTGTGAAAACTAAAAAAGGGTATGATTTAGCCTTTTCTAGTGCCAGAGTAGAAAAAGAAAAACATATGCATAGGCATCATGGTGGGACTACCAAGGACTTATCAATGTGACAATGAGATTTGGGTTATTGTTGATGGGCTGACTAAATGTACACATTTCTTTCCAATTCAAGATACTATGTCTTTGGATCATCTTTCTTAGCTTTATCTCAAATATACTACCAGGTTAGATGGAGTTCTTATTACACGTATATCTAACTATGATCCCAGGTTCACTTCTAACTTTTGGAAATTCCTTCCAAAGCTGTTGGGCGCTGAATTAAATTTCAGAACCACTTTTCATTCTCAGTCTGATGGAAAGACCAAGAGAATAAATTATAAATTGGAGGATATTATTTGAGCATGTTCAATGGACTAATAGGGGAGTTGTGATCAACATATTTCTTTATTTGAGTTTTCTTATAATAACAGTTTTTATTCTAGTATAGAGATGACGCCTTTTGAGTCATTATATGGGATGATATTTTAAACTCCATCCTCTTGGGATAAAGTCGAGGAAATGAAGTTGATAGGACCAGAATTAGTAAGGGAATTGGTTGAGAAGGTGAAGATGATTTAGAAACACATGAGGAAAGCTTAGAATAGAACAAAAAGTTATTAGATGACATGAGGAAAGACTTTTATTTTGAGGTAGATGATCATGTTTTTCGTATAATCTCATTATGGAAAAGTGGTATGCATTTTGGTAAGAAAAAAAAGCTAAGTCCACATTTCATTGGAACTTTTGAAATCCTAGAGAAAGTTGGAACAATCACCTACTGAGTAGAATTTACTCTAATTTTATCTTAGGGACACAATGTTTTTCATGTTTGGATGTTGAGAAAGTATGTGCCAGAGTCATCTCATGTTTTGAGCACATATGTTGTTAAATGGGAAGAGAACCTTTCCTATGAAGATAAAATTGTTTAAATTCCTGATCATAGATGGAAATTATTATGGAATAAGGTAATCCACCTGGTTAAGGTTTTGAGGAGAAACCACATGGTTGAAGAAGCAACATGGGAGTTTGAAAATGATATGGGGGAAACGTTACCTCACTTGTTTAATAAGTAAATAAAAATTGGGAAGACTCAATTTCTAAAAGTTGGGGAGAATTTAACACCCCAAGGATTTATAGATAAATTAAATGCAAGAAACACTGAGTATCTATGTAATGACACTTTTTTAAGAAGATAGTTAAATATTAGCTATTAATCATAATTATGTTGCTTCTATGATTTGAGTTTCAGAAAATGTACATACATGGTTGCGATTAGTACGTTATTTAGAGTACGACATGACCAACTTAATTATTTTTGAATAGTAACGTACCCTTATGTGTAACACCCCGACCCCAGTTACCCAGAGTCGGTGCATCACTTCGTAACATTGGCATGATCACAAAAGATCAAGTATCGAAAAACTGATTAGTTTAGTATCCTTGGAAACACTAGATACATTCATAAATGTTACATTATATCATAAAGTGAAAAACTACAACAACAAAGTCTCCATAGTCCACACTCATATCCTCTTCTGACTATCCCTGTAGGTTATTCATAAAATACTTCTTCACATCCTGGAAAATATTAAATCATTGAAAGGGGTGAGCTCAGATGCTCGGTAAGGATAACAATATTGCAGAAGCTTTGATAAATAAACATTAACATTTAAGGCAATGTATAACTAAAACAAAATCCTTTTTAAACTTGAACTTCTGCATAATATGGAAAAAATAAAATTAAATAATTCCATTTAATTACTCACATGGATATTCTACTAGTCGAATAATCACATGTAATATCAATAACCACTTTCATAATGATGGAATGCATAATGCCATAATATCATAACCACGTAGCCAAGGCCTCGTGCGAAGACCACAAATAAGATTTTGTCAAGGCCTCATGCCAAGACACTAGTTTGTCTCATGAGACCTACCGATGCATCGAGGAGCTATAGCGGGCTCCACCCATCACTTATTAAGTCCAATGCATTCCTCATATGAACATGGTTAAACATATCATAAACCATAACATAATTGTATCACATAAAACATGCATAAAGGAAACATAAGATTTCCACACTTCAATAACAAGATATCAACACAACACATTGATATAATAAAAACTTTATCAAAACCATTTTCGATACCAAAATAAAAGAAAAGTAAAACATGGTATTTATTTTTCTTTTAAAAAAAGTTATGGCTTATAGAGGAAGCTGATACTCAAATAATAGTCACGGCGGCAAAGAAGTCGTTGTCGCCGCATTCGTAAGAAAAAAACATTCCTTCTGTCATTTAGTAAAAATGCTTCTTATAAAAAGATTCCTTTTGAATAAAAGTAAAAGTCAAAGGGGTTTATACACTGTATAAATGAAAGTTGTGAATAAAACCAAATATGCCTCAATGAAAGGAGATTGAGACGAAGTCCCTTACAAAGATCATTTTTTAAATAAAATAGATCTATTATGTGTATTCACTATATGTACACATAAAGAAAGTACAAATACAAGATAGGACATAATAATATCATGAAATAATTTGAAAGTAGGAGATTAACCCAAAGAACGTAAATTGGGTTAAAAAGTTCCCTTACCTCAGGTCCGAATTCACTCGACCGTTCTTTGATCTCCTGAATAATAAACTAGAGTTAATTTATAATTTTTTAAGAACCTTTTTCAGGTTTATTATTCATTTTATATCACTTATTTCCATGTTATGAACATTATGTAATTATTTATGTTAATAACGGTCGTTTTGACGATCTTAGGTACTTGAGTCAAAAATAAACTTCTTATAATTACACTTTGTTCATGTGGTAATATATCCATTATATACATAATTATATTCATCATGTATATATCAGATACATAATATATATCTAGTATATACATTCATTTATAATATTACATAACATTTAGAGGTAAGAAATGAAATGCACTGTTCATGGAGACGGTAAGCCGTACGTACGCATGAACACTACTTTAATTTATATTTCGTATTTAATGGAATAATGCTATAATTATATAAAGGTATAATATAATTCCAGTATATTATAATTTATAATACCATTTAATCCATCCTTTATACATCCCACATATGGCATTAACGATTCAAATCACTTTGAGGGGGTGGTAGTCCACACTTCCTAAAATGAAATTATCGCGTTTACCCACAATGGAAATCATAAAGTATGCCAAAAATGAGAAATAAATAAGAATAAGGAAAACATAAACCTAATATATATATCATATATGAAAATAGTGTCATCAAAATGTCCACCATTAGAGGTGTTAAAAGAATATTGAACAATCAACGTTTCGTGAGGCAATATTTCGCCACCCACAGAAACAGTATGTTCTTTAACCAGTAGACGAAGGTGTGTGTAAGTGTAATCCAAATAATTATCGTAACTGCATCCTAGTATATTTTAGATACTTTTGTTGTTACAAAAGAAAGGAATAAAAAGAGTTTAAGGGGTTGGAGAAGAAAAATAAAACAAAACAACATTAGAGAAGACATTACCTTAAAATCTGGTAACTCTTTTTGATTTGAGCCAAAGGCTTCCTTGGGAAGACTTCTTCCAAAAGTAAGGCTTCTAGGAGTAAGGGAGGGAAGTGGAGAGATTATTTGATCAGATGTTGGCCAAGTCAAAAGGCTTTGAAGGTGTGAGTAAGGTGGTAGTGGTGGGGGCCTTTTATAAGAGGAGAGAAGGGGCACTCTTGGAAAGATTGAAATGTTACTTTATTATGAAATGCTTTTTCGGATTCTAAAAGTCCAAAACATATATATTTCGAGGATAAGGTGATATGGGTTCGAAATATACCCATACAATAGGTTTTTGACAAGTTTATGTCTTAGATGTTACACTATCTTTTCATTTTATTTAAATCGTTAATTAATGAGGTAATCACTGAATCATCATGGTGTCATAAATAATTTAATTTATTTAATTTCTAGAAATTATAAAAAAAATATCATGATTTAGGAAATCTTTTTATATTTCTAATTAATATTTATAGTAAAAAATATGTGTCACGACCCGCCCTCGGGGTCCGTGCCGTGACTACCCCAAGCCCGCCTTCCATAGGCCAGGGGCTGGCGACTAGCACCAAGGTGTAAATCCCAGAAAAGGGAAGGCATTGCCTTTGTAAAGTAATCAAACACCACAGAGTAAGCACGCGGAAGTAAAACACTAAGTACAAAAAGAAGAGCTGAAAAGTAAAAAGGGGCCGGAAATACAAGCCCAACTGTAAAGTACAACTCGAAAGGGAAAACAACGACTGAAAAGTAAAGCTGCTACGCTGAGATGTCCACTGGAAATCCCACCTGAAGGGTGGGTACAGATAGCTCCTCTGCTCCTCGGGTCCCGCCGTCTACTCCAAGTATGTCCCGCTCAGTGGTCTGCCTCTGGGTACCGCCTCGTCGTATATTCCACCTCCAGGTACCGTCCAGTCCTCGAACCTTCGGCTTCTGTCAGCACTGTCCGTCGTCTGCATCCAACACAACGAGGTGCGGGCATAGCCCGTGCAGGGGTGAGTATAACGATACTCAGTAGGGACCCCGAGACCCTCAAGGTCTCACTAAAACCAACAAGGATAAACACAAGAAGATCTCAACAGATAAACCCTACTTAGGTATATGTCCATACATATACCTAAGTTATCAAGTAACCCATCTCAATCATGAGGAAACACAAGAATTGTGAAAACGACGGATAACCACTACCCGGGTATATGCCCATACATATACCAAAGTTAGCAAGTGACCCATCTCAATCATAAAGTAACACAAGGTCAAAAGTCTCAGCTCAAACCAGGATTTTCATTATCGAAACCGTAATTGCTGAAGAGCTCCGTCTCTGGAGTGTGCAGTGGTCCTGTCACGACTCCGAGGTACTGCTCACTAACCTAAGACTGCTGAAGTACTCCTCCTGTCGAGTACTGCGGGCCAGCCACCCAAACACAGTAGTGCTTCCCGCCGAGGTATGTCACCCAAACTCCGTAGTGCACACCCCCTAGTAGCCTGCTGAGGTACTCTCCGGACGAGCACCGCGGGTCTGCACTGTCACACAGGTAGTGCTCCGTCCGCCATGGGTCTGCACCTCAGAAAGTAGTGCTCCGTCCACTGGGCTAGTCGACTCACTCCAAGTCGAGTCGGTCAAGAAGTCGTCAGGTCTCAGCCAGCTACACGGTCTCCGTACATCGCATGCTCGTCACTGGGAGGGTCCGCTCCACGAGCTTCAGGTCGATACTCCAAGTATCTCAAAGTCCCACGAAGAAGTGTCTCAAAGGTCCGTCTCATCACATGGGTCTCAACGCAACAGACGGCGCGTCGATCGGACGCCCGGTCTGTGAGTTATAAGCCTATTCGTCCCAGGGGCCCGGTTGGTTCCGTGAGCGAAACCAATCCCGGCCGTATCTCAACTGTACCCCGAACTCCCATAGGGTAAACTCAAAGGGACCGTTACTCAACATAACCACCAACGCCGCTGACGGTTCGTCAAACGGACGTCCTGTTTGAAAGATATAAGCATTCCCGTTCCAGGGGCCCGGTTGGATTTTCGGGTACAATCCAACCCGGCCATACTCCGTCTGCATCCAAAACTCGGGCGGAGTATGTCAAAAGTTCCGTCTCATCAAGAGGAAGTCAACGAAATAGACGGCGCGTCAATCGGATGCCCGGTCTGTGAGTTATTGGCTTTTTCGTCTCCGGGGCCCGGTTGGTTTTTAAGGCAAAACCAACCCGACCGTACTCCACCTGCGTCCAAACCTCGGGCGGAGTATTCCAAAAGATCCGTCTCTCTAAGAGGAACGCAACGCGACTGACGGCGCGTCAATCGGACGTTCGTGGCTCAAGATATGAGCGTTTCCGCTCCGAAGGCCCGGTTGGTTCCGTGAACGAACCAACCCGGCCGAACTCAAAGTAATCCGAAACCATGAGTGCGATATACCGAAACGACCGTCTCGATCCAAGGATCGTGTTGCTGCTGACGGTTCGTCATTCGGAGGTCCGAGGCTCAAGTTATGGGCTAAAAACCAAAACAGGTTCCAAACGGGGGGGTCCGGGTCCGGGCCGACCCGGCCCGACCCCCCCCCCCCCCCTGGGGCGGCGCGGCGGCCGGCGGCGGCGGGCGGGCGGCGGCGGCGCGGCGGCGGCGGCGGCGGCGCCTGGCGCCGCGAGGGACCGCACGCGGTCGGCTTGCGGGGAGCAAAGCTCCCGCTTTGCTGGAAGGCGGCGCGGCAATTAGCCGCGCCGGTTTGTAAAAACCGCCCCCCCCCCAAACGTGGGGGGCTTGATTGAAGGGCGGCGCGGCTATGCCGCGCCGTTATTATTATTTTTTTAAAAAAGCGCCCCCCTCACGTGGGGGGGCCTGCTGGTGCGGAAACGGGGGGCCGGCTGCCCCCCTCCTTCAAAGAACCGCCCCCCTCTTTAAGGGGGGGGTTTTTATGGGTTGGCCGGGGGATTAAATTCCCCCGGTTTTATGTCATCCGGCCGGCCAGCTGGCCGGCCGGTTTTTACCAACGGGACCGGAAATTCCGGTCCCGCCTTCGACTTCCGACGCCGGCGGCCCGGCCGCCGGTCTTCCCTTCCGCCGCGGCCCGGAACCGGCCGCGGTCTCCTCGTCCCGCCGCGGCCCGGAACCGGCCGCGGCGTTCGTCAACCGGCGCGGTGCGACGGCACCACGCCCCTTCGCCGTACTTTGACATTCATTTCAACGCGGCGCGACGGCGTCGCGTTCTTGAAGTTTCTACCATGGTGTGCGCGCGACGGTGTTGCGTAAAATAAACGAACAATCATCCGCGTGGTGCGACGACACCACGCCACTTGCTTTCATCCGCAAAAATTAACAAGAACGATGGAGGGGGGTTCGGCCGTGTTCGTGCGGTCCGGTCCCCCTCGCGTTAACAACAACACTTATATAAAATATTCAAAAGCCTCACGTAGACATGCAATCCACGAGCAAGAAATGGGATAAATTAACAATATTCAACAAACCCTACCTCGGGTATAAGTTCGAGGATTTGACTATGTCCGCGGAAGACGACGTCGCGGAGGTCGGGCGACGCGGTCGTCGTTCGTCAAATTCAACGACGAAGAGGCGCGTCCGAAGAGGCACGTCGTTGGCGAATCCTTGTACGCCGAAGAAGGTTGTCCGAGGAAGGTGCGGTGTTCTCTCTCGTTGACACCGAAGACGAAGAAGAGCGGAGCGGCGTTCTTCGTCGGAAACTTGAGCGTTCTACGTCAAGTCTTGAGGAAAGTTAAATAAAAAAGGAAACAACGAACTCAAGAACCCCTACCTTGATAGTCGCACGTTGACGGAGTCGTGGAATATCGGTGTCGATTCCTTTGACGTCGGAGGAAGAGTCGTTGTCGATGGCGTTCGTCGCGGAAAACCGTCGCGGAAGAGATGACGCAGAAGAAGTACGTCGCGTCGCGGATACGGCGTCGTGGATGGATCGTGTTCTTCGGCGGAGAAGTTCTTCGTTGAAGAACGACGTTCTTCGCGTTCTTCGTTGAGTTTGAAGAAGAAGAAGAGGCTCTCCAAAAGCTCTCAAGGAGACAAACAAAGAACCCAAAATAAAATAAGACAACTTCTTATTTTATTATTACAATACACATTAGAATTTCAAAGGTTTGAAATTCAAAATGGATAACTCCAAAATTAACTCACTTATTTAATATACATGAATTGTATAATCTAGTAGAAGTTAACTTGTCAAGCCATTAAGAGGGAGAGAGGGGAGTTGAAAAGGTGGGGGTTCGTGTGGACCCCACCACACTTAATCCTCCCAAGGGAGGTTAAGTGGGTGTGGGTCCCACTTCCAACCCCCTTTGGTAGGATTTTAACAAACTAAAAATAAAATTTGTCTTACATAAATTTTATTTAGCTCAACTGAAAACCCAAAACTTAACTTTCAACCCGCAACAAACGCAACTCCCGAAAAGGTCTCTTTAAGCGAATATCGGCGTTGCGAGTTCATCGGTGCCCTCGGATTTCAATTCCGAGCACCGGATCAAAAGTTAGAAATTCCCGCTCGTTCGTTCACTGAACGTACCCGAGCCAAACTTCGGAAATTAATTCCGGGCACTCCGGGCCTCGGAATCAGGTGCCGTCTGAAACCGCGCTCTTGTAAAATTCTAAAGAAAATTAAGAAAAAATTTCCCTTGAATTTTACGGGTCTTTACATTACTCCCACCTCAGGGCTTTACGTCCCCGTAAAGCTACATCAAAAACTAGGGAAACAAAAGAGGGTACTGAGCACGCATCTGAGCCTCCCGCTCCCATGTGCTCTCTTGGAGATTCCCGTGCCGCCATCTGTTGCGCACAAGAGGAATCGATCGCCCAAGTAGGACCCGCTCCTATTGATCCTCTATCTCCACCGGGACCTCCGTAAAAGTCGCCCCAACGTCAACGTCAAGCTCCCCATGATCAATGATGTGCGTCGGGTCGTGCACGTATCTCCTCAGCTGGGATACGTGGAAGACGTCGTGCACCCGGTGCAACTGAGGTGGTAGAGCCAGGCGATAAGCCACCTCACCATCCTTGCTGAGGACCTGGAAGGGTCCGATGAAGCGCGGAGATAACTTGTCGCCTCGGCCAAATCTCCGAATACCACGTTGAGGTGAGACCCGCAAGAAGACGTGGTCACCATCCTCGAACTCTAGTGGCCTCCGCCTCCTGTCAGCGTAAGACTTCTGCCGGCTCTGTGTTGTCCTCATCCGCTCCTGGATGACATGGACCTCCTCCGACGTGGCCCGGACCATCTCTGGTCCCACAAGAGCTGCAAGATTTCTTCTTTGCCGATAAGAGAAACCTGGTCTCATCCCCTGGATGAACCACATTCTTTGCCTAAAACAGTCAATCCTAACATGGATGATACAAATCCATACCAAGGATGACGTCGTAAGGCCTCGATGCTACTACTAAGAGATCCAACCGTTACTCTCGCCTCCAAGGGTTGAGTCACACTGTCGGCATCAGTGTGTGGTAACTGGTCTCCTCCAGTAGATGTCTCACAAGTGAGGGTCAAGTCAACAGTCAACTGGAACCTCTTAGTAACATCACAAAAGAGGACAGGAATGAAAACATCACAAAGGATGCGTCTTTTATTATTGCAGCTCATATTACAAGACGCTACACAAAAGCAACATCAACATGGAACTAGAAGTACAAAAGACGTATCCACTAGTTCCTCCCCTGTCCACCTGCTCCCATAGCTCCAGCATTTGTCGCTGCCTCAACCTCGGTGGCTCCCTCCAAGCCTGCGGATCGAGGAGTCGGACAGTCACGTGCCAGGTGACCCTTTCCGCCACAGGAGTAACATTGTCCGTTTCTGGCACGCCTGGCTCTGACCCCACCTCGGGTGCCCCGCACCACCGGTCCTAAAACCCGAGATCGCCCAACTGCTGGTCTGGTCCTCCTGGACCTCTGCATCATCTGTCTACTGCCCACAGATGACTCGGCTTCTGATCGAAAAACACGCGGCAAAGGCAGAATCTCCTGTACACGCTCGGGGTGTAGAGATACTGGCACAAACTCCACCCTGAAGAAGGTCTCGAAGTCTTCCCATGCGAAGTTCATCTCATCGCAAAACTGAAACAAGTGGCTCCACCACCTACCTGCTGCTGCGTGTAGTAGGCTCGCAGCGAGGATCACCATGAGGTCTGCTGGTGTCCTCACTAGCCTAAACACTCGTACCACTGCCTCCAGCCAGTCCTCTGCAGCCTGGGGATCCGTCTCCCCGCGAAACCTGGGCGGTCGCTGGCGCTGAAACTCATGCAGTGCGCTGAGGCGACGTGCATCGTCAGCGGCTGCTGCTGGAAGCATCGGGGGCTCGGCGGGTAGAGCTACCGCCGGTGCCACTGCTGACAAAGGGCCCTGCACCGAGGCCTCGTCGCTCGACAGACTGTCAGCACGCTCATCCCTCTGGGCTCTAGCTGGTCGTCTGAGAAAAGACATCCTGAAAGAAACAACGTAACACGATCAAACGATTATACCAGGTGAGATGACCTGGTTTGAGCTGTTTTAAGGGGAAAAACCTTTGAAAACACACACGCAATCAGTTTTTTCGTGTACAAAGTCGGAAATCAGTTGTCAGGGTCCTGGTGTATGGATACGTCAGCCGCCCGCACCAACACTGGACTCCCTGAACTGAAAACCACACTCGGTACCCTTAACACTATTGCTTCACAGAAAGAAAGATCAGAGTCTGCGGTAGAACCGACCACCTCTGATACCAATTTGTCACGACCCGCCCTCGGGGTCCGTGCCGTGACTACCCCAAGCCCGCCTTCCATAGGCCAGGGGCTGGCGACTAGCACCAAGGCGTAAATCCCAGAAAAGGGAAGGCATTGCCTTTGTAAAGTAATCAAACACCACAGAGTAAGCAAGCGGAAGTAAAACACTAAGTACAAAAAGAAGAGCTGAAAAGTAAAAAGGGGCCGGAAATACAAGCCCAACTGTAAAGTACAACTCGAAAGGGAAAACAGCGACTGAAAAGTAAAGCTGCTACGCTGAGATGTCCACTGGAAATCCCACCTGAAGGGTGGGTACAGATAGCTCCTCTGCTCCTCGGGTCCCGCCGTCTGCTCCAAGTATGTCCCGCTCAGTGGTCTGCCTCTGGGTACCGCCTCGTTGTATAGTCCACCTCCAGGTACCGTCCAGTCCTCGAACCTTCGGCTTCTGTCAGCACTGTCCGTCGTCTGCATCCAACACAACGAGGTGCGGGCATAGCCCGTGCAGGGGTGAGTATAACGATACTCAGTAGGGACCCCGAGACCCTCAAGGTCTCACTAAAACCAACAAGGATAAACACAAGAAGATCTCAACAGATAAACCCTACTTAGGTATATGTCCATACATATACCTAAGTTATCAAGTAACCCATCTCAATCATGAGGAAACACAAGAATTGTGAAAACGACGGATAACCACTACCCGGGTATATGCCCATACATATACCAAAGTTAGCAAGTGACCCATCTCAATCATAATGTAACACAAGGTCAAAAGTCTCAGCTCAAACCAGGATTTTCATTATCGAAACCGTAACTGCTGAAGAGCTCCGTCTCTGGAGTGTGCAGTGGTCCTGTCACGACTCCGAGGTACTGCTCACTAACCTAAGACTGCTGAAGTACTCCTCCTGTCGAGTACTGCGGGCCAGCCACCCAAACACAGTAGTGCTTCCCGCCGAGGTATGTCACCCAAACTCCGTAGTGCACACCCCCTAGTAGCCTGCTGAGGTACTCTCCGGACGAGCACCGCGGGTCTGCACTGTCACACAGGTAGTGCTCCGTCCGCCATGGGTCTGCACCTCAGAAAGTAGTGCTCCGTCCACTGGGCTAGTCGACTCACTCCAAGTCGAGTCGGTCAAGCAGTCGTCAGGTCTCAGCCAGCTACACGGTCTCCGTACATCGCATGCTCGTCACTGGGAGGGTCCGCTCCACGAGCTTCAGGTCGATACTCCAAGTATCTCAAAGTCCCACGAAGAAGTGTCTCAAAGGTCCGTCTCGTCACAAGGGTCTCAACGCAACAGACGGCGCGTCGATCGGACGCCCGGTCTGTGAGTTATAAGCCTATTCGTCCCAGGGGCCCGGTTGGTTCTGTGAGCGAAACCAATCCCGGCCGTATCTCAACTGTACCCCGAACTCCCATAGGGTAAAATCAAAGGGACCGTTACTCAACGTAACCACCAACGCCGCTGACGGTTCGTCAAACGGACGTCCTGTTTGAAAGATATAAGCTTTCCCGTTCCAGGGGCCCGGTTGGATTTTCGGGTACAATCCAACCCGGCCATACTCCGTCTGCATCCAAAACTCGGGCGGAGTATGTCAAAAGTTCCGTCTCATCAAGAGGAAGTCAACGAAACAGACGGCGCGTCAATCGGACGCCCGGTCTGTGAGTTATTGGCTTTTTCGTCTCCGGGGCCCGGTTGGTTTTTAAGGCAAAACCAACCCGACCGTACTCCACCTGCGTCCAAACCTCGGGCGGAGTATGCCAAAAGATCTGTCTCGCTAAGAGGAACGCAACGCGACTGACGGCGCGTCAATCGGACGTTCGTGGCTCAAGATATGAGCGTTTCCGCTCCGAAGGCCCGGTTGGTTCCGTGAACGAACCAACCCGGCCGAACTCAAAGTAATCTGAAACCATGAGTGCGATATACCGAAACGACCGTCTCGATCCAAGGATCGCGTTGCCGCTGACGGTTCGTCATTCGGAGGTCCGAGGCTCAAGTTATGGCCTAAAAACCAAAACAGGTTCGAAACGGGGGGGTCCGGGTCCGGGCCGACCCGGCCCGACCCCCCCCCCCCCCCCCCTGGGGCGGCGCGGCGGCGGCGGCCCGCCGCCGCCGCCGCCGCCCGGCGCCGCGAGTGACCGCACGCGGTCGGCTTGCGGGGAGCAAAGCTCCCGCTTTGCTGGAAGGCGGTGCGGCAATTAGCCGCGCCGGTTTGTAAACCCCCCCCCCAACGTGGGGGGCTTGATTGAAGGGCGGCGCGGCTATGCCGCGCCGTTATTATGTTTTTTTTAAAAAAACGCCCCCCTCACGTGGGGGGGCCTGCTGGTGCGGAAACGGGGGGCCGGATGCCCCCCTCCTTCAAAGAACCGCCCCCCTCTTTAAGGGGGGGGGGTTTATGGGTTGGCCGGGGGATTAAATTCCCCCGGTTTTATGTCATCCGGCCGGCCAGCTGGCCGGCCGGTTTTTACCAACGGGACCGAAAATTCCGGTCCCGCCTTCGACTTCCGACGCCGGCGGCCCGGCCGCCGGTCTTCCCTTCCGCCGCGGCCCGGAACCGGCCGCGGTCTCCTCGTCCCGCCGCGGCCCGGAACCGGCCGCGGCGTTCGTCAACCGGCGCGGTGCGACGGCACCGCGCCCCTTCGCTGTACTTTGACATTCATTTCAACGCGGCGCGACGGCGTCGCGTTCTTGAAGTTTCTACCATGGTGTGCGCACGACGGCGTTGCATAAAATAAACGAACAATCATCCGCGTGGTGCGACGGCACCACGCCACTTGCTTCCATCCGCAAAAATTAACAAGAACGATGGAGGGGGGTTCGGCCGTGTTCGTGCGGTCCGGTCCCCCTCGCGTTAACAACAACACTTATATAAAATATTCAAAAGCCTCACGTAGACATGCAATCCACGAGCAAGAAATGGGATAAATTAACAATATTCAACAACCCCTACCTCGGGTATAAGTTCGAGGATTTGACTATGTCCGCGGAAGACGACGTCGCGGAGGTCGGGCGACGCGGTCGTCGTTCGTCAAATTCAACGACGAAGAGGCGCGTCCGAAGAGGCACGTCGTTGGCGAATCCTTGTACGCCGACGAAGGTTGTCCGAGGAAGGTGCGGTGTTCTCTCTCGTTGACACCGAAGACGAAGAAGAGCGGAGCGGCGTTCTTCGTCGGAAACTTGAGCGTTCTACGTCAAGTCTTGAGGAAAGTTAAATAAAAAGGAAACAACGAACTCAAGAACCCCTACCTTGATAGTCGCACGTTGACGGAGTCGTGGAATATCGGTGTCGATTCCTTTGACGTCGGAGGAAGAGTCGTTGTCGATGGCGTTCGTCGCGGAAAACCGTCGCGGAAGAGATGACGCAGAAGAAGTACGTCGCGTCGCGGATACGGCGTCGCGGATGGATCGTGTTCTTCGGCGGAGAAGTTCTTCGTTGAAGAACGACGTTCTTCGCGTTCTTCGTTGAGTTTGAAGAAGAAGAAGAGGCTCTCCAAAAGATCTAAAGGAGACAAACAAAGAACCCAAAATAAAATAAGACAACTTCTTATTTTATTATTACAATACACATTAGAATTTCAAAGGTTTGAAATTCAAAATGGATAACTCCAAAATTAACTCACTTATTTAATATACATGAATTGTATAATCAAGTAGAAGTTAACTTGTCAAGCCATTAAGAGGGAGAGAGGGGAGTTGAAAAGGTGGGGGTTCGTGTGGACCCCACCACACTTAATCCACCCAAGGGAGGTTAAGTGGGTGTGGGTCCCACTTCCAACCCCCTTTGGTAGGATTTTAACAAACTAAAAATAAAATTTGTCTTACATAAATTTTATTTAGCTCAACTGAAAACCCAAAACTTAACTTTCAACCCGCAACAAACGCAACTCCCGAAAAGGTCTCTTTAAGCAAATATCAGCGTTGCGAGTTCATCGGTGCCCTCGGATTTCAATTCCGAGCACCAGATCAAAAGTTAGAAATTCCCGCTCGTTCGTTCACTGAACGTACCCGAGCCAAACTTCGGAAATTAATTCCGGGCACTCCGGGCCTCGGAATCAGGTGCCGTCTGAAACCGCGCTCTTGTAAAATTCTAAAGAAAATTAAGAAAAAATTTCCCTTGAATTTTATGGGTCTTTACAATATGACCTGTATAACCCCATTTAAAAATTATTTTATTAAAACAACTCTTGTTTGTGACATTTTTATTTTAACATTAAAAAAAGGTTTTTAATGTCATTTTCCTACCAAAGTGGCTCCATGGGGTCCCCAAGTTGACCCATGGATTTTATTTGTCGGCCGTGACTCATCCAATAGTGTTAGGATAAGTGTAAAGGTATTTTTATAATATCATTTTTACCTTAAATTTCACTAATTACCTTTAATCGGGATTAATTAAACTTAAAAGTTACTATTCACCAAAAAATTATTTTAATACCATTAAAACACATTTAACTTACTAATGACAACCATGTATGTCGGATTTTTGAAAATCAAAACACATAAGTGGTAATGTTTCATTTAAATGAAAAATCAGTTTTTTAACTACCACTTAATGGTTTCACTATTCATCAAAAATTGAAGTTTTTCAGAACAATGCCAAAATTTCACCCTAAGCTATAATTGATATTACAAATTCAAAAATGATGTATATTTTACGAAATTCCAAACATATAAGTTTCATTAATTAATTTCATAATTAATTCCCACTGTCACAACAAATAGCGTGTTTTTTAGAAACAATATATATCAAAATATTGACAATTGTTTATGTCCAATTTGAAAGTGAAATTAATTATAATGACCACCATTGGATATAATGGTAAAAATATATTCCAATTATACTTTAAAACCACTCAATAGTATAATTTATCACTATAAATTATTTTGATTAAAAAAGTTGTTTTTAAGTATTTTCACTATTCATAAAAAATTGGAAGTTCTTAGAAAAATACCAAAAATTAAACATAGGATAATTTCGATATTCTGAATCCTAAAACGAAGTCCATTTGGAAAGATAAAATTTATAAAATTTCAAAAATTAGGTATTACTATTCATAACGGCTACTTTGATTGGTTGTGGTGTGTGTTAGAACTCGAAGTTGCATACAACACACACTACTGTATTATTCAAAGAGAAGTGTATCGTTGAAGCTCGAGGTGTTACATTATCCCCTCCTTCAATAAATTGCGTCCTCACAATTTGAAATTTTTCTTTGAAAATAAAAGGTTGAAAATAGAAAATACCTTTGTGGAAAACTCACATCAGAAATGAGGTTAATAAAAATATAACTTTAAAAGAAAGAAAGATAAGTACAAAGGTCACCAGAGATAGCCCATACTAAGATTCTATGAAAATATGGATATGGAAGAAAAAAACCATCAAGGTTTGATGGAGATTTGTAGAAAACTGGATTAGGAAAAGTTAACCATAAGAAAATCACAAACTTGTGATTGGTTAAACAGTCATTGAATCCCCAGTTGAAAAATTTAACTGGCAACGTTTTTGTTTTAAGTTACCTTTTATAAAGTTTAGGAATTTATTTAGGAGATTTACTAAGAACGTAAGGGAATATACATACTAGTCATGTAGACTTTCATTCTTTAATAAATTTTTACAACAAACCCTTCTTTCACTCTAAAAGGTAATAGAACTCAAAAATATTCTATTTATCATAATTGTATAAGGTTCCAAATATTAACACATACAATTTAGATTAGGAAAACTTTTTGTAATAACCAGGGACTTCCTGTAGGCTAGTGGTAGGTAGTAAAGGCCTGTCACACTATGGTTGTGGGTTCGATTCCTGCAGCTTTGTCCGACGTGACGGGTTATGCCCCACCCTGCAGGTTGTCCTTTTCCTAAAAATATAGTATTATAATATTCCAAAAAATAATCTTCAGAAATGTTTTAACCTTAAAAAATACTATTCAAAGTTCAACTTAAACCATCCCATCCTTTATAGTTATCCAAAATACCTCTGTCCAGACTTTCTCTAAAAGGTCTCTTAATTCCAAAATCCATTTATCAGATTCCCCAAACAAAGTAAAGTTTCTCTTATTGTCACATACTAAAAATATGATTACCTTCATCATATTAAGACCTTAATGAAAAGAAAAAGTACTACAGTACAATACTTATATATATCACATTATTCTTATAACCATAATATAATCCTAGAGTCCAAAAGAACCAATACATTAATTATTCCACTTCAACTGTAGTAACAGCATAAGATTGTCCTTGATCCCTTGGCCTTCTCTGAGATAAGTTTTCCTGACGCTTAGGACATTCATTTGCATAATGCCCTATTTCCCTACAATTTTAGCATTCAACATTTATAGCCTTTTTCATTCCCTTGCAATCACGTGCCTGGTGACCTTTTTATCCACATTTATAACAAAATCTCATTCCTTTTAGGCAAGTACCAGGGTGATTCTTCCAACAATTATCGCATAATGGAAAATCCTGCTTTCCCTTTTTCCTTTTATCTATCTCTTGGTCCACCGTTCTCTTCTTCTCTTACTTTACTTTATTGTCATAAGATTTAGAGAATTCCTTTTCTGTCTTGATAGAATTCGAGACTATATCTTCGTACGTTGAGAAGGTTTGTGAGACTAATGCTCGATGAAGAAATGGTTTTAACCCATCAAAGAAACGATCAATCTTACTTCTTGGGTTACGTATATAATCTGCAGCATGCCTTGCTAACCTTGTAAAGTTGGCCTCATACTTGGTGACATTCTCATCATCCTTTTGTCTCAGACTCAGAAATTGTCTTTCCATATCTGCTCGATGGTCGTGATGATAGTATTTTTCTAAGAAAAGATCTTTGAACTCTCTCCATTCCATACTTGATACTTCATCATATTCCTTTGTGTTTTGAATCAGCGACCACCATTGATAGGCATATCCAGTGAGGCGGTAGACTGCCATGACAACCTTCTCCCTTTCGCTACTCCCCAAGGCATGGAATATTTTTTCTAAGGAGTTTATCCATTGCTCAGCTACTAATGGATTTGTACCCCCATTAAATGTTGGTGGTTGTTTCCTCATGAAGCGGTCTAACATTGATCCTCCACGTTGCGGATCAGGGTGCTCCATACGAGTAAGGTTATTATTCATAACCTAAGTGAGTTGTCCCAGTATGGTAATAAGTTGATCAGCACCAGTTGTATCTCCAGATCCACAATAATTATCTGGAGTAGGAGGGAAATCCCTACACGGAGTGTGTGCATTGATACGGTTTCCATTCCTTCCACTAGGCGCCATTTCTAAACAATGGCATAAACTATATTAGTTTATGAATCAAAATACATAATTCCATAATTGTAAAATACTTAACATAAATTGAACTATTTATGGATATAATCCATAAAAATGTTTTCTTTGAGGATGTATATACTCATAACCCTTCATAGTGGTTTGTAAAGAAAATGAGAATTATCCTAAGCATATCCCCTGGGAGTGTTGTAACCAAGAGTGAAGCAAGGCCCATTGTTGTGCACCAGTTCCCATTTGATTCTAGCTCAAAGTGGTGTTTTCGAGTTTTACCCATAGGTACATCTGTTCCAGAGCCGCCTCTACCTGCTCGTATCCAGACAGGGATGTATTTCTTGGAAAACTCACAACATCTCTATAATACCAAAATTCTAGGAAGTTCTTCTATACTAATCCTCAAAGTCTATCTTTGGGCTATGTGCTCTAATCAGAGTTTATCTAAATCTAGCTTCCAAGGTTAGTACTAAACTGCCTCTGATACCAACTGTAACGCCCTGACCCCAGTTACCCAGAGTCGGTGCATTACTTCGTAACATTGACATGATCACAAAAGATCAAGTCTCGAAAGACCGATTAGTTTAGTAGCCTCGGAAACACTAGATACATTCATAAATGTTACATTACATCATAAAGTGAAAATCTAAAATAAAAAAGTCTCTATAGTCCACACTCATATCCTCTTCTGACTATCCCTATAGGCCATTCATAAAATACTTCTTCACATCCTGGAAAATATTAAAACATTGAAAGGGGTGAGCTCAGATGCTCAGTAAGGATAACAATATTGCGGAAGCTTTCATAAATAAACATTAACATTTAAGGCAATGTATAACGAAAACAAAAGACTTTTTAAAATTGAACTTCAGCATAATATGACAAAAATAAAATTAAATAATGCCATTTACTTACTCACATGGATATTCTACTATTCGAATAATCACATACAATAACAATAACGACTTTCATAACGAGGGAATGCATAATTCCAGACTATCATAACCACGTAGCCAAGGCCTCGTGCCACGACCACAAATAAGATTTTTTCAAGGCCTCGTTCCAAGACACTAGTTTGTCTCATGAGACCTACCGATGCATCGAGGAGCTATAGCGGGCTCCACCCGTCACTTATTAAGTCCAATGCATTCATCATATGAACAGGTTTAAACATATGATAAACCATAACATAATTATATCACATAAAACATGCATAAAGGAAACATAAGATTTCCACACTTAAATAACAAGATATCAATACAACACATTGATATAATAAAAACTTTATCAAAACCATTTTCAATACCAAAATAAAATAAAAGTAAAACATGTTATTTATTTTTATTTAAAAAAAGTTATGGCTTATAGAGGAAGCCGAAACTCAAATAATAGTCACAGTGGCGGAGAAGGCGTTGTCGCCGCATACGTAAGAAAAAAACATTCCTTTTGTCATTTAGTAAAAACGCTTCATATAAAAAGATTCCTTTTGAATAAAAGTAAAAGTCAAAGGGGTTTATACACTGTATAAATGAAAGTTGTGAATAAAACCAAATATGCCTCAATGAAAGGAGATTGAGACGAAGTCCCTTACAAAGATCATTTTTTTAAATAAAATAGATCTATTATGTTTATGAACTATAAGTAAACATAAAGAAAGTAAAAATAAAAGATAGGACATAATAATATAATGACATAATTTGAAAGTATGAGATTAACCCAAAGAACATAAATTGGGTTAAGAAGCTCCCTTACCTCGTGTCCGAATTCACTCAACCGTTCTTTGATCTCCTGAATAATAAACTAGAGTTAATTTATAATTTCTTAAGAACCTTTTTCAAGTTTATTATTCATTTTATATCACTTATTACCATGTTATGAACATTATGTAATTATTTATGTTAATAACGGTCGTTTTGACGATCTTAGGTACTTGAGTCAAAAATAAACTTCTTATAATTACACTTTGTTCATGTGGTAATATATCCATTATATCAATAATTATATTCATGATGTATATATAATATAAATCATAAATATCCAGTATATACATTCATTTATAATATTAAATAACATTTAGCGGTAAGAAATGAAATGCACCGTTCATGGAGACGGTAAGCCGTACGTACGCATGAACGCTACATTCAATTATATTTCATATTTAATAGAATGAAGTTATAATTATATAAAGGTATAATATAATTACAGTATAATATAATTTATAATACCATTTACTCTATCCTTTATACATCCCACATATGGCATTAACGATTCAAATCACTTTGAGGGGGCGGTAGTCCACACTTCCTAAAATGAAATTATCACGTTTACCCATAATGGAAATCATAAAGTATGCCTCAAATGAGAAATAAAGAAGCATAAAGAAAACATAAACATAACATATATATCATATATGAAAATAGTGTCATCAAAATGGCCACCATTAGAGGTGTTAAAAGAATATTAAACAATCACCGTTTCGTGAGGTAGTATTTCGCCACCCACAGAAACAGTATGTTCTTTAACCATTAGACGAAGGTGTGTGTAAGTGTAAACCAAATAATTATCATAATAACATCCTAGTATATTTTAGATACTGGTTTTGTTACAAAATAAAGGAATAAAAAGAGTTTAAGGGGTTGTAGAAGAAAAATAAAACAAAGCAACATTAGAGAAGACATTACCTTAAAATCGGGTAACTCTTTTTGATTTGAGCCAAAGGCTTCCTTGGGAAGACTTATGCCAAAATTGAGGCTTCTAGGAGTAAGGTAGGAAAGTTTAGAGAGTATTTGGGTAGAGGTTGGCCGAGCCAAAAGGCTTTGAAGGTGTGAGTATGGTGGTAGTGGTGGGGGCCTTTTACAAGAGGAGAGAAGGGGCACTCTTGGGAAGATTGAAATTTAAACTTTATTATGAAATGATTTTTCGGATTATAAAGGTCCCAAAGTTATATACTTTTAGGATAAGGTGATAATGGTTCTAAATCTACTCATACAATAGGTTTTTGACAAGTGTAAGTTTTAGATTTTACATTATCTTTTCATTTTATTTAAATCGTTAATTAATGAGGTAATCGCTGCATCATCATGGTGTCATAAATAATTTAATTTATTTAATGTCTAAAAATTATAGAAAAATATCATGATGTAGGAAATATTTTTAGATTTCGAATGAATATTTATAGAAAAAAATATGACTTGTATAACCCCATTTAAAAATTATTTTAGTAAAACAACTCTTGTTTGTGACATTTTTATTTTAACATTAAATAAAAAGTTTATATTGTCCTTTTCCTACCAAAGTGGCTCCATGGGGTCCCCAAGTTGACCCATGGATTTTCTTGGTCGTCCATGACTCATCCAATGGGGTTAGGACAAGTTTAATGGTATTTTTATATTTTTATAATATCATTTTTACCTTAAATTGCACTAATTACCTTTAATCGCGATTAATTAAACTTAAAAGTTACTATTCACCAAAAAATTATTTTAATCCCATTGAACCAAATTTTACTTCCTAATGAAAACCATTTATGTAGGATTTTTTAAAATCAAAACACAGAAGTGGTAATGTTTCATTTAAATGAAAAATCAGTTTTTTAACTACCACTTAGTGGTTTCACTATTCATCAAAAATTGATGTTTTTCAGAACAATGCCAAAATTTCACCCTAAGCTATAATTGATATTCCGAATTCAAAAATGATGCATATTTCACAAAATTCCAAACATATAAGTTTCATTAATTAATTTCATAATTAATTCCCGCTGTCACAACAAATAGCGTGTTTTTTGAAACAATATATATCAAAAGATTGACAATTGTTTATGTCTAATTTCAAAGTGAATTTAATTATAATGACCACCATTGGATATAATGGTAAAAATATATTCCAATTATACTTTAAAGCCACTCAATAGTATAATTTATCACTATAAATTATTTTTATTAAAAAAGTTGTTTTTAAGTATTTTTCACTATTCATAAAAAATGGAAGTTCTTAGAAAAATACCAAAAATTCAACATAGGCTAATTTCGATAATCCGAATCCAAAAACGAAGTCCATTTGGAAAGATAAAATTTATAAAATTTCAAAAATTAGGTATTACTATTCATAATGG
Organism: Viscum album; assembly: GCA_963277665.1. Lineage (NCBI taxonomy): Eukaryota > Viridiplantae > Streptophyta > Magnoliopsida > Santalales > Viscaceae > Viscum > Viscum album. The sequence continues at coordinate 1,371,329,154 of OY728162.1, read as the reverse complement.
CTACTTTGATTGGTTGGGGTGTGTGTTAGAACTCGAAGTTGCGTACAACACACGCTACTGTATTATTCAAAGAGAATTGTATCGTGAAAGCTCGGGGTGTTACATTATGAATAGTAATTTTACCTTTATGAATATTAATATAACTTTTATGAATAGTAATAGGACCAAATGAGTAGTCACTTCACCCATGAATGTATAAATAAAATTTATGCATCTTATAAGTGATAAAATGATCATAGTATAAGTGTTGGTATTTTTATAAATCATAAATATTTAATTATAATTTTATGATTAATTTAATAATTTAAATGATAATTTATTTATATAAAGCAAAATTATATTTTTTTATGGTTATAATATAATTTTTTGCAACCTTGATTAATTTTTCAAGGTGTTATAATATTTGTTATAGTTTTCAAATTGTTATTTTTTGAATAAATTATGATTGTAATTGAAAATTAAATTTCTCATATTTAGAAAATTATTTTGATAAAATGGAGTTCATTTTTTAATTCTACACATTGAAAAAATGTTGGGGTGAATTTTTTATATTTTTTTGAAATACATGAATTTCTTTGTAAATAGTGAAATATGGTAATTTACCGCATATATTAATTATATGTCAAATAAAATATTAATGTAACCATGAATGATGTAATCACCCTTTTTATAAATCACAATATCTCTTTACTATTTTTAATCCTAAGAACTAACACTATTTCTTTTCAAGAGAAAAATAATAAAATAATTATTAAAATAATGGAAAACCCTCCTCTCCTCCATAATAAATACCACCCACCCCTCTTCCTTTCACACCTCTCAAGCTTCAAAAAATGTCTATATTCTATAAAATCCTCTTCCCAACGATCTTACCCACATCTAATACCTTATGGTCTCACCAAAAGTCCAAAACAAAAGGCCTTAAGGAGGATCTCAAGGAGAAGAGATCAAGAGGTAAAAATTCACTTTCATTTTCTTTTCAATTAATTTTCTTTTAATACAATCTCTTCCAATCCCCTTATAATAAAGATATTAAATATCTAGTATATTATATATTCCTTATTGTTATCAATTTTATGGGAAAGTTCATCAATAAAAATTTTCTCCTCCCCCTCTTATTAAAAAAAATAAGAATATCGTACATGATGCGTCGATTTACCAACATCGTGGATGATGTGTTTCCAATTTTCATTAATTCCTTAAAATATGACCATAAAACCGTTTTAAGGGTTTAAAATGATATTATTTTTATTATATGACCTATTTTATGTTATGTAGTTAACATATATAAATAATATTAAGTTATGTAACAAAACTAGTTCATGATTATCCAAGAACTCTTAGAAAGATCTAAATGAATATTGTTAATGTTTTATCTAATGATTCATCATAATTTATGAAAAAAATTATTTATTGTATCATTTACTATTATGGAAACATATTAATACAATTTTATTCCACTTTTGGATTTTTTTCTTCTATTTTACAGGGAAATCCTTTACGAACTGACCATGGAAACCATGTAAAGCACACACCTGAAACAATGGAAATAACATAATATTATAAATAAATTAGTAGAATGATGTTATAAAATGATCATATACGGTGTTATAAATATTAATATGTTTCTTTAAAATATTAATACACTCTTTTACCCACTATACATGATGTTTAAACACATTTGTAGTGAGATGAACCTGAGGTAAGGGTATTCTTAACCCAATTTCCATTCTTAGGTTTAACTTTATACTTCATTAATTATGTGATACTAAGAATATTTTTGTAATTAATTTTGTTTATATTATGTTTTATTAGGTGTTTTTAAAGTGTATACACATATTCCTTTAGTTATATTAATTTTCACATCAATTATATGATAATTGTAAAGGTCTTTTCATTAAAAATCCTTTTTAAAATTCTATTTTTACAAAACTCATAAGCAATGTTTTTTTTGAAATTATTCATGTTTTATGATTATATTTATAGTTCTTGGGAATCATTTCTGACTGAGGGTGGAACTTATATCTCCCTTTAATTCACTGAATATGTGTAAGTTGGAGGTCAGCCATATGGTTACTCCAAGTGTAACTATGATGGTTACATCACAAGGTAGTCATAGGGGTAACATTGTAAGGTAGCTGTGAAGGTTACTAATCATAAGGTAGCTGATAGGGTTATAAAATCAGTTATGTAATTCCATAATATATCTTTATAGTTTTATTTATGTTTTCTATGTTTATGGGAATCTCATGTTTCATAAGGTAAGTATATATTCGTGAGAAGTATATCTCGGGGGAAAGGATTTCATATATTTATAAGTATTCATTGTCTAATGGTTTAAATCATTATTTTTATATCCTTTAATGATATTTTTATGCTCAGCACAATATTTAAAATGTTTTTTCATTGGGCTTAAGAATGGGTAATAGAAAAGGAGAAGAAAAGATGAACGTTGTGAAGACATTTCATGAGAATATTTCGTGTTTTATTAAAAAATTTGCATTATAGAAGTAATGTATACTAATTTATTTTTACCCACTTTGTATTCTATTTGGTTGATATGTATGAATATATGTCCAAAATTTCTAAAAATATAAATCAAAACAATCTTTGTGATTATAGAGAAGTGAAATCACATTAAAATAACTGGATTATGTAATGATTAAGGCTGAGTCCTTATAGTAACCCTTATGTTTATTCCTTATTTTTGATTCTTTATGTGTCACACATATGGGTGAACTTGTTTTTATGGGTGTACCCATCGATTTCTCTAATTAATTTTTTAAGGTTGTTTCTCATGAGACATTTTGTAGGGGATTATGGAGTAAACCTAATCCACTGTGGGACTTTGTCCACCATGTGATACTGTCCTACAAGTTAGCCTTAACTCATGTTTATGTCAAGTTATGTGTTACTGCCACATTAATATATTATTGTGATCATATGATTCCCTGTTTTCTATGAAATTCCTTTGCATGTTTATTCATGTTAATTTCATTTTATGTTATTATTATTTTCCTTTTATCTCATGTTTTATTATTTATTTCCATGTTTATTACCTTAATGGGATTTTTAACTCACCCCTTTTTTCTATGTATTCCCCAAGTTATCCAATGCAGCTGTAGAAGATCAATGGGAGTTAGGATATGATTAATGAGATTAATAAAAAGAGTTTTTTATTATACTTTAATTTTTTTTAATTATGTACCTAGTCTTCCAAAGATACAAGACTTTTCAATCCTTGGATTTTATTTCATGGATAATTATGCTCAGAATCATGTATAAATTTTTGTAAAAGAATAAGGTCATTATAGTTGGTATGATAGAATTGTATAGTTATTTTTGGGGAATAGTAATAGAAAACATTAGTAAGAAATTTAGGGATAATTCTATCACCATTGATAACTTAGATTGAAACCTATAGAATAATAAGCTAGGATATAATTTTCATTTATATATTTATCCTTATATGTTAATGGTTACCTTTTTATATGATCAATAACTATGTATTTAAGTCCCCTAGTTAATGTATGGAAATAGTAAAAACTATTCTAACAACTAATGTTATAGGAAATGTGATTATATCCATAATGAGATTCCAAACCTAATGGAAATAAGATCTCAGAACATCATGAAATTACTGGCTCAATCGGATAGTCCAATATTGTTTTTATTGTTGTTTTATCCTGTTGAAGATGACGTCTGCTACGGTTCGATGATGAGTTTTCTGTGGGCTTGCTGGTGCTGTCGTTCTGTGACTCTATATGGAGGTCTGACTGCTCCTACTCTGCGTTGGACTCTTGATCGATTGATCCTTCCCAGGATGGTAGGGTGAGATTGATCCAGGGAGGCTTTGGGAGGTGTTTTTGGGGGTGGATCTTCTTCCCGCTGATTTCTATGTCAAGGTGTTTTTGGTTTTTTCTTTGCTGATGAAAACGATGGTGCGAGGACGAGCTTCTTCGAAGATGTTCTGGAGTTTCTATTGCGAGGTTCCATCTTCTAGAACTGTTCATCTAACCAAGGTAGTGTGATAACAATTTTTTGATTCTTTAATTCGAGAAGTTGAATCTAGGAGGTGGTATGTGGCCGGATCTTTTTGTGGTGGCATTTTGGATTCTGTGTTTGAAATTTGAATTTGGTATTGTACTCTTTCTTTTGTTTGAATTTTGATTCTGAGGTTCCCACTAACCCAAAACGTGGTTTATTTAGAAAATTAAAAAAATATATTTGGATGGATGGTTGAATCATTTATCAAAAACATTCCCCCTACTTTTATTGGATCATCTGATCCCCTCATTACAAAACAATGAATTAACACCATTGAGAAGATATTTTTTGTCATCGAGTGCATAAAGTAAGAGAAAGTGATACTAGAGGTCCATCATTTGAATGGGGATGCTGATAAATGGTGGACTCTAAAAAACATTATGTATAAGGAGGAAATTGATTTCATGGAATGGAACGGAATCAAGAAAATATGTTTAAATAAATATTGTCCCCAAACACTCCATTTAAGACGGAGAGGAAGTTCCTTGGATTGAAGAAAAAGTAAGACGAGTCTGTTAGGGAGTGTGAGGAAAACATTACATGGATTGTATGATATTCATTTATATTTTCCATGAACAAAAAAACCAAGGAGGATCATGTATTTATTGTATTAAATCTGATTCTATATATTTTTTTTGAGATTTGAGACTTTTCCAACTATGTGAACATTTTATGTTGTTCCCTTATGGTTAAGATTGAAGTTGGATACTCTCATTGGAATCATGTACTTAAAGATAAAAAACTAAATACTTAATTTAACATTGAAGGATCAATAGATAAATCACATGGAAAAAATAAAACCGCACATCCCCATTGTCAAATGTGTGGGAATAAGAATCCTAGGAACTGTCTTAAGGGAACTCGAAGATGTTTCAATTGTCATAAATAGAGACATCTGAATAATAAGTGATCAAGGTATATGAAGAAGCCCAAAAATGAGGTAGATTAAAGGATTTTCAAGATCATATCTCAGCCTGTAGTATAGTGTTTCAACTACAAGGAACATAGATATTATGCATGCCAATTTTCTAAGCGAAGGGTTGTTGGAGAAATCAATGATAATAACCTTCAAGATAGGAAGGAAGGACATATGATATCACTAATACTAAGTTGGATAATGAAAATGATATTATGATATGTATACTAGTTAATCATTCAAGAATATAGAATATAATTTTTATTTGGGTTCTACATATTCGTTCATATCATGAAAATTTAGTATAGCATTTCAAACACCACCTTAAAATATGAAGGTTGAGTTATCTATAAGAACAATAAATTGGGAAATTGAGGCATCTAAAGCATATAACTCCTCCTTGATCCCTGTTTGTTGACTAAGCCTCCCATAAAATATCATCTAACTACCTTTATTTAAGTTTGTATCTATATTTAACATAGAATAGCAAAATTTATTTAAATCCAACAGATAATATCGGGAAAGGGATATCACTTTTCATATCATGGGGCATAATCTAATTTTGTACAAGTGTAAGGAGGAGGATCAATCTCCTTCATAATAATCATCTCAATTGTGGATATTATTTCCTTATGAGAAAGTATATATAGATAAAATGATTGAGATAAAGGATGGGATCATAAATCTCTTTCAGAATCATGATCTCAATTTTGATTTGATTTTATGTAACAAATCCATGACATGATGATGTTCCTTTCTCAGTCTTTATGTTCACATGATAATAAAATAATTTGTTTGAATATTTTATTATGCTACTAACATTTTATATTGTTTCAGGAGGAAACTATGAGTATTCCATGAGATTATGAGCTTATGATCTAGGTAGAGAAAATGAATAATAATGGTGTCAGATACTATTTCTATGAGATGTAGTTCAAGACTGAGATATATTTGAGAGGTAGTGACTTTCAGGAAGAAAAAAATAAAAAGACCAAAACTCATGCATGCAATAATGAATGTTAGGGTTTTATGAGGTTAGAGAAGAAGTAGTATCAAGAACAGTTCAATATATTGTGTGAACAAGAATACTTATGATAACCATTCATGTGATAATATACTTGTATTAGGTTGAGTGAAATAATAATATGAGTTTGAGGGTATCATGAAAAAAATAAAAAAAAATTGATGGAAAAGAAGGAACTTTTATGAGGTTCTTGAATTCTTTACAAATCATGCATGATCCAATATGTGCATGAAGAATTTGGTATATTAATGAATGAAGAAGATTGAATCACATACAATATCAATTTCATTAATTGTGCACAGTGAATTTGATATTGAATATGGGTAGTGTTTCAAAAGGCATTCATTCAAGAGTTTTTAGTAAATTGAGTAGGTTCAAACCATTTAATGATCAGTGGGGCGTGATAAATATCCAGCAACTGATAGTTAGTTTCCAAAGTTCATGATTTTGCACAAGAATATATTAGATGATCTATTTTTTCTATAGAATTATTACCTATTGAAAAAGTGAAAAAGAAATTAGAAGATAATAAAGATATTTATATATTTGGATTAGATTTGAGAAATTTTATGACTTCCTTAGGACTCTAAAGTATGTTAATTCCAATGAGATACTTGTGAAACTTTGTGATATAGTGTAGGGATCCTCATATAGGGATCATGAGTTAGAGAGTACATATTGGAAATTTGTGTAGATCACTTGTATAGTTTGTAAATTTTGATCAACATTGGTAATATAGTGTAGGAATTCTATGGGACTAAATGTCAATGGGAATAATTTTTTCCCTATTTGTAACCACATATATATAGTGAAGAATATATAACTTGGGGGATTAATCATTTTATACAAGGAGTATGGATTTTTACTGAACCTTGAAAATACCACGTGTTGAGATTCATTTACATTATATATTGTATAAAGGATCCATTAATCCTAACATGTGATAGTGGGTTTTCAAAAAATGTAGTAAAATAAAAAGAAAATAATTATCTAAAACAAGTCACTCTTGTTACACCCCGAGCTTCCACGATACGCTTCTCATTCAATAATGCAATAGCTTGCATTGTACGCAACTTCGAGTTCTAAAACACCGCGACTAATCAAAGTAGCCGTTATGAATAGTAATAACCACTTTTTAAAATTATAGAAATTTTATATTTCAAAATGGACTTCATTTTTGTATTCGTAATATCTAATTTATCCAAATTTGAATTTTTTGTAATTTTCTGAGAACTTCCAATTTTTTATGAATAGTGAAAAAATACTTAAAAACAACTTTTTAAAACAAAATAATTTATAGTGATAAATTATAATATTTAGTGGTTTTAAAGTATAATTAGAATATATTTTTACCATTTTGTCCAATGGTGGTCATTAGAATTAATTTAACATTGAAATTGGACATAAACAATTGCCAATCTTTTGATATAAATTGTTTCTTAAAAACACGCTATTTGTTGTAACAGCGGGAATTAATTATAAAATTAATTAATGCAACTTATATGTTTGTAATTTTGTAAAATAGACATCATTTTTGAATTCATAATATCAATTATAGCTTAGGGTGAAATTTTGGCCTTATTCTGAAAAACTTCAATTTTTGATGAATAGTGAAACCACTAAGTGGTTGTTAAAAACTAATTTTTTCGTTAAAATGAAATATTACCACTTCTGTGATTTGATTTTCAAAAATCCGACATACATGGTTGTCATTAAGAATTAAAATGTGGTTCAATGAGACTAAAATAATTTTTTGGTGAATAGTAACTTTTAAGTTCTTAATCGCGATTAGAGGTAATTAGTGTAGTTTAAGGTACAAATAATGTTTTAATAGTATGAGATGAGCATGAAACTTGTCCTACTCCTATTGGATGAGTCATGGACGACCAAGAAAACCCATGGGTCAACTTGGGGACCCCATGGAGCCACTTTAGTTGGAAAATGACATTAATATATATTTATTTAATGTTAAAATTAAATTGACACAAACATGAGTTGTTTTACTAAAACCGTTTTTAAGTGGGGTTTCACAAGTCCAAATTTTTCTTATAAATATTAATTAGAAAGATAAAAAGATTTCCTACATCATAGTATTTTTTTTATAATTTTTAGACATTAAATAAATTAAATTATTTATGATATCATTATGATGCAGCGATGACCTCAATATTTAACGATTTAAATAAAATGAGAAGATAATGCAAAATCCAAGGCTTAAACTTGTCCAAAGCCTATTGGATGAGGATATTTCGAACCCTTATCACCTTATACACGAATTATATAAGTCTGGGACCTTTAGAATCCGAAAAAGAATTGTATAATAATGTAACATTTCAATATTTCCAAAAGAGCCCCTCCTCTCCACTTATAAAAGGTCCCCACCTCTCCCACATTATTCACACCATCAAGACATTTGGATCGGCCAACCTCTACCCAAATACTCTCCCAACTTCCCCCTATTACTCCTAGAAGCCTCACTTTGGGCAGAACTCTTCCCAAGGAAGCCTTTGGCTCAAATCAAAAAGAGTTACCCGATTTTGAGGTAATGTCTTCTCTAATGTTGTTTTGTTTTGTTTTTCTTCTCCAACCCCCTAAAATATTTTTATTCATTTCTTTTGTAACAACACCAGTATCATCAATATACTAGGATGTTGTTATAAGATGGATTCTAGCTACACTTACACACACCTACATCTAATGGTTAAAGAACATACGGTTTCTGTGGATGGCGAATTTCTGCCTCACGAAACGATGATTGTTCAACACTCATATAACACCTTCAAAGGTGGCCATTAATATGTCACTATTTTTATATATGATATATAATATGTTTATGTTTTACTTATGCTTCTGTATTTCTCATTTATGTCATACTTTATGATTTCCATTATGGGTAAAATGCGATAATTTCATTTTAGGAAGTGCGGACTACCGCCCCCTCAAAGTGATGTGAATTGTTAATGCCATATGTGGGATGTATAAAGGATGGAGTAAATGATATTATATATGATATTATACTGGAACTATATTATACCTTTATATAATTATGATTTCATTAAATTAAATACGAAATATAAATGAAAGTAGCGTTCATGCGTACGTACGGCTTACCGTCTCCATGAACGGTGCATTTCATTTCTTACCTCTAAATGTTACGTGACATTATGAATGAATGTATATACTGTATATATATGATATATATGATATCTAAATCATGAATATAATTCTAGAGATAATGGATATTCTACCACATAAACAACTTGTAATTATAATAAGTTTATTGTTGACTCAAGTACCAAAGATCGACAAAACGACCGTTATTAACTTAAATAACTAAATAATGTTCATATCATTGTAATAAGTGATATAAAAAGGATAATGAAATTGAAAATGGTTCTTAATAAGGTATATATTTACTCTAGTTTATTATTCAGTAGGTTAAAGAACGGTTGAGTCAAGTCAGACACGAGGTAAGGGAATTTCTTAACCCAACTTCCATTCTTTGGGTTAATCTCCTACTTTAAAATTATATCATGATATAATTATGTCTTATATTGTATTTGTACTTTATTTATGTGTACTTATAGTGAATACACATAATAGATCTATTTTATTTAAAAAAATGATCTTTGTAAGGGAACTTCTTAACCCAACTTCCATTCTTTGGGTTAATCTCCTACTTTCAAATTATGTCATGATATTATTATGTCATATTTTGTATTCTTTATGTGTACCTATAGTGAATACACATAATATATCTATTTTATTTTAAAAATGATATTTGTAAGGACTTCGTCTCAATCTCCTTTCGTTGAGGCATATTTGGTTTTATACACAAATTTCTTTTATACGGTGTATAAACCACTTTGACTTTTTACGTTTATTCAAAAGGAATATTTTTTATACGAAGCATTTACTAAATGACAAAAGGGAATGTTTTTGTCGTACGTATGCGGCGACAATGACTTCTCCGCCGCCGTGACCACTATTTGAGTTTCGGCTTCCTCTACAAGCCATACCGTTTTTTAATGAAGAATAAATACCATGTTATACTTTTCTTTTATTTTGGTATTGAAAATGGTTTTGAAGGCGTTTTTATTATATCAGTGTGTTGTGTTGATATCTTGTGATTGAAATGTGGAAATGTTATGTTTCCTTTATGCATGTTTTATGTGATACGATTATGTTATGGTTTATGAGATGTTTAAACCTGTTCATATGAGGAATGTATTGGACTTAATAAGTGACGGGTGGAGCCCGCTATAGCTCCTCGATGCATCGGTAGGTCTCATGAGACAACTAGACATGGAATTGGCCGAGGCCCTTTCCCAATTTGATTTATGGTTCTGGCCGAGGCCTTAATCATTTTAGAAGTCCTGGCCGAGGCCTTGACAAAATGTTTCAGAATGTCTGGCATTATACATTCCTTCATTATGAAAGTGGTTATTGATAATTCACGTGATTATTCGTCTATTAGAATATCCATGTGAGTAAGTAATGGAATTATTTTATTTTACTTTTTCCATATTATGCTGAAGTTCAAGTTCAATAAGGCTTTTGTTTTAGTTATACATTGCCTTAAATGCTTATGTTTTCTTAAAAAAGCTTCCGCAATATTGTTATCCTTACTGAGCATCTGAGCTCACCCCTTTCAATGTTTTAATATTTTCCAGGATGTGAAGAAGTGTATTATGACTGACTTGCAAGAATAGTCAGTGAGGATATGAGTGTAGACTATGGAGACCATGTTATTGTAGTTTTTCACTTTATGATGTAATGTAACGTTTATGAATGTATCTAGTGTTTCCAAGGCTACTAAACTAATCGGTCTTTCGAGACTTGATCTTTTGTGATCATGCCAATGTTAAGAAGTAATGCACCGACTCTGGGTAGCTGGGGTCGGGGCGTTACAGTTGGTATCAGAGGCAGTTTAGTACTAACCTTGGAAGCTAGATGTAGATAAACTCTGATTAGAGCACATAGCCCAAAGATAGACTTTAATGATTAGTATATAAGAACTTCCTAGAATTTTGGTATTATAGAGATTTTGTGAGTTTTCTGAGCAATACTTTCCTGTCTGGATACGAGCAGGTAGAGGCGGCTCTGGCACAGATGTACCTAGGGGTAAAACTCGAAAAAACCGCTTTGAGCTAGACTCGAACGAGAACTGGTGCACGACAATGGGCTTTGCTGCACTCTTGGTTACGACACTCCCGGGGGATATTCTTAGGATAATTCTCATTTTCTTTACAAACTACTATGAAGGGTTATGATTATATACATCCTCAAAGAAAACATTTTTATGATTATGGATTATATCCATAAATAGTTCAATTTATTATAAGTGTTTTCAAGTTTGTTATTATGTATTTCGATTCATAAACTAACCTAGTTAATGGCATTGTATAGAAATGGCGCCCAGTAGAAGGAATGTGAACTCCATCAATACGTATGATCCAAAGAGTAAGAAGGATAATATCTTTCATGGTATTAAGACAACATTTAGAAGAGAAATGTTCTCCCATGTGTTATCAACATATGATGAAATAGTATCATGTGTTAATAAGATAAGTAGAGAATTCTCTCAGTCTTATGGATTTGAAGGGATGAAAGAGAAGAATAGTATGGAAGAGAGAATGATGGATAAAGGGACGAGGGAAAAGAGGAATTTTCCAATATGTGATAATTGTGGGAAGAATCACCCTGGTACTTGCCTAAAAGGAATGGGAGTTTGTTATAAATGTGGAGAAAAGGGGCACCATGCTCGTGATTGCAAGGGAAAGAAAGAGGCTATCAAATTTGAATGCTAAAATTGTAGAGAAATGGGTCATTATGCAAATGAATGTCCTAAGCGTCAAGGAAACTTACCTCAGAAAGGGCCAAGGGATCAAGGACAATCTTATGCTGTTACTACAGTTGATGCAGAATAATTAATGTATTGGTGCTTTTGGACTCCTGGATTATATTCTGGTTATTATAATAATGTGATATATATATATAAGGATTGTACTGCAGTACTAGTTGTTTCAGTAAGGTTTTAATATGATTAAGGTAATCATATTTTTAGTATGTGATAATAAGAGAAACTTTTCTTTGTTTGGGGAATCTGATGTTACAATTGATTTTGGAATTTATAGACCTTTTAGAGAAAGTCTGGACAGAGGTATTTTGGATAACTATAAAGGTTGGAGTGGATTAATTTGATCTTTGGATAGTATTGTTTAAGGTTAAAAAATTTATGAAGATTATTTTTGGAATATTATGATACTATAGTTTTAGGAAAAGGAAAACCTGCACGGTGGGGAATAACCCGTTGTGTCGGACAAAGCCGCAGGAATCGAACCCACAACCACAGTGCGACAAGCCTTTATTTCCTACCACTAGCCTATAGGAAGTCCCTGGTTATTACAAAATAGTTTTACTAATCTAAATGGTATGTGTTAACATTTGGAACCTTATACAATTAGGATAAGTATAATATTTTTGAGTTCTATTATCTTTTGGAGTGAAAGATGAGTTGAAGGTTGAAAATCTAATTGTCAAGCATAAATATATATATACCTATCTCTTATTCAATGAATAAATTAATTCTTAAACTTTAGTAAAGGGATATTAAAACAAAAAAATGTGTTATCCTAATACCTTATGTCTTGTTGAACTGATGATATTTTAAATCATCATAGATTGAAGGCTTTGAGGCCCTCAATTTGACAGTTGATTGTGATTGATGACCTCAATCACTCCCTACAAATATTTACGTTTTTCCTCCAATTATATGTCTCTAATTGCCACCAATGTTCTCATAATCGAGATCATAATTGGGTGGTGACTTTTTCATTTCCCTTTCCCTCTTATTAAGGATAAATTTTATTAATCTTATTTCCGATGTGGGTTTTCCTCAAAGGTATTTTCTATTTTCAACCTTTTATTTTCAAAGAAAAATTTCAAATTGCGAGGACACAATTTATTGAAGTAGGGGAGAATGTAACACCCCGAGCTTCCATGATACGCTTCCCATTCAATAATGCAATAGCTTGCATTGTACGCAACTTCGAGTTCTAAAACACCGCGACTAATCAAAGTAGCCGTTATGAATAGTAATAACCACTTTTTAAAATTATAGAAATTTTATATTTCAAATTGGACTTCATTTTTGTATTCGTAATATCGAAATTATCCAAATTTGAATTTTTTGTAATTTTCTGAGAACTTCCAATTTTTTATGAATAGTGAAAAAATACTTAAAAACAACTTTTTTAAACAAAATAATTTATAGTGATAAATTATAATATTTAGTGGTTTTAAAGTATAATTAGAATATATTTTTACCATTTTGTCCAATGGTGGTCATTATAATTAATTTAACATTGAAATTGGACATAAACAATTGCCAATCTTTTGATATAAATTGTTTCTTAAAAACACGCTATTTGTTGTAACAGCGGGAATTAATTATAAAATTAATTAATGCAACTTATATTTTTGGAATTTTGTAGAATAGACATCATTTTTGAATTCGGAATATAAATTATAGCTTAGGGTGAAATTTTGGCCTTATTCTGGAAAACTTCAATTTTTGATGAATAGTGAAACCACAAAGTGGTTGTTAAAAACTAATTTTTTCGTTAAAATGAAATATTACCACTTCTGTGATTTGATTTTCAAAAATCCGACATACATGGTTGTCATTAAGAGGTAAAATGTGGTTCAATGAGATTAAAATAATTTTTTGGTGAATAGTAACTTTTAAGTTCTTAATCGCGATTAGAGGTAATTAGTGTAGTTTAAGGTACAAATAGTGTTTTATTAATATGAGATGAGCATGAAACTTGTCCTACTCCTATTGGATGAGTCATGGCCGACCAAGAAAACCCATGGGTCAACTTGGGGACCCCATGGAGCCACTTTAGTTGGAAAATGACATTAATATATATTTATTTAATGTTAAAATTAAATTGACACAAACATGAGTTGTTTTACTAAAACAGTTTTTAAGTGGGGTTACACAAGTCCAAATTTTGCCTATAAATATTAATTAGAAATTTAAAAAGATTTCATACATCATAGTATTTTTTTTATAATTTTTATACATTAAATAAATTAAATTATTTATGACATCATTATGATGCAGCGATGACCTCATTATTTAATGATTTAAATAAAATGAGAAGATAATGCAAAATCCAAGGCATACACTTGTCCAAAGCCTATTGGATGAGGAGATTTCGAACCCTTATCACCTTATACACGAATTATATAAGTTTGGGACCTTTAGAATCCGAAAAAGCATTGTATAATAATGTAACATTTCAATATTTCCAAAAGAGCCCCTCCTCTCCACTTATAAAAGGTCCCAACCTCTCCCACCTTATTCACACCGTCAAGCCATTTGGCTCGGCCAAACTCTGCCCAAATACTCTCCCAACTTCCCCCTCTTACTCCTAGAAGCCTCACTTTGGGCAGAACTCTTCCCAAGGAAGCCTTTGGCTCAAATCAACAAGAGTTACCCGATTTTGAGGTAATGTCTTCTCTAATGTTGGTTTGTTTTGTTTTTCTTCTCCAACCCCTAAACTATTTTTATTCATTTATTTTGTAACAACACCAGTATACTCAATATACTAGGATGTTGTTATAAGATGTATTCGAGCTACACTTACACACACCTACATCTAATGGTTAAAGAACATACGGTTTCTGTGGATGGCGAATTTCTGCCTCACGAAACGATGATTGTTCAACACTCATATAACACCTTCAAAGGTGGCCATTAAGATGTCACTATTTTTATATATGATATATAATATGTTTATGTTTTACTTATGCTTCTGTATTTCTCATTAATGTCATACTTTATGGTTTCCATTATGGGTAAAATGCGATAATTTCATTTTAGGAAGTGCGGACTACCGCCCCCTCAAAGTGATGTGAATCGTTAATGCCATATGTGGGATGTATAAAGGATGGAGTAAATGATATTATATATGATATTATACTGGAACTATATTATACCTTTATATAATTATGATTTCATTACATTAAATACGAAATAGAAATGAAAGTAGCGTTCATGCGTACGTACGGCTTACCGTCTCCATGAACGGTGCATTTCATTTCTTACCTCTAAATGTTACGTGACATTATGAATGAATGTATATACTGTATATATATGATATATATGATATCTACATCATGAATATAATTCTGGAGATAATGGATATTCTACCACATAAACAACTTGTAATTATAAGAAGTTTATTGTTGACTCAAGTACCAAAGATCGACAAAACGACCCTTATTAACTTAAATAATTACATAATGTTCATATCATTGTATTAAGTGATATAAAAAGGATAATGAAATTGAAAATGGTTTTTAATAAGGTATATATTAACTCTAGTTTATTATTCAGGAGGTTAAAGAACGGTTGAGTCAAGTCAGACACGAGGTAAGGGAATTTCTTAACCCAACTTCCATTCTTTGGGTTAATCTCCTACTTTCAAATTATATCATGATATTATTATGTCTTATATTGTATTTGTACTTTATTTATGTGTACTTATAGTGAATACACATAATAGATCTATTTTATTTAAAAAAATGATCTTTTTAAGGGAACTTCTTAACCCAACTTCCATTCTTTGGGTTAATCTCCTACTTTCAAATTATGTCATGATATTATTATGTCATATTTTGTATTCTTTATGTGTACCTATAGTGAATACACATAATATATCTATTTTATTTTAAAAATGATAATTGTAAGGACTTCTTCTCAATCTCCTTTCGTTGAGGCATGTTTGGTTTTATACACAAATTTCTTTTATACGGTGTATAAACCACTTTGACCTTTACGTTTATTCAAAAGGAATCTTTTTTATACGAAGCGTTTACTAAATGACAAAAGGGAATGTTTTTGTCGTACGTATGCGGAGACAATGACTTCTCCGCTGCCGTGACCACTATTTGAGTTTCGGCTTCCTCTACAAGCCATACCCTTTTTTTAATGAAGAATAAATACCATGTTATACTTTTCTTTTATTTTGGTATTGAAAATGGTTTTAAAGGGGTTTTTATTATATCAATGTGTTGTATTGATATCTTGTGATTGAAATGTGGAAATGTTATGTTTCCTTTATGCATGTTTTATGTGATACGATTATGTTATGGTTTATGAGATGTTTAAACCTGTTCATATTAGGAATGTATTGGACTTAATAAGTGACGGGTGGAGCCCGCTATAGCTCCTCGATGCATCGGTAGGTCTCATGAGACAACTAGACGTGGAATTGGCCGAGACCCTTTCCCAATTTGATTTATGGTTCTGGCCGAGGCCTTAATCATTTTAGACGTCTTGGTCGAGGCCTTGACAAAATGTTTCAGAATGTCCGGCATTATACATTCCCTCATTATGAAAGTGGTTATTGATATTTCACGTGATTATTTGTCTAGTAGAATATCCATGTGAGTAAGTAATGACATTATTTTATTTTACTTTTGCCATATTATGCTGAAGTTCAAGTTCAATAAGGCTTTTGTTTTAGTTATACATTGCCTTAAATGCTTATGTTTTCTTTTAAAAGCTTCCGCAATATTGTTATCCTTACTGAGCATCTGAGCTCACCCCTTTCAATGTTTTAATATTTTCCAGGATGTGAAGAAGTGTATTCTGACTGACTTGCAAGAATAGTCAGTGAGGATATGAGTGTGGACTATGAAGACCATGTTATTGTAGTTTTTCACTTTATGATGTAATGTAACGTTTATGAATGTATCTAGTGTTTCCAAGGCTACTAAACTAATCGGTCTTTCGAGACTTGATCTTTTGTGATCATGCCAATGTTACGAAGTAATGCACCAACTCTGGGTAACTGGGGTCGGGGCGTTACAACTCTAGATTCAACCCCCTATCATTGTAACTATATAATCCATTGGGAACTTCACCCATGACATGACGTGTCTGGATAAACCCAAATATAAAAACCATGTCCGGATATATACTCTATACTAGGAATCTTGGGGACTATTTTTCAACCATCGATCATATCTTTAACTATCACAATGAAATGATGAAAAACACCACAACATAGTTCCCTCATACAGAAAATTAATAATTAGAAACTTTGAACCATGATGATTTGGATGCAAGTTTTGAGTATAAAAATATATTTTTCATATAAACCATGTTGTTTTAGGCCCTCATGGTGATCTTTTAGATTGATTGTTAATTTATCAGAACCATTTCAATCTTAACAATGGGTTATGAAACCTAAACCATGACATAGTAAAGAGGAACACACCCCTTTTGTGCTTTTTAGATAAATCCTCTTTACCAACAATTAATAACAACCATAAAAATAATTATTTTTTTATTGAACTCTCCATAGAATATGCCAACCATGATGTATTTTTAGTGAGAATCATGGTATGATTTTGGAATACCTATATATTCATTACTCCATTGTTGATTAATCACCTTCATATGATAATCCATTAATTCAGGATCATGTTGATAATAAATATAACCTGAATTAATCTATAAAACCCTTGAATGATCTTCTTTAGAAACTAGTCAATGTAAAATACCAATGTAAGAGTTAAAAAAAAGAAAAATCATATGATAAAATAATTTATTTGAATGTTCTCAAACACTTGGTGTAAATATCTATACTATATTAACCAAGTCTCAATTGACGCTAACTCAAATCTTCATTTTTCAAGAAAATTCATAAGGGTTCTTCATACTGCATCACCTTCAGGGTAACTTTAATAATATATTGTAGTTGTAAAAAATAGAGATATATAATTACTTATATTATCAGGAATTAAAGATATTATATTAGATGGATGTGAAACTATTATTATACCCATATAATTAAGGCCACAGCTATCACATGCCTCACATAAAATGATTTTTGATGCCAAGTAAGATGAAGTGAAAGTGGGATTCATGTTTTCTCAAGAGAGGAGGGAGTTTTCAGCATGGTTTTCTTATTTTTTGGATGAGTTTAGTGTGCATTTAAAGGGATAAAGAAACTTTTTCTTCAAAATGTAATTAAAGTATGTCTAAATTCAATTTTTAAAGTAGTTTTTAATCGTCAAATATTCCTACACCTTACAATTAAATCATGATACATTAAAATAAACCCTTATTTCTCTCTCACTAATTGACTAAACCCTTAAACAAAATTGCCTTAGTGATTTTGATTCAAATAGGGGTGTATAATGAATACTTCACTCCTTATTCTTACCTTTACAAGTATTTATAAAAATGTGATTACTCTTATATCAATCACAATTTCCATCAATCATATGAGAAATAGATAATTTATAGGGGAATATGTATCCAAATTAATTACAAGAAAAAATAAAAATAATGAAAATGTGATGATTAAAGGAAACCTCATAATATATACAATAATACACAACTTCCATCCTGAAAAAATAATATATAATTAAAAATAATCATAAGAATTCAATATAGAGGTAGGGGAAATATACATGGCAAGAACATTATGGTTTTAGTATACCATCATTGGAGAAGAATTATGAAATATAAGTAAAGAATATAGTATTCAACTTGAGTGGATTAATAAATCCAAACTCTCATAAAATATAACCTATTTTACTCTCTTTCATATGGTAAAAAATAATTTTTAAGAATAAATTTAATGTTTATATGTCCTTTACATACTTGTATGAGCTTGATATCCCACATTGAGTTTATACTCTTACTCACCCTTGGTTGAGTGTATTGTTCCTTAGAATCTATTTTAATATAACTATAATTTATTTTTGAATTATTCTTCTCCTCTAATCAATTACATATTTATATCTCTGGGGGTGAGATTTGTTCATGCATCTCACATTGAAAATCCTCTTAGATTAGAATTAATACAATTTCATTTCCTTTATCAGATACTGGATGGGAACCCCATGTATTGGATGGAGAAGAATTTATTAATTTGGTTAAATGATATAAAGGATTAAAAATTTATTTTTAAGTCATGCATTATTTATTCTTGTTATTTTTTAAATTAATTCCATCATGGATCGATCGAGGAGCTTATGATGTGTTTCTAGCTCATAGAGGTACTGAGTACTCTCACCCATGGTACATCCCTTTGTGATTTGGTTTATATCACATAGTGCTAGATAATATATTTTTGGAAAATACTAAATTTGGTTGAAATTAATTTCATGGTGTAACCATTATCTTCATGGAGTGGAATCTATAGAATTAATTTTATTAAAATTGTAAAATTTTATGAATGCCACTACATATAGGTAAACATATCACATATTAAATTCTCAAAAATTTCACAAATATTAACTTCATATGTATGAATCCTCAAGGGAAAATCATATATCATATCATTCATTCAAATTTTCACAAAATCCAGCTCCTTATATATTGACTTTAGGGGGAACTAACCCCTTGCATTTAATGATATGGGGAATTATAAAAGTATGGTATATTACACATCACCTCATACATAAGAGAGATAATTGTACATATGCACTCCACTATGTTTTGATAATGGAAAACATGTTAGGTATCTCTTTGTTCCTCTGAAAAACTCATTTGTTCCATCATTTCCTTGAGAAATATTATCTTATGTAATGAGATGACTAAAAAATTTCTCTGAATATAGGATGTTACATATCACTCCTAATACTATGAATCATATAAAATATGGTCTTTAGTGGGAAATAATTCTTAGATTTCAAATAAATATTAATTTTTGGAAACTTTTGGGATGTTATACATGAATAATTCTTCTTCAAAAGTACATGTGTCATAGTCAATAGTGAGAATCTGATATATATGCCTTCTCCTGGAAAATTTTATTATCCTACCAATTATATTATGTTATGTAATCTCTTATCCAATATAAAAATGTTACATATTAGGAAAATTTTTCTTTACCTTGGTTATTTATAACTTTTTTAATTTTAGTTTTTTGGTCTTTCATCATATAAAATATTTATTTTTAAAAATCATTGAACACAACTAAATTAGTTTAGTCTTTATTCCAAAATATTCCATAATTATTTAATAAATGAAAGATCATTAATATAATCATGTTTTCAATTTTCTAGATTCAATCCATTTATTCTAAATTTAAGTAAAACATAGGTGAAAATTTTATAAAATCCCATTTTTAAAAAAAATATTTGTGGTTTGATCACTCTCTCGCACCTAAACAATAATGTTTCATCAAGTTCACTAGGGATACACTTTCTCATAGTGAAGATTTATAATCCCTGAATTAAAAATAGACTAAAATTTCATGGAATAAGGATTTTAACAATTGAGATTATCCTAAATCCATATCATGGGGATACCTATTCCAAATATCGTTTTTTACACTTCCTTGATAGAGAAAACATATTGTGATTTATTCTAGGGATAAGGTGATGTGTGACATCCCATACTATTCTAAATTTGAAGAGATTCACATGTAAGATGTTATTCATCACTAAAGAAAAAATGTATGAAAATGGGGTTTATAAAAATCATATAGAATTATATGTGATATGATTTTCCACTAAGGATTTCATATGTAGTTAGAGTTTGTGGAATATTAAGAAGCTAATATAGGAGTAAAATTCCTCAGAGAAGAATAATCCATAAAATTTAATATTTAAAATAAATTTAATTATTTATATGGATTTACATAAAGATATATATTCCACTATGAAATTAATTTCAATAGGATTTTATCTCTACTAAAATAGATTATCCAATTCCTTGAGAAATATAGCTCATCACATATGGAAGTGTCATGGGTGAGAATATTGAGTACCTGAATAACAAATTCAGTCAATTCATAAAATAATTAATATACGAAATCCCCAAAATAAATATGATAAGAGTCAAAAATAAATTTCAACTCCTTCTTAGTGCAATAAAAAAATTTGGAGATATTTCTCCATTCAATCCACACACTGCATATCCATTACATTATTAAGGTAATGACCATGGACGAATTCAAAACCAATAAGATCCACGAGGTGAGATACATGAAGAAATATCATCCCAAATCTGTTAATGAGGAGTCCATTAGAGGTGTAGGATAACTAGGCACTGACTCATAGGAATATTCTAAAGGCATTGTGGAACAATTCAATTGATAATGGAAGTGGAAACCCATGCCTTTTACAAGGGGATAGAGCTCATAAAAAATTATTAAGGCCATATTATCCAATGGATTATTCTTGAAAATTATTGTTCCCTATATAAAAAGGGTTTAAAGGGGTGTGGTCGAGGAGATATATGGCTATTAAAGTGCTACTACTAGATATTTTCTTCCTGCATTATTTTTTTATTTCTTCATTAATGAATAATCACATGACACATAGTGGTCAATCCAAGAATATTTCTCCCATCACTTGTAATTAATTATTTGGATCAATTATATTCTCTTATTTTATGTTAATATAAATTATGGATTTCTATAGATAGAAAGTGGTTTCTTTTATTCATCACATTTTCATTCATATTCCTTTTATTCTGCGTTGTTTTCACACACATACCCCTTAGAACTTCTTTAATATCCATATGATGGAGGGATGTGAATATTGATAAAATTGCAGTAAATAATTCCCAATTAATTTTATAGGTATAATAAATTAGTAAATTAGTCATTGTACCATCTATTATTACCAAAACATTTAGGAAGTAAAATTGGTTGAGGTCTCAACCAATTAGTGAGAGAGATTGATAGTTTCATTTTAATGAATCATTATTTACACGTATGGTGTGAGAATATTCTAGGTCAGAGAATTTATATAAAATTTTTATATAAAAATATATTAATTTCATTCTCCAACACACTATAATTAAATATTTTTCAATATAAATAAAACTCATCCACATAAAGGGAAAATAGAATAAGAAACTTCCTACTCTCAATAGAAAACATAAGTTTCACATTCACTATACTTTAATTACATTTGAAAATAATTTTCTATGAGGCCTAAAGAATCCATCACATCAAACTAGAACCATTTACATCGAGGAAAAACAATTGTGTGATTTTATTATGTTCTTTTTCTCTAGTATGAATCATTTTTCATACAGTTACAGGTCTAGTTTAGATAAAATCATTGAATTAAATCTATAGGTTTAAAAAGTTTATGGTCTAGAGTGAAAAAATTTAAGATCCATAGAACATATGGATAAAGAGTTTTTAACTATCCCATTGATGAACTCTCTATCCTCATCTTCCACTCCATCAAGAGTTTCTTTAAGAATTGAAAATATGGTAGATAACTTAGATCACTTGAATAGAACTCGTAGAGAGTTGTATGTACCCAATAATAAATAATAATTATAATAATATATTTTTACAACCTTATAAACAATATGAGTTTGAACGCAAACCTGGAAAAATCCAATTACTACCTCGGTTCCATGGATTTGAAGAAGAGGACCCAAACTGACATATGGTGGAATTAGGGATGTAGTGATATAACTTTAAACCCAAAGGAGTCCCATATGGTCAAATAAGTTGTATGGTATTTCCATTCCAACTAAAAGTAAAATATAAAGATAGGTTATGCAACTTGTATCTTAGATAATTCAACTCATCAGATGAAATATAGAGGGCCTTCATTTATATGTTTTCCATTTCAAGAAGTATGTTGTCGAGGAAAGATATTTATAGAATCAAATAATCCAGTGGAGAGACTCCATATGAGTTTTTGGAGATATTAAATAAGATGGATCTATTATAACCACATCTAAAATTTTAATACCATAACTTCGTAGTTTTATTTTATTAGGTCCAGTTAGATAATGAACATAACCTCTTAGAGGATCCCTCAGGAGGTGCACTAATTGATACATATCTATCAAAAGAAAAATAACTGATAATTATTATCTCATATAACTATCAATAGTTTTTTAGAATTTATTCTAATAGAGGATTTCAAGAGGTAAATAGTTCCAACTCTCCTTTAATTGAGACTATAATTTAAGAACTAACCTATCTTATGCGATAATTAACATTGAGAATAGTTTTTTAAACTGCACCATCTACACCACTAAGAATCTATTAACTATTACATTCCCTTGTGAAATTCATAGAGATTTTTACTTAAGTGAAATAGATTGAAAATTTTGATTCCATGTTGTGGAGGTAGCATCAATAACCAGAAAGAAACTAATGATCCAAGGAGTACCCAACCATTTAATAGGGAGTTGGAAATCAACAACCAATAAGGCCACCATTTTAGTAGAATTACAATAGCCTTACCAGTACCCAAATTTCTAGAGAAATAATTCTACCAACATCAATGGAATAACAAATAATACACCATAAAGGACATGATGATACAACTAATGAACTGAAAATCCACCCTTATAACCCATGTATCTTAACCAAAATAGCATATATTCCAGTTGGGATAGATTATTTCTACTTTGAAAACAATGGTAAATCGAGGATTATGTAACATTACTACTGAATAAATTTCTAATACTATCGTTAATTTCAGTTCCATTAATTTGAGAAGTTTCTTGTATGTTTAAGGATGTGAAGAACCACCATTAGAAGCTAAATATAGATGTGTAATGACTGAGAAGAAGAACCACTACTTGTGGAGAACAGAGGATGTGATGTTGAAACACCAAGGGTAAACATGAAAAATGAAAAAGGAAAGGGTAAGTGGGAATATAAACCTCAACTCTAGCCTATATTTCTACAAAAAACGAATCCATCCATGGAAATAGTTTAAGGGTACCTATAACTAGATCACTACTAAAAATGGGGTTTATCCAGCGCTATAGATTTAATAGTGCTAGATAAAATAACAATTAAACACCCACTTTTTTAGTGTTATAAAAAGTACTGTTAAAGGGGGACTTTAACAAAACTTTGTTAGTGTAGTTAAATGGGATATTTAATAGCACTAAAAAATCAATGTTAAAGGAGGAACTTTATCAATACTTGTAAAAAATCACTGATAATTCCCCCCTTTATATGTGATTATCAAATTGCACTCGTAAAGGGGGCGTTTATCGATGCTTGTAAAAAAGTTATGATAAGGAGTATATTTCAAGAAAAAACTCATTAAAAATTATATATTTATATTGATATAAATATAATATATATATTTAAATATGTTTTAAATAATGGTAAATTAGCATTTACACTAAATATATAATTTATTTAGTGAAAATGGCATATAAATTATTTAAAAAATTATTTTAATTAATAATTTTATTATTATTATCGAGTAATAGTCCTATAATGTCAATTTGAAGACAAAATAATAAAAAAATTAATAAAATATCTAAAATATGTTGAAACCATAACATAAATTTCAAACAGCTATAACTTTTGAACTGAGTGACTCTTTGAGCTCTACTACATTTCAAATCAAATCATGTGACAAGATCTATTCCCTAGTGATAGTAAGTAACCCTTGGTGACATTTTCCAATGGAAAATTCCCATATGTTCTCCAAAACTGAGTTTTTTGTTGGGGTACCACAATGTTTTGACATTTTATGAAATTTCAACCTCGTTTAATGGGGTCTATATGACCATTTTTAGGTGGGATTAATTTATTCTTAGGGATTACATTCATATTAATATTATGGTTTTGAAATTTTATCAATTTTCATAATTAAGTTTTTTTATAATTGAATATATACATATTTTCTAATATTTACTTATAATAAATCACTTGTATAAATACTTATATGTGAATATTTATGTAAAAATAACTTTTTAAATATAAAAAATAAATATTTATTATACATTTTATATAGATTAAAAAATTATCCATTTTATTTAACTTATAAAAATGTAATAATATATATATATATACCAATATAATTAATGTTTATATATAAACATGTGTGTGTCAATAATTAACACAAATATATGTATATGTATATTGTAATATATGTAAATAAATTCATATTATGAAAATGTATTTAAAACAACATCCAACCATTTTTTACATTATACAAATATATTTATAATGTTTTTATATATACATATATGGGTTCATTAATAAGAAGATATATATTAATATTATATTCCAGTATTTGTAAATGAATATGATATATAATATATTTAAATATATATATATAAATCATACACACACAAACACATATTTTATAAATGTATTTAAAAATAACTATATAAATATATATATACAATATATATATATATATAAATATATAAACAAACATATCCTTAAATAGATAACAAAACTGCATGGTGTAGTGGTTACGACATTCCATCATCAAAAGAGAGGTTCATGATTCAAATCCATGTGGGCGCACAATTCAGGAAATTCATAAAGCACTAATAAAAGGGGTGGGGGATGAAAAGCACTAATAGGGGTGGCAGAGCTGTTAAATGTGTCACAAAAGCACTGATAAAGGGTTCGGGCTCATAGTGGTCTGAAAAAATATAATTGTACACCCCATAACAACTCTATATTTTTATTTACTAAAAAGTGGTGTTAAATCCCCCTATTACAGTGCTAAAAATGCATTGTTAAAAGGGTCGTTTAATAACGCTAAAAAAGTGATATTAAATGGGACATTTAATAAAGGATTTTTAGCAATTGTTTCTGACGCTTTCGCTGGGGTGCGCGAGTCCGTCTGCTTGAGGACGAAAGGTGTGGTTTTGTTTCCCCGCATTCCCGCTTTCCAAAGGCAGGTGACATCCGTCGCTTATTCAGGGACATTTTTTCCTTGATCGAAATGGGATGATAGGATGTAGGCTCTTCCTTACTTGGATCCTCCTCGGAACTTGTCACCTAGTCCGGGTATCCCTTATAGAATTAAGACGTTGTTCGTGAAACTCTTCCAAGAGCCATATCTTCATGGACACCAGTTAATTACACTGATTCTCTCAGGACATTCCAAAGGTTATGGTGAGGGAAGAAACCTTCAGTCAGGGGAGTAGTCAAGTAGAACATCACTGGCATGTCTAGACACTGTAACACTGGTGCATCTGGGTTAATGTCCCTTATTTTAGGGATTCTCGAGGGCGTGGAAGCCCGAGGCATCCCACATCGAATGCGAGGAATTATATGTCATAGGCATGTATATGAGATTTTCCTCAGCTTTTCATGTTTAACACAGGGTATGCTGCAAGTTTAACATCCAGTGGAGATGGATATGACTGATCATAACACTGGCTAGAGTGGATCAGATGAGTGTAACCCCTTGAGGACACACTGATATAGGTGGGTGGACAGGAACTCACCAGGATGTGGTAGCCCGAGTAAGAATCAAGATGGATGATGGGGTGCTAAGTGAAATTGGTGGGGAATGGGAAGGAACTACCGTGGGGATGACGGTAATGTCGGGCTTGAGTCTTAGGGAGACTTCCTACGTATCCCTGTGGTAGGGAATCAAAGTCCACATAGTTCAAAAGGGTGATGCGATTCCTTGAGGAGGTGTCTCATCAGAATGGACGCATGGATGGAACCTAGAGGAAGTGGATCCTCTGGGTTGGGGCATGACCTTCCCGAGACACATAGGCTCGAGGGAAAGGTCAGGCGATGAGCTTGAATTTGGATGTACACATAGGACAACATCCCGATGATGTTTATGGGGTTTACACATAGTTAGCAGCCTAGGTGGGTCTGACACTGCTGGGACATACCAAAGATGTCGGTCCTAGTAAAGGGGAATACAATGTCTTTCCACTAAATTGGGGATAGAGAGGCTTACCGTTGATCGGGAGATAATAGCTTACCACTGATTGAGGGACACAACGGATTACTGTTGACTGGGGGACATAACGGCTTACCGCTGATTGGGGTACACAATCGTTTACCGCTAACTGGGGGACACAACTCCTTACCGCTGACTGGGGGACACAACGTATTACCATTGACTGGGGGATACAACAACTTACTACTGCGTGGGTTTTATAGTTTAATGTCGTGTGGGACGAAGGTGAACCGACATGAATAAGGACCTGGGGTCCAAATGGATGGTGTGGTTGAACTGACGTGAAGGGGTTGGGGGGTCGGAATGACCAGGTGTTGGGATTGAACCTTAGGGAGTATTCCTATGTACCGTGCCTTGGGAAAAATCAAAGACTATTTAGTTTATGTGGTGTTAGGGGCTTATACTATAGGCTGCCAAAGGTGTTGGTGAACCGACGTGAAAATGGTCAGAACGACCAGGTTGGTGGGATTGAACCTCATGGAGGCTTCCTACACACCCTGAATTGGCAAGGATCAAAGACCTCGTAGTGTATAATGGTGTTTGGGGCTTACAGTCTAGGTTGCCCAAGGTGTTGGTGAACCGATGTGAAGATGGTCGGAATGACTAAGGTGGTGGGATGGAACTTCAAGGAGGCTACCGACGTACCTTACCTTGACAAGGATCAAAGACTACGTAGTTCAAGTGGTGTTTGGGGATTACACTCTAGGCTTCCCAAGATGTTGGTGAACCAACGCAGAGATGGTCAAAACGACCAGGGTGGTGGGATTGTACCTCGTGGAGCTTCCTATGTAACCTACCTTAGAAATGATCAAAGAACTCATAGTTCTGGATGGTGTTTTGGGATTACACTCTAGGCTGCCCAAGGAGGATGTCATGGTCAATGCTTACTCTAAGCCCACAGGAGTCATGCTCATTGTGAGAAACACTAGGAAGTAGAGACCTGATGATCACATCACGAAAGGTGTGTCCATGGGAAGTGGTGTGGGTCTTATGCGTGGTTAGTGACCAGAAGAGGAAAAAGGAGCTTACACATAGTTTGCAGCCCAAGGAGATGGAGATTGGGACATACTCCAGGGTGGAGGCTAGGGTGGTGAAAAAGCCCAGCGGGAGAGGGATTCGTCATTGAAGATAGGAGGAGGACCATTCCCCATCATGCCATTTTATAGCCTTGGGAACCGGAAAAGAAAGGAGGAGTAGTGGTACTACCTCCTACAAGAAAGGCTAGGGGATTAAACCAAGGTGGTTACCCTTTCCCCACAGACAGATGCCGCTTCAACAAAGAGGATCTCATTCCATGTAAGGAATTATTTCACTCCCGTGGAGACCAGTTGGTGTAGAGAATGTTCAAGGTGGGGGCCCCGCATATGATGCGTGGGGTGAGGTAAGCGTTTACCGTCATGTGATGAGGATGATGGTGCTTAGTAGTTTAACATCCTACAGCTCGGATGAGGCAGGTTTACTACTCACCCCTAGGACTTACATAACTAGTATCCTCTGCACCTTGGTGAAGATAAGGGACAAGAAATGTTGTGACTGAGGAGTGTCCTGAGGTGATCCCATTGGAGGTCCACATTAGTGTGGCTATACGAAGAAGCAATAGCCATTAGCATACCTATGCAGAGAATCATGAGGCGAAGTAATGCAATGTGAAATGCTGCCCAAGGGACATTGAAATGGCTTCCTGCAAACCTAAAGGGATGCACGAGAAAAGGAGTTGTAGAGAAAAATGGGCCATAAGTAGAAGCCATGTGAAGCTTTTGTGCTCCATGAAATGGAGGGGGTTCGTGAAGGGATGTGCTTCACGATGTGAAGTTTCATAGTCCAATCATGGGGAATAGGTGCATATGGGAAGATCTTTGAGAAGAGGAAAGGTACTCGTGAAGCAATGACTCATGAAGTAGGGGTGCCTAGTGAAGTAGGGTCTCATGAATCAATGTGCATTGGGAAGCACAGTGACCCTGCCTTAGCATACAGGTCATGTGGGTGTGGTGGGTGTTTCGTGAAGCATAAATGGTTCGTAACAACCTGAGTTCCCATGGGTATCTCCTTCCTTCATGAAGGCCCATGGGCTTTGCGAAAGGAATCCCTCTTGGAAGAGGGGATCAATTAATGCCAAGGGAAAGACACTTCTGTAAGAAGAAGTACCTTGAAGAACTCATGGTTCATAGAGAAAGAGGTGCTTCATGATTTGAGAGCTCATAAGGTGAAAGGTCAGATGCGTCCTCTCTTGGCCTCTAGGGGAGCTTGGTATTTATAGGAAGGAGGCACCACAAAGCAGGGTTCGATCAGCATGAAGTCGAAACTTTCCTCGCAGTAGGTCACGAATGGAAAAGGGGTTTACAGAGCCATCCGGCCTCTTTGCTTTGCGGCGGGTCATGAACGTCAAAGAAGTTCGTGGAGCGATCCAACCTCCTTACTTCGTAGAGTGTCACAAACGTCAAAGGGGTTCTCGTAGCCATCCCACCTCCTTACTTTGAGGCATGTTGTGAATGGGATCTCTTGCGCTGACGGCGGGCTCCAGGGGCTTAATGATCTGACTTTGTGAGGTAGTCCCTAATGATTTTAGGATGTTCTGTTCGCCTCTAATTTTGGCATCAACAATTTCCCCCCACATACTGGGAGTTGAGGAGAAAACGAGAATCTATGTCTAAGGGTCCATCACAAAAATTCTTTGGTTACCCACAAGGCGACATCACGAAGGAGGCTCGCGAAGTGGAGAAGTGATGCATGGGTTTGGCGCGCTACAAAGCCCGCTGCGACTAGACTTGTCGCGAAGCACCTGGGGTCCTCACCTATAAATAGTGAGGCTGACTTCTCTTTTGTCTTTTATCACCTCCGTGATTTCAACTTTTGGTGCTATCGATTCGAGAAGCTCCACGTACTTCGAGACCTCTCTCCATGAATTGGGACCTTTTCATCGCGGGACACATCGAATCTTTACCTTCGCGTTAGTGCAATCCAAGACTTGCGTTTGAGGGTCAGTGCAAGGCTCTGTGATTCTGTTTTTTGAATTGAGATCAACGAATGATCTCTGTGAATGGTCTCCGCAATCAATCTACGCGATCCAGTCTGAAAATTATCTATATTTTAAGGACAAGATGGCTCAACAAGAGGTTGTCAAGGGGGTCCTTGAGGACGCTGCCCGAAGGGAAGAGATGGAGAATAGATTGGGTCTCGGGGAGTTGGTACGGAGCCACTCCTACCATGATTCACTGGTGCAGCTATTGTCAGAAAGCAAAAGGGACTACCCATTGTGAAAGAGGCTTCCTTTCTATGGATTTGGACTGAGGGATGACATCTTCATCCATGAAGCAAGTGGGGATGATCCAGCCTATTGGTTCCGGAGCACGTCGTGCCAGCGCCAGTGGTTCAGGGCGGCTAACAGTCATGCTCGTGAGAACTTTATGCCCATTATCGCTGATTGTTTATAAAATCATCTGAACGAAATTGATGGGAATGCATTGGATCCAAATATATACACTCTTCTATACCAAACAATCCTAAAGGCGGTGCTGAGGAACCCAGAGAAGGGATGGTCTGATGAGTGGGACCTGTGCCAAGGTGTCAACTTCACAGATGACTGGGCCAGGGCATACCGGCTGAGCTCCTCATGCGAAGAGTTCAGGGAAGAGTTGAGGAGACTAGGTCTGTATGAGGTGGCCTGGGCCTACCAATTTCACATCTACTGGAAAAATTATATGATTCCAGAGCAGTTGAGCCAGTGTTCGTTGAAACCAATACCTTCCACCGACATCACTGGGAGGTTTGCATTAGCTTATGGGACGAGCATCAGAACTTGGGGGTCCCGATTCTGGGAGCGATGTATGATGAATTCTCCATGATATGGGTGCATGGGAGGATCTGGAGAAGATGCCTCCACTGGCAATGGTGTTGATGATATTGATTCCGGGAGAGGACAAGGAAGCAGTGAGAGATGTCCACTTCAGACGATGGTTCAAGCAATTTCTGAACTTCCTGGAAAATAGACGATTCCCGGGGAGGCCCCAGACATGCCCAAAGGGGTCTCATCAGGGCAAGGATCTCTCATATTAGTGGATAATGGAGGAAATCTAGTGGAAGACTTGGGGCTTTAGCCTCAGCACCGAGCAGCGGACAATAGTCAGGTTGGGGGCATTCATCGCGGTTCTCATCTGTGGTTGGATCATGCTGGTGTGTGAGAAAAATGCAGGTGTGCGACCCCATACATTCATCATGGCCTCCATACTAGTGACTGGAGGGTGGGTGAATCTCGGAATGACGATTATCACTAAGAAGTAAAAAATGCTATGGCACATCAGCGAGGGGAAGAGGCCAAAGAGGATATGTGGGTCATCCCACCTCCTGTACGGGTGGATAGCGGCACACATTATGGGGTTTTATGAATTACAAAACCCTATTTCCCCTCTGGGATCTGACTTTCACCCATCCATCCTGAACGCTGCGTGGTGCTTTTCCAGCCAAGATGAATGTACCATAGGTATTAAACAGAGTCTGGAATATAGAAGAGTTCAACTTCCATCCATTCCTGTAGCCAATGGGGGCCTTCACGGATGATGGAAGAATTACAGAAGTGCACCGGTCCTATCTCCTGGAATTTCGAGGTGGAGTCATAGTGGCAAGGGTGGATCTTGATCCCCTCTAACAGCACTACACCCCACACCGATTTTCCCAAAAATTTCGGTGCATGCAGCGACTGACCCTGAGGGTCACTCTAGGGGTGTGCCTCGAGGAACACCCATGTTTGATGAGGCAGATGAGGATCATGTTCACATGGGAAGATGAGAAGATGTTGAACGAGCTACCTTATCCTACTGTTTCCTTCGGTTTAGTTAAGGAGTATGCCCAAAGTTGGGAGGCTGCCTAACTAGGGGAGACACCGAAGCAGCCAACCATTCAGGTCGGTGATAGTGAGCCTCTGCATTCTCAAAGCCGGGGCCAGAAGGTGGAAAGGGAAACCTGCAATAGCAGGGCTGCCATGGCTGCGGGACCCACACCAGTTGAGGGTGAGGCAGCGTCGATAGATCCAATAGCGGTAGCAGACCCATGGGTTCAAGAATAACAGAGTCATCTAGAGGGGAGGCCTCCAAGAGGGTTCTGTAGGATACCTACCCAGGCTCTGAGGAAGCGGTTGTCCCACATAGATATGTCTAAGGATGCTGCCTTCCTGGAGGTTTAGGACATCTGAGAAGTCAACTAGAAATTCCTCAGCCCGCCTGAGATGTGGAAACACTTAAACCGTCTTGGGATGAATTTTCTAGAGATAGGCCCTATCAGGGATGGCTTTGCGGTGTCCTGGGCAGAGGTGATGCAATACATGGCAGAGATGGAGGAAATTTTTCATTCTTGGGGTGCCCCGTTTCCAATGGCAGACCACATCAAGGTGCTGCTGGATCACAAGGTCCCTCCACAATTGTCCACCACTGAACTGAGAGAACACATCCCTCTACCGGAAGAAGAGGGTGAGTCCTCTTAGGTGGATGAGGCTGGTAGAGGGAGCCCGTAGGAGGAGGGAAAAGTCAGTGATCAGGACTCAGAGCTCAAAGAATTTGCAGAGTCCCTTGAGGTAAAATCCCAAGCCCCTTCCTCAGGGTCTTCTCATAGGTCATTTTGGACTTCTTGATAATACTTTTATAGTGCAGGAGAGTCTTATACACAGAACCTGTTCTCATCCCTTAGTGGATACAGGTGCGGGGCCTTTGGTATCCACACCTATGGATGCATCAATTGCTACGTCCAGTGGGTCCAGGACACCTAAGGTGACCCCTCCGGATATTTCAGACCTTCCGAAAATATATGGGGGTCCACACCTTGGGGTCCCAACAGCGTCAACCCATGAACGAGACCATAAATTCGATCTCTATATGTATCTTCTACTAAATTCATGATAGTCACCCATTAACCATGTCAAATGACGTCTAAGCCCTCTTTGCTGTGTATAGTTCTTCAAATGGCGTGGGATACCTTGATGATCTTGGTCGGGTCTTCTACAGGCGTCCTTCCTAGAGGAATGTTGGTGATCATAGAGGTGGATATCTAGACAGACCGAACTACGGTGCTCCAGATCGCCGGTGGGACCACCAGCGGGGCTGTGCCCGAGTTTATTAAGGTGGTATCTGATGATGAGGATCGATCAGATATCCCAGGACCTGCCACGCCTAATCAAATGCCAAATGCGGACCCTACTGATGAGTTCCTGAGGGTGTTCACCACATATGAACCTGCCAACCGTGCTGACGCGGACAAAACGAACTCTGATAAAGAGGACAAAAAAATATTCCATCGCCGATCATGGAAGATGATTACATTCTTCATTAATAACACCCCAATCACTATGGCTAGATGAGATGGACAGACATCACTCGTGACTACGCAAACTGTGTGCTAGGGGATTAGATGCCCAACATCCCCACCTGCTCATCCGAGATCTTAGGGCAGAGAAGGTTCGAGAGTTCGACCGTGGCCTTGGTGCGGGATGACAACGAAGGAAAGCAGTGAACATCAAGATGCTACAAGAAGTTGAAAATGAGGTCCAATGGATTTAGAGTCAGGTTTATGAGCACTCAGACACCCTTAATGTGCAATCGGGAATGATACTGCGGTTGAAGGCCCAGTAGGAAGAGGCTGAATAGGGACTAAGGAAAGCCTATGAGGATATGAACATCATCCGAACAGACGTAGAGTGGTCCCAGATTGCAGCTGATGAATTACTCCCCATCGCTACCGAGGAGGAGTGATAACTTAACATGCAGCATCAAATCCTGGATTCCAAAAGCTAGAGGGTGGTGGAGCTACAACTTTCTGTTGACGGTGTTAATCCATCCATGGGAGGGGTAGACCCTCTGGTCCCTTAAAGATCACAAACCCTCTAACTCACTTTCATGGATTGATTATTTGGATGTCATAGCATGAATGATTCCCATTATTAGTACATGTTTTACACGCATCTGTTATATTCATGAAACGCCCAGTGATTAATCCTTAAGATCACGTGGGGCGAGCCCAATGTAAGAAACACATAATGATCGATAGGTTATTTCATCTGAACATAAGAGTGCTGACCAAATTTCGGGCATCCGTGGATTGAAAAACCAACCTAGATCTCTGGTAAGAAATGTGGAAGACTTGACCAGAGAATGAAGCTCTCAGAACTGTCAGATTACTGTTTTCCCAGTGTGCTCTTGGGTACAAATAGGGTAACACCATGGGCGTTGGAATTAATCTAAACATAGGGGGAAATGGAAGGTGTGAATCACAATATCAATGATCTAGAACAATTTAGTGATGGCATGAAAATTATGAATTACTGTTTACCGTGTTTGAAACACAATATCCTAATTGTATTAGCTTTAAATGGGGATAACAAATGGGGGCCGACTGCTAACTATGTTTGAAACATGGGGCCTGACTCAGAATTTTATCCATTAGTCTTATATAATGTTAGCCTAGGATAGTAGGTGATCCATAGGCCATGCATCAATACTATTAGGGGGTTATTAAGGATGTGAAATAGGGTGATTATCTGAATAAAGGGAATGGAAAGTGTGTAGAGTGGAGTGACGGGTTTGTTCGATAGAGGTCCAACACTGTTGAAATTACACCACTATGGTGGAAACACATTAGGTGGGTACATCGGTCAGATCAGGGGTCAATCATACTTCCAAATAGGACTAATCTGATGAGGAACATGTTGCATCCCAATGTTATCATAGGGAATCCTGAACCTATTCAGGGTAAATCTTCAATTTAATGGTTCCCCAAAAGATCGCAGGTCAAGGGACAAGAAAAAGAGGGGGGAAAGAGAATCATGATTCATAGGGCTAGACTGGGAGATAGGAAGTCTTGGGGTTCCTACATATCCCATGAGAATGTGAATCAATCGAAACTTAGTTCTAGTGGCATGGTGTGGTCAGAGACCAACAACGGTATGGAGAATCCACTCTGGAAACTGACGCATCCCATGATTAACATAGGGAATTGCAAACTTGTTCATGGTAGAACCACAGTTTAGTGTCATGCATTTAGGACATATGAAATCACGCAGTTTAACTTCATACGATGGTACATGGAATGAAAGGGAATATCCCAAGAAGGGAGTATGTGGTACAGTATCTATAAAGCCGATGTGAATGAGGATTTGGTCTGGATCACACCACGTATCCCTGGAGGAAACTCTTCAGGAGAGGGGACCAAGAGTGAAAATCAGGCTGGGCCCAAACCAAAGTGGTCGGGCATTCATATATACCCCATGAGGTTGGGAATCAAGCCATATGTAGTTCTAAGAGTCTAGTTTAACATCATGTCGGACGAGTAATGGTGCATGTGTCATGGTTGCGCCAGTACACATCCTACCAGAACTACTAATCCCATTTGAGTCTTTCTCAATGTGGGAAACAAGAAGTAGTTATTGGACTTTTCTAGTAGAGGGAGGCACACATTAGGGACTATGGGACACTAGGTGAATGACATCCCACTAATGCTGACCCACCTATATAGCGCACCTAGTTGCGCGGTGGAGTAAAGCCAAGTATGTTAGAATTCCACTTGAACATAAGGAAGTGGAAATATGTGAATCATGATGATCAAGATCTAGACCATAATAATGGTGGCGTGATGATAGGGAATAACTGTTGACCATGTTTGAAACCTATTATCCATATCATGTTATCCCAGTATGGGGACAGAAAGATGAGGGTCGACCAATGACCATGTTCAAAACACATGACCTATCGCAAATGTCATCCGGGGTCTTTAGGGACGTTGGCCGAAAATGGTAGGTGAGCTGAGGCAACATGAGACCAGGCCGTGAAGTGGTCCCTTCGGATGTGAAATAGGATGGGGATCCAAATAGCAGGCTCACAAAGTATGGATATAGAACAAGGGGATTGTAGTCGTGAAAATTCCACACTTCAGCCTTTTTGGAAAAACACATCTGAATACGACAATGAGACGCATCAGATAGAGGGAGTCGAGTCCCTTCCCAAGGAAAAGTGTCCTGGGGTTGCACGCTTTCAATATAATGTCCTAGGTTAGACCATTAAGGGGGGATTGATTTAATGGACTATGCGCAGGGTGGTGAAGTAGCCAAATGTGATGCGCGATTCCCATAGGGAGATCTTAGTTTTGGGTCATAGAACTCAGAATGTGCTAGGAAAAGGCATAGGGAGACATGGTGCGTCTATTGAAAAACCCAACATGAACAAGAACCTACGAGGAACTCAACACACCACATGTTCCCAGATGCGTTTGGGCCAAGGGGCCGAAAAATAAAGGATGGTATTTGTTGATTCCTAGGGCCAGACTCGGAGACCAAAATTCCTGGGAATTCCTACATATCAAATGAAGATGGGAATCAAGCCATACGTAGTTCTGGAGATGCCGTGTAGTTTAACGTCTTTAAGTAAGGACGTGGAGTGGTCTTAGTTTATGGTCATGGATCTCGAACCATGGATGGTAGGAAACGTGGGAGACACATGGGGGGGGGGTAATTATAAAACCCGACATGAATGGGAACCTGGGGTTCCGACCACCATGTATTCCTTGGGAAGGTTTGAGGTCAACGGATCAAAAATTAAAGTTATGTTGGGATTGAGGAAAAGTGCACTGGTGTTCTTACGTACCCCATGAGGATGAGGATCAATCCGTACATAGTTTTTAAGATGGAATGGTGGGATACCAGTACTAGGTATAATAAGGTTGTGTGGGTCTGGCCCAAACACAAAAAAGAGGTATTTGATAGATCTTGTTTGTCCTTTAGGATGAATGAGTGTTTTTTTGTGTAGCGATGGAACTAGGATAGAAGTTCCAGCCATCGCCACAAAAATCAAGTCGTGTGTAGGAATTGACAAATGGTATGGTGCATGACCGATACCAAACATGATTCCTACTTGAGTGAGGATATCACGGTGGAGTGCTGTTTTTTGTCATGCGGCCAGGACGATAATGTCACAGTTTAAGGTCACGTGATGGGACCAACCATGCATTTTTAACGTCGTACAGGATAGATGAAACAATTTAAAGTCGTATGGGACTAATCACCATAGTTTAAAGTCATATGAGGACGTGGTCAACACCATACCATCCGCAATTCTGAGAAAGAAACCTCAAGCTGAGGGGATAGAAAAGGTTAGAGGATATGGGGCAGGAGAAACTAGCTCCCAATTGAGCTGGACCCGAAGATGAGATGTCCGTGTGTTTCTATGTATCCCATGATAATGGGAATCAAGCCTCACATTGTTCTTGAAGGTGCCTTTTAACGTCGTGCGGGACTACATACTGTTTAATGTCATGTGGGATAGGAAGCAGTGGGGATAACTCCTAGATAGAGGAGTATGTGGTGCGTCTAATGAAAACCCGATGTGAATGAGGAAGTAATAATATACCACGCCATGCAGTCCGATAAGAGTTAAATCCCAAAAGGAAGACAAAAGTAGATAAATTAGTGGAACTCGAGCTGGACCCAAAGACAAGATGTCTAGGCATTCCTATGTATCCCATGGGAATGGTAATCAAGCTATACGTAGTTCTATAAGAGATCTTAGTTTATAATCTAAGATCTCAGACCATAGAGGAGTGAAAACCTTCTTAGTAAGTGCATATCTCAACCTGATCCCTAATCCTATGTGAGTCAAACTCCATGCAGGAAACAAGGGCGGATAAGGTTTTTTTCAATACCTAGAACGCACTCCAAAGGGAAATCAGTGTGGAGCCCTGAATGATTACCTTATTTAGACTTTTTTCTACTAACTTGAGGATGCTCACAGAGGAATAGTACCAAGGGTTTCAATGTTCTACTTGGATACGATGAGGTGGAGAAGGATGTGAGTCATGTAACCAAAATTTTGGGCTTAATGGGGTTGGCGTGATGATGGAGGATAACTATTGACCGTGTTCGAAACACAACATCCAAATCGTGTGACCTGAGATGGGAACTACAAATGAGCATCAAATGATGAACAAATTCGCAATGCAGGACTTGAATCAATTTGTTTCTCAAAACCCTTGATGACGTTGGCCTGTAATAGTAGGAGAGCCCTTGGGCCAAGCATCTATGCCATTCAGGGTCCTTTTGGATGTGAAAGGTGATGCAAGCCCTAATGAAGGGGAACATGAAGCCTAAGAAATGGGTGAAAGAATGTCTGAGTAAAATCCGACATTCCAAGTGATTAACCAGAGTAACCTTGAGCACATTGGTGAATCACTGAAGAGGATCGAGGGTCTTATCTTGAGAGCGGCCGATTTGAAACGACGAGTATAGCACAAAAGGATGGAGAACTCTTAGAAGAAGAAGGTAAATGATGTGGTTGTTAAAAAACCTGATGTGAATGAGGACATAATCCCATACCACACCATATACTCCTCTCTCTAGGGGAATTCAGTCCAAGGGGCCAATATGAGGTTGGACCCGAAGACTAAACGTCCAGATGGGAATCAAGCCAAATGTAGTTCATGAAGAGACAAAAATAGGGGTAGGATACTCCAACAAGGGGGTGTACGGAACAACTAGTAACCCAATGTGAGTGAGGACGTAATCCCATACCACACCATACGACCCTAAGTGAGAACTTGGGCCAGAGACCCGAGAAATTCGGGGGAAGTGAGTTTTGGCCACGACCAGGATGTCACGACCAGATTGTAGTTTAACATCTTGTAGTGAGGACTAAAGTGGGTAAGATTCCCCAACGAGGGGGTGTATGGCACGAAAAGTAACCCGACGTGAATCATGATGTAATCCCATACCACACCGTATGACCCCAAGAGATAACTTGTGCCAGAGGCCCGAGAAGGCCGAGGGACCGGGGGTTGGGCGTTCTGGCCAACTGTTGTCATATGACCTCTTATGTGGGTGCTGCCTCCTCATAGCTCCTAAGCCCACATGAGCAATGCTCTGTGTGGGAAACAAGGAGTAGTACCTGGCTCTCCCATTTATATAGGGGTCATATAGCTAGCATCACCCTAGGGAGACTGTAGCTTGAAGGTGCGGCGGGGCATGATGAACCACTACACTCACTCTATGGGACTTATGGGGGTGTTGATAATGACAAAGGATAGCTGTTGACCATGTTCAAAACACATCGTCCATATCATGTTACCTGGAATGGGAATAACAAATGAGCATTGACCACTGACTAAATTCGCAATGTGGGACTTGTATTAATTTGTTTCTCGAAACCCTCAAGGACGTTGGCCTGTAATGGTAGGAGGGCCCTTGGGCCGAGCATCCATGCCATTCGGTGGTCCTTTCAGACACGAAAAATGATGGAGCCCCAATTAAAGAGTGTGAGTAAAGCATAAGTATGCTTGTACATTTCAACATTAAGAAGGATGGTGAATGTGGCGGAAGTCTCTGGGGAATGGGACGCTTGGTGGGACCATGATGAACTCAACGTGGATTAAGGAAAAAGCCTGTGCCACACCATATGATTTGACCAGAGGGGAGACTTCAGAGTTTGGGCTGGGCCAACAGAAAACATGTATGGGTGTTCCTTCGTATGCCATGTGGATCAGAATCATGACATACGTAGTTCTTGAAGGCCATGTAGTTTAGCATCGTGCGGTGAGGACGTGGGAGAATAGAAGAACATGGAGGAATCACATAGTGCAGTCATCAAAACTTTGACATGAGTGGGGCCAAAGAAGCCTTTACTACACCATGTAAGGACCCACCGAGAGCACTACACCCAAGGGGGTAGTCAAAGAGAAGAATTTGGGGCTGGACTCAAGATGAGGCATCTGAGCATTCTTATGTATCCGATGCGGATGAGAATCAAGCCTTACATAGTTCTATGGGTGTAGTTTAGCATCATATGGGATAGTATATAGTTTAAGTTGTGTGGTATGTAGTAGTTTATGGTCTTGTAGGACCCAATACAATGTAAAGGCGTGTGGGACCTAAGCAGTTTAAGGTCATGCGGGACCCGGTAGTTTAGGGTTGTGTAGGACTGGTAGGTTCAGGAAAAGTATTGCTAGAGGAATTTGGCATTAGTGGGAGGTGTTATATGCTCACCATCCATGGTTACCAAGGTGTATGCACCATTGGGATTGACCTTGTCCACTACATAAGGTCCTTCATATTTGAGCTCCAACTTGGGTGGTTTCCTTCCAGGTATCATTGGTGTCTGAAGGGCCAGTACGAACTCGCCTAGCAAGAAGGAACAGAGGCGAACATTCTTGTTGAAAGCTCTATCCATCTTATTCTGATGCCTTTCTAGATTGTGCAGGGCATGAAGCCTGTGCTTGTCAAGTGCCTCCAATTTGGCCAGATGAATTTCAGCTACTTTATCTGGAACCTACTGATCATAGACCACCGTGCGTAATGAAGGCAACTAAATCTCAATAGGCAGGACGACCACCGCCCCATACACCAAGAAGTATGAGGTCACATGGGTGGAATTACGAGTCATCATTTGATATGCCCAGATGGATTTGGGTATCTTGTATGTCCAAATCTTCTTGTTATGACCAACCATCTTCTGCAAAAATTTAGAGAAGGTTTTTTTAAACACCTCAATATTCCCATTTCCTTGCACATGGTAGCGGGAGGTATGGTTAGAACAGATGTCGTACTTAGAGTACAAATTCTTCAACTCGGTTGCCATGATGTTGGTGTCGTTTTCAGTGAGGATACTGTCAGGGACTCCAAATTGGTAGATGATATTGGAGCTCAAGAAGTCAAAGATAAAACGGACCTTGACCTCATTGAGTGGATCTACCTCTGCCCACTTCAAGAAGAAATCTTTAGTGGTTAGGACGAACCTACACCGACGAGCTATCGCCAGTGGATATGGTCCAACGACATCTAGTCCCCAAACTGCAAAGGGCCAAGAGTACTTAGTAGTGAGGAGAGGCTCTAGTGGCCGATGCATTAAGTTGGAAATAACTTGGCACACATGATATCTCTTGGTGAACTCGATGAAATAATGGATCATGGAGGGCCAAAAGTACACTAGTCTTTGAATATGGTGATACAGCTTCGACCCTGTCTAATGAGCCCCGCAAGAACTAGCATGAACCTCCTGTATGACCTAAGAAATCTCAACTCCTTAAATGCAACAGAGGATAACGCCACAAAACCTATTCTTGTAGAGGATCTTCTCAAGAGTAGGACCACTGTAGAAGGTAAAATACAGTTCACGACGTCAGATTCGCTCGTGCTCGGCCAGATCAGTCGAGAGGCTACCATTTGAAGATACTCAACAAAGGGGCCCCTCAAATCAGGAGTCAGTAAAACCACTGAATCTAAGGACATGAGGGTCATAATTTGGACGCTCTGATAGTAATATGGCTCACATGCAGACCGTCGTCGTCACCTAGGGTGACAGGAGCAATGACTCTCCGATGAGAAAATGTGGATAATCAGATCATCCTGCTCGGGTTCTGCTAGTGATGTAGCCAGGACGGCCAGGGCGTCAGCTCGACTGTTCTGAGATCTATGGATATGAGTAACTTCCGGTCGAGGTGGGAACTGGGCTGTTAGCTGGAGAGTGCACTCTAACAATGGTACGAGCTCCGACATTCAGATGACGTAGCCACCATTGATCTGTTTGATGACTAGTTAGGAATCCCCTTTCACATGAAAATGGGGCACATCAATCTCAAGGGCCGGCTCGAGGCTAGTGATAAGAGCATGATACTCTACCTCATTGTTGGTATAGCCTTCTGACAAAAGGAATGAGTACGAAAAAATAGCTTGTGCTGGGGTGATAAAGACGATACCCAAGCCAACCCTGTTGAGCCTGAGGTCATTTAGCCTCCAGCCGATGGGACTCTAGGAAGCACCATCGAAATGAATATTCTAACATTGG
Organism: Viscum album; assembly: GCA_963277665.1. Taxonomy (NCBI): domain Eukaryota; kingdom Viridiplantae; phylum Streptophyta; class Magnoliopsida; order Santalales; family Viscaceae; genus Viscum; species Viscum album. The sequence continues at coordinate 1,371,287,657 of OY728162.1, read as the reverse complement.
ATGGAATGATCTACTGAGAGGATTGCCTCATCAGAAAAATAAAGATCCATGGACTGGTCTGCCGGAGCTGGATGGGCAGCAAAGAAGTCTGTCAATGCTTGCCCCTCAATTGCTTTCCGAGGGATAAACCTGATATCGAACTGCTGAAGAATCACTGATCAAAGAGCTAGACGACCTATCAACATGGGGCGATTCATAATGTACTTCAGTGGGTCTACTCGAGACACCAGTTGTACCTCGTGGTTCTGCATGTAATGCCACAATTTCTGTACTGTGAATACCAACACAAGGAATCTCTTCTCGATGGTGGGTATCTAGTCTCCATATTGAGGAGCATACAACTGAGGTAGTAAAGGCTGTTTTCTGTCCCCTCATCATTCTTATGGGAAAGAAGGGTTCCAAAAGATCATTCCATGGTTGTCACAAAAAGGACCAATGTATTTCCAGAGACAGGTGGTAGTAGGGCTGGAGGCTGGAGCAGATACTGCTTGATTTCCTCAAACACGGTCTTCCACTCTTCATCCCATTTGTAAGCGGTTCCTTTTTTCATGAGCTGAGAAAAAGGGCATACACTTGCTGGCCAAAATCATAATGAATCAGCGTATGTAGGCCAGGTGGCCTTGAAAACCTCGAAGTTAATGAATATTTCTCGGGGGAGGAATCTGGTTGATGGCCTTGATTTTCTTAGGGCCAATCTTGATAACCTATTACATGACAAAAAAGCTGAGGAACATCCAAAAGGTAACCCCAAAGGAACATTTCAATGGGTTCATCTTTAGGTGGCGAGAACGAAGGAATCCGAACATTTTCTTAAGGTACATGATATGGTCTCGGTGCTAGTGAGATTTGACGACCATATCGTCCACATTTCAGTCCATCAATATCCTGAGGATTGTCTTGAATATGCGATGCATGGCTTGCTGATAGGTGGCACATACATTCTTTATGTCGAAGGGCATGACCTGGTAAAAAAATGTACCTTCTGGTGCCTTGAGGGCTGTGGAATCCTCATCGTTGGGGTCCATTCTGATCTAATTGTATTCGTAGTACCAATCCTTGAAGGAAATTGCTTGGAACCCCACCGTAGCATCGATCTACAACTTCGTCACTGGGTGGGGAAAATCATCCTACTAGCACAGACGGTTGAGATCTCGGAAGTCGATGCAGAATATGATCTGACCATTCTTCTTCCTGACTAGCACTATGTTGGCTTTCCACGTGGGGTACTGGACCTCCTTGACGTAGTTGTCTCGGATGATCTTGTCAACTTCGGCCTCGACCATGGCACCATGAAAAGGGTGCATCTTTCTAGGAGGCTGGTTGAACCCGCGATGATTTTTCGAGAGACCGAGGTGATGGACGACTACCTGAGGGTCTAGTCCGAGCATCTCTCTATAGCTCCATGCGAATACATAATGATTTTGTTTTAGGAAGTCTACGTACCAATGCTGCTCCTCGAGAAGCATGTCAGCATAGATCAATGTGGGTCTCAGATCTGCCTCACCATTGAGGTTCACCTGTACCAATTCATCAACAGTGGCAGAGACGCCCTCTTCAAAGGTGGGGGATCATACTTCAAATCCTCTTCATCAATTGTGGAGGAGGAATCCCCAGTGGGAGGAGCTTCCTATGGGTTGGAAGTTCCTGATGATTGGCCGGTACCTGCCTAAGCGGTGGTTGTCATTGCATCAGGAGATCCTTGTACTGCCGAAACCATAACAATGAAGGTTGTTGACCTGATCCCATCTGGTCTTCTGCCCAAGGGGCCATGATTAATGATGTCAAAGCAAAAGTGGCGCATCAGCTTGAGCCAGTTTATTCCATCCCAGCAAAACAAGGAAGTATAAAGTATCGTCATTTCCATGGGATAGACATCACGATACCTTATGGGAGTAGGGGGCTTAGGGATCACTGAGGCTTGATTCGTATAAGAATACGAAGTGATCTCCCGACGTCACCGTGACCTAAGAATATGCTTCCCCCCTGTGCCAGAGATAACAAAACATTTCCCCATATCAGGGGTCGTGGCTTCCAATTGATGGATCGGGAAGATGTAGGAATCATCCAGACCTGCCTAGGGGTCAGTTGCAATTGCGGTATTCTCGAAATAATTGGCCTGAATCTATTTTTCCTTTCTCTTTTAATAGTCAGCATCCAGGTAGCGGGCTTCAAAAGAGGGAAAAGGAGACACATCACCTTGGATCACACCCACTCATCCATTGAGGGAGTACTTGAGGCACATGTGATACAATGAGGGAGCCACCACATGCAGGTGGATCCATGGTCTACCCATCAATGCATTGTATGTGGTGTCTTGATAGATAACCATAAACTCAGTATTGGAAACTAGGCCATCGAATTGTGTCTTCAAACGAAACTTACTGACCAGGGTCTGTTATGTCTTATCGTATCCCTGGATTTTTCGGTCGGAGGCAGTCAAGTCATCTTAGGATAACCCCATCTTTCACAGTGTCCGTGTCAGGATAAGGTTAATCCCGGAGCTGGTGTCAACAAGACTGTGATGAACCTCCACGCCATTAAATTGTCTTCTGATGTACAGTGGGTGAATGTTCCCCTATATGGGAGAACCTTCATATTCTCTAGATAATGAGATAATTATTTGGTATTAAACATTCTCTATTGCTTCCTCACAAAAGGCCCCTGCAGCTGATACCTCTGTCACAAACTGGAGGGGGCTTCATAAAGCCTCAGTGAGGGCCTCACTCATATCTGTAGATAATCGAAGAACCTCAAGGATTGAAAGCCTTGATGGGAAACTGAAAAGATTATTTAGAACATCATACTTCCACACCAGGCGTGAACTTCTACTAGCAGGAGGTCTCTCAATGACATGTGGTACGGTGGCCCCTGCCGGCTGGGCCGATGGCTGATTGGTGCTGGGAATATCCCACTGCTCAATAGTCGGAGCATACATAATGGCTAACATATGATGGAAGAATGATTGAGACTGGCCTGTAGCAAGGTGTGTTTAGTCGCGACATGTTCGAGGTGGCTCTTCCTGATCCAGTAGCACAAACAGCGGTGAAGGTAGTCCTGATGACACATGATGAGGAGGCCGTGCATACTGAAATCTAAGCTGGACTTGCTGTCTAGTATCAGTGGCTTGGATGGCCTGGCTAGAAGTTCTAACTGATATGACTTGACGACCCATATGGTCGCAGCTCTACTGACGTTGGCGTCAGCTTGGGAAGTTGGGGAGATCCGCCTGGTTGTCCCCATCGTCCGTAGTCATGTAGGGGTTTACCAACTCAATGATGTTAACCAAAGCATACCCTTGACTGTCACTTGAAGAATCATCTACTACTAGGTAGACTCTTGAAGGAATCCCCATCTCTAGAGGCATGATGTTACCAAGAGTACGGGACGATGATGACATTGTCGGGGTGCGTTACTTCCCCTTGTGCCACCAATGTTTTCTATTATGGGAAGAGTCCAGCTGAGATAACGATGAAGAAGTGGTGTCCATAGATTCTAAAGGATCTGGATGATTTATATGTGCATAGATGATACCATGGGCATGCATGATCATTTTTCGAGCCATCAAGTCATCATAATTCTGAGACCCGCAATTAGAAACCTCCTTCCACTTGCCCTCATTGTCGCTGCTACTGTCAGGCCTTACGATGACGCATGCCACTTATGTCGGGGTCATTCCCAACCTGACTATATTGTTATTGACCTGGTCTTGAAGCCAGACATTGAATACATAACACTGCTTGAGAGTGTGCCTCGGGATCTGGTGATAGGGGAAGTTGTTGGGGGAAATCAGTGCGGTTCACCTCTTCTGGCCTTCTGCACTCAGGCTAACTCACAATCACCTGTTCAAAGCCACTCCGAAAGTATCCATGAACTTGATTCTCATTGAATGATAAATAATGGTTTCTTTTTTCTGGAAAGGGGGGACTTGGATCTTGTCCCTGACATGGGGCTAGAGGGGCCTTTCAAGGAGGTGGATCTTGGTTACCCTGCATGGGTGGTGGCTGCACATTGCATGGGGGCACCTGCCGATTCTGAGGCGGCCACTACTGGGCTGGAGGCTGCACTTGTGGTGGTGGGCCTCTGTGGGGTTGCGGAGGCACTTCCACTGGTAATAATTCCAGCTATTCGGGGGCCTCTATTTAGGCCACCCTGGCGGGCTCAGATCTAGAATCCCTCCTTGTGGGTATTACAGGGGGCAACGAACATGCCTGGATGGCCTATTATAGGGCTTATTCCAGGTGCCAGGCCTTATCAGAGAAGTCTCGAAATCCTCCAGGGTAGTTTTGGGTGATCACAGAGGGAACCAATTCTGTCTTAACATTTCCCACACACATCGTCAGTAATTTCTCCTGAGTCAGTGGCATGTGATTGGAGTATGTAATCCCTTTCCACCGGGCGATAAAGTCCACGACACGCTCATCAGGCCGCTGTTTTCACTTGAGGAGGTTTATGATGCTCTTTTTTTGTGTGGTGAAGCTTAACTGGTAGAGGAATTGGCTACAATGGTCCTCTCAGCTGGTCACTGATCCAATGGGTAGCTGGTTGTACCACAAAAACTCAATCCCCTCCAATGTCTGCACAAAACATTAGATCATGGTAGCCTCCTACTACGCTGGAGTCCCAAACATGGGCCCATACCTTGAGGCGAAGTGGGCCAGATGCTTTGGCAGATCCCCCGTCCCATTGAAGGGGAAAATGTGGGATTCCCAAAACCTGGAGGTGTTGGAAAATCATCCACCCATGCTGGATATGGCTTGCTATTAGGTGTGAGTTCCACTTGTTGCATTTCCAGGGCCTCAAGGTGGGAAATGAGTTCCTCCATTGGATCATCTGGGTGGGGGTCACTGTCTTGATGGGGATCCCTAACCACGAGCATGTTTGTGGGTTCTTCCACATGGTAAGGTGGCTCAGCGCTCGTGGAGCGGCTGGTGGATCGACCTACAGGGAAACTTGGGGATCCCGAGCTGGGTTCCTTGGATTTTTGCACCATTCCGGAGGGTTTGGAGAGACATACCACACCTTCTTGACATAAGTTCTGGCCTCATCCCTGTCTGCGGGGGTATGATGGTCAGGACCACCTAGAGGTAGCTCACTGAGGGGAAGTTGTTCCTTCCCCTACTGCCCTTGACTAAGACTACCATAGTCTTCCCCTACCTCTACAGTGCATTTAGTGAGGATGTCATCGAACAACTTCTTCTGTTCGGAAAGTTGTTTGGCACAACACATCCATCTCAAGGCCTTCCTCCATCTTCTTAACTAAGACGGACAGTTCAGAGTGTTTGGTAGCTCCTAGGAGCTCATTAACCTTTCCATGATTTCATCTAAGGACCAATGCCTCAGTGGGCGTAGGGAGACCTAACAGATTCCTCTACTGGTGAGTAACTCTTCCCGATGTATCCAGTAGTGTGGAACACCCTCGGGGGGGGGGGGGGGGATGTCCCCATCAAAAAGGTCCAACTCATTCTCCCCATAAAATATGTTGGCCATGTTGGCAGTGACCCTTCCTGGGGGAATATCATCAATATCACATAGCAAGTCAGGTTGTCGTTGGATGGGACTGAATAGGAGGGCAATATATTGCCCTCATCCATAGATTTTCACTTGGGGGGAAACCTCCTTGATAACCATGTGGAGTACCTTGAAACTCTGAATGCATTACTGTTGGAGGGCCTTACAGAGGCATGTTGACTTGGGGTGCTGGGCCACAGGGAGTGTGGCCAAATCAACTTGATATAATTGCTCATCAATGTCTTCAAAATGTGCTTGGATCCTGGGATAAACCACTGACTGATGACGAAGGTGAAAGTGCATCACCAAGAGGTTTTGGCAGAAACACTCAACTTCCTATGGGGTGAGGGATTCCGGCATACCAAAAATCGGTGCTGCCACGGGCCAGAACATCTCGGGGAAGTGGTCTGATGTGAGGATATTCCATTATCTTTTTTGATCAGATTCAGGGTTTGGACCTTCATTACACCACTCATCAACTAGGGGCGGCTGGGGAACTAGGAGTGGTACTGAGATAGACCGCTGGGATGACAGGCTGTCTAGTGGGGAATACGATGAACGAGCTGACTGGCTGCCAAATCTCGGGATATCTTCCGAAGAGTGTAGAAACATGGCCTCTATGTCGCAATAAGACGAGCTGATAGTCATAGTTTTAGGTGCAGGGGCTAGGGATACTGGCGATAGACCAAGATACTACTCACCCACCATTGATCCCTAGAACAATGCTCCGTGATCTCTAGTCGAGGTAGAGAGTGCTTCTGGTGACGAAAATGGTGATTTCAAGACCGTAACCAGCAGGGTTTCCAGATTTACATTCTCATGGATATACCTTCGTAGGTAGGTGGGAATCTAATATACCTCACATTCCAGAAGTACTAGGCTGATGCACCTCATTCCTGCCCCAGCCCTTGACTCAAACGAGCGAGGGGAGGATTCCTGAGTTGGGTCATATTCCGCTTCAGAGTATAAGAAGCGAAATGGTTTGATCTATATCTGGACCTTCCATAAATCCTTTTTATGATGGAAACAACCTTCCTTCCTATCCCTAGAAGGACCTTCTGGACATGGTAGATTTCTGGCATTAGGAGGTCCTTCAGCCATTCTGGCGCCGGGGTGGGAAGGACTTCCACCGAAGAAATCTGGGGTGTGAGGAGAACCAGGACAGATATCAAAAGGGATATAGGGAGGAACTCTGTGGGAAGTTCTAGATAAGGTAAGACATACACTCGAGATGGTAGGAGTATGGGGAGGACCTCCATGTTTACTTCCACTAGTGAAATCAGTGTGAGGAAGGTCCTCGTACCGATCGAACTGAACATGGGTAGGACCTTCGTGTAATGGGTTGATAAAGCGACGTCGTCCTTCATTCCTCTAGTCACTGAGGTGGGGATGACCTTCACCATAAGTTCTGAAGACATGGGTAGGTCCCCCATATTGTATAGTGACTGGATGCACAATGTCTACATACCAATGGTCTTTGGTGGGAGGAATGACCCCCTATTCGGTGTAGTGGGCACATGAGAGAGTTCTGTGCTAAGAGTCACTGCCGTGGGGAGGACCCTCATTTGGAATGAAGGTAGAAAGTGTAAGAACTCCATGCCGAGACTGGAAGTGGGGAAGGACCACATTCTCTAAGGTAACGGTACGGGAAGGACCTCCGTACAGGGTGGCATCGCTGTGAGATAGTCTGCGGAAGCCATTGCTTGTGTCAGCGACCAAGAGAGCCAACCCAGCCTGCCTGTGGGGTAGTTGGGGCCTCAATCCAGGTTGGGCATATGAATTTCCCTATTCATCATACACAGGGAGTTGGTGGTATGTGTCAGCGGTGGCTCGATCCACAGTAGATACTGACGTTGACGCCCCTTGGTGGGTGTCCTCTTCGGCTTATGCCCGACGCTGGCGTTACATTAGATGGATTGGAGCCGGTGCATGGCTTACCTGATCCTCGGCCAGTAAGACTGGGCGATGACGCTGATGTGGCTGGGTGGGATCCCTTGCTGGGAGCCCCTGAAATTGGACTCTAACCGGGGTGGCCTGGAAAACCCCTACCTTATCGGCGCAGGGAAGGGAGTCGTCGAGGCATTCTAGTGATAGGCTCCAGAAATGATTATATGGTGGGGTGGGGAGTAGTGGCTCCCAATGTGGCCCTTGGGGGCGATGTTGACGATGAGGCGTAGATGCCTTTAAATCCATGCGGGCCATATCCCTCATAGGGATGATCCCCTCATCTTAACGGCACATGAGGTTGTTGATTACCCTATACTGAATAACCTCATATGGGGAGATGGGGCATGGTCACCCCATGGACATGGGTGTAGAGGCCATTGGGGAAGATGAGGCACTGCGCAGGACTGCCGCATTGGTAATACCCATGCCCCTGAGTCGGTGGGCAAGCGGTGATCGAGTTCCAGACGAAACATCCTGATTTCTGAAAGCAGGGAGATTAACTCATCAGTGCGGAAGGGAAAATGAATCAACAACCAGTGCCTCATCGTCATCCCATCTTCCATGGCTGGTAAGATGGATCCACACTGACAAAATCTCATACCGAGAGATCCAACGTTCTACTGCCCCAAATTTTAGTGAGTTTCACGCCATGCCTGCTATTTTATTGGTGGGACCCGACACCGGATATCTAGATCCGATGACACGCTAATCCACTAATGTCTCGAATGCTACTAATCTTCATTTTGAGGAGAATATCTTCATGTCGGGTTCACCATTTCTGTTTCCGACTCTTTATCCATAGCACACGCATCCTTCTGCTTGAGGAATAAAGGCACAGTTTTGTTACCCCGCATTCCCGCTTTTTAAAGGCGGGAAGAATTCATTGCCTATTCAGGGATGTTTCCTCCTTGATCAAAATGGGGTGATGGGATGTCGTCACTTCTTGTCGTGGATTCCTCATAAGAACTTGTCACCTAGTCTAGGTCTCTCTTATAGACTTAAGACGTTGTTCATGAAACTCTTTCTAGAACCATATCTTCATGGAAACTAGTTAATTACACTGCTTCTGTCAAGAAATTCCAAAGGTTCCAGTCAAGACAGCAACCATCGTTCAGGGGGGTAATCACGTTGGACATCACTGGCATGTTTAGACACTGGAACACTGGAACATCTGGGTTTCTCTACCTTATTATAGGGCTTCTCGAGGGCACAGAAGCCCGAGAAATCATGTGTCAAATGCAAGGAATTATATAACATAGGTAGGTCTCTGATGTTTTCTTTAGATTCCCATTTTTAACATTGGGTATGCCACAATTTTAACATCCAGTGGAGACGGATCAGACTGATCAAAACACTTTCTAGAGTGGATCAGATGAGTGTAACCCCTAGAGGACACACTGATGTAGGTGGGTTGACATGACCTCACTGGGATGTGGCAGCCCATGTAAGAATCAAGATGGATGATGGGGTGCAGATTAAAATGGGTGGTGAATGGGATAGAACCGCCTTTGGGATGATGGTGATGTCGGGCTTGAGTCTTTTGGAGACTTTCTACGTATCCTCATGGTAGGGAATCAAAGTCTGCATAGTTCTGGATGACGATGGGACGTCTGTGGAGGCGGACCATGAGAATGGATGGATAGATGTGACCCAGAGGAAGTGGAACCTCTAGGTTTGGTCATGAACTTCCCAAGACACATAGGCTCGATGGAAAGGTCAGGATATGAGCTTGAATTGGGGTGTACACATAGGACAACAACCCAATGATTTGTATGGGGCTTTATGCATGGTTAGAAGCCTGAGTTGGTCTGACGCCACTAGGTTGGACCAAATATGTGGGTCCTAGCATAGGGGAATACAACGGCTTGCTGATGAATAATGGTCACAGTGGATTACCGCTGATCAGGATACATTGGATTACCGTTGATTGAGGGACACACCAGATTACCACTGATTTGGGGACACAACGGTTTGCCACTGACTGGGGGAAAACAGCTTTCTGCTGATTGGGGGACACAACGGCTTACCGCTCACTGGGGGAAACAGTGGCTTACCCCTGACTGGGGGAAAAATGGATTACCACTACATGGGGTTTATAGTTTAACATCGTGCAGGACGAAGGTGAACCAACATGAATAAGGACCTGGGGTCCAGATGGATGGTGTGGGAAAACTGACGCGAAGGGGGGGGGGGGGAGGGTCGGAATGACACAGTGTTGGGCTTGAACCTCAGGGAGGCTTCCTACGTACCTTTCCATGGAAAGGATCAAAGACTACATAGTTCATGTGGTGTTTGGGGCTTACACTCTATGCTACCCAAGGTGTTGGTGAACTGACGTGAAGATGGTTGGAACAACCGGGGTGGTGGTCTTGAACCTTGTGGAGGCTTCCTACGTACCATACCGTGGCAAGAATCAAAGAACTCATAGTTCAATATGGTGTTTGGGGCTTACACTCTAGGCTTCCCAAGGTGTTGGTGAACCGATGTGAATATGGTTGGAATGACCGGGGTGGTGGGATTGAACCTCAAGGGGGATTCCTACATACCTTGCCTTGGCAAGGATCAAAGACTATGTAGTTCAGGTGGTGTTTGGGGCTTACACTCTAGGCTGCCCAAGGTGTTGTTGAACCGACGTGAAGATGGTCAGAACGACCGAGGTGGTGGGCTTGAACCTCATGCAGGCTTTCTACGTTCCCTGCCTTTGAAAGGATCAAAGATCTCATAGTTCAGGATGGTTTTTGGGGCTTATACTCTAGGATTACCAAGGAGGATTTCATGGCCGATGTTTACTCTAATCCCACGTGATTTTTGCTCGGTGTGAGAAACGAGAGGCAGTAGAGACCTGACGATCACGTCACGAAAGGTGCGTCTGTGGGAAGTGGTGTGGGGATTACGTGTGGTTAGCAGCCCAAAGAGAAAACATGGGCTTAAACACGGTTCGCAGCTCAGGGATATGGAGATTGGGACTTACTCCAGGGTGGAGGCCTAGGTGGTGACAATGCCCTACAGGAGAGGGATTTGGCACGAAAGAGAGGAGGAGCACCATTCCCCATCACACTCTTTTCTGGCCATGGGAACCACAAAATAAAAGAGGAGCAGCGGTGCTACCTCCTGCAAGAATGGGTAGGGGCTTACACCAAGGTGGTTTCCATTTCCCCATAGACATATGCCACCTCAACAAAGAGGATATCATTTTATGTGAGGAATGACTTCACTCCCGTGGAGACCAGTGGGCGTAGAGAATGTCCAAGGTGGGGGACCCCACATAGGATTCATGGGGTGGGGTCACAGGTTAACGTCATGTGCTAGGGATGATAGTGATTTGCAGTTTATCATCCTATAGCTCAGACGAGGCGGGTTTGCTCTGCACCCCTAGGAATTACATAACCGGTACCCTCTGCAACTTGGTGAAGATAAGGGACAGGCAATGCCGTGATGGAGGGGTGTTGTGAGGTGTTTCCATTGGGGTTCCATGTTAGCATGGAAATACAAAGAAGCAATAGCTGTTAGTGTGCTTATGCAAATAAGCATGAGGCGACACAACACAATGTGAAATGTCACCCAAGGGACATTGAAATTTATTCGTGCAAACCAGAAGGGCTTCACGGGAAATGGAGTTGTAGAGAAAAAGGGACCATAATTAGAAGCCTTGTGAATCTATTGTGCTACATAAAGTAGAGGGGGTTCGTGAAGGCATGTGATTCATGAAGTGAAGTTGTCTAGGCTAGGAATGGGGAATAGGTGCATATGGGAGGAGCTTCGTGATGTGGAAAGGTACTCGTGAAGTAGGGGTTCCTCGTGAAGCAGGGTGTCATGAAGCAATGTGCATCTCTAAGAACAATGACCCTGCATTAGAATACAGGTCATGTAAGTGTGGAGGGTGTTTTTTGAATCATAAATGCTTTACGACAACTTGAGTCACCATGGCGATCTCCTTCCTTCGCGTAGGCCCATGGGATTCATGAAAGGAATACCTCTCAGAAGAGGGGATCAATTAATGCCAAGAGAGAGGCAATTCGCTAAGCAGAAGTACCTTGAAGAACTCATGGTTTGTAGAGAAAGAGGTGCCTCATGATTTGAGAGTTCAGAAGGCGAAAGGTCGGATGCACCATCTCTTGGGCTTGAGGGGAAACCTATATTTATAGGAAAGAGGTACTGCGAAGCAGGGTTCGGTCGGCGTGAATCCGAAACTTTCCACGCAGCGGGTCATGAATATCAACGGGGTTCACAGAGCCATCTCGCCTCCTTGCTTCATAGTGGGTCTCGAATGTCAAAGTGGTTCATGGAGCCATCCCACCTCCTTGCTTCATGGCGGGTCAAAAACGTCAAAGGGGTTCGTAGATCCATCCTACCTCCTTACATTGTAGCAGGTCGCAAAGGGGATCTCTTGCACCGACCACATGCTCCATGGGCTTCACGAGGCAGTCCCTAATTCTTTCAGGATGTTATGTTCGCCTCCAATTTTGGCGTCAACAGTGATGTTAAAGGAACCCTTTTACAATTATTTTTTTATAATTGTTGAACCCTTCCCTTCAATAACACTTATGTAAACAGCAACTTATAAGTGCCATTAAAGTCCCTTTACTTACGCTGTTAAAACCTAGTTTGTTTTGGTGGATGTTATGTAAAACATAAATAATGTTTAAATCAACAAACTTTTACTATATGAAATAAATGAGATCCAATAGTATTTAAAACATCTCATAGTGATTTATAAAAATAAATTAAAATTAAGAGGAAATAAAAATGTAAGTTTCATAACTTGTGTCTCTATAATAATAACTCCATAACTACCTATAAAACTTTCAAGATATAGGTGCTTCTACTTTCCCAAAAACCATATGAAATTTCACTTTTACTAATATATTATGTGATTGAGGAGCATCAATTAAAGTCACACCTTGTTCTATTTATTCTTACATACAGTTTGGATAACTAAATCCATCAAGATTTATAGTACAACTAGACAACTGAACCACTGATTACCTAATAAAATTCTAAGAGGATATACTAGTAAGTGTGAAAGGATTATTTTACCATAATGAATTAAATATCCTAGATATAGAATAATAAATAGGTATAACTCATTTCTCTATCATCATAGGTATACCATTTTTAGAAACTATTATGATAAAAAGATGTTATTGAGGAATCCCTTTCAATTGATTTTGGAGAAAAAATTGTTAATTTAATTATTATAGATTCTATGAATTATCCTTTAGAATAAAATTATATTTTCACACTATATTGTTATGAAATTCCTTTTTATTCATAGGAATTGTTTTTGAATGTTAAATTAAATAATTAATTTAAGTGCTTCCCCAGAGTCACCAAATCGTTCTGATAATTCTTTTTTTAAGATGAACTTAGTATAGAACCAAATCTATGTAGTGATCAACCTGAACAACTATTTGAAGTGAAATTAATGATATACTTAAATTTTCATGTATATTTTCTAATTTACACATATATTTTTAAATAATAGTAACCATCTAGTAGACACCATCACTGGAGCACACACCTAAACTAGAAATCAAGCTGCTTCCATCTAATTTCAAATATTATTATCTTAAGGAACACACTAAAGTTCTAAAAATAATTTAAAATAAAATATAACATATTCAAGAAAACTAACTATTAACCATCATGAAATACAACAATAAGGCTATAGGTTGTTAACTAGAGGACAAAACTAGGATTGGTGAGATATTTTTTTCAACAATACATCATGAAAATGAATTAAAATATCTGAGAAATCCTAAAAGAAGGATAAAAACAATCCATATGGAAGTTGTAAAAAAGAAAATTAAATGATTTTTATAACATGGTTTGTTTTTTTAAAAAAATTATAAATATTCAAATAATTTTTGTAAGGCATGCATGAACGTCCAATTTTCTCGTTGAATTAACAAAACTATGAAAATTCATTTATAACATTTATTTTTCAATAAAATTATTGATGTATGGGGTATAAAATTCATTAGTTCATTAAATATTTATTTTATATTTAATTTATTCGGTTATCATTAGATTATTTTTCAAAATAGATTTAATCCAAATCAACTAGAACTAATGATTCAATAGTTGTTATTAAATTTCTATGATCACACTATTTTTATAGGTTTGAAAAAACATTGGAAATATTCAGTGATTAGGTTTCTCATTTCTGGAAATGAATCCTGATAGGACCCATGAAGAGATATTGAGTGTAGAATAAGACTTATACTTCTTACTATTCATAAAAAAATGGGTAGGTCTAGGTATCCAATAGAGAAATGAATATAATTATATAAAGGATATCCCATCCCAACTAGAAATAACATAGGAACATATTAGAGGATTCACTTTGGGAATAAAAAACTACCTTAAAACCCTTAGGTGTGTCCAATTTTATAATAGATTATGGTAAAAGATATAACTTTCCTATTTAAATATATCACAAGGCCCATTAGGTGATGAACAAAATTAACCTAGAATTCAGAAAAGAAATTGAGCATTGAATTTCCAAATAGTGGAAGTTGAGGAACTGAGGAGGGAAGTATATGATAACTCCATAGTGTACAAAGAAAGAACCATGTCTCTCTTTGATAAAACTATTTTTAGAAATTATTTCCATGTTAGTGATAAATTTATATTGTTCTCTTGTGGGATGAAACATGTTAGGTACTACTAGGAGATTAGTGTGGGATTACATTGGGGTGGGGGTGGGGGTGAATCGGAGTATAAAATGTCTTTCCCAATTAAAACATTTTTTTCCTTTTAACATCTTAGTTATCCAAAAATAATATTGACCTATCAACCTTGAGGGTCACTTGTTATGATCTTTTACTAGATATATTTTTGATTTATTGATTTGTTTTCTTGTGTATAAATAAAGTAAATAGAGACACCAAATTTTACTTATCCTATCCTCATTGGGATACATCCAAGGAGAATTCATCAATATTGTTCCATGAAACCAATCACTATTAAGCACACTACTCTTCACAGGGTCCATTCCACTGTACACTTGTTTATGTATAACCCACTGATTCTATTGGGTCACTCCGTTAAATGATCTTTCTAATAATCACCATCAATGGAAAATACCAATTTAACATAGTTTATGGAAATGTAGTTCCCTTCACAAGATTCACACGAATGGTCACATTGAGTGTGTATCGGTTATTTTAAAGTCCACTTTCTATTTCCACAAACATTCTGTGATATCCCCTCAAACAATATTCTTATTATTTCTTGAATAAAGTATATAATATCAGGTTCAATTAATAATAGGGAATTATCCCTTCTTCATTATAAATATATTTAATGGTATTCAACTTCCTCTTCTTCTTTACAGATATTCACATAAAACTCATCTTTCACACAGATATTGAGATATGAAAGGGTCCAAAGGTCTCTCCCTTCTCACTTACTATAGAAAAATAATGTGTACACAAATATTCTTACCCAAATATTTCCATATTAAATGGATGATATATCTTAAAATACGGGGGATATTGATCTAATAAATTTACAATTTACAATTCCTTAATACGACCTTGAAACCAACCATTAACTTCCTCATAAAACTACCCCCTAATATCCTCTATTTACAGTTAACCATAAATACATTATGAAACATAATTAAATATCTTTATAGTGTGGAATAAATCAATATTTAATTCTCAAATTTTAATAATGAAATAACCATTGATTTAGTATATAATCATGGTCTAAAACTGAGACACATGATTATGGAAGATTTAAATATCCTTCCATGCATGAATAGAATTATTTTTATGTAATTTTGTGCATCACTCATCAAAACACCTTAATCCACAGTGTAGTGAATAACAATTTCCCATTTTAACATCAAAACTATGAGAACTATCTCACGGTCCTATTATATTGATTTTTTTTATATTTACTCATTTATTACACTATGATAATCACTACAAATTGTTAAAAAATCCTTTCCCCATTTTAAATCCAACATGTTGGGCACTATAGAATGGTCAACTACTCTTGGAAATTTTCTGTTGTAGCTCCACCAGATGACCACAACCACCACCACACCCATAAATTTATTTCTCATGTTCTAAATATATCCTCCTGGACAAATACACCTTTCTATATGGTATATTCCCTTCTATTGGAGTTGGTTCCCTATAACCGAATTACTTATTACCTAATTACAAGTTTTTCATTGTTAGTGATGATTTCTTATCACATCATGAATGTTACTATTTATGAAATTTTAATGTGATATTTTACTAAGATCATATATAATGTTAAAAGGAATAAGGAGTTCCCCACTATAATGAGAACCTTGTGGTTCCATGATATTATTCTTGAAACTTGGTCTATGGTAAAATGGTATTATATTTTTTGACATAAAACAATACATGATATTAGGTATAGGAGGTTTATAATACATTAAAAATCCTTCTCAAGGTGTTAACCCTTGGTAATCTTTAAGATATTGTGTTATAAGAAAACCCGTTAAAAGGAAATCCACATTTCCTTTTGACATTGGATGGTCCTATCTATGGACATGTGTATTCATCCTTATACATTACGATTATCATTAATAGACATCACGATTCACATAATTATATGTATTTATGAAATCCATAATGACATATATTCATGAAGAAGTATGATACATTGGTTATCTCACAAGTGATATTGCATTAATCGATAATGCCGGAACATATTTATCCCTTCTGTCCCTAAATGGATGTTGATATCTTAAAACCATTGATGGGAATATAATTTCCAATATAAATCCATGGACATTGTGTTCAGTGGGTGAGTTAATTTTTGGAAAACAAAAGAAAGAGTCATTGACCATATATGTAGATGACATCGACATGCGACCTACTTTATTAAGGATATGATAAAGGGTTTATAGTACATGGTAAATTTTTTGTAGGAGGTGGGATATTGTTTAAATTTTAACTACTTTCTCTATTGATTACATTGAATATTTATAGAGACTAAATTTTATCTTTAGGTGGTTGTGCCTAATTCCACCCATAAAGTGGCCTAGAGGGTCACACACTAAGTGTATCTACAATCTCAGTAAAATTATATTATTAAATTTAACAGGATAAAAAAATAATATTTATTCAGGTTCGGTTGATCACCATATCACAATATATAAAATAATAAGTGAGTAAAATAATAATATTTTTTAATGTCTAGTGAATATAATATATATTTATCATAGAATAATGTAGTGACATTTGTTTATTAAATAGTCATTATTCAATGATATGTAAATGTTGATGAGGGGTGGTGAACTGAGCTTAATAGTTCTATTAGAAATTATATAAATGATATTTGATTATATTTTTAATTCATTTCACATGTATGTGTTTTATAATAATATTTACATTATTATTATTTTACATGGGGTTAACTAAGATTTATGGAATTGGGAAAGGACTTCTATGAGATATGGCAACTCTTAACCTACCATAATAAATATCTAATAATATAACATTCTTAAAATATAATTAGTTTTCAGAATAGATGAAGTGAAACATTATTAATCCTTATGGGTAGATTAAGATATCTAAATTGATACTGTCCCCTACTCCCCTAGTAAAATAATAAATCATCAATAGTTAATCCTCTTATGAGAATAATTATATTGTGATCAACCATGAAGAAAAAAAGTTATTAGGATAGAGAACTTGGTGATTCTATAATGGTGTTATTAGATTATAGTGCATGTGTGGATCACCACTATAGTAATTTTACACTTGGATCTGATAGTGAAATTATGGTGCAATGAGATCTATTCCACATGACCATCAATAAAAGTTGAATTATGAGGTAAGGAAATTCCATATATGCTCATAAATTAATTATAAATTAGATGTGAAGATCATCTGGTTTTGGATTCAATATTTTAATCTAGTAATGTAATATGTTATTTTCATTGGAAAAGATGTTTTGTTCATGTGAATAAATGATTACAAGTGATTTGGGAATAAATGGAAAAATGGTCATACCATCCAAGGATGCTTCTATTGAGCCCAAAAGTTGTAATTGGTATCAATGTGGTTAGATGTTTAATTTATAATTATTTATTATTAATTGAATGACTGAATTCCCTTGTGTTTTATCTTACTAAAATTTATCATTTTAATATATTACATCATCATATATCCTCTTCCTTTATACATAATAACAAAACTAGTAATTGGTGAGTGATTATTATACGAAGAAACAATTGATTCACACCATCTAAATGTGGAGATGGTTCTTCCTAGAGAAACATAGTGTACATGATGCGTACTTCCTGGATACTCACTGTGTTTTTTTATTTCCATGTTCATATATTTAACTATCAGGTAAAAATTAAAATAATAGGATTTATGATCGAAATATATATAATGAATGTGTAGATCCAGATAGGTTGGAACATGGCATGCAGAATAACACAATGTAAAAGTACCTTATATGTCGTGTAGTCCCTATCTCTCATGGTTAAGAACAAAGAGTGTCATATAAATACATGTATCAAATAAAAAATATGGTGATAGAAATTTTGTGCCACTTTGAGGTTATATGACAAGTATTTTAGACTATAATCCATTTACCTAAATGAGTTCCATAGAAAGGAAAATACCGGGTCCCAAGTCATGTTCTGTAGACATGAGTTGAAGACATGTATGTGGCATGTATTTTTGTTCATTCCATATTGTATGCTTCTCATAGTTTTTTCTAATTATCATGGAAATAATAAATAAATATATACATAAACCTATTGATTAGGTTTTCTATGAATCATTTATTAAACAGTGCACACCATGTCATGAGATTAAAAATTATATATTAAATTATTTTCTATGTTAATTTTTTGATGAAAATAAGAGGTTTCCTCTAAGTAAAATTGTGTAAAAAGAAATTTTAAATGAATTTAATTCTGTTTAAAATTTTAGATGATGGCGAGTTGAGGAAGGTTGAATGAAATTAAGATAAATTGAATTAATTTGATTAACTCATAGAGTGTTATCTTAATTAAATAATGAATCAAAGTAATTGATAACTGGTTTGAAAATGAATGATTATTCTTTATGGGTTGATGACAGTGATATTAATCTAGACCTTTTATGTGATTGTTTTCTTTTAACTTACTTTGGATAAATTATTATTGATTTCCTATGAGTTATACCTTTATATTATGTATGAGCCTTCATTCTCACTGTTTCTTTTTGGTAAACCCATTTTATCTAATATATTATATCTACTCACATGCATGTGTTATAATATTATATAATGATGGAGATCCCATGTAAGAGGAGTGGTTTTGAGTATAGGAGCTGAGGTGAAACCAATTGAGGTGATACATAAAATCCAAGGGGGAATGCTGGAACATGAACCAAGATATAATTCAAAGTGTGTTTCCCTTAGGTTAAAGGGTTTGATTAATATCATCTAGATAATATAGCCAGTAGATAATATCCTGATCTTGAAACTTATATTTAATTTTATATAAGTTTAATGGTTAATTATTTATTCTTGTGAATTCTACTTGGTCATCTAATAAATGAGTTAACAAGAATCCAAGGTGGAATAAAATATAACTAGATTACGTGTAAATGTTTTATCAGACATTGTTAATAACTTAATTAAAATAAACTTAATATTAAAAATCCTTGAGAAAAGGATAAAATGGGATTTATTAATGAGGATAAAAATTAAAAACTAAAATATTAAGTTGGTATAGACTTCCACTACTTAAGTTAAAATTTTCCTAGTAGTTTGAAGTGATTAGATGCCCCAAGATGGGGTGATTTTTATTATCATGGAACTTTGAACATTAATTTTCTAGTTGAATTAACTTAATTAACATTAAGGTTAAACTTCGAAATCATGAATTTGTGTAACTAAGAGGCTATGGTTTATGAAACCTTAAAATATTATTTCATTATTGGGATCCCACTCAACAGATAAAGGTACTAGGAGTTAATGTAATTAGGTATTTATGCCTACCTAAGACCCCTCAAATAGATTGTCAAGAACATGTCTGTGTAATGAGAAGGGAATATGGATCCTTTCCACTATAATATCTATGAAACAATATATTCTAAAACTAATTGTTAGGGATATTGAGTTTCAAAAAATAGTGGGTGATTACTCGAATTTAAATTTTTTTATAGTTATCAATCTAGTTTTGAAATCAACCAAATTACTAATTATATACTCTTAATTTTAGAAATGGAAAATAAAATGGAAAAAAATTATACCTACAATATATACTAGAGATAGATAACCTTCTCACCGACGTAAATTTCTAGGAATGGTATAGGTGCTTCTAAATTATACTATGCCTCAAATGAAAATTGTATGTGCTAGAGACCCACTTCCTGATTTCATTTCCAAAGAGGCTAATGATGAAGGAGTATCACCCAATTTGAAACATGTGGGTGAGACTATGGATTTATTATGATTCATTATATATTCCTTATACAATTAGGTTTTAATGAAACATGAGGATATGGATGACTATAACAAAATTTATAACCTTAATGGTCACTATCAAGAGAAGGCGAGATCAGAGATATATGAGATATTGAATTCACTATTCACATATAATATTGGAGAGTCATCTCCAACTGGGGCACATGCAGTCAACATAAAGGTATATATTGATCAATTAAACATCCTGGGCCTTAATATCCCTGATTATCTGAGAATACATCTCATTCCATTCTCACTAGCTAAAAAATTCTCCAGTTTCATTGAAAATTATAATATGAAAAATAGTGAGAAGAAATTTTTAAAAATTCTTACACTTATTCTTTAAGTGGATAAAGACATGGGGAGAAAAAAACTGATCTTCTAATGGTAATTAAGAAGAGAATGAACAAGTTAAAGAAATAAAAGACTCATTCAAAGTCTAAGACTATGTAGAATCATCCTTCTATGAATAAAAAAATCCAAATGAATGGAAATGAATACGATGTGGTATGTTTTTCTTGTGCAGAGAGGAACTATTTCAAGGGTAATTTAACCCACTCAAATAAGAAAGGGAAAGCTTCAAATGTATTTTTTTATCGAGTGTAATATTTATATATTTACAATTTAGTTTTAGATATTGAATGTTTTTCTCACATTTGAATCCAAATATTAGAAAAAATTTGATTTTGAAAGGTTTAAATATGTGAGGTGGATCTTCAGGCTGCTAGTGGAGCAAGGCTAGCTATATTATCAATTGAAGACTAGCATCTCACATTACATAGATTATTGAATTTGGTTTTAAAATACCTTTATTATGATCCTAGTGTTCCTAAGAACATTATTTATACTTCTTATTTAGATATGGATGAATTTTAATTTCTTTTGGAAATAAAAGCTGCTAATTTAATATACATGGTACATGTTATGGTACGTAAGAATTAAATATTGGTATTTATGTATTAAATTATTAAAACAAAAAATTGTAAATTAATAACAAAAACTGATATTCATGACTCATATGACACCCAGATGTGGAATCATCGTATTGTTTATGTAAATGCGAAGCATTTTACAAATCCCTATCATGATGGTTATTTATACGCTTTGGAGATAAAAACACTTAAAATATATCATTATTGATTACAATGATATACGACCAAAGAATCATTCAATTTCCATGTTGAAATGCCCATATATATTCTAGAATTAGTACACATTGACATGTGTAGACCTATTTAAGTAGTAGCTATTCATTGATTCTCTTAATTTAGTACATTTACTAATTACTTAGGTAGATATGGTTATCTATACTTTATTAGGTATAAGTCTAATTACTTTAAGACATTAAAATTTTTTATAAATGGGAATGATAATTACATTGGTAAGAAAATAAATATACTTTGATAAAATTGATGTGGTAAATATCTTAACTATGACTTTATCAACTTTCTATGAGTCCATAAGATTTTATAAATCATAGTGGAATGATTTTATTGAGAAGAAGAGTCATACCTTGTTGGAAATAATAATTTCAATGATGATTCTCAAAAGACATACATTATCCTTTTAGGGATATTCATTATATAAAACATTATACATACTTAAAAGAGTACCAACCAAAGTGGAAAATAGTATTCACTTAATTTTATGGAGTGGAAAGAAGCCCATTTTCACATTCTTGCGCATGGGGTTGTGAGGTGTTTTTCATGGCTAGATCAAATAAAAAAATAGTACCCAAGGTATGGAGTGTGTCATTATTGGGTATCCCAAATAAGGTGATACTACATATACAACCCAAAAAATAAGAATGTGAATATTGTAAGTAATTCCATATGTCTTTAGAGGTACCACATCCTCAAGGAGAATAGTGGTAGAATGATTTAATCATATGATGTTGTTGCTCAAGATACACAAGAGTTGGTATAGGAACCAATACTTCAAGTCCACATAGATGAAGTTACTAAAACATTAGTACTGTATAGGAGTGCTAGAGAGGTATGAGAACCCGATAGATATGGTTTTCTATTTAATAATGATAATGAATCATTATTAGTTGAACATTATGATCCAATAAACTATAAAGAGGTAGTAGAGAGATCAAAATCTATATCATGGAAATAAGAACTAATTTATGATATAGATTCCATGTTTTAGAACTAAGTATTAGTTCTAATAGATCCACTAATTTATGTAAATGCTTTTGGGTGTAAATGTATTTTCAATAGAAAATTTGTCATTGAAGGAAAAGTAAATATCTTTAATGAAAACAAATTGAATAAAGGGTTTAGAAAACTTCAAGTAATTGATAATGAAAAACTTTTTATCCTTTTTAATGTTTAAATCCATCAGAATTATTCATTCCATAATTAATTACCATGATTATGATATTTTTCAATTTGATGAGAAATTTTATTTTCTTAATAGTAACCTTTATGTGGATGTGTACATGACATTAAAAGAAGTTTTTATGGCTCTAGTAAATTTTAAAAAGGTATAAATGTTTCCTATATCCATTTAGGGGTTGAATAAAGCATCAGTACCGTGGAAAATTTTGTTTGATAAATCCATAAATGAATTTGGTTTCATTAAGAACAAATACAAGCCATGTGTTTACATGCAGTTTAGTTATATTATGGTTTTTTTCATTGTATTATATGTTGATGAAATATTTATAATTGTAAATAATATACCAACATTTAAAGAGGTTAAGGTATGGTTTTGAATGTTCTTCTTCATGAAGGACATAATAGAAGCATCCTATATTAGAAGGAAAAAGATCATGTGTAAAATATATAAGAGGATTCTTGGTCTAATCAAAATATATCAAATTATCAGATACTAAAGAGGTATAGTATAGAACAATCTATGATAGTATTTTTTCCAGTGTCACATTGTGTAAATATGTACTATAAAACGTGTCCTCATACACATGTAGAAATAGGGAAAATGAGTAATATCCCACATATTTTTATTATAGGATCCATAATGTATTATTTATTATTTATGAGGATTGATGCTTTGTATGCTTTGAGCATAGTATGAAGATATCAAGAAGATCACGGTGAAAAATATTGGAATTATGTTAAGGCTATAATTATGTATTTGAGGTGAACTAAGGATATTTTCCAGGTATATGGGGGAGATGAAGAGTTTTTCATCATGGGTTATAAAGAATATAGTTTCTAGATATATTATATTGACCTGAAGTCACAATATGGATATATATTTTCTCTCAGCAAAGGTGGTATGTGTTTGAAGAGATCAAAAAATATAGTTGTCACAAATTATATGGTGGAGTCTGAGTATATTATGCATTCTGATGTATCAAAATAATTATTTTGGTTTCATAAATTTTCCCAAAATCATAATGTGGTTACTAGATGAAAAGACACTTTTAATGTTTATCATTATAAAACAACAACGATGTCTCTCTCTAAAGAGACATGGTTACGAAAAATGATAAATCACATTCATCTTAACATTAATATCTTGGGGGATTTTTATCAATGTAGTGAAGTTGTAGTGAGCATAATACTCCCAAAAGAAAATAGGGTGGATCCCTTGATGAAAGAATTTAGCTTAAAATAAGAATGTGTATCATGTTAGAGCTAGTTGGAAATTGTTTTTGTTGGATCAAGTGAAAGTGGGATTTTGTTTGAGTTTTCCCCTAAATTCAACTTACATAGTAATTGATTACATGTTTTTTCATTAATAATAAAAATTTTTATTGAGACTCTAGACTTTGAAATATTTATATGAATATTTCTGAAGTCAGGTGCTCAGTCCACATTGGATCCCAGGCCCCAAAGAGCCTTGGTGTGGTGATAATAAATTTTAAATATTTTATATTATGCACTCAAATTGTTTATAGAAATATGGATTAACTCCAAATCAGAGTCTCTATTTAGAAATCCAAGTCTTTGGTTTAGTTTAGAGTGAAACTTTTACACAAGGAATAAACTAAAGGTTATTGGTGTAGGGAGACCAGTATAGGGTAAGTGTTGGTGGGAATGTTGATAATATATTATTTTATTTATTAAAATAAATAAACCAAAATACCTTCCCCCATTATGTTTCATGCACATAATAATGGTGGTATGTTTCTCCCTTATTCAATGGATGACCCTAGGATGAACTCAAGTAGAGAAGTCACTGATGAATTCCGTTCTTGATGGAGATTGACTTATGATCAAGGCGAAGTAGGTTTTGGGTGTCATGTTGTACCCAAATATTTAAAATTTAACCATGAGGTAGGAAGATTTATGATCCTTCAGAATTGATGATTTTATATGTGTTGTTTAAGGGTTTTATAACACAATTAAAACTATTATAGATCACCTGAGGGTATATCATTGGGTTTTAGGTGGTAATTGGGTGTTTCGATAGGTTTATAGGGATTTACCATTCCAAAATCACAATCACATGAAATTTATTATAGGACTAAAAACCATAATTTCTTTCTATTTAAGGTAGATTATCTTTTGGTGACTACCCTACATGTACAGGCGGTACACATCATATATTTATCCTAGGCCGTGAGGCCAAGGACATGGAAAGGTATTCCATATAAGGGTACATGGCCTTGTGGAAGTACACAACTAGATCCTAGGTGTACACGGGCCAAAGGACATGTCTATGTACATAGAAATGGTTAGTGGTATATAGGAAATGGATCCTATATACAGGAATGTCCAAGGAAATGGGATTGAGTTAGGGAAATAGGAACATGCTACATACCAAGGGTAAATGTTTTGTATGGTTACATGACTAGCTTAGTCATGTGTGGTTGAGGACACAATTAGGGGTTTGGATGAGTTGCCACATCATGTGACATAGGGTACACACCATGTATTCTCTTTATACACACTAAGTTATAATATAAGACATGAAAAAGGGGTTGTCTTGGAGAGGCCCACTATGAATTGTCGTTACATACCGTGTACTCCTGATTGATATTTCTCCCTCATGCATCTCTATCTTTAGGACTCGTATGGAGGTCCGTGAGTAGGCTATCCTACATAGTTTTCAGCATAGAACAAAGTGGTGGGCATGCTTTTGGTGTGGGTGATGTGATGTATGGTTATTCTTAATGGACACACATTAGAGATGCATATATGAGTATCAGTGGGTGTGATCCCTTGATCCATCCCTACGGGGGAACAAAGTGGTATTACATCCTTTTCACAGTATTATGATACCCTTGACCTGATGAGGTTGGATATATTTCATGTATCGTATTGAAAGACCAGGGTGGGATCCTATATTACATTGTTGTTCCTAAGTAGGGTTTTTGGTAACAGTATGACCCTCTTGCATGATCATTGATTCCCTATTTAGAGGGATTATCAAGTAGGGTTTGTTATATAGTTTTGTATCTGATCCCCTACTTGGAAGATAAATTTGGATTGGATTTGTTGTATATTCCAATTTCAATGAATGAGATACCATATTCATGTATCATGGTTCTGATTCTTGATAGGGTTTTTGGTTCCCCCACTAGTGTTATGTGTGATCCCCTATTTGTGTGTTGAGATCTCAAGAGTTCTGGAGTAAGTTCATAGTGTTCCCTAATGGTCCTGGGTGTGATCCCCTATCTATGAGTTGAGATAGTCTAGGTTCTAGTAGGGTTTTTTGGAGTCTCCCATGAGACATGGGTGATATAAACTATCTAGGTATTGACATCTGATAGGTTTTAGGTTGACTTTATATGTGGAGAGACATGATGGGTATAGTCTCTTTGATGGATTCAATCAGGGATGGTATATATGATTCATTGAATTAGTGATACCCTATGGGTGGGAACAATCATATGAGTTATATCTGGGATGACATGGCTTGTAGAGTGATAACTCCTAGAAGAGTGTTAGATTTTATCTTTGATTAGATTCCTGTGGCTGGTTATATGGTTGAGACTATGAGACTTGATGTTTGAGATGAATATATCTGGTTTATTATCGGATAACTTTCACTATGTCTCATATATTGATAGATATAATAGCTGGTAATGAGAATACTAGTCATGTATAGACAAAGAGTGTTTGATATATAGATTCATGTTCCCTATTTGATGATTTTTTATACCCTATGGATATAGGTTGAGTGGGATGTTTACTTTTAGTTTACCCTTTTTATTTGGGGGTTTTGGAGAACCCACTGGGAATTTTTATACGGACATCTTCATGGGATCTTCCCATACATGTCATGTATTATGTATACAATAGGCCTTTCTATAGAGTCTTAGGAGGACACAATGTAGGTGAATCATAAAGAGTTAGATAGAACAAGGTGCATATCAGTGGTGTCATTTTATAATAGTCCAATCATTCTGATTAGATTGGATTCTTTGATCCATTTAAAGTGGGTTTTTGTATTTCCATTTTCCTTATTTTATATTTTTTTTACTCCAATTGTGGGATAGATTCATGTATTAACTTTGGAATCGTTTTTATTATTATCTCTACACTACTGCATAGAGATGAATGTGTCTCTGTGTGTACATGATCCATAATATAAGGAATCCTATTTGTATGATATTCCCACTTAGTACTGGTCTCCTAGCCTTGACATATTTAGTTGGTCTTGGGGTAGTCTTCCTGGACTTATTTCCATCTAGGCAGGATTCAATGGTTCATGTTTTGATAGAGTGGTATCAATATCAGTCGGTTATACCGTAGGACCAGAGTCTGTATTTTTCTAGCTATGAGATTATTTTGGGATTTCTGGTGACAATGTTAAAATGTATCATGTTTGAATTTAAAGTTAGGGATTCCAGTGATGGTTTGGTAAATGACTTATCCATTCCCTAGGACCCTAATAAATTTCTTGTTCACTTGGAACATGTAAGTAGTAGTTTTAGGGAAACATTTGTACGTGAATCATAAATACTAGGTTGTAGTTACCATGTTCTTCTTGAATCATATTCCGAGATATACTTTTTTACCATGGTAAATATTGATTCTATTTCATGATTCCTCCATTACAATCTCCAATTAGGGTTCTACAGTGATTTTATGATGATTTTCCACATAGTGAAGGGGATTTAGTGAAGGGGTTTTCACTTGAGGTGGTATCTCTTGGTGGATTTCGGATTTGACCATCACCCATTGAGAAACATTTTTTTCAAGCTGTACCTGGAGAGGATCCATAAAAACTTATTGGATTACATGGATTTTAAAGGGAGATATATCCTCTGTATTGTGGTGAGATAGACCCCCATATAGATGATGACTATCTTGAGGTAGTCACACATGGTTTTCTACTTTTGAGGACACCTCTTGGTCAGATGGTGGTCCAAGAAAAGAGTATTATTTAGGAGTCCAAGGGGGAAATGGTGGAGTCTAGTGAATCAAAACAATGATGTGATGATTTTCAATGTATAGAGTTTGAGAGACTCTTTAAGAAAGAGTTTTCTCTTTCCCAGGTGCAATCAGTTCATATCCCTAATCTTCTAAAACTTTAGTAGGGTAGAATGTTTGTGGCTAAGTATTCAAAGAGGTTTAATGACCTCTTGATATAATCTATGGATATTGTGTGAGATCTATTTGTTAGAGAGCATACCTTTAATTTGGTATTAAAATGAGATATCAAGGGTCTAATGTTGTCTATATCAATTCCCACATATGTTGTATTGATCGAGCGGGCCTTAGTAGTGGAGAGATTTATGGCCATGAAGATGCCCAATGTTAGTACTGGGAACATTGGAACTGAGACCTTAGTAGTCAATAACCAATTACGTGATCTATAATTTTTAATAGTTACTATTTTTTATTATTTTAATATATCCTAAAATATAGTTCAATTACTAGGATAATATTAATTTCGATTTACTTCTAGAAATTTAAAATTAATTAGAAATTTCATTTAAATATGGTGTTTATTGATGGGTACATCTTTCGATATAACTTGTGGAGCTGTGTTTTAATGTAAATTGTTTCTTTTTTAATTATTATAGTGAACTTTAATTATAATAAAAATACCACACTAAAAAAATATGAACCTTTTTAGGTTGTAAAATTACAAAGGGAATGAGTGACCAGGACATCCACAGTCACTACATTTACCATAGGCACTGACCTTATTATACCCCAATATGAACCTACTATCCCAAAATAAGCATGTTGACCATACCTTCAACTTAATATAATCACTTCTCATGGTCAATTTTCTACTTTACCACCCCACATTCTATCGGCAATTCTACCTACTATGAGTGCTATCAGTTGACCACGTGTTTATAAAATCCAAAAATAAAAAAAAGTTTACCACATGAAGAAAATTTATTAGGAATTCCAAAACATTCATGGTAGCATACTTATTATAATCCCTACCTCTTTAATAACAACTCATGTTCAACACACTGATCATGGCCTTTTTGGAAGGCATTCTTACCACAAGATTTATGAACATTTCTTATTGTTACTTTACAATGAAATCACTAAAGTAACCCAAGCCTATACTTCCCTTGATGAATAATAGACCTATTTAATGATGCTTATAGATGATAAAAAGATTGAGAAATTACCTAAATGATTTCACCACTAAATATATGCCACCCTGGGGAAAAAAGATTCCAATTACCCTATTAGGGCCACATTTTACTACCACCCATGATTTTGAGTCAACGAAAGAGTGATTCCACATTACCAGGAGAGTCAAAATAGTATTCCTATCCAATATGGGATCCTCTTTGAAAATGGATTAGATCTATCCAAGCACACCATGAGAGAAGCCACCTTTCCTACACAACCTTTTAGGGATATCTAGCATTCCAATATATCATGAACGTGATTTATTCTTGTCAACAATAGATCATTGTAATAAAGTATCTAGATCCAATGAGAATTTAATGGAAACAAAAGGGAAGTGTCGAGATAATGTCTATATTTTCTGATGATTTTGAGAAACACCCATCACTATGAAGTAGAACCATTGGCAGGTTTAAGTTTCAATCATAAGGTAAGAAAGAAAATCTATTAGGGTGATAAAATGAGCACTAATGATACTGAAATGTTTGGAATTCATTGGCCAATGATGGGAGAATATGAGTAGCATATTCTGGTAGAATATGAAATATCAAAAGTAAAAACATTATTCCCATGTGGAAAAATTCTTCCCACTAACAAAATCCTAATCCCAATTCTTCCTTCCAATGATAACGAATATACTCAGTGTGTTTTAAATCACTAGATCACTCCACCTTTAAGAGGATACCATGATGGATCATGTAAGAGCATCAATTCCTTAAAGAAGACATACATTCCCTCATTTCTGGAAAATTGTTCACCATTGATATGAATGTAAACATACTCCCTACCCACAAAATTCATTCTATAATTTAATGAATCCCTTATATAGAGAGAACATTAGCATCCAAGTATTTATCTCTATAAATAGATCACTACTAGTATAAGAAAATATAGGAGACTAAAGACTCTTGGACTCCAATAAAGGGCGAATACTTTGGATTATACTCTTGTTTTGTTCTTATTTATTTTTTTAACATCCAATGATGGCACACTAGACCCTCTCTAGTTTATCCTAGGAGAATCACTTCACTTCCCCTGTTAATGAATTATGATCTTTCAAAGTTTTTACTAACTCCTATATAAGATTTAATGATATATTTAGAAGGGATATCATTTGATTATATCTTTTATGTTATTCTTATTATTATAATAATTTCATACACAATACACATGGATTAAATCCATTTCAAGTGATAAGAAATAGTGGGGTAATTTAATGTTGAATGGAGGTATCCACTAACCAGGAAAGGTAAATGCAGGAAATTCAATGATCATTGTATTTCATGATCAAAATTGAAATAGCCACATAAAAGTAATAATTTTTATTCAATTTATGAGGTGATCATTATAAAATAACTGAATAATGATTGAAAAGGTGACTGAGGGAATTATGCACGGCTAGAACACTACTAATTTAATTTATTTTAAAATGAACAATGTTTACTTACTATTTATTTAAAATCTAAAACCATAAAACAATATTTCAACACACACAACACTCTCTACTCTGAATATAATCTAAGTCCCACTTTTACAACATATTTCTTACGTTTAATTTTTCTTGTTAAGCACCCCATGATAAGAAAACATCAAACCAGGAACAATTTGTACGGAGGACAATGTTTTGTTAAATTTTTGTTTAATGTTTTTTTTCAAATGGCCACATCCAATATTTTCAACCTCATTGGTTTTTATCTAAAGGTTTATAAAACTATACTAGTAAGAATCATAACATTAATAAATACATAATAATAGGAATGATACTTATTTACCCTTCCATTGGATAATTGTTTCTCTTTAGTTAAATCTTTATGAAAACCGTCAACATGAAGTATAAAAATGGATGGTAAAATAGCTCAAGTTAATTGAACATTGAGAGAAATTTATGAAGACAATTTCAATATTAGCAACCGAAAATTAAAATTAATGGAAAAAAAATATTGTGAACAAAAAATTGGTATGATTGGATTACAACCTATTTTTCTTGGGATACCTACTAAATACCCTAATAGGCACATAAGAGAATTTAAAAAAAAATGTTTTCAATGGATTTAGAACCATAGGAGTCACTGAGGTTCAAATAATCTCGAAGGATATCCCCTTCAACTTGATGGAGCATCCTTGGAGCGGCTCTATAATCATTATCTTGGGGAATTAAACTCATGAGAGGAGTTATATAAGACATTCATAAAGAAATTAATTCCTTCTTCAAGAAGTTCTCAAATTAGAAATGAAATTTATGGAATAAAATAGTCTATTGGATTTTAGTTCTAGTGTGGATTTAAGAAAATGACCACATACTTCCCACACCATACATATAAAGGACATCACTTCTTAGTATTTTTCTTCCAAGGGTTGATGGAAAATAACTAAAACATAATTGATGCTTCTTTAGGAGGATTAATGATTGATAAGTGAACAGTTTAGGTAAGATAACTCATTGAAATGATCTCACAAATTTCCCAATAGTTTGGTACTAGAAATATAAAAAGAGGAGAACAGGAGGAAAAATGATCCAACTCACCCTTGTTAGAAAAATAAAATTTAATAATTATCTTCCCTTGTGAGACAATTAGCTATGAAAAATGTTTAGGAATCATTAACCACCATAACCCTAGTGAAATTCTAATTGTGCTACTCACATGAGTACTTTACTAATGTATTACCTGATGTTTACAATATTGAAAGTTGTGATTCGATGTTCTAGATTAAATTTTAAAACCAAACAACTAGAAACCAAGGATTTAGGTAATTTCCCACAAAGGAATTTGGATATGGGATCCAAAGTACTCAAAGAAAACTAATTCAATGAGATTCTCAATATAATTTAAAACCCACAACTCTCTTACTGAGACATAATTTCCAACCATCTATAAGATAAGAACAAGTACTATCATAAGAACCTTCCAGGAGGGAAATTTTGAGACAGGTAATAGAATATCAAAATAATGAACACACCACCCTCCATATTCATGGGTCATAAATTAAAAGAACAATTAGGCTAACTCCTGAACACCCTAAATAATATAGAAAATCAAGGATTTTGTAATATTCCTCATAAGAAAATTCTAAATCCTAAGGGAAACATATTGTAACTTAAATTGAGTAGTGTAAAATAACTATAAGACGGTAATAGATTACCCTTAGAAATTGAAACTGGATGTAAAATGCAGAAAGTATCTAAAGAATCTACCCTTGGAAAAAAACCCAAGGTGGTGGTATATAAGGAACCATCAAAATATAAAAATACAATGATGGATTATCGAAAACATAGCCTACCTAATTTATTAATAAAAATTAAGAACCAAGAAGAACCAAGGAGGAATCGCTATAGAAATAGATGCTAGAAGTATTCAAGAAGTAGTAATCAAAATACCCCTATTGGAATTAATTCACCAGATTAAAATGTATGCATGATTTATTAAAGAAATTTGCACTAATAGAAGGATATTGAGTGTAATTAGAGATTTATGACTAGGTAATAATATTTATTCTCTTTTCACCCCAAAAATCCCCCTAACATTCCAAGATCCAGGTATATTTTCTATTCCCAATGAAATTGGTTTGCTCACTATTTCCAATGAATTGTGTGATGTAGGAGACTTAATTATTGTAATTTATTATTCTATTTATAAATATTTATATATTGGAGAACACAAACCCACCCATATGGGTGTATATATTACCAATAAAGACACTACCTATTCAAAATGTTTCCCTGAGGATGTATTGGTAAGTGTACAAGGTTACCCATTCCATGTTGACTTCTACATTCTCAACATAGAACACTAAAAAGGTAAAGATAAATCTACCATTATTTTAGGCATACCATTCCAAAACACCACTAAAAACCTCATAAATTTCTATAATGGAACCGTTTCCATGACATTTGGAGTAGAGACAATAGATCTCGACATAATTGATTCAATGAAAAACACACACGAAGAACATTCTATTTTCACATTAAAAAATTTTACGATCCCCTATTCATCTAAAGTAAAAATTGAATAGTTTAATAAAATACTTAGTCTAGGATATAATTTTTAAAAGCCAAACCTACTTGAATTTTGTTTTTGGAAATTTACCTAATCTGGATAAATTATGAAATGTTGATCAATTTAATGAAAATGATGTTAATTATTTTAATGAGTTAATAAAATCTGAAACTAAAATTTCAACCTTACTTGTGAAGGTGGCTAGAATAGAGAATAATGAAATGCAAACATCTCTATAAAACCTCCTAAATTTGAATTAAATTTTCTTCCCTCAAATTTAAATATTCTGTTTAAAAAAAAAGAGAATTGCTAGTAAATATTTCCAATAACTTAGAACCTATCCCTGAAAACCATATTATAAAAAATCTTGAATAATAATATTAAAGAAATAGGATGTACATTGGGAGATACTTTAATAATTAACCCTACCACATGAATTTATAGAATTTTGTTGGAAGAAGGATCCAAATTAGTGAGATAACCTCAGATAAGGCTTAACATGACCCTATTAGAGGTAGAAAAAATGGAATTAGAGATAATTTTAAAAGATGAAATAATATCTCACATCCTAAAACCAGAATGGGTGAGACCCATTTGAATAGTTCCGAGGAAAACTTGTTAGAAAATTATGATGAATTTAATCAATGAATTTGTACTCACTAGAATCTAGAATAGTTGGATAGTTTATATCAACTATAGGAGATTAAACCACGTGACATGAAAAAACACTTTCCCATACCCTCTGAAGAACAAATTCTATATAGAATAAAAGGGAATGAATGTTATTATTTCCTTTATTGGTTTTCTTGATATTTTCTTGTTCCAATAGCTCCCCATGAATAAGAAAAGAACACCTTCACATGTCCCTCTAGAAAATTTTCATACCAAAGGATGACTTTTGGTATCATAAATACCCTAGGTACCTTTCAACGCTGCATGGTAAGTATCTTATTAGACATGATTGATAGTCTCTTAGAGGTATTAAATAATGATTTAAATATTTATTGGACTTTCTTTGAAAACTAGGTGGAGAGTATAAAAAATATTTTATAGAGATGTATTGAGAAACATTTTGTTTGGAATTTTGAAAAATGGCATTTTATGGTTGAAGAAGGAATTGTTTTGGGAAATTTAATTTCTATGGAAGGAACTAAAGTTGATAAAATAAAATTTTATTTAACTTCTAAACTACCATACCCCAATACTATCACAAACATTAGATCATTAATTATCCATGTTGGATTTTATAGAAGTTTTAATATGGAATTTCGACAAATCTATTTTTCCTAGAATAAATTACTCATAAAAGAAACTAATTTTTTATTTAATTAATCATGTAAGAAAACTTTTGAAAAATTGAAAGAATAATTAAGGAGTACCCCCATTATTTGTCTACCAATCACGATTCACCCATATTAGATACTATGTGATGCATCTAATAGAGATATAGTGTATTTGATATCCTAAAAAATTTATAAGATTCTACAAGTGATATCCTACATTTCAAAAATATTGAAAACTTCATATATTAACTACACAACAATAGAGACATAATTTTTGTTTATTATTATAAATTTTAAAAAATATCATTCTTACTCTTAGGAATCAAGGTAATTCTTTATTATCATCATGCATCTTTAAGATATTTAATCAAGAACACTGATTTAAATCCCAGACTGGTAATATTGATGTTGATTTTTCAAGAGTTTTTTCTTGATATTAAGGAAAATAAGGGATGTGAAAATAAAGTGGATAACCACATGAGAAGGATGCCTCAAACCATTAAGGTAAAACCAATCCCAAATAACATTGTATAATATTACTTCCCTCATGATACATTATACACCATAACCCAAGTACACAGTTATAATGACATAATATTTTTCTAGTCTAAGAGAAGGTAAACCAATTCTTATCTAAGCACTAAATCAAAACACTATTTTTGAGAATATCCTTATAGAAAATTTTCAATGAACAAATCATTAAAATAAGCATTCATGAGAATGAAATAAATTTTGCGATTCCTTTTTTCATTTACTTTCATGTTAATAACATTTTGGACCTCACAAAATCGTTAGAAATTTTTTTAAGAAGGATTTTTTGGGCATACATATTTAATAATTATTATAATTTTTTAAAAAAATTCTAAAAAATTAAAATTTACTAGTGAAATTTACAAAGGATAATAAATTCCCCAGAAAATATTGATTTTTTTGTTAAATATTCAATCATTGGGGAATTAAAATCATGGGACCATTTCTTTTGTCATTTTGATTTTCATATTTTTATTGGTAGTAGACTCTGTGTCTAAATGTATTGAGTCCAAATCCACTCATACCGATGACGCAGAAAATGTAGTTGAATTTCTAAAATAAAATATATTTGATATGATTAGAATAACTAGTGTATAAACAGTGACCAATGAACCAATTTATGAATAAATAACATGTAGTCCATCCTGAGAAAATATGATGTGAACCATAAAACAGAAAATACCTACCACCCACAGACTAATAGAATGGGAAAGGTCTCTAATAGGGAAGTCAAAAGGATCTCAGGGAAGAAAGTATATCCCAACCACAAGGACTGGAGTAAAAAAATAGAAGATTCAATATGGACCTATATAACCACTTAAAAGACACCATTAAGTATATATCCATACTAATTTTTTTATGGTAAATATTATCACTTTATTTTTGATCTAAAACACAAGGCCTACTGGGATAATAAATTAGTAATCCTAGAGTTTAGTAAGGATGGAGAACAAAAAAACTAGAAAAAATAGAGCTCGAATTATTAAGAAGATAGAAATTTGAGAACTTAATACTATACAAGGTGAAAACCAAATAATACCCTGAACAAATGATCCCAAAAAGAGAATTTAAAACTAAAGACTATGTAATTCTGTTTTCTTCAAGGATCAAGCTTTGACCAAGTAATATTCACTCCATATACACTAGAACCTACTCTGTAACAAATAATTCTCATTTTGTTGATGTTAATATTGAAGGGTAAGATTCAAAGAAACCATTCTAGGTTAATGGTCATCAAATAAATAAGTACCACGAGGAATTTTATAATGAACCTGTAGAAGAATCAATATCCCTCCTGGTTGCTAAAAAAATAAGTTAAATGTTTTACCCTTCCTTTATTTATTTCTATCTATTTATTTGATTTTAAAACATCAATATTAAAAAAATGCACACTAAAATTTTACTTTTTATAATGTTATAACTAAGAATGGGGGAAGAGATAAACCAAAATCCATAAATAAATAAATTTTTTTTGAAAATATATTTCATTACATTACTCCTTTTTTTAAAGTATTATGTTTTGATTTTCACCATTTCTTGAACCTAATTTCTACCGTTACTAGTTTAAAAATATATCTCTAGACGTTTTTACTTCATTGGTTTTGAGAATTTTAATACATTAATTGAATCTTGAGTGAGTTTCTAACTTCTTTATGAAAGTCTAGTCTTAGAACTAAGAGATGAAGTATTAGTGAAAATACTTGCACTAAATCAATTTTATAACTTTATGTAACTGGAATTTTGATCTTAATTTTAGGTAACTCTACCTCTATAAGAAATAACACCATAAGGATCCAAAATAAATGAAAATTACAAAAGTCATTTTGTACTAGAATAAAAATGAGAAATTGGGAACCGATATTAAATCTTTGAGAAAATGTGACTAGGTTTATTTTGGTAATTAAATAAATATTTTTTCACCTTAATAAGTGCAAATCATAGTGATTTACACAATGTAATGGTTGGGAAAAAAATAAAATTAAGGGAATTTTAAAAATGAATCCATTTAGTTGAGGGGAATATTGACCCATATAAATAATTATAATTGAATTATAAAAAATTAATTTTTTTTGTATCAATAAAGTAGAAAATAAAACTAAAGATTTAGAAAACTTAGGAAAGGGGGAAAAAAAGTATCTTTTTTTTGAAATCATTAATTCCACTTAAATGTAACTTGATCATGACATGACGGAAGATTCTGATTTAATTAAAGAAAGGTAGTGATTTGATTCACATATGAGGTATATTACATCACATAATGGATGAGTCTATATTTATTTATTCTCCGGATAGTAAATAAAGATTTATATAGGATGGGTGTAATTTTGAATAAATTTAACATGAATGATAATATTTCTCAAGAGTAAAATAGTTTAAGTGTATGGGACTAATATGAGATAGAATTTTTAATCTTAACTATCTTTTATTCATTGAAAATTACCCACAATGTAATTCAATTCCTAGGATAATAGTAATTTTCATCGACTTACTCAAATTTGAAATTAATTAAAAACTGGCTTATAAATATGGTGTTGGTTGATCTTTACATATCTTGATATAAACCCTGGAGAAATTATTTTAGGGAAATTGTTTTTTTTTGAATTATAAAGGTGAAATTTAATTGTAGGGAAATAATACACTTAGTATAAAAGTGAAAATTTACAGGTTCAAAATTTACAAAGAATAGGACTTACCATGACATCCATGGACACTATGATTATCACGGGTACTAATCATGTTATACCCTTTCCTTAACTTATAGTCACATGGTAAGCATAGTGGTTGTAACTTCAAATTACTATATGAACATCTCATGGTCACCTATCCAGCTTACCACACCACATTCTAAAGGTAACTTTAACCACTGTGAGTGCCATTAGTTTTCAGTTAGTTCAGAAATTCTCCAAAAAAAGATGATCTCATTGAGAAAATTTAATGATATTACCACAAGTCTCATGGTATTCATATCTACCATGATACCTCCTTCTTCAATTACAACTCATACTAATCACACTTACTATGACCTTCATGGTAGGAAATCTTAATAAAAGATTTACCCACCTTATCTTACCATGCCTTTTCCATGCATCTATCAATGTATCAAAATCCCCCACGTTCCTTGGATGATTATATCCCTATTAACTAATGCTTGGAGACAATCCAAACACTGATAATTTCTGCAAAAGTTTCCACCACCATTAATCACGAGGTTGAAAGTATGCCACCTACCCTTATAGTTCCATCTTCTTCATTGACCCCATGGGTTTTATAATATGATGGAGGGAATAAAATTTACAATGAGAATCATAAAAATACTCATCTCCAATCTGGGATCTACTTTGACCAAGGTTGATATCCATCCAAGCATGCCATGAGCAAAGCTACCCTTCCTGTACAACCTTCGAGGGAGCTACATAATTCCACTCTATAGAGTAGAATATATCTTCTTTTTGACATTAGGGTCATGTGAAAAAATACCATACTCCCATTAGAATTCAAATGCAACATGAGATAATCATAAAGGTAAAGTCTATACAGTCTGATGATTTTGAAAAACACCATTCACCATTAAATAGAACCACCAGAATGTGTAAGTTTTGAGCATAAGGTAAGAAAGAAAATACATTCTACTGATAAAATAAAGTGCAACTGAATATGTAATGATTTAAATTAACTATCTAATTATGGTAGAATCTTAGTTACAGATATTGGAAAAATTTAACATCTTATAGGGAAAAACAATTACGCCCAGCCACTAAACAAATAAACAAGTACCATTAGATAAATTATAGTCCATGTTTCTCCTTCCAAACATAATGAAGATACTCATTGTTTTTTGAAACACTAGAAAACTAAAACATTAAATGAATACTAGGTTGGATCATGGTAGAGAAATTAGGACTTACAGAATTCATCCATACCCTTCCATCTAGACATGTGTCAACCACCGAGTTGAAGGTAAACCTAATCCCTACTCAAAGAATACATTCCATAATTCAATGAAGACCTCACATGGAGAGAAAATTAGCATCTGATTATTTTTATATATTTGGATATCACTACTAGAATTTGAAAATAATATAGATATGGGACTCTTGGACTTTGATAATGTGAGAATACTCTAGTAGTTACGTTTGTTTTATTCTCATTTATTTTTAAACCTCTGATGATGGAACAATAGACCATCTGTTGTTTAGATAAAGAGAAAACCTTCACCTCCCCCCTGTTGATAAATTCTAATACTATAATACAATTACTAACTCCTATATAAGAATAAATAGTTTATTCTATAGAGATTTCTTCTGATAATATATTTTATCTTATTATTTGTATTATCAGCATTAAACACACAAGAAAATTAATTACATCAACTACATTTGATAGAAAATAGTGGGGAGATTCAAGGGTGAATGTAGGTATCCACTTATTAGGAAAGGTAAAGGTAGGAAAATAGTGATAATTGTATTGTCACTGTCTGAACTAAAAAATAAGAATATAAGAAATTAGTTGAATTTAATTGATGTGGGGATGATTAAAATCTTATTAAAAAATGATTAATCATTTGGATGAGGGAATAATCTTTGTCTAGACCACTACTTCATTAATTGGTTTTAAAAATAACCATGTTTACTTACTATTTATTTAAAAGTGAACCCAAAAAATGATATTTTAACACAAAAAACACTATCTTCTCAAAAAAAATAAAAATTTCCACTTTTACTATATATTTATTTGGTTAAAAAATGGGTTTTCAGTGTTCCCCATGATCAGAATGCATCAGTTGATAATAGACTCCAGGATTTAGTAATTTGAGACACTTCTCGTGGTGATACTTGTTTGGTTTGTCTATGGCACAAGGCTCTTAGGTCGAATCTAGTTAGCCTCAGGAGAGGTGGGTTTTCACTTTTCATGGATGGGGACATATCATGTGATATTTTTTGACCATCCATGATAGTAATAGGGAAATGGTTGATAGAATTCCTTGGAAGAGATAGGGATAAGATCATGGTTCTCTTCATGATTGCATATGTGAAAGAGGAGAGGGGAGAGCAGTAAGAATTGGAGGACAAATAGATTTTTTTCCACCACCACCCCCATATTTTCAAATATAGGATCAAGGAGTTAGAGGATATGGGTGAGGATAGCTATAGGACATAGAGGCCTACAATCCAGAGGCTCTAAGGATGATTGAATGTATATTCTATATCCTTTCTACTTTTTTAGTAGTATTGTCAGATATAGGCGTGAGATACCCTTTCTATTAAACTTATTTCATGAGGATTATCTAGAGTGACATTGGGTATTAGTAGATCTCTATGATGTTGTTGTTTTAAATAGATACATACTTGAAATAAAGTGTGACATTTATCCCACTGATACATGTTATTATGAGGTGGTATAAAAATAGGTGGGTGAGTTAGTTCAACCCAATGAGAAAAGTGACGAGGTGTGGTTGGAGAGACCTTTGACTTCTGTGTTTGGGGTAGTTAGAGAGGAGGTTTCAGAGTAGGCCCTGGTTGTGGAAGAATGGTAGAAAGGGAATGGATGAGTTTCACACATAATGAGGTTTTTTTCTAGAGGATCAAGTGTGGTTTGGAGTGTGACATGTTACTTTATATCCCTAGTTGTAGTAGCACAAATTCATGAGCCACTTCTCCTAGAGTTTAGTCCTTGTTCAAGGACTAGTGATACCAGTTATTCCTTTTACATTACCCATTTTCCTGGAGGCACCATCATGGATAATTAGAGGTCATTCAGACTTATGTATAGTGTTACCCAACTATGGTGGATGGATAAACTCAGATAGAACCTTACCGTAATGGTAGAGGGAGACTCTTCAATGTTCTTTCTTAGTTTGGATTTGTGTCCCACCAAACCTTCTTAGATGGTTTCCGCTAGTGGTGATGGAAGTGTTTCTGGATTGTGGGATGTAATTTTCCTCAATTGGTTAGGAATGATCCCATGAAAAGTAAGATGAGATCATGTGAAAGAGGATACAACCATCTTTTATAAGTTGTCTATTTTGACCCTTGGAGTAGTAGATTGTATGCGCATTCATTTATCTCATGTTGTAGTTCATTTGAGGATGTTTTCCTAAGTGCATTCTGGGTTTACCTCCCCATCAAGATTTAGACTTATTAATAGACTATCACCAAGGGAATTCCGTTATATTTTAGTTATCATATTGGTTGACCCCTGTGGATTTTCTTGTGTAGTGTTGTCATTAGTGGTTTTTGGAAGGATTTAATAGTAAGAACTAGTGTGTTCACATAGGTATCCTTGCATTGTTTGAGTTTTATGTGGATGAGAGGTAGAAGAAATAGATCCTTCAACCCTTTTCGAATTAGTTCATGTTATTATTCATTATAACCTTCATGTGCTCCATGACATATTTTGACGTGTGACACTTTAGGATGGATTCTAGATATCTTTTGAGAGTACACATTTCTTAGGGATCTCTTATAGAGATATGTTTGGATTCAGAAGATCCATTTCTTGTGATGATTCCTCTCAGACATGGGATTGATAGCGTACCATCAGAGGTTTAGTCCATTCTAGTTTGAGAGTCACCCAAGGGTGTGACCATAGTAGAAAATACATAGAGTAGGGGACTATGACCACTATTGTTGAGAAATTTTACAAGGAAGTTGCCCCCTATAGTTGACCCCGATGGGTGAGGTTGCAACATATCTCTAACTAATAGTTGTTAACCCTCCTTTTTTCGAGCGAGTTAGAAAAGCTCAACTTGGAGATTTTAATTGTTACGTATTTCATGGCCTAATTTACACTAGATTAGTGATGAATCAAATCACACTATGGGATATGGTTCTAAGAAGGTTAATTTCCCTCAATATTACTCCTTAAATAGGGGTATTGTTTCTATGTATAGTAAACTATTCATGTTTTGGAGAACATACTTCATGTTTTAATGTTTTGGTGGTGCAATTTTGCTGACGATCCTTTTTCATCAAGGAGTCTAAATGAAATGAAAAGGGAAATACCTCAAACAAAGAAGATTCATCCTTTTAATAGACATCAAAAAAAGAGAGAAAAGGATGAACAAGGAGGACATTGCCCATAGGTCACGCAACTTCCAGCATGGTCGCGAAAGTATACTTGCGTGCCGCCTAGTGGTCGCACAGGTGACTTGTGCACCCTCTTTGAAAATCGCTCAGGGTCTTCTCCAGCCTATAAATACCCCCAGTGGGCCCCCCATTTGAAAAGGATTTTTTTCAGAATTTAGATACAGAGCTCTAAACGCTCAAGTCTCTTCTTGAAGTCTTCCGAAAACTTCTAAGGAAATTATTTACCTAGAATGGAAGGTCTAAACAGGAGGAATAAAGTCTAAGTCTTAGAATTCCCTAACACTTGCGTACCTAAGTGTTTTAACCTTAAGAGAAATGGACACACTTGTGCGCCTCCTTACCTACTCATTGAAACTTGTGTGCCACTCTTCTGGAAGTACCTTGGGATAATTATAAAGGTTTTTTTCAAGGATCTCCCAAGTATTACCCTACTGGTTAACCGTCGCCCATGTTTATAGGTGTCGCTCAAGTATACTTGTGCAACCAGGACTTGAGCGCTCATGCAACACTTATATGACCCCCCCAGGACTTGCGCGCCCTTTTATTTTTGGGTGCCCTTCCTGCCCATTTCACCTCTCTTACACCTGTCCACCTCTCCTCTTCAGGATTAAACCTTCAGAACTCTCTCAAAATCCATTTACGACATGAGTTTCCTTGTTGTCTTCCTTATCTGAAAGGAATTATTCGGAACATCTTTCAAAACCTAGTGATTTACACATCTTTACATCACTAAAGTTAGAGAATTAATTCATTCAACCTCATCCTTTTTGGTGAGATAATCCTTAATGTTGGCCTCCTTTTCAGGAGTAAGCCCCAGTCCAAATTCTCATTAATTTGGGAATCCTCCTTAGGAGTAAGCCCCAAGTCCTCATTAATTTGGGCTTCCTTTTCAAGAGTATGCCCCAGTCATAATTCCTTTAACCTGGGCTTCATTTTTAGTAGTAATCCCCAGTCTCCAAGTTCCCACATATGGGCATCCTCCTCAAGAGTAATCCCCAACCATAGTTCTCTTAACCTGGCCTCCTCTTTAGGAATAACCCCCACTCTCAAAGTATACAAATATGGGCATCCTCTTCAGGAGTAAGCCCCAAGTCCCTTAACCTGGGCCTCCTTCTCAGGAGTAAGCCCGAGTCTCAATTTCTCTTAACCAGTCTTAATTTCCTTTTGATCTGGGCTTCCTTCTCAGGAGTCGAACCCAATCATAAGTCCCCTCCTAACTTGGGCATCTTCCTTAGGAGTAAGACCCAAGATTAGAGTATCTGAATATCCATAAAATAAATATGCCTTTATGGACCCTATTCTTAGATTTCTTCCCTAAAGTTAATATTAATCTTCATCTATTTGGGAAGTCATACATACATAAGCCCCACCTCATTTCTTATGATTTCATCTTTCATGGCCAATTCTTTGGTTTTACCAATAACTCTTGTTTCTCACACCGATCATGACTCACGTGAGCTTAGAGTGTAAAAGTAATTATTACATCTTTGTTTGATCCATCAATCATACATAAACATCATACTTCCTTACTCGAACTACATGGGTTCTGATTCTTTCTCTAAACAAGGATACGTAGGTAGCCCATCTGATGGTGTGATCCCAAATCTGAAATAATCTATCTCCTTCTGAATGATAAAAAACTTCAAGTGCCCCGATGAGTGGCTTTAAAACCTTCATGGTTATCATAATAACCAAGAGACTTCTATATAATGTATTAAAGTATACCATTGACTAAGAATCTCTAAACAAACACAGATGACGCTCTATCGATGAAGAACCTCTAATACATCTAAAATATTCTCTACATATTTATCATTGATTGTCAGATCTCAAGGAAATCTCATTCTAATACTTGGTAATTTAATAAGGATTCAAGTACATAACTTAAATATATAAAGAGAGTCCTAGATTAGGAAATCATTCACCTCAAAAAGGTGTGATGAGTCCAACCTCCCATCCTTTCGACCAATGCAGATTCTTAAGCATCATCAGTGCATAACTAATGAGTGCCTGACTTTGGAAAGTAGGTCTAAATGAATATGGAATCATTGGATGTTTCCGGTTCTATGAACAAACCCATTAGAAACCGATTGGAATGTTTGAACCTTAAACCAACAAGGTCATCCCC
Source organism: Viscum album (assembly GCA_963277665.1). NCBI lineage: Eukaryota > Viridiplantae > Streptophyta > Magnoliopsida > Santalales > Viscaceae > Viscum > Viscum album. Next base: position 1,371,244,196 of record OY728162.1, on the reverse strand, counting down.
AATTCCAGAGGGAAACAAAAAATGGTGAACCCGATGTGAATCCTTAACCATGTTAAAATGATAGTTTACCTACTTGTTTGGACCCTATTTAAAACTCAATGATAGGGTCAACAAGACAATAAATAACATATGTGTTCATCCAAAATATTTAGTGGCCGGAATTATATTGATTATGTATGTTATATCAAACATGAACCCTTTTACAAGATCTTCTACTTTTCAGAAATGTCTTCTCTGAAGTTCACCCCCGTGAATACTTCTACTGTGAATGCCTCTACTGCATCTCCTACTGGATCGTCGTCCGCTCTGAGGACGATATCACCTACTCAACATGTTCAATTCTGGGTATCAAATGCACGGGTTAAGTTGTACCGTCAACACGGTACCATTCCAACTCTGGAGGCTGCCCGACAAGCCCTCCAAGTGAACAAATCACACCGGTCGTCTGGACAACGACGACCAGTGATTAGGAAGAAGGTGGTCCCAACCACCGTCTCCAACCGTTTCGGGTCGTTATCCCCGGAATGAAATCACCAGTCCCTCCCATATTCTTGGGAGGTGACTGAGTAGGCCCCTCAGGGCCTTAATTCAAGGAGACAAGAGTCTTTCAATCTGGATCCCATCAACAATCGCCGCCAGACTCGTGTGACAGTGCAACCTCAACATGATGAGGGTATCATCTCCAGGCATTTGGCCGAGTTTCATCAAACTCGAGTAGGAAAGATGAATCACCAGAGGTGAAATCCGGTCAACAGTGAGCAGGTTCTCATCTCTACCATCTCTGGAGAAGTCGACCAACCTAACTTGGTGGCAAGCAACAAGCGAGCACATACACCCATCCGTTTTAATTCCGCTGTCCAGCAGACTTGTCCGGTTGTATCCAGCCAATCCCACCAGGCAATTCTGGAAGAGTACTATAGACAAGAACACACATCTGTTTATGAATCCTCAGCTAGTCAGTTGGCTCATCCGACTACATAAGTTGGAGCCCGCCTACCCAATGTGTTGACCACCAGTAAATAAGCACATACACCTGCTTAAACTCATCAATCCTGCCAGCAGCTTTGTATGTAAGTGCTGAAGGAAGTTCGTCAACCACTTTTGGTGAAGTGCAATAAGCAGGCACATACACCTACTAGTACTGATCAAGCCTACCAACAGTCTTGTTTGGTAGAACTAGGAGAGGTCAGTCAGAAAGCTCCGATGACAAACAGGAGGCAGAATCAATTTTCTGCCCCCACACTTGAGTACTGTCAGGATTCACTAACAGGAAAAGGAGGACATGAGCAAGAACACACACCTACTCCGAGCACGGAATGGACGTATATCCCCGTTCCAGCAGCTGAAGTCACCAATCACATTATTTCAATGGTGAAAGTGAATAAGAAAATCCCTGCTCATATTCTGGATGCTTGGCAGGATATTATAACAGCTTCAGCAGCATCACAGAGAAAGAAATGAAAATCTATCCCTACCAGTGGAGTGACTCATCAACAGATCACTCCAGAGCAGATACACACCTCTGTTCCAGTCCAAGAGGGTTGTGTGGCGTACTCCCCCATATCATACGAACAACCAAGTCAGGCACATACACCTAATTTGAGTGGAGATCATCATCCTAACTTGGCCATCTCTCTTGATCAGGCACAGACCCCTACTCAGTGTAGCCACTTTTGTCAACAAGTGGTTTCCAAGGTGAGTAAGAAGGCATCTAAGAAAAAGACCTGCCCAACATAGTGAATAAATCAAGATCCAATCGGTAACAAGGCCTTGCTCGATGATGGAGTTCTTGAATCCCTCAGATAGTTATCTATTGGAATCCATGATTCTACTCCCTCATTTCACAATAGTGGGAACATTAATTACTAAGGTCTTCAACAAACACTTCCTCATGAAGGCTGGCTTCATGAAAGTTCGGTCGATCTTGAAGTTTCATCTTCAGATGCGAGCTACAATAAACCTCTTTGTGGCCAGAAGACCAAGGAGCAAGAGATCTCATATTTTTCTGTAACCCACCATGGTGGTCCTCCCCATGATGATGAATTTTTCTGCGAAAATCCTCTCTGTAGTAGTGATGCACATTGCCCAGAAAATGCTCTAGTAGACAATGTAGTTCCAAGAAAGCCCTCTTATCTTGAGGCACTTTAAAATATGAAACCAGTCATGTCTGATGCTTTACCATCAGCAAGTGAAATACTTTCTCTATTAAAAGATAGCCCGAGGTGTAGGTCATTCACTGAACCACCCCTGGGTCATTTATCTTCTAGTTTGATTAGTGGATTCTCTACCAGTATTGTTGAATCCGATGTAGCAATAAGAAAGCACCAGCTCTGGTCAAATCAGGTAGAAGAATTTTCATTGAATGATAATGAGGAAGTGCTAAATATGAGAAAAAACTGGAAAAAGTTGAAGTGCCAGTCATGTTTTGACCTTTGGATGACTCTCAGTATGACATTCCAAAAGTGTTGATGGAAGATTGTATTCAAGATATTCGTCTCAGCATATGGAAAACTCTTTGTTAGTTGAAAAATAAAATATTATCTTATGATGGATATGAAAATCATTTCAAGATAATATAAGGGTTACAACGTCAAATTGACTTGGCATCTCTATCAATCTCTCGATATCCGAAGGCTAAAGAGAAGCAGAGAGCCCTTCAGCATTCATGCCTTGGAGCACTAAGGAGATTGCACCAGTTAATTGCCAATGCCCCATCTGGTATTCATATCAGAGGATGGATTGTTCATGGAGCACTACATTTCAATGTGCTCTCTAGTGAGCAAAGCCCGCCGAAAATGGTTTCGTGCAATGTTATTGCCCATGGCTGGCCATAGTCAATTGGTTTTGTTTGTAATCAAAAGCATTCCCAAGAACAGGCTTCAACTTGTTCCTCTCAAAATCAAGAATACAAAGAAAAAGTTATTTAATTACTCCTGTATCAAGCGAATGAGAATATTGAACAGGCCTCTCGTATGGAGAAAGCACATCATCAAGTGACAGAAGTATCAGAAATCATCCAACAGTCTTTTGAACCGGGTGATAAAAGTGCATGTCGATTGATGCATCCAACTAATTTCCAGACCAAGGTCCGCAAGATCAGGAGATATTTTAAGAAAGTATCAGACATATCATGTCAAGAGCCACTCCAACTTTCCAGACTGGGGAATATTTTAAACCAACCCTCAGAATCAACAAATAGGATTCGAGGAGTTGAGTGGGAACAGCAAGAACAGCCCCAGTCCACTGGACTGGGGACATTTTCAAATCCTCAATCCCTCCCTCAGAGAAAGTCAGTCTTCTCTCAATTGGGGAAGAAGCCCCAAGAGGAATGAAGACTCAAGTTATCAGGAGATTCTTTCCAAGTTACAGTTCATCAAGAAGTTCCTGAGGGGTCGAATCAAACAAACGCAATGTCTCATCTAATACATGGAAGAAGAAAATATCACAGAAATGCCGATAGGAGGGATGCAATGCATTATGCATCAATCAATGTCATCAATTCCGTTGTTTTTTATCCACCAGATGAGGTTCACTCAGAGGGATCAGATGAAGAGGTTCCTTCTCAAGAAGTTGTATGCACAGACACAAATGAAGAAGGTGTGCATACACGAAATCAGAAGATTACTCAGAAACTAGGTAATCCTTTAAATAACCCACTTCTCCCTCTCCAAAAAGGATCCAACAAGGGGAAGGGAAAGAACCAGGTTACATACCCTTCCTCTTTATAAGGCCAATTGCTCTCATTAGAGAAAATATTTGCACAAGAAGTGGAAGAAATGAAGGAATTGATGAGGATGAATGCAGAACTACTTCAGGGTAGTCTTCCTCCTAAACATGCCGGAGCCAGTCAACCAAGAGAATTTGTTGTGGCTACTGGGATGGATCAAGAATATCCTCCTTTATCAGAACACCCTCACAAGTCTAATCCTACATGTCAAGTGCAACAACAATCGACAGTGTTGCCATTGGTTCCAGTTCCAGCTGTCATACCTGTCCAAGTTCCAGTCATTGCACCTGTTCAGGTCCAAGCTCAACCGGATGTTTATTAAAAGTTAATAACTACCATTGAGTCATTAACAGATTGGTTAAAGACTATGGGAGGGAAGCGTGCACCGGTTCAATCTGAAAAGAGAGCTTACCCTGAATGGGTAGATTAAATCCCTCCCCCATAGAGTTTTGGGAACCCAATATTCCCTATTTTCAATGGATCAGGCGATCCTGAACAGCATTTGACGCATTATGTGTCTTGTTATGATCCTATGATGGGAACTCCAAAATAGAAAGAAGCAGTGAAACTCATATGCTTCATGCGAACCTTGCAAGGAACAACTTTTTTTTGTTATACAAGCTTACAATCTCAGTCAATTACCGGATGGGAAGATCTCCATCAACAATTCATTCTTCAGTTCAGCTCAACTTTTCCATAGAAAACATTTTTTGATATTACAAACTGTAAGAAAAGGGAGAATGAAAGGGTTTCGGATTTCATTGCTCACTGGAAGGGATTAACATATTCCCTAAGATTAGAAATCCCTCAAGAAGAACTGTTCCCAAACTGTGTGTCAAATCTGCGTGACAAATTATGCATGTCGTTGATCCCTGTGAAATTCAAAGGAGGGTTTCGAGACCCTACTTCAATCACTCAGTAGATTTTTGATTCTCTTATGAAAACTACGGATAAAACTCATGTAATTCCATCAGCTCCAAGAAGGATAATGGGTAGAGCAGATACTGCTACAGTCATGATTAAATAGGCACTTGTACCTGCTTCTACTTCAAAACCTTCATCCTCTTGAAGGGATCCACCTCCCGAGCGTCAACAACAAAGGCCGTTTCGTCAAGATGATCAAAGAGATCATAGACGGAAACAATTTTAGGATATGAAGAGCAAAGTTTACACTTTCTGAAATGAAAAATTTCCTGGCTACTTCATTTCGGCTCTGGAAAATACTTTGGTTCAGTTGCCAAGGCCCAAAAGACCAAAAAAGGAAGGAGATGAAGACCGTCCCAATTATTTCCAATTTCATCAGATGTTGGGGCATCCCATTCAAGAGTGTTTTGTCTTCAAGGACCTCCTGCAAAAAATAGTTGACTCAGGACAAGTTAAATTGAAAGGTTCTTCAGCTTAGGTAGCATGTGTTACTGCTACAGATCCGGAGGAAGGAGGCGAGTGGCAAGAAGTCAAAAGAAAAAATGCACAGAAATATGATGATTGGATGGTCAGAAAAAAAATCAACCGAAATCATGTAATTTTGCGAATGTAATTGAAGAAAACAATTGTTTCTTCTGCTGTAAATGCCCCAGTGAGACATCCATCAAAATAAAAATCCTCAAAAGGGCAGTATAATTCGGGGAAGGAAGAAGAATCAGGAGAAGATGATTATGTTTCAAAGCCTAAGCTTTCTTTGTCTCTGGAAGATTTAATGCCATCTACTTAAAAGCCACGGGCACCGTCCCACCAAACGGCACAGCCTAAATTGGCTAGTCAGGCAGAGTCTTAATCAGATGAAAAACTGATCTTCGGTTCTGTTAATATGATCCACTTAACATATCCTTATGCCAGTCGTAGTTTCAATTTCGATGAGCCTGAATTCCATGTATCAAATAGAGGAATTAGAGGGAGTTCTATGGGTCTGGGATATAGAGGAAGATGTGGATATCCCAGAAGCCACCATTCTAATTCTACCCCTGCTAGAACTATTTATGCAGTAGAAACTCATGGCAGAGTCCTTCAGCGAGCTCAACAAGAACAAACAAGTTCATCCACCAATAGAAAATTCAGTATTGGCACAGTTATTCTGGAGGATCTGTTGGGGATTCCACCTTCATCCTCTCAACAAGTAAATGGTTCTAATCAGTCTAATCTTCCAAACCCATGAACATTGCCAAATCCTATCCCGATACAAGATGAATCAATTTTCAAAGCATCAACTTCCAAGGCACCTGCTAAACCACATGTTACTGTTGGGAAATGCAGACCTCTGGATCAAAAGTATGATGTATTGAAACACCTAGCACAAGTACCAGCCAAGTTATCACTTCTGGATGCTTTGAATCTGTCAAAAGATCTTCGGGAGGCACTCATCGAGGCTTTGTCAGGTCCTCAAGAGTTTGAAACTGAAATTGCTGCAGCTGAAGCCTACCATGTTGAAAATAATACCGCAAAAATCTATGTGGTGATATCTTTCACAAATGAAGATGAAGATGATGTCGTGCATGGACACATTAGACCTTTGTATTTATCTGTAACGGTCAATGGTGTGGACATCCGAAGGGCTTTCATTGATAATGGTTCAGGAGTCAACCTCATCCCCATTCGTACACTTCGTCTTTTTGGCCTCAAGGAATCTAATTTATCTCATTCTACTATGATGTTACAAGGATATGATAAAAATGAACAAGAACCACTGGGAGAGATTACACTCAGAACTCAGTTTGGAGATCTTGTATCCAATTCAGATTTCATGGTTGTTGATCAAGACTCAGCCTTCAACAACTTTCTTGGAAGACCCTGTCTACATCAACATGCGGCTATCCCTTCATCATAGCATCAATGTCTCAAATATTGTTTCGATGGTCATGTTGGGACATTGTATGGTGATAAGGCCCTGTTCAAGACATGTGAATATCAATACATTGAGGCAAAATTCTATCACATGACGGGAAAAGAGAAATCCACAACAAGGGAGATTACGAAAGTTAATGCTCTATATGGTTTGGAAAAGATTCTAGTAAATCCATTTGCACATGTGAGTATAGATTATGTGTTTCCTATCAATCAAATTGACAGTATATACCCAAATCAATATACTCTTACGGAAAGACCCATAATGTCAATTATGACAATCGAGCCAGACAACAAGGGAGAAATTGCTGATCCACCAGGGAATGATGAAAGCTCAAATGGAGATGTATTCATTTCATCTGCTGAAATCCAGAAAGTCTATAATTCGCCAACTAGGCTAGAAGAAGTTATAGAAATACCAGAGGTGAACGATGATGTTGATTCTCAATCCATCATCTTCTCTTTATTACCCAAGGAAGACCCTTCATCATCAATTGGGTCAGAAATGGAATCTTCTTCTTCAAGATGTTCAAATTTTAACATCTCTTCTGATCATCGAAATTCTGCTTCATCATCTATGATGCAAGTAGAAACAGAAGAAATAACACATGTTGAAGAAGAAGAGAAAGATCTCAAGGATGATCCTCCAACATTTGAAGTGGGTATCTCTACCATCGTGGATGAACTGAGAGAAATAAATCTGGGTACAAAATAAGATCAACGCCCCACTTTAATCAATGCGGCCACGACTCTTGAAGAACAAGAGATTTATATTTCCTTTTTAAAGAAAAATCGAGACATATTTTCTTGGAACTATACAGAGATTCTGGGGCTTGATCCTGATGTTGCTACTCATCATTTAGGTTTACCAGAAGAATATCAAGGATTTAAGTAAACTGCAAGAAGAACACACCCAAATTATGCTTCCACAATTTAAGCTGAAGTGGATAAGCTTATCAAAGCTAACTTCGTCAGAGAAGTTCAATATCCCAAGTGATTGGCTAATATTGTCCCTATTAAGAAGAATAATGGACAAATTAGAGTTTGCATCGATTTCAGAGATCTTAATTGGAATTGTCCTAAGGATGATTTTCCAGTTCCGATTACAGAACTTTTAATCGATGCAACAGCTGGCTATACAGCACTTTCCCTCATGGATAGATATTCCAGATATAATCAAATCCTAATGGATCCTGAAGATGAGGAATCCACATCCTTTAGATCCCCATAGGGTGTGTTTTGCTATCGGGTAATGCCCTTTGGCTTAAAGAATGCAGGTGCAACATATCGGCGCGTCATGTATCGTATCTTCAAACCCTTTTTAGGGAAGTTTATTGAATGTTATGTGGATGATTTAGTGGTCAAATCTAAACAATATTCTAATCACTTGGCTGATTTGGAAATCATATTTCGCAAGCTTCGACAACATAATTTGAAGATGAACCCCTTAAAATGTGCTTTTGGGGTAACCTCAGGAAAATTCCATCGCTTTGTTGTACGCCATCGTGGTATTGAAGTCGATCCTAAGAAGAAAAATTCAATCCTTGGTATTTCACCTCCTCGAAATTTGATAGAATTGAGAGTACTTCTAGGACACTTAGCCTATATTTGGCGTTTCATCGCCAATTTGGTAGGCAAAAGTTTAGCCTTCACCAAATTGATGAAGAAGAGAGTCACTTACCGATGGACTAAAGAATGTCAAGAAGCATTCGATATTCTCAAGAAAAACCTCTTGAGTCCACCGGTACTTATGAAACATGTTGATGGAAGGACACTTATCCTCTACATGATAGCCTTAGAGCGAACATTGGCTGCCTTTCTTGCTCAGAAGAATGATGCTGGGAATGAAAATAGCCTCTACTACCTCAGTCGGACTATGCTTGAAGCAGAAATCCAGTATTCAAATATTGAGAAGTGATGCCTGGCATTAATCTCTGTAGTTCAGAAGTTGAGACACTACATGCAACATCACGAGGTCCAATTGGTATCTCGCAATAACCCGCTCAAATTTATCCTTAATCGTCCAATGCATACAGGACGTCTGGAAAGGTGGGAAGTTATTTTACAGCAATTCGACATTCAGTATGTGTCTCAAATGGCAATAAAGGGCCAAGCTCTAACTAATTTCCTGGTTGAACACCCTTCAGTAGAAGACACATCTTCAAATATTGAACTCCCTGATGAGGAAGTCTTATCTATTCAAGATAGTCCTCAGGCATGAGAAATGTACTTTGATGGTTCATCTAGAAGTCCAACAGGGAAGAAAATGGAAGATCCTAAATCCAAAAAGGTTGGATTAGGAGTTATTCTTATTTCCACAGAAAAGTCAGTGTTACCTTATTCCTTCTTATTGTTGGGATGCGGTACAAATAAGGAAGCAGAATACCAGGCCCTCATCGCAGGATTAGAGTTGGTGCTTCAAGCACAAGTGAATCACTTAAGGGTGAAAGGTGATTCAAAACTGGTAATCAAACAAGTAAATGGGGATTATTCAATCATAAAATAAGAATTGATCCCTTTGTATGATTACATTACAGAGTTAATGGAGTAATTTCCTATGGAACCAACATTTTCTTATGTCCCATAATCACAAAATGCTCAAGCTGATGCACTGGATAATATAGCCATAGCTCTGAAAGATCCAAATCAGGACAAAACAACCATCAGTATTGCCCACCATCGTAAAATTACACCTTATGTTCGAACCAGAATAGAGAAGATAAATGAAATTAGTCACATTACAAAACCGTATGGTATTACTACAGGATGGATGAAACCTATCATGGAATACCATCAAAATGGAACACTTCCACCTGATAGAGCCGAGAAAGAACAAATCTGGTGATATGTGGTCAATTTTACTCTTTATGATATCCCAGATCACATAGAGAAAATTCTCTACATCGTGGTTTTGATGGAGTTATCTTCAGATGCATTGATGGTGAAGAGACAATGGCTGTCATGAAAGAAGTGCATGCGGGTTTCTGTGGTACCCACCGGTCTAAACATAGACTGTCTGATCAGATTCAAAGGTTTGGATACTTTTGGCCGTCAATGATACAAGATTGTGTTGATTTAAAAAATAAGTGTCATTCATGCCAAGTACATGCCAATTTCATTCATCAACCTCCAGAGTTGCTTCATACAGCTAAGTACTCGTGGCCATTTTCCACATGGGGAATGGATGTGGTGGGACCTTACCCTTTAGCTACGACCAAGTAGTTTAAGTATATTCTTACAACTACTGGCTTCTTTTCCAAATGGCCAGAGTCAATACCTCTCAAAGAAGTTAATTCTAAAAGAATTGTTAGCTTCATCAAGTCTAACATCATTACCAGATTTGGTGTCCCTCATACCATATTGACGGACAATGGCACCAACTTCTGTTCATCTAAGATGAAGAAGTTGTATCAAGAATACAACATCAAATCGAACCATTTATCTTGGTATCATGCAGTGGACAATGGCCAGATAGAATCCTTCAACAAGACTCTTTCAAAAATACTGCAAAAGATGGTGGATAAAGATAAGAAGTCATGGCCTGATAAACTCTTTCATGCTTTATGGGGTTATCAGACCACCACCTGTACTGCAACGCGGTCAACTCCATAATCCTTGGTATATGGAATGGAAGCAGTCTTGCCTATTGAAGTTCAACTACCCTCGCTCAGAGTAGCTCTTTGTGAGCAGTCATCTAGAGATGAACAATCTAAAAATTGATTGGATGAATTGTAATAGTTAGATGAAAAAATATTGTACACCCTCACCACTTGGAAGTCTACCAGAATCAAATAGCACGATCTTTCAACAAAAAAGTTCATCTTCATTCATTCATTCAGGTAGAATTGGTATTGGTTCATAGAACTCCAATGATACCTGGAAAGAAACCTTCCAAGATTGAACCAAAAAGGGAAGGAACTTACTCAATACATAAGGTCTACTCCAATGGAGCATATTCATTAATATCAATGGTTGGAGAACTCATCACTACTCCAACTAATCCTTGATTTCTGAAGAAGTATTTTGTATAAACACAAAATACATGGAAACGGTCCATACATATGACCTTAAAATATTTTTATTACTTTCGTCCCACACGATGTTAAACTGTGATGTCCTAACTACATGACGTTAAACTCTACAGAAGTCTCTTATGTCCAAAAAGATGTTAAACTGCACCATCTATGGTCCATACATATGTCCATAAACTATTTTATTACTTTCGTCCCACACGACCTTAAACTGTGACATCCTAACTACATGACGACTAACTGTGCAGAAGTCTCTTATGTCCAGCAAGACATTAAACTGAACCATCTACAATCCATACATATGACCTTAAACTATTTGTATTACTTTCGTCCCACATGACGTTAAACTGTGAAAAAGTTCCCAATACGTCCAACATGACGTTAAACTGTGTCCTCTTTTTTCCTTACTGCATGACATTAAACTGCATAGTCCCCCCTTTTTCCAAACATGGAATTAAACTGTATTGTCCCCATCATCCTAACTACATGATGCTAAACTGTACATAAATTCCTTAATACGTCCTACATGATGTTAAACTGTATTTTTTCCCTGCTACATGACACTAAACTGTGCAGTACCAATAGTCCTAACTGTAAGACTTTAAACTGCATAGTCCCTTTATATGTCCTACATGACATTAAATTGTGCATCGCTAAGGTTATTGCTACCTATTGTTTCTCACACCGAGTATGACTCACGTGAACTTAGAGAAAACTTTAACCATAACACCCTCTCTGGGCCGCTAACCATGCGTAAGTCCCAACACCATTTTTTAGGTCATTGTACCCTAGAACAACTTGATCACTAATTCATTTTTTAATTGAACTACGTGGGCTTTGATCCTTACCTTCTAGATTGGGTACATAGGCAACCTCCTGATATTCAAGCCCAAAACCAATCTCTTCAAATCGGTTCACCTCCATCTTGTATGATGTTGATTAGTGAAACCGCCCCCAGAATCAATATCTTTAAATTGGTTTAACTTCGTCCTTGTTATATGACGTTAAACTGTACAACATTTTTTTCCGATATGACAATAAACGACAACATTATTTGATACCCTCACCCGAGATGAAATCATTATTTAAATTGATCTCCAATAATGTTTTATTCCAAAGACAACATGCATACATGGTAATGCCTGAACCTTTTATTTTGGGTCAAACCATCATTGCACTAAAATCCCCTTTCACCCTTCACTTATATGAACCAAATCAGTAAAGGGGGTATTTCTAGAACTACGTGGGATTGATTACCATTCTTATGGGATATGTAGGAATGTTTGAGTGTCCCTCGAATCCAACCCCAAGTTTTTTGGGCCTAACCCCAAATTCCACTTTCACTCCCTTGGATGAAAACTCCCCATGAAAACACACACTGTGTATTTATTATAATGGTCCGAGCTCTATGAACCTAAACTAAGATCTCCAATCCTTTTGTCCCGCAAAAAGTTAAACTTTAGTTTAATAACTACGTATGGCTTGATTCCCATCCTTATGGGATACATAGTGAAGTCCAAAATTTCAATTCAGGACCCAGCCACAAAGTGATTTTGGTTAGCATTGATCTATGTATCTTTACATACATTGTACAATACCCATTTTTATATGTCATAATCCTTACCTTAAATATTTTCAGATATTCATAACCCTTTTTCCTGACTTCTAGTCCCCAAAATGTCCAAATTCTGAGAATTCTTTTTCCTGACCATGCAGCACGTGCCCTTAGGTGGCTTTTCATAAACAGTCTACAAAACAGACCTGTCAGCCAAAAGATGCTATTATTTGACTATGAATCCAATGACCTTAGGCGACCCTGCATAATTCAACCCCCTAACGGGTTTGTTAAATAATGGTAACTTCATTCTTAGGACGAAAACCTCTTTTTTTCCTTAGTTGTCTTGACGACGTTATATTGGGATCTAAAAAAATAACCATTCTTTACATATTTGTCTTATACTCTTTTTCATGATCTGAAAATATTCAATTATGTGGTTTATATTTTCAGTTCCCTACATTTGGGTCAGACCTTCGTAGAAGTGACATTCATCCAGTTCTTAAACAATCCTGTTTGGAAATATGTTCTCCATATTCAAGTACCTCTTTCCATACAACAAACTCTATACTTTGGAAAATTTTAATCTCTATAAAATTTCACTGTATTTTTTGCAGTAGAAAAGTAACTTTCTAAGAGTTCTTTTGCCTGACTATGTAGCACGTGCCCTTAGGAATCCTTGCATAAACAAGTCTACATAATGGACCTGTCATCCAAAATATGCTTTTATTTGACTATGGAGCCAATGCCCATAGGTGGCCCTGCATAATTCAACCCCCTAACAGGTTTGTTAAATAATGGTAACTTCATTCTTGGAAAATAATTCTTCTAATGCCTCTTAGTCCCTTTTCATATCATTCCTCAGATTCAAGATTTCTTAAGTCATAGTTTACATATTTGTACTCAAACATGGGTGTGGTAATATGTTTTCATATGAATTATTAAAAAATTGAGTCAAATAAAATTCATTCGGTCAAAGATATTTCGACCTTAAACATTAGCCTTTTTATGTACGACGTGCATGACTTTAAACTGCCCACAAAAGAAAATGGAACTCTGAATAAAAGTCAAGTTACAGCTCACTAAACATACATTTTGTGTGATTTTAGGTAATATTGAGCAATTAAAAGATGCAAAGATTGTAGGGTTATTTATAATAATCATAGTAAAAATCAAACTATGCTTACGAATCCCATTTGTGTGCCATACCCTGTGCACCCTAATTTACTTTTGTTTCTAATTTTTCTTCAGATTCAAATCCTCATTCATTTTGGATCCAACTCTGAGGGGGGACTTTTGTTGACGCTTCTTTTTCGTCACAGAGTCTAAACAAAATGAAAAGGGAAATACCTCAAACAAAGAAGATTAATCCTTTGAATAAACATAAAAAAAGAGAAAAGTTTGATCAATGAGTACATTGCCCATAGGTCGCGTAAGTTCTAGAATGGTCGCGCAAATATACTTGCGCTCCGCCTAGTGGTCGCGCAGGTGACTTGCACGCCCTCTTTGAAAATCGCCCAGTGTCTTCTCCAGCCTATAAATACCCCCGGTGGGCCCCCCATTTGAATTTTTTTTACAGAATTCATATACAGAGCTCTGAACGCTCAAGTCTCTTCTTCAAGTCTTCCGAACACTTTTAAGGTAATTCTTTACCTAGAATGGAAGGTCAAAACATGAGGAATAAGGTCTAAGTGTTAGAATTCACTAACACTTGCGCACCTAAGTGTGTTACCCTTAAGGGAAATGAGAACACATGCACGCCTCCTTACCTACTCATTGAAACTTGCGCACCACTCTTCTGGAAGTACCTCAGGATAATTCTAAAGTCTTTGGTCAAGGATCACCCAAGTATTACCCTACTGGTAAACTATCGCCCAAGTTTATAGGTTTTGCGCAAGTATACTTGCGCGATTTATGGCAATATTTTTCCTTATTGACTTCCTTATATGAAAGGAATTATGTGGAACATCTCTCAAAACCTAGTTATTTACACATCTTTACATCACTAATGTAAGAGAATTCATTCATTCAGCCTCATAATTTAACGTGAGAGAATCTTTAACCTGGTCCTCCTTTTCAGGAGTAATCCCCAGTCCAAATTCTCATTAATTTGGGCATCCTCCTTAGGAGTATGCCCCAAGTCCTCATTAATTTGGGCTTTCTTTTCAGAAGTAAGCCCCAGTCATAATTCATTTAACCTGGGCTTCCTTTTCAGGAGTATGCCCTAGTCTCCAAGTTCCCAAATATGGGAATCCTCTTCAGGTGTAATCCCCAACCATGGTTCTCTTAACCTAGGATTCCTCTTTAGGAATAATCCCTGGTATCAAAGTCTACAAATATGGGAATCGTGATTAAGATTAAGGCCCAAGTCCCGTAACCTGGGCCTCCTTCTAAGGAGTAATCCCCAGTCTCAATTTCTCTTAACCAGTCATAATTTACTTTTGATCTCGGGTTCCTTCTTAGGAGAAAACCCCAATCATAAGTCCCCACCTAACTTAGGCATCTTCATTATGAGTACGGCCAAATATTAGAGTATCCAAATCTCCATAAAATACATATCCCTTTATGGACCCTGTTTTTGGATTTCTTCCCTGAAGTAAATATTAATCTTCATCTATTTGGGCAGTCATACATACATAAGCCCCACACCATTTCTTATGATTGCATCTTTCGTGGCCAATTGTGTAGTTTTACCAATACCTCTTGTTTCTCACACCAAGAATGACTCACGTGACCCTAGAGTGTAAAAGTAATTATGAAATATTTCTTTGAGCCATCAATCATACATAAATGTCATATTTCCTTACTCGAACTACATGGGTTCTGATTCCTTCTCTAAAAAAGGATACGTAGGTAGCCCATCTGTGGGTGTGATCCCAACTCTGAAATAATCTATATCCTTCTGAATGAAAATAAACTTCAAGTACCTCCGCTGAGTGGCTTTAAAACCAACATGGTTATCATAATAACCAAGAGACTTCTATATAATGTATTAAAAGATACCATTAACTATGAATCTCTAAACAAACATAGATGATTCTCTATTGATGAAGAACCTAGAATACATATAAAAGATTCTCTACATATTTATCATTGATTTTCAGATCTAAAGGAAATCTCATTCTAATACTTGGAAATGTAATAAGGATTCAAGAACATAACTTAAATCTATAAAGAGAGTCCCGGAGTAGACAATAAGACCTCTCAAAAAGGTGTGATGAGTCCGACCTCCCATCCTATCAACCAATTAAAATTACTAAGCCTCATATGTGCATAACTAATGAGTGCCTACCTTTGGAAAGTAGGTCCAAATGAATATGGAATCATTGGATGTTTCCGGTTCTACGAACAAACCCGTTAGAAACCGATTGGAATGTTTGAACCTTAAACCAACAAGGTTATCCCCAATTCCAAATTTTTTCTCCACTATCAGAATAACAACATTTGAGGCCATATTTATGAGGCCCTATAGGTAACCACTATACTTGTATAAGAAAGTAGGAGACAATTTTTTTGGGCCTAGATGTAGTGCGGGAAATGGATCTTGAGGGTGCAGTTCATCTAGGGGTAGATAACAACTACTGGGTTACATTAGTATCTACATCAAGTTAGTATCGGGGTGTGCCACTTGTCCCAATTATTGTAGTTATATTGGGTTCTTGGTGTTTGTACACTTGTATTAGAAAAATATATGTGTTCATTCCTCACAGCATTATGTTGACCTTATTTGAGATGGATGGTAGGTATGAAGTGGCCTTTTTTAGTTACATGGTGGTGTTTAGGATCTGATACTAGAGGTCCCCTATTCTGATTGTAGTTCCCATAGGTGAATGTTTATAAACAGGTAAGGGACCTTATAGAGATATCACTGGTGTGGGTGACCTATTTGAGAGATCAGTTTCCCCCATTATTTCTATGATTTTACTTCTTGGGATAATGTAAATGAATGTGTGGAGAGTGTAGAAACTCATGTTTTTCTATGTAAGGAATTGGGAAATTTTTAGAAATATTTCTGAAGCTAGGTGCTGAGTAGGCATGTGATTCCATATCCCAAAGAGCCTTAGTGTAGTGATATTAAGAATAAGAAATATTTTATATTGTGTATGTTTAGTTTTCTTATATATGTTGTTTAACCACCAATTGGAGTCTCAAATTAGAAATATGGGACCATAGTTGAGTTTAGAAAGTGGGTTTTACCTGAGGCATAACATAATGTTTTTTGGTGTTGTGTTCCTAGTTAAGGGAGAGCGTTGGAGGCTATGTTGATGATATATTAGTTTATTTAATAAAATAAATAAACTAATATATCATCCCCCTTAGGTTTCACATGTAAAAGAAAGGGGTGGGGGGTTCTCCCTTGTGTTATGGATGAACTGGGGACAAACTAAGGGAGAGGAAGGGCCACCAAACTTTATTCATGATAGAGATCATCACCAGATTGAGGTACAACAGGTTTTGGATGTTGTATTGGACCTAAAGATTCTACATTTTCCCTCAAGGTAGGTGTATTTATGAGCTTTATGTAACGATCCCAATATATATGAACTATTTTAAGGTTTTAGATCCTTATTACAACTTCTAGATATCCCATGTGGCTAGATATATGGGTTTAACATGGAAATTGGGGGTTTTGGAAGACTCATTGGTGTTTACCATTCATAAATTCAGATCACATGGCGTGTTGTGCAAGAGAACATGTTGGGTGTTATTCCTATTTGTGGAAGATTATATTTAGGGACTAAATTTTGTGTACTAGGGGTACACACCTTGTAATGATCCCAAGACTTATGGGTGAGAACATGGGTAGGCATACTATGTAAGGGGAATTGACCATGTGGAAGAAAACCGCCAGCTATCAGGTGTACATGGGCAGGGTACATGAATTGGTACTTGGGCACATACCATGGTACATTGGCATGTGATCCTCTACTTGATCACAACCATGACCATGGGATTGGGTTGAGATTAGAGGAGTACAATGTGTACCAAGGGTGAATATCATGTATGGTGACATGGCCAGTGAGGTCATTTGTGGGCGAGGACATTTCATGTTGTTTAGACAAGGCCACACCTCATGTGACATGGGGTACCCACAATGTATTCTCCTTA
Source organism: Viscum album (assembly GCA_963277665.1). NCBI lineage: Eukaryota > Viridiplantae > Streptophyta > Magnoliopsida > Santalales > Viscaceae > Viscum > Viscum album. The sequence goes on along the minus strand of OY728162.1, from coordinate 1,371,226,936 downwards.
TACACACCAAGTACTGAGAAGAGACACAATTATATGACAATTTTGAGATTCTCCCTTTGTACTATGGGAACACACTATGTACTACCCTTAAATAATTCTCCTTCATGAATTTCTATCTTAAGGACTCAGATAGAGGCCCATAAGTAGCATATCCTGAGTAGTTTTTTCAAATAACGAAATGGTGGCCTTGGATTTGGATTGAGATATGTGATTTGTGTTGATTATTATGGGACTCTTATTAGTGATGAGTAGATGAGAACCCATGGGAGTGTTCCCTTGATCCATCCCTATGAAGGTATAGTGTCATATTACAACATCTTTATAGGATTCTGATCCCCTTTGTTGGATGACTTCAAATAGAGTTCATGTATCCATCCAAGAGCCCGAGGTGGGATCCTCGATCAATTTTTTATTCCTAAGTGGGGTTTATGGTATCTACATGACCCTATTATGTAGGTATCAATACCAAACATAGTGTATTTATCCAATAGGTTTTTTGGTATCATTGTGTATGCTCACCTTTACTTGGATGATAGATCTAGATTAGATTTTGGGTATCTTATAATAGTTCTGACCGAGATACCCTTTTAGTATCTCAAGGTTATGAGTCTCAGTAAGGCTTGTGGTGTCCCCAAGTGGTCTTGGGTGTGATCCCTTCCATGATCATTCAGATCTCAGGAGTCCATGCCAGGTGTTTAGTTTCCTCCAATTGTCTTGGGTTTTTCTCCTATATGTGAGTTAAGATATTTTGGGTTCCTATAGGGTTTGTAGTGCCGCCCATGAGAAATGAGTGAGATCCACTATCTGGGAATAAAGATCTGATGGGTTCCAACAAGAATATTTTATTGAGAGACATGATGAGAGTAGTATTCAAATAGATTCCATCAGGGATAGTGGGGTTGATCCTTCAGATTAGTGATACCTCATTAGTAAAAACTCTCAAATAAGTTCTATATGGGATTTTAGGGCTCATGGAGTGAGTAATCCCATATGATATTTTACATTGATCCATAAGTAGAATCCTATATACAGATTTATTGTTAGGACCATGAGACGTTGAGTCGAAGATGAGTATGTATCAGTTATTATGGATACATTTCAGTATACATTATATCGTTATTTACATACTAGGTGGTGAAAAGATTACAATTAATGTATATTCGATTAGTGGTTGAGATGAATATTAATATTCTCTCTTTCTTGGGTTTGGGACTATTTAATTTTGATTCTCCCTTTTATTTTGAGTTTTTGGGGTTCCTATTGGGTATTGTTATACTAACCCCTATATAGGGTCTTCCCACACATTTTGTGTCTTATATAGATAAAAATCCATTCAATGGAGTCCTAGGAGGACCCAGAGTAGTTGGATCATAGAATGATAGACCAAACAAGATGTATAACAGTGATTTTATTTGAAAATAATCCTATCATTTTGACTAGTTTAGAATCTTTTATCATTTTTAGGTGGGATTGTATTTATCCCTTTCCATACATTAAGTAATTTTGTTTTACTTTTTTTGTTGGATAGATATATGCATGGATTTTATAATTGGTTGTATTATTATATCTTCTATGTTTTTATAGATTTTTATGCGTGTTTGTGTGTAAAGGAACCATAAGTTGAGGTCTCTTATGTGTGTGTTATGGCTAATCAATGCTGGTATGTATCCCTTGACCTCTTAGAGGATGGATTGAGATAGTCTCACTGATATTATCACCATCTAGGCAGGTCCTGGTGGGCTTGGTCAAGAAATTTCCTTATCATATTAATATTATTCCTCTATATGACATTTTCATGTGATAATGCCCTGAGAATATATGTCACACTGAAAGATCATATAATTCCCTTATTATTATGAGAACCTAGTTGCGCCATTAAATTATTCTTGAACCTTGTTCGATTATGGAATGATATGGTCTGAAGAGACAATAAAATACCAGCTATCAGGGGTAGGAGGCTCATAATATATTGAGACACATTCTCATTGTGTTCTCTCATGGTAAACTCCAAGATAGGGGACTATGAGTACATACCCGTTAATAGTATATCCACATTTTCAAGTGTCATTGAATTTTTCTATCAGCATACATGTGTATTGATCCTTAGAAATTAATATTATCATTAATGGATATCATGGCTCACATAATTTTATCAATTTATGAAAATTATGATTACATATGTTTATGGTGGTTTAAGATAATTTGGGTGCATCATGAGTGATATTGAATTTCTAGATAATATGTGAAAGGATTTATTAATTTCATCCCTAGAAGAAAGTTGATATATCAACAACTTTAATGGGAATGAAACCTCCTGCAAACATATATCACCATGGTGTTCATTGGGCAATCTGATTACTAGAAATTCAATGAATAAGTCATCAAGCATAAAGGTTGATGACATCGGCATGCGACCTACTCGATAATAGATATCATGATAATGAGATTATATTTAATTGTAAATATTAATTGGAGATTGGAAATCACTATGAAGTTTACCTGTATAATTATAGATAACATGGCATGTTTCTAGACTCTAAACCTAGAATTTAGGTAGTTGTGCTAAATTCTACTAAAAAGGATGCCTAGATGGTCACACACTATGTGTATCAACAATATTAGTTAAATTCTAGTAAAAAATATAATAGGTGAGAATACATAATATTTATTCAGGTTTGGTTGATCGCCAAAGATTAATCACAAGTTATTCGAAATAATAATAGAGTTAAATAATAATAAAAAATATTTATTTTCATGTTTGGAAAATATAATATTTATTTTCCCTAGAATAATTGATTGACATTTATTTATTAATTATTCATTATTTTTGGATCTATAAATATTAAAAAGGGATGGAAAGATGAGATTGATGGTCCTATTTGAAATGGTATAAATAATACTTATTTATATTCTTTATGCACTACACATTGCAATTATTTTATAATAATATTTATATTATTATATTACATGGGTTCAACTAAGAATTAAGGAACTGGGAAAGGACTTGTGTGTGATTTTCCAACTCTAAAACTACCATAATAAATATATAATTATATTGACATCCGAAAACACAATTTATGTGCACAATGGATAGAGTGAAACTCTCTCTAGACTTTGAAATAGATTAATACATATCGATTTATTTCCTCCCATCCTCTCCTAAGCCAACGAGATATCATCACGAGTTCTTCCTATCCTGAGAAAAATTATCGTGTAATCAAACATGAAAAAAATGATATAGATCAGAAGTTCTAGTACCTAATGATTTTAAGGTGTTATTATGATATTTTCTTTCACATTTTGATCAATGGTTGAGGGATTATATGCTTATATCATGTAGTAAAAAAATAGTGCGATGAGATATATTCTTTAGAATCATCAACGAAAGTGGAATTATGAGTTAAGGTAATTCCATATTTTCTCATTAATTAAAAATAAATTAAATATAAAGACACTTTAATTGTAGTCCCAAAATTTCAATCTAGTTCGGTAATCTACTATTTGTTTGTACATGAAATGTTGATGATGTGAGGAAATGATTACATATGATTTGAGACTAAAATTAGAGATGAACGTACCATTGAAGTTGCTTCTACTGTGTTTGGAACCTGAACTTCATATATGGGGCCATTTGAACTATATATCTTCAATGAATTGCTTCACATAAACTACAAATAACACTATTATCTACTTCTACATGTTTTTATAGGTGATCTAGATTCCCATAATGAGGACCACCCTGACATGGGAACTTTCCATTCTTCAATATTGGGAATTTCTTTGTCCACCGTAGCCTGTTCCATAGTCTAGTTCACATGGAAATATTTTTTATCTTCACCACACCCACTAACACAAGAATTATCTTCCTTGAGTTTGGAAACATCAATACAATTTTATTTGAGATTCATTGAACTTTCCTTTGAACCTTATCTTAACAATATCAGATCCTTCAATAATACCATTAGACTTCTGGATTGCCGCCAAATACCTTTCTTTTTTTTGAAAAATGATATGAAGAAAACAACCTTCAAGTGTCCTTATCAAAAAATCTAGTCACTAAGAAATTAATATCACTGTTAAAAATCCTCTAATAATCACCATGAATTGCTTCTTTCTCATAAATGTTTCCATTCTTATTCTCAGTATCCTTATTTTGAAAATCCTTGTTGTCAAAAAATCAAATAAATGTATTTGTGATTACTAACAATACCCCATTAAAAATTTCTTAATAATAACTCTAAATTATCAAATATTTATTCATAATATTACCCCTTATTGATAATTAAATTAATGTGAACTTGATTTTCCATAAAATGAAGGGATATTCAGTTGAATCTCAATATACTAATATAATGGGGTCTTATAATTTAATTTTCAATCATATATCCCCTTGATGTTTAGGAAGAAACTTCCAGAAATCTCAAAAATCCCTTGTCCTTAAAATTATAATATATCCTCCTCGTGGGATTAAACTACCCTTATAAAGATTCGTATGAAATCATCAAATTATTTCTCATAAACTTATTTTAAAAAACCTTCATCCTTTGGAATCAGCCACATGTTGATTATCCAAATCCTATAAAACCAAATTAAAAACATTTTTGGGTTGAATTATCAATTCCAGAATCTCCCTTTACATGATTTATTCACATTCTAAATAGATTCATTGAGGGAATTTAATAGTTGAAATTTGGGATGTAAAAAAATCCTCTTAGACTATTAAGATCGAAATCATTGTAGGAAACAAGTGTTTTTATATATAATAAAAATTCTTCCCACATTATGAAATAATTTTAATGAAAAACTTATATTTTATTTATATTTTTTACATATAAAAACACTATGATATCTAATTCAATTTCACACTAAAACCATAGTGGATAATCCAAAAATCACTTGTTCGAGAGGATCATACTACTTGAAGATTCACTTGATACCACTTTTTTGAAATAAAATTAATGATACTAATTGTAATATAGTCATGTTTTCTTTATAGGTTTTATAAGTCATTAATGAGGCTTAACATCTAGAATGCTTCATCATTACTCCCCCCTGACTCATTAAATTATGAAACCAATTATTGATGTTCAAATTATGGGAACCACTTGTGGGAATAACTCTTCCATCTTAACATATTTTCAATTTCATTATAAAAATTAGATAATTCCAAATAATAAATCACTTGTTTTATTGAAAACAAATATGTGAACGTGACATTAATGTGTTGCGACTCCCATTAATTTTTGTTTTGTTTTTGTAGCCTCAATCCACTTGAAACTGAGGCCTTATCATATCTTATTTCATATCTATAACATGTGATTTTATAGAACAATAAATCCATGGTTTGTATCTCCCCCTTAATTCTATAACTCATCATAAAAGTTTAGTGAAAAATAATGTATAAATGTCGAGGGTTACCTCAAGGTTCCTCAAGTTGGGGAATGTAGTTTTCCCTATAGGACCAACCCTTCCCCCACCATATTTCCTTTTATATATTTTATCTTTTAGGAAAATAATTCCATCATGTATTCAACATATTATTCATTATTTTTATCTATCCTTATTAATTTCTCTCCTAAGGGTCTCTAACATGTGATTCCAATTACACACTTATCTTTATTGATGTGAGAAATTCAATCCGTCTAGGGCTTGGTCTTTTCTATAATTTTGGAATTGATTACACTTGAACAAGTATATTATTGATATGAATCAGTAGTATATCCCACTTATAACTTTTGTTCATTACATCATTATCTTTTTCATTTTAATGATTTGTGTGTAACCACTTGGGAAAACTTCTTCCTTAATTAAAAATTGTTCTATCTTGGAATAATTATTATTAATTAGTAGTTTCTTTTTTATATGTTGTTTGATATTTCTCACAGCTAATATAATCTCTTGAATTTTTTTTCTATATTTTCAGTTTCATTCTCTCAAGAGAGTTATTTTGGGAATCAAGATCTAGGTGCTTGATACACCTTTTTTTGTGGATCCTTCTCATTCTCCTAATCATTAAACCTATTTTCCATCCAACAATACCTTTATTTTCAAAAAACTATCTCTTCATTTGTCATATGAGTGTACTGTCTTCTTATAAAATATTTACCCTTCCATCCATTAAACTAATTTTAATTCCATATATGCATTATATTATAATAAATAAAGAATTTTTCATAAGAATCATACCTCATGTAGTCCTTCAATGAATTAGATATTGGTACTATTGCAGTTATTCTCTCATCCTTATGCTTGTTGGCTTTGAAAAACATACTAATGATATTCCCAATTCATCCATGATAGTAAAACTTTGGAGCCACTTTATTTTTTGGAACACCTATTCAAGAATCATCATGGAACTTTTAGTTTCTTCTAGATTTTAGATATAAAATATTTCTTCCCATTGAGGCTTATTTAAGCGGTATTTTCACCCCATTAGTTTAGATGTTTATCACCTCTTAGATTTCTAAAATATTCTTTTATTTTTCTTTCTAATATGAAATAATCACATTTATATTTGAATCAGTATCCATTCTGGTTTGTCTTCTTTCTTCATATTGAGTCTTTAATGGAATAATTCTTCCCTTCAATTCCTTATCCATGGTCATTTTATTCACAATTTATTTGGAAAGTTCTTTAATAATGTATCTTTTTTCCCTTAATATTTAATCCCCTTTTTATTCATAAAAAAATTTTGGCCCACCTATTTTCTCCTCAAACTAATATCTTTTAGGTACACATCATCAATCATTACATAATAGAATTCATGCATGTTTTTCTAAAGTTTTTTCATTCCTTACATGGATGGGATATCATCCTTAATACTTCATAAGAATCTATTGGAATAAAAAACTTGTTTTTTTCCTCTTTATCACCAAAAATAAAACCTTATTTTTAGTAACTTGATTGAGTTTGAAATGCATCCTAATTTTTTTTATAAGAATTGACATTAGATAAAGAAACATGTTCCGAAGTCGCCATTGATGGAGAAAAAAACTTTTGGTATGAAGTTCTTCTGTTTCTATTATAATTTTCTTTTTATATAAGGAAATACTTGTGAAATTTTCTATGTATTTCTTTCAAATTAATTCACATATCCTTAAAGAACATTTACTTATCAATATCCATGTTCAAATTTTCATTGAGGGAATAAATAATATCATTTTTCACCTAGGAACCAATCAAAATGTTTTTTTGATATAGTTCAAAAATAATTCATTGTATTACTAATATAATAATTCTTCAATTTTAAACATCTTATGGAACTCCAAGTGAATATTCTATGTTTTTAATTAACTAAGTTTTCTATTCTTTGAAATTATTTCAATCAAACATTAGATACTTCAATGTGGAATCCATTTCTATTTCAAACACTTTTGGTCAAGTTAGAGAAATAAAAAATATAATAAGGAAAAACTAATCTTCCAATTGATACCACTTTTTAGGTCCTACTAGGTTCATAGAGTAAGATGACGTCCCAAGGGGGGGTGGGGGTGGGGGTGGGGGTGAGTCAGGCTAGGAAATTTATTTCATAATTGAAACACTTGTTCCTTTTAATGATGTGTTTCCCTACATGAATCTTAACCTATCAACATTCAGGGTCACATATATTTCTCATGTAGTAGATATACATTAGATTACATGAAATATTTTAGTTTCCATGATTAAAGTAAATAGGGACAAATCATATTACTTGGTTCACCCTCAATATGATATATCCATGGACTAGGCATCGATGTTGTTCCATACACCAAATAACTATTAATATCATTTTTATTTATATAGGACACTTTTGTTTACAATGGTTTAGGGAGAACTGAATACTTTCTAAGGGTCACTGCCTCAAATGTTCCTTCCAATTATCACTACTTATGGAAAGGATCACCTCAATAATGTTTATGGAAATGAATGTCTCTTCACGGCCTCCACTATAATGGTCTCACCAAGTATGGATTAGTGTTACTAAAGTCCTTTTGATTCTTGTTTATAGACCTACTATGATCTACACTAGAATAATATTTTTATTCATTAGAGAATATAGTCTAGAAGATCACCTATATTACCCAATAGTGAAATCTATCTTCTTCATTAGAAATATATTAAATGGTTATAAACATCTTATTCTTCTTTCCATCTCCTCAACTGGAACACCTCTTTCACATAGAGATTCAGATATAAAGTTTTCCTCAGGTATCTATCTTATCTATTCATTTAGATAAACAATTTTTTCACATATATTCTCTATAAATAATTCCATCTACAATATCCTATATCACTTAAAATAATAGGTTTCATGAGTTTGTAATTGTAAAATCATCAACACCTTAATGGGACCTTAAAACCAACTATTAAATACCTCATAATATTGCTCCAATATATCTTACATTTTTAGTCTACATTAACTACTTCATGGATCCTCATTATCTCTCTTTATAGTGTGAAATAAATATATATTTAATTAACATGTCAAAATGGTGTTATCATCCTCTATTTAAGTTGTAATCAGGTTATAAAAATAAGACACATGATAATGGAAGAATTCATGATCTGTACAAAGAATCACCATAATAAATTCACCTAAATTATGTGCATAAAGTGTTGACATTCCATTCTCCACAACATGGTTAAGATACTTTCACCATTAAAAGATTATTACTTTATCTTAGTCCTCTTACTTTCCCCATTTTTCCTGGTAACTTTATTATTTCAGGAGAATCACTACAACATGATAAAAAATTCATTTCTATTTGACTCCAACACGCGGGGAACTACAACATGGTCACCTAATAATTTCTATTTTTTCTTGTATCTCCACTATGTGAGAAAAACCTCCACAGAACACTACCAATTCCATAATGGGATTCACTATGTTCCACATGGATCCTCCAATACCACCACACCATGTTCTATAATGTGGTTTATCACGTGTTGGCCCTTTTGAACTAAAATAATGAAATGAATTGATTAAAATTGAGTAAGACCACTACCATGGTATCCTTATACCCATTTTACACTGGTGTTATCGAATTACACCACTACATGTTCCCTTTTATGTTTCCCATGTAAGTAATTTCCATATCCACCATGGCCAATGTTATGACTCGTTGACTTGGAAATATTCTTTATCCTCACCATGCCCACAGACCGGATGTGGTCTTTTCAGTGTTGGGAAATTACAACCAAAATTTGTCTAAGTTTCATTCAACTTGTCTTAGACCATTATCTTGATAAAAAATGGTCCTGGAATAATACCTTCACAATTTTGGAGTCCCTCTAGATACCATAATCTCTGTTTGGAAAATGAGCCTAACACAACATCCTTTAATATGACTTATTAAATATCCAATCCCCGATAAATAAATCTCATTGTTAAAAATACTACACAAATCTCCATGAACTACTTATTTCTCATCAAGGTTATTTTCTGTACTATCAACATCCTTATTGGTAATAACCATATTTTCAAAATATCTAATATAATCATTTGGGAATTTTAATATAAAAAATTTTTAGATCATGGATGAAATCCTTCCATCAAAATTTTTTTCTCTATGGATCACTACCTCATGGTTTTATTATTCAATAGGGATCACTTCCCACTAGGGGATCACTTCCCTCTAACTTATAAAAACGACCAACAATAGGGGGAGAACTGATAGGACTTATAGTCGATCCATAGCAATACCCCATTACTAACATGGGACTTGGGTTTCACCACCACACTATTGGATTCACTTTCCACATTGTGGTTCCTTCTTCCAATAACACGAAATACATAAATCATATATTTCTATAAAATTGGGATCAAAACTATCACCCTCGCTACTTTACCTAGGTTCATGCCTGACATACTAAGATATAATACTAGTTTTATGGATTATGGATATGGTACCTCCATAAAACTATTGTAGGATTTGGCTCACTTCCTCATGATTTTATTATTTATCCAGGTTAATTGCCCACTGGGGGCTCACATGACTCCATATTATAGAAATTTATTTTGTTAGAGTTGGGAGGGGACTAATAAGAATTATAATATACTCATAACACTCCCTCATTTATGATGTGGGACTTGGGTCCTTACACCATTCCATAGGCCACGCTGGCCTTGCTATGATTCCTATATCAAACATCCCCACATATATAGGGTGGACATCAGTTTCAAATTTAAAATAATAAAGCTCATGGAAAATAATATTTCATACAAATGAATTTAACCACTTATAGTGATATAAACATTTACATTGGTCGAATATAATATTAGAGTTCTATATTCACCACGACACTTTAGGAAAACTATAATTTCTAAATTTATCTTAAGAAACCTCACCACATTTATTGAATTAGGTAACTTTAAATTAGGTGACCTAAAAATTTCTAGGTCCATATTTAATGGTCACATACTACTTGATTTTTTAGTTTCTTGGTTCTACCTACAGTATATATATACACAATGTTTAGACTATGTCACTTGAGGTAAACCATCTATAAAGTAATACAAGGAATTTAATATTTGGAAGGCTCTTGGAAGTATAGATATTATAAATTTATGAACTGTTCTTATTAATAAAATTATTATAAGAGAATTTAGTTATTAGATTATAGATTCAATTAAATGAGAGCTGGAAGTATTTAACTCATTAAATTAACTTAAACAAGAACCTATACCAAATTTTTGAGAGTTATATGAGGTAATTTCTATATATTCTCATGATTCAGCTATAGATTTAGTTCTACTAATAATTATGCATGCAAACTTTTTCAGTCTTTGTATAATAGGACTTGATAAAGGAAAACAAAGTTGTGGTATTTAAATTGTTGATGTGGGTAATATATATCTAGCCTCTCTAATCTCTCCCAAAACTCATATATTGTCTCTCAACTATATTATTTGATTCCATAAATCTCATTCCTCAACTAGGTACTTATTGAAGATGAATTGTTTTAAAGAAGGCACTCTCTAATTCATCTATGATCACTGCATTAACTATATACTACATGGGTTCTATATATATTGGTACGGGAAGAATTTTATGATTTGTTCGTATAGAAGTAACGAGTTTAAACTTATATTTAAATTAATTCCCTATTTGTTTTGGGAGTTTAAGAAATTAATTTCCTCAAAGCAAGACTAAGTATCTTGTGAAATGAATCCATCTCATGAAGGTTTTGAGTAGTCTCATCCTTGGAACGTCCAATGCTGGCATGGTATATTTCCCACAATATAGGGTCATCAATTTTTGAAGAGAATAAATATTTTTATTATTTGTTTAATGAGACAAAAATTTCTTAATGGAAAGAAATTTTTATGATAAATCCATGAAGTGTATAAAATTTTAAACAAGACTCTTACTTGGGAAAATTATCTCATGTATTAACTTCTCAAAATTTCATAAACTCTATCTTCTTATATTTGTATATTTAAATGTATATCATCATATATATCATTATATAAAATTTTCAAAAACTCCAACAAATGTTTCATCGAATTTAGCGTGGAATAAAATCTTATGTATAAATATATTTTGGATTTAAAATTGCATGGGATGTTACACATCACCTACTCATAGGGATAAATAATATTATTTATGCACTCCAGTGGATTTTGACAATGTAAATTTTGTTATTAATCACATGGTCCCTCAAAAAACATCATGCATACCACTATTTCCTTCAAAAAAATCATTTAACATAATAGGGTGAATTTAATATTTAACAAAATCTAGGATGTTATGTAACAATAAAGCTACAATGAATTATTACAAGTATTATATTTAGTGGTAAATACTTCATAAATATAAAATAAATTTTCAATTTTCGAAAAATTTGGGAAGTTATACATGGATAATTATTTTTCAAAAAATTAAATTATTATATTTATTAGTTTGGATATATTATGTACTACTTTAATTAGTTTTATTTAATAATTTTCTTACACCAATATGTTGAAAAATATATTATTTACCATAAAATAGTAATTTATATAGAAAAATTTCCATTTCCTTCCCTGATTCAAGTATTTTTTAATTTCATTCTTCTCCTCCATCATTTGAATCCACTACTTCTAAAAATCATGTAACACATCTAAATTAGTGTAGGATTCAGACCCATGCATTATAAAATGATTTAATCAATGATAAATTATGAATTTAAGAATGTTTTTAATTTAATTATAAATATTAAATATTCACTTGATTCAAGCCACTTATTAAGAATAAAAGGAGAAAAGGTGAAAATCCTACAAAATACTATTTTTTTGAAAATTTACTCCATAATGAATACCTTAAAAAGATTGATGATAAATTCCCTTGGTATCAAGATATTTGACGTAATAAAATTTATTACTAAAGAGTATATGAATTTTAGAAAATATAAAATCTATAAATTGTTTGTATACATATAAATAAATATTATATAAAAATTCAAAGAGATTAAAGAATTTTATATAATCATATAATGAAATCTAGATAATTGTGTTGTTGAAATTTAGGGAACTGAAATTAATTTACTAATTCTGGAGTAAGAAAAATACTATTTTTTACTAAAAAAGTCAATATTAAAAAGGAAATCAACATGGAAAAGAGGTGGTTAGGTCAATGTTTTCTTAAATATGTCTTGTAAGAGAACAAAAATGAGTCTAAATCCCATGAAGGGTGGTTCCAAGAAAAATATATATAATATTTTTATTATTTCCCATCAAAGTTCCATTGTTTTTCAATATTATAATTATATTTATAGTTATTTTATATAATTAATTATTGGACAGGATTTATATTTTCAATGTTATTGAAAATTGTTCATAAATAAAAACTAAAAAGTTTTATAATTAATATTTTAAGTTATTATACTAAATCATAGCTATATTATAATTTAATATCTTTTAAAAAATCTATAAAAAATGTTTTCTAAAAAAATAATTAGATTAGTTAGTTTTTGGAATGCATTCAACCTTTATAAATTGGAGTGATTAGTAATGTAAAGTATAAAAAATATTATGATTGATATACAAAATATCATTTTCCTATTTTTTACATTAATTATACTTAAACATTTCATATGGAATTTTTTTCTTTTGATAAATAGTTTTCAGAAAAAAAGTGTTCATCGGTCTTCATTTATTAAATACTCATTGGTATGATTTCCTTTTAGGAAAATTCTCAAAATAAATATTTATATTGTGTATTGAGGGACTTAATTATGTTTTTATAAGACCCCAATGGGGAATATAACCTATTTTTGGTAAATATTTTTTTTTGTGATTATGAATATTCCAAAATTATAAATATTTATATTAAAGGAATATACAATATATATATTTTTCATTTCTATAAGTATATATTGATAAGGCCAACAATAGTGATCGTAACCACACTAAATATTTAATAGTTAATTCCTGGGTTTTTCCATTGAGTGATGTTTACTTTGAGAGATTTTTCCTACCACATCTAAGAAGATGTGTTGAGTGGGAATGTTATAAATTATGGTTAATAATGTTTATAAATGATTTAATTATCCTGACCTCTTTGATGTTGCATTTTTAGTTTGGAGGTTGTGTGTGTTTAGGTTTATAAGTATGTCATCCTAGTGTTTGAAAATAGAATTTTATTTACCATATTGGATTATTTATTTACAAATAAATACATATAATAAAAATATAATATAATGGTAATAAATTATTATATATTTTTTTCTCAAATATTATTATAAACATTTATAAATATTGTAATTATAAGTTATGTTACATTAAACAAAATCATCTCATATATTTCATAATAAGAAATTAGCTTTTTTATTAAATAAATCACTTTCAATTTGGGATTTTTTGGTGACATTCCCAATGACTAAAATCAATTATTCATATATTATATATCCATGTTACACACATAAGAGAATACCACTCTCTAGATTCAATACTCCAAAAATATGTAAATTTTTCCAATAATCATTTCATCATGACTTAGTTTCTTAATAGTAGTCAAATCCAAAAATTCGCATGATATAAAATGAACTGATAAAAAATATAATAAAAAAAATATTTATAAGTGAGTGACCGAAGACAGGAGACATGCATTGTACATTATCATAATAATTTCTTAAATTATAATGTAATTCACAAATAATATATATATTTAGAATTTTTTTTAAAAGGAAACCCCAGTACCCCTATGAATTTCTTAAACTTACTTGTGTATCCCTACCCCCACCGTAATTCAGTACACCCCTTCGATCTTGTCCTTCATATTTTGGTTGAAGATAGGAAAACATCTATTCCTATTCTGCCTAGAATTTTCTATGAACATAAATTAGTAGGCATGAAATTATTATTCTTTGATATGATATGTGGTAATTGAACCTCAATCTCACAAGAAATAAGTGACTAACCCAAAATATATCATGCTCAAGATAAATATGGTCTTTAATGGTGTGAGAAATGTTTTTTATGTTCAAAAATCAAATCATCCCATCTCATACTGATTTAGTTGTTCATTACCTTCAACATTATTTGTTCAGGAAAAATTTACATATTTCATTCCAATATAATTTTCAAAAGTCATTTATCATTCCATGCATGTTTATTATGATTTCTATTTTTATCCGAAATGAAAACTGATTTTATCACATCCTTAGAACATCACCAAAAAATATGATCCCAATAAATTGATCCAAGAGAGATGATAGAGATTCCAAAAAAATTATAAAAACCACAAATCAAAATAATTGGGATTATATAAGGATTCATTTTTTGAAGAAAAACAAAGCGTTAATATTTAAATACCATAAGGGAATCAAAAATAGGGGATAAAGAGTGATATAAATGTTGAAAATTCAATGAGTAAATGAAATATTTTATGGACCATGAAGATGTGTGAAAACCCAAATAATGAAACCTAAATTTATCCAAATAGTTATTTGAAGTAGAATTTAATTTATATTGGTCATGGAGGTGCTTAGGAATGTGAGTATATCAAGACTGCAGATTGATCAGTATACCCTTAGGTGTAGGATGAAGCTGGTGGCATAGTGTTCAAATAAATAATGATATATAAAACCAAAAAAATTCCCCACAATGTGTGTTCCTCTTGTGTGCATATATTCAAATATTTTTGATCTCTTGGAATCATTGATTCTTAATCATTATTGCTGATTTCATGTTGTCTACAATATGGTTTTAGGAATTCAAGGAACTAGTTTGAGAGACTGAATTATTCTTGGAGTCACATGAAATTCGTTAGTTTCCCTATAGTGAATTCATATAGGGTACCAATTTTTATATAAAAGCATGTATCATACAACACTTACCCCTTAATCTCAACAAATCATGGACACTTGATCATAAGTACCTACCAGAAATCGATAAATATTTCTAGGTGAAAAGATGATAAGTATTTGTTGAGAATATTACATCTTGTACTGGATTACAATGAACATTATTTATATTTAAAAAAACCCAAATTAAGTACTTGAGGGGAAAAAATCTGAATTGTAAGGGATGTAATAAAATGATTACCTTTCTAATGGGAATAATAAGTGGCTTCACGCTACCACTACGTTCTTCAGAAATCCCATACATAGTAATGTGATTTGTTTTGATATAAGTTTATCCCACATATTTTATTATGGTTATTATATTATTCATAAATTCATTTTACTTATCCTTGATCATTTATTTTGTAGTCATCATTAAATTTAACATTTTATAAGAAGGTGTTTAGGAACCTATGATTGATCTGATGAGCTCTGTAAAGGTAACCCAATGCCACATGACGCCCCATGTTTCTTTGATTACGTAGAGTATATTAAAAAAATCATCATCAAAGAGGTATATTGTGATACAATATGGTATTTAGTATCTCTAAATGTTTGATATTTGTTGGGGATATAAGTAAATCAAAATCGAATATATTTCCTAAATTTAGAAGATATTTTATAGAGACAATTGAGTCATGTTAATATGTCTGTATCCTTAAAAACAGATTCTCCCCCAAATTTTTTTTAGTAATGTGTTTTTAAAAGAATAAACCATAATATTCAATAGTTATTTTAACACCCAAATATTTCATAGTACGTTACCTCTTTAATGAAATTCAACAGCTTGCACTACACACATCACCGAGTTCGAGCGCACCACAACTTATCACACTAGCCGTTCAAAAAGTAGTTATGAATAGTATTAAATTCATTTTAAATTTTATGTACTATTTATAATTTTAACATCCGTATTATGTGTTTCTTAGACATAATATTAGAACAATTCAAAATTTTCAAATAAAATAAGTATTTCTGTAAAAATGAAATTTTATCACCTTTCAATAGGGAACCCGTTTTAAAAACAATATTTGACTCTTTTATATATTCAATTTAATGAAATTAAATTTTTCTTCAGAATAGGTACATAATAATTTAGTTTGGATAAATTTTTGGTACTTTTTTTATAACTTTCATATTTTGATAAATAGAGAAAAATACTAAATTTTAATTGAAAACAACTTTTTCAATCGAAATAATTTATAGTGTTAAATTATGAATTTGAGTGGTTTTAAAGTATAATTAGATTATATTTTTATCATTTAATATAATTTATGTCATTGGTTGTAATTTCACATTTAAATTTTAAATAAACACATGCCAATCATTGGAATGTTTTTACTTCTTAAAAACCTTCTTTCTGGTTTTGACAACAAGAATTAATTTTAAATTAAATAATGAAACTCATATGTTTTGAATTTGGTAAAATATATAACATTTTTGGATTTGGAATGTCCAAAGTTTCTTAGGGTGATGTTTTGTAATTTTTATGAAAACATTCAATTTTTGATGAATAGTGAAAAATACAACGTTATTATTTAAAACCGATTTTTATGTAAATAATAATTATTATTATTTAAATTTATTTTAATGTCAAAATAGATACATAATACCTATATTAGTTCAATTTAATTCATTGGAGTCATTTTATAAGAAGATTATATGTATAAAATTTTATTGAATTTTTTTTAACGCCTTTTACCCACCCTCTAGGCACATTTGTGAATTTACATAAAACATAATATTACCACATCTTTGAGTTTAATTTCAAAAATCTGAGAGAAAAAGTTGAAATCAGTATGTAAAATGTGTTCAATAGGATGAAAATAATTTTTTGTGTATAGCAACTTTTGAATTGTATTTACGACGGTTAAAAGTAAATAGGGTTGTTAATGGAAAAATGATATTAAAATTGCCCTAAAACATGTTCTAATTCTATTAGATTAGTGTATTTCAACCAAAATCAACCTCAGAAATAAAATATTATCCTTTTTTACACTTGGATTAAATTAGTAAATTTATTATTATTTTATTTAAAAGAAGAGTTAAAAGTGTTAAATTCAATGTTTAATAACTAAACCATGTTTAATTTGGGTTACATATAAGATAAATTCGACTATAAATATTAATTAAAAATCTAAATATTTTTCCTACATCTTGGAATTTTATTTATATTTTTTAGAAATTTAATTATTAAATTTATGTATGAAAAAATGATGATGTAGTAATTACCTTATTATTGAATGATTAAAATAATTGATATTATAAAAAGCAAAATAAATGTAAATTGAAACTTTTTATAGATTACATGAATTTTCTACATTAATATAACATGTAATGGTTTATTTAATGTATTTTGTCGATGTAATCATGTGTGTTTGAATTTCAGAAAAACGAAATACTAAATAATGTCAAAATGGACATAAATGAGCATTTAAAACAAATACTACATTATTAAATGATATAATATTCCTAAAAATATAAGGATTTTCCAAAGGACTTATATAATAATATATATGTTATTAAATAACCACTTGAGATTTTCATAACATTTTATAGTATGTTTATTAACCATGTAAAATAAAAATAGAAGAGGACATTGAAAAAGATAAACTATTTAAGTAAGAGTTAAATATAAAAGATAAGGTTAATGTGGTGAACTCAATTTTTCTAAAACCTATTGGTTGAGAGGATTTAGTCTCATCCAAACTTATCCACTAAATAAATCCATTTTTATCCATTATAAACTGAATAGTATTTTATAATAAAATAATATTTCAGTCTTTTCCTAAAGTGACCCTCACCTCTCTTATAAAAGGGAACTTCTTCTTCTCTCAAACATCACACCTCCAAAGCCTTTTGTCTTGGCCAAAACCTACTCATATATACTACAAACTAACATCAATTAAACCTAGAGGCCTTAATTTGATGATAAAGGCAACATAAAGATCCCTTTTGTTCAAGTCAAAAAGAAGCACTAGAAGAAGATGTAATTATTTCATCACCTATTTCAAGGTTCTTTCATTTTTCCACTTCCACTTTCTTTTTTTGTTTCCATACCATAAAAATAAATCCATCACTATATACCTAAGTTTATTTAATTATAAATGTGGTAAAAAAATATTCAGTATTCTATCGATCCTATGAATGACAAAGTCACCATACGTGTGTACATACGGCTTACCATTTCAACATCATGGTGTAGTTTGTTATTCAACACTACATTATTTGGATGGGTATAATAATGAGTATAATTAATTGAAATAGTGATTTTAAAATTTTAAATATTATTTATATGAAATATAACATCTAATTAAACAATATTTCACCCTCAATAGAATGATATTATCTCTCGTGCGAACGTACAGCTTACCGTCTCCATGAACATGATGAGATTCATCTTTAACGATCACCCATAATGAATTTTTATAAAAATAAATATATTGATTAATTATAAGGTATATGACATAATATCACTACTGGAATAATATATATTTAAGTATGTAAATATATTTTGTTTACTTACTTCTATATTATATGATAAGAAAACGGAAACAACGTTCATTCGTACGTACGAACTACCATCTCCACGAATAATGTTTCCATTCCATATATCTGTATATTATACATATTTATATTCTGAATATATATGATATATAAATCATGTGTTATATTTTGGATGTATGTAAATCATGATCTATATGATACGATCAAGAATAAAAAGTTAAACAAGTATGATAAAGAGAGCGATTATTACCCGAAAAGTTACTTTAACTTGGAAATTTTTATTAAATAGGTAGTATAAAGTAGTAAATGAATCATAAATGATATCATAAATATTAATATGATTATGGGGTAATTTAATAACATAATATAGTTGTCATATAGGTGGCTAAACATAACCTTGACTATGGAAAAGTACAAGGTAAGGTTTAATTCCTCAATCTCATTATTATCCGAGATTGTTTATGTGTAAGTATTTACTAGGAAATTTTTATAATCCATTTCCATGTTTCATAAAAATGTTTTCAAAATGAATATTTAATGGTTTTTTAGAAGTGGATATTTATAAATATCCACATTTGAAATTTTTTAATGATTTATTTTTCTAAATCTTTTTAATTATTGTCCATGTTTAAAAACAAGATTTTAAGGATTTATTTATATAGACATGATTGCATTAAAATGTTAATTAATTTTGAAAATTTCCAAGTGGTATGGGAAACTTTTATTCAAAAATATATTTTAAATGAATTCCTTAATAAATGTGTGACTTTTAAATGATTTCAAAAAAAGGGATATTTTTTTCAATGTGCTTTACTGAACATTTTAAACTTTATCAACATCCTTTACTAGATATTATTCTTGATTAAGGTTGATTTGTTATAATAAAATCATCCATATTGTATTTAATAAGTTATGATATGATTTACTATGGATGTGTTATTTTTATACCATTCATGGTTTATGGTTTAAGTATTGAAATTTCATATTCTAGTTTTAATATGAATGTTTATGTTATGTTTCAACATTTCCATATGAGAAATGCATTGGACTAAGTAAGTGATGGGTGGAGCCCGTTATAGCTCCTCGATACATAGGTTGGTCTTATGACACAAATTAGTGTATATTAGTCTTAGAATGAGGCCTTTACTATGTGGTTATGATGTCTGACATTATGCATTCCCTCGTTATAAAATCAGTTATTACAGGTGATTATTAGACTAGTAGAATATCTATGTGCATGTTTACATGGTATTGTATTATTGTTTTTCATATTATGTTCAGGTTTATGTTTAAAAGGTTTTTGTTCTTATAACACATCTTTACATAATTTTTTATATCTTCCGCTAAATTATTTACCCTTACTCTGTGTCTGAGCTCACCCCTTTCTTATGTTTTATTTCCCTAGGATTTCAAGAAGTGTATTATGATTAATGTGAAGGGTTATGCTAAGGGAAAAGTGGAATTCTCAATAGATTATATATATTGTGTTTTATGTTAGAGAGTGTAATATAAAATTAATTCCTTTAATCTATTTTTTGAGACTACTAAACTGATTGGTCCTTCAGGACATGATTCCTTGTAATTATGACAATGTATTAAAATAATGAACCGGCTTCGGGAAACTGGGGTCCGGTCATTACAGTTGGTATCAGAGGATTTTTAACAACAACCTTGAAAATATATTTAGATGAACTATGATTTTGAAATATTTTCCTAAGATAGACTTTGAGGATTAGTATAGAAGAACTTCCTAGAATTTTGGTACTGTAGAGATTTTGTGATTTTTCCAAGCAATATATCTCTGTTTGGATATGAGCAGGTAGAGGAGGCTCTGTAACATATGTACCTAAGAGTGAAAACTCAGACAAGGTGTTTCGGGCTTGACCCGGGGTATCATGATACATGACAATGGGACTTGATGCACTCTTGGTTACGACACTCCCTATGGATATGCTTAGGAAAATTCACATTTTCTTCATAAAACGTTATGAAGGATTTATGAGTAAATATGTCAGAAAAGAATCCATTTTCATGATTATGAGAGTAGATGTGTGAAAATATTCAATTAATGTTGTGGAATTTTTTATTTTTTGGCTTATACATTATGATATGTATTATCCTAGTGTATGCCATTGTTCAGAAATAGTGCCTAGTAGAAGGAATGATAACTCCAACAATACGCCTGACCCAAAGAGTGAAGATTATCATATCTTTCAAGGTATTAAGCCATCATTTAGAAGGGGAATAGTCTCCCACATATTCTCAGCATACGGATAAATAGTATCATGTGTTAATAAGATAAGTAAATAATTATCTGAGTCATATGGATTTGATGGGAATCTTGAGAAGAAAAGGATGGTAGAGAGAAATATGGATAAAGGGAAGAAGAGAAAGAAGGATTTTCCCATATGTGATATATGTGGAAAGAATCACCTAGGTAAATGTTTGTAGGGAATGCAAGTTTCTTATAATTGTGGAGAAATGGGGCACCAAGTACGTGATTGCAAGGGTAAGAAAAATGTTTAAAATGTACAATGCTTAATCTACAAGGAGTTGGGAGACTACGCAAATCAATGTACCAATCATCAAAGTATACCCTAAATGATGCTATTGGATAAAAATCAAGTTATGATACTACTGTAGACAAAGATGAATGATTAGTTTTCTTAAGTTGTTATTAAATAATTGTGTCATTTTAGTATTGTATTAATGATGTACAAGTTATAATAATTATAAATTATATAAGGATTGTATTGCACTACGTTTTCATTAAAGATTCGATATTGTATGTTACCCAGTAATGTGACAGAGTTTCAAGCTAAAATTTTTGAAAAATATATGGCTGAGAAAAATATAAACCTTAATATGGTCTTGATACCAAGGTAGTGATTTTTTAATAAGTGATAATTGAGTAGGATAAAGTATATTCGATATTATTGACATCCTTGGAACTTATTAGTGGTTTTCTTATTCCATCATTATTGGAGTATTATAATTTTTTGGATTGAAGAAGTATATCAAGTATTCTATAAGGTACAAGGAAGAATGAATATATTCAATAAGGTTTTATGGAAATACAGGGTGTTACCATGTTTTAATAGAATACATGATGAAGGTATTCACATGTTATTATGTGGAAAAAAGAGATCTTCATTATGTCTACCTTCCTTATAAATTTTGGACCGTGAGTTTGGAGAAAAGTATTTTGCATAAGTCTAAAGTTTGGAATGAATTAAGTTTTACTTTGGATACTATTGTTTATGGTTAAAACAATTCTTATAATTATTTTGAGATTGTTATAAAATGGACAACCCGGAGGTCAGGAGACAACCCGTCGTGTCCAGCAAGTCTGCGAGACTTTAACCTACAACCAAAGGGAGAAAAGGGTGCATCACCTACCACTAGCCTACGTGATATCCTAGACTTTATAAATTAGTTTTTTTAAAAGTTATTATAGATGAATTATAAATTATTTTTTTGAAACCCTATACGATTAAGGTAAATATAATATTTTTGAGTTTTATTATCCTTTGGGAGTGAAAGATGAGTTTGTTGTAGAAATTAGTTAAGGGATGGAACTATAATTATCATATATTGATTTTTACTTATTCTTGGAATAAATTAATACTTAAACATTACATAAAGGATCCTAAAACCAAAAATGTGTTATCCTAATATGTTATGTTTTGATGAGCCAATAATATTTTAAGTTATCATAGATTTATGGATTTGTGGCCATCATTTTTCTATTCATTATTCACTGGTTTATAATTGATGACCTCAATAAATCCCTATAAATATTTACGTTTTCCCTCCAATTATGTGTCTTAAATTTCCACCAATGTTATCTTATTCGAGATCCTAATTTAGTGGTGAAAATTTCCTTTTCCTTTCCCTCTTATTAAGAATCATATTTATTAACCCTATTTCTGATGTGGGTTTTCCACAAAGGTATTTTCTATTTTTAACATTTTATTTTTGATGAAAAAATTCAAATTATGAAGATGCAATTTATTAAAGGAGGGGAGAAAGTAACACCCTAGGATTTCATAGTACATTATCTTTTTAAAGCAATTCAATAGCTTTCCCTACACACAACACCATGTTCGAGCGCACCACAACTTACCAAACTTGCCGTTCAAAAAGAGATTATGAATTTTATTAACTGAATTTTGAATTTTATAAACTCCATATAAATTTAAAATCCATATTTTGTGTTTATTAGACATAATATAAGAACAAATTAAATTTTTCCAATATAAGAATTATTTTTCAAAAAATGAAATTTTACAACCATTTAACAGAGAACCGTTTTTAAATTCAATATTTGACACTTTTATATATTCCATTTAATGAAATTATATTATTCTTGAGAATTGGAACATAAAAATTTATTTTGGATAAAATTTTGGTATTTTTTTATAACTTTCATATTTTGATGTATAATGAAAAATACTAAATTTTAATTGAAAACTACTTTTTTAAGCGAAATAATTTATAGTTTTTAATTACAAATTTGAGAGGTTTTAAATTATAATAATATTATATTTTTATCATTTAATATAATTTATTTCATTGGATGTAAATTCACATTCAAATTGTACATGAACACATGTTAATCTTTTGATAGTTTTTACTTCTTCAAAACCCACTTTCTGGTTTTGAAAATGGAAATAAATTTTAAATAAATTAATGAAAATCATATGTTTGTAATTTGGTAAAATATAAATCATTTTTTTATTTTGAATATCAAAATTATCTTATGGTGAATTTTTTGTATTTTTCTGAAAACTTGCAATTTTTGATGAATAGTGAAAAACACTGCGTTATTGTTTAAAACCAACTTTTATTTGAATAATAATTATTTTTATTTAAATTTAATTTTAATGTAAAAAATATATACATAATACCTATATTATTTCAATGTAATTCATTGGAGTCATTTTATAAAAATATTATATGTATAACATTTTATTGAATTTTTTTAACGTCTTTTACCCACCTTCTAATAACATTTGTAAATCTGCATAAAATGTAATTTTACCACTTATATGAATTGAATTTAAGAAATCAGAGAGAAACCGTTGACATCATTAAGTAAAATGTGTTTCAATAGGATGATAATAATTTTTGGGGAATCGTAACTTTTGAATTTTATTTACCACAGTTAAAAGAAAATAGGGTACTTAAAGGTAATAATGATTTTATAATTATCTTAACATTATCCAAATTATATAAGATTAGTTTCTTTTGACCAAAATAAACCATAGGAATAAAATATTATCCTTTTGTTCCACTTGTATTAGTTTAGGATATTTATTATTATTTTATTTAAAGAAGAGTTAAAAGTGTAAAACTCAAAGTTTAATAAGTAAACAATGTTTAATATAGGGTTACACATAATATTAATTCGAAAATCAATATTAATCAGAAATATAAAAATATTTCCTATATCATAGTATTTTATTTATTATTTTTAGAGCTTAAATATTAAAATTTACTTAGTACACAATGAGGATGCAGTAATTACTTTATTAATGAACTATTAAAATAATTGATATTATAAACATCATAATAATTGGAAATTGAGACTTTTCATGCATTACACAAAATTTATAGGTTACTATGACATGTTAGCTTTTATTTAATGAATTTTTTCGAGGAAATAATGTTTTTTCAACTTTCACAAAAACCAAATACAAAATAGTGTCAAAATTGACATAAATGAGTTTTTAAAACAAATACTATATAATTAAAAGATATAATATTCCATAATATCTAAAGTTTATCCAAAGAACTTATATATTTGTATATATTTTATTAATTAATCACTTGAGGTTATCTTGATCTTTTATTGTATGTTTATTAACCATGTCATATAGAAATACAAGAAGACATTTTAAAATATAAACTATTTACCTAAGAGTTAAATCTAAAAAATAAGGTTAATATAGTGACCTAAATTTTTATACAACCTATTGGGTGAAATTATTTCTACCCATAACCTCCTTATATTATAAATAAATCCATTTGGAGCCATTATAAACATAAAATGATTTTATAATAAAATTTTATTTCAAGATTTTCATAAAGTGGCCCTCACCTCTCTTATAAAAAGGGTACTTTCCCTTCTCTCAAAATCACATCTACAAAACCATTTGTCTCGGCTAAAACCTGCTCAAATATCCTCCAAAATATGTTAAATAAAACCTCGAAGCCTTAATATGATCATAAAGCCAACATGAGGATCCCTTTTGTTCAAATCAAAAGGAAGAACCCGAAGAAGAGGTAATTATTTCATCACCTCTTTCAAGGTTCTTTTCTTCTTCCACTTCATTTTTTATTGCTGTTTCCATAACAAAATAATAAATCCAATACCCTATAAATACAGTGATGTTATTATAAATATGTTACAACCATAATCGTTATTATATCCATCCTATGAATGACAAAGTCACCATACCTGTGTATGTACGACTTACCGTCTCCACATCGTGGTGTAGTTTGTTATTCAAAATTACATTATTTGTATGGGTATAATAATGAGTATAATTAATTTAAATAGTGAATATAACATGATAATTATTCTGTATATTTAATATTATATCCAATTAATCCCCATTTCACCATCAATATAATGATATTATCGCTCGTGCCTACATACGACTCACCGTCTCCAGGAACGTGATGAGATTCATCTTCAACTATAACCTTCAAGAATTTTTATAAAAATAAATACATTGATTTATTATGAGGTATATGAAATAATATCATTACTTGAATAATATAAATTTATTTAGTTAAATATTTATTTTTAATTACTTCCATGCTATACAATAAGAAAACTGAAACAACGTTCATGCGTACTTATGGACCACCGTCTCCATGAAAGGTGTTTCCATTTCATATATCTATATATTATACAAATTTATATTATAAATATATATGATATATAAATCATTTTTTTATATTCTGGAAGTATTTAAATCACGATCTATGTTATATGGTCAAGAATAAGATGTTAAAACACGTACGACAAAGAAAGTGATTATTACCCGAAATGTTACTTTAACAGGGAAATTATTATTAAATGGGTATTATAAAGTAATACATGAATCATATATGATATCATAAATATTAATATGGTTTTGGTGTAATTTAATAACATACTATGGTCATTATACATGAAGCTAAACATACCCTCTAATAAAGGAAAATACAAGGTAAGGGTTAATTCCTCAATATCATTATTATCTGAGATTGTTTCTGTATATGTATTTACTGGGAAATTTTTATAATCCATGTCCATGTTTCATAAAAAAAATTTTTAAAAAAAAATTTAAAGGTTTTTTTTGTAAGGTACTCTTTATCAAGATAATCATTTTAAATGTTTTAATGATTTATTTTTCTATATCTTTTTAATTAATTTCAATCTTTTAAAAATAATTGTAAGGATTTATTTATATGAACATTACTATTTTAAAATGCTATATACTTTAAAAATTTTAAAATTTATATGGGAAACATTGATTAAAAAATCTCTTTTAAATGACTTTCTTTATAAATTTTTGAATTTTAAATGATTTCACAAAATTGGATATTTCTCTCAAAGAGTTTTACTGAGCATTTTCAACTATATCCACATCCTTTACTGAATGTTATTCATGATTGAGGTTTAATTATTATAATATAATCTTCCATATTGTATTGAACGAGTTATGATATCATTGAATAAGGATGCGCTATTTTTATACCATTCATGGTTTATGGTTAAAGTATTGAGATTTCGTATGCTATTTTTAATACGAATGTTTATGTTATGTTTAAACATTTTTATATGAGGAATGTATTGGACTTAGTAAGTGATGGGTGAGTACCACTATAGCTCCTCGATTCATTATTAGGCCTCACGATACAAATTAGTGTTTTGGAATAAGGCCTTGATTTTTTTAGTCATGGCAAGAGTCCTTGACTATGTAGTTATGATATTCAGCATTATGAATTCCCTCATTATGAAATTAGTTATTACATGTGTTTATTCGACTAGTAGAATATCCATGTGCCTTTTTATATGGTAATGTTTGATTTATTTTTTCCATATTATGTTCAAGTATATGTTTAAAAGGATGTTGTTTTAATTACACATATTGCCTTAATAGTTTACAACTTCCACAAAATTATTTTCCCTCACCGAGCATTTGCGATCAACCCTTTCTTATGTTTTATTTTCCAAGGATTCCAAGAAGTGTATTATTATTATTGTATAGGGTTATTCTAAGGTAATAATGACTTTCTCAATGTATTATTTATGCTATGTTTTATGTTATAGAGTGTAATGTTACATTCATGTATGTAATCTATTTTCTGAGACTGCTAAACTGACCAGTCCTTTAGGACGTGATTCCTTATTATCATGCCTATGTATTAAAATAATGCACCATCTCTGGGTAACTACGGTTGGGGTGTTACAATGACTCATTATTATAATATATTAATTAGTGGATAGTAAGACTTGAGAATTAATTTTAGAGATAACATAATAATGGTAGATACATTGTTTTTCTCACAAAAAATATACTATATTTGATGTTTATAGAAAGAAAAAATATGAAATATCAATTTATGAGTGGGTTTAGCAATACTTAGGAAATATTTTATCTATCCAATAGATTATTTATCCACAAATAACTTTCATGTGGCGGGTGAATTGATGGTTCAAAAAAATGTAACAATTCTCCCACTCAAGGAAATGTGTAATTCAAAAGTTTTAAGTTTTGAACTAATTACAGTAATATTATATAATAAATTAATTCAAGATTAAACTTTTATGAAATTAAAATTTAATTTAATAATGAAATATAATATAATAATACCAAAGGAAACAATTCACTGGGTTTGGATAAAAATCTGTATACTCTATAAAATATATTATTAAAGGATATATAAATTTAAAAACCACTACTCATTTATTTCATACCAAAGTGGCCCAAGTATCAATGAAAATATATAAATATAGAAGAAAAAAAACCATGTAACCTTTCAGTCTAAAATACCAAAATTTTAAGTGTTATACCCAAAACGTTTCAACACCCTTTAGCAATAACATCAACTTACATATGAGATCCTCTTTGAGCGGACAACAAAATAATCCAAATCCATATCCCGAGAACTTATTCATTCAATAATTTTATTAGAAATAATTAATATCCTCATAAAAATTCAATAAAAATAAAAATTGAAACAAATAATTATAATTATATATATAGATCTTTTATAATGAAAAATTAAATAAAATAAAATAAAAAATAAAAAAATAAATCTCAAAGATCAAATTGAAAAATAATTTGTTCAAATATCTTAATTAATTAAGAATATAAGTTATCACAAAATTTAGAAATTTTCAATGAGACAAAATATATTCCTAAAATAATGAGACTTTTATTTATAATAATTAAGGATAAGAAACTATTAAGCATAATCTCCAAGATCTTTAGGTACAACTTTCACCTATGTGAAACTCAAAATGACTAACTCGATCTTCTATTGGAAGTATTCTAGGTGACTACATGATGTCTTGTAGGTTAATGGTTAAATATCAAATCATCCTGAAAATGTGATTTAGAAGTTAAAACTACAAAAAATTGAATGGGTTTTTTAATTAATAATAAAGAGTGCTTGTATTGTGTTGTGATTCACCAAAACAATGGATCCCGAAGAAGTAATTCTAGGAAAATAACTCAATAGTGTCCCTATATATGATAATCACATAATTTTTTTTAATAATATATAAAAAATATTGTATAAATATTTATATTTATTCCTAAAATATACCCCCATTGAAAATAAAAAAAAATGTTTCTCACCCGTTTTGAAATAAAATTTCAAAAGATCCCCATTTTTGTCATAATTTTCTCCCAATTTTTAAATAAAACTCTAAATATAACATTACCTAAAATCAGGTATTATCAAAAATAAAATAGTATATTTATAAAAATTAATATAGTCATGGTAATCTTACAAACTTAAAAATGTTGTAAGAGCATTAAAGCATTTCACAAGGATAAAATTTATCCTTATTCAATGCCTAATAATAAATCAGGTTATAAGAGTAATATTCATATGACATTAATAAATATTGATATATAATAATAGATCAAATAATGAATTTAGAAATATAAGAATAAATTTATCCTTGTCAAGGATGTATTCATGTGTAACCTTGTAAGATAAACTATTAAAACAAAAAATACCTTTCTGGAGAGAACTTATGAAATGTTATGTGAGTAATGTGAACCCAAAAGGAATGGTTCTAAAATATTCATTAAACACACCTTTAATATATATTTAAAATATTCCATAATATAATTGTCACCAACATAAAGTATAATCAGAGTTCTATTTAAAAAAATAAATCCCCCCCCATGATCAAGAAAATTTTCAATTTAAGGAGAATGATTAATGTGAATGGAAGATGAACACTTAACAAAGTTTAGAGGTATTTTTTATTTGATGTATTTAAATCATTAAAGATATAATGGCATGTTAAATATATCAGCAACCTGATTCATAGTTCAAATGAAATCAGGAACAATATCTATTCTTCCATATATGTAGTTGTTTCGGAACTATTAGAGGGTGGGGGTGAATTACTGTTAAATGATGACTAGAAATTTTACTACAACTAAAGTTTTTATTTGATTAAACAATATATGTTTCGATAAAATAAAAAAATATTAGAGTAAAAGATATAATTGAATAGTATACAAATAATGGGATTTTAAGAATCAGAATTGATATAATATCATTTTTGTATAGTTATACATTGAAACTAATAATATCAGAAGTTAAATTACTATCGTAATAAAAAATAAATAAAAAAGATAAATTGAAAATTGAAATGTCAAAAAATATTTTTGAAATATCAAGTAATAATTCAAACACCCTACATGATATTATTACAAGTATAATTCTAATTTATAAGAAGTATTTAATTTTATCCAATGCGGTAGGAGGATCCTTATACCTAATCATTGGTATATGAGTTGTACACCTAGAACTTTATCAACTATAGAAAAATATGATGATATCATGTTATAAGATTAGAAATTCTTCGGATATAAGGTTATCAATAATTGTGGGTAGATCAAGCCTCAAACGCCTCTCTGATATAACATTCAACAATAATTATACACCTAGACTTTTTCCACAACCCTATTGGAAGATAAAACTTTACACTCGTAAGCTCTTTAATATCAATGGATTTGTCAATGTGTCTTAAATTCCCAAAATTTCATTGATATCATTAGATTATATAAATAAATATTACAATATAAAATTATAATATCATTACAATACAAGAATGAATCAATGGTATCTCTTAGAACACTTAGAAAATATTACTATTGTAAGAACGTGAAGGCAACAATATGTTTTCACAACTTCACTAATAATCAACATTCCAATACATATAGTCACATTATTCCTTGTTTTATACTTTTATTTTTTCTATTCCTTAAATAATTAGGTTCAATTTATATATATATGTCTTAAAAAACTCTAATTTTTATATCCCATGATATACAGGGTCTGTGTAGGTTTTTGGCGTAGTGGAAGTGTGTGGATGGGTATACCCAAAATTAATTTACCATTAACAATGATCAATCTGAGATCCATCATGATGATATAATGCTGAATCATCATAATATAATGAAGAATGAAAAAGAAAGTGGGATGTCCCAAAACCATAGATATGATCATCGTATATTGGTTATAATTAATTTAATTAAAAGACAAGAATTACCTTGATGGAATTCTATCTACCTTGATGTTTCCGATCAAAATCCAATGCGATCCATCCTTTCATAACAAAATCCATGTATAGGATTCCTCTAGCAGTTATCCACACATGCTCCACGTATCTATGGACGTCACCGAAGGGATCTCTGAGTGATAGCGTGGAATAACCTTTGCTTGTATTGTCCACTTTCAATCTCCATGATAGCCTCTTTCAATGTTCTTTCCATGTTCTAGTGGAGGAGGTTCTCCCTCATAACATGAGAGAGTTCTTGGAGGAAAGGAATGAACTCTTGTCTTGAGAGTATTCTCCAGATCCTTTGGGAACAACTAAAAAGAATGTATAGGTTTAATGAGAATAATGTAATTGGGATTTATAATACATAGAATAATAAAATAAAATAATTTCTCGTTGGTATTTATTTCTTTCATTTAATTCTTAGTAATACCCCATGTCTAATAATATATTTGGACTATTATTATCACTTTACATGTGCCCAATGAATTACACCTAATATTATTTAACTAAATAAAAAATATTATTTCCCACAAATCCCCAGAAAAACTATAAGGCATGTATATATTAATATACAGGGTGTGTACTTTTATTTTTCAATTTTTCTTTATTTACTCCACCACATTTATTAGACCTTCAATAATGACTATTTATTTATCAAATAAATATCAATTCATTATTTTCTAATAAATATATTATTTCTCCAACAATATATTCTCTCAAATAACTAATTTCAAAATAAATGTGATCAGGAATCCATGAATAATTATTAAACCATAATCGAGGATAATGTTTATTCAAATAGTTAAATGAATATTTAACTAAGATACTTGGATACACTTAGTTTGTTACCCTCTAGGAATATTTCTTAGTGGAATTAGGTAGAGCCTTCTTAAATTCCAAGGTTAGAATCTAGAAACACACCATGTAACCCATAGAGAAAGAAGTTAACACCACAATGATGTGTCACCTCCTATGAACGCTTACGGTGTTATTTAATTCCTTTGTCTCGATATCTCAAATCAAGTGGGTTGTGTGCTTGTGTCATCAACCCATGTGATCTATTATTCTTTATTTGGAATCTCATAATTGAACTTTCCCATTCCACACCGTGGAGATTGATTTATTTAGGCCATACAAATTCTATAAAAAGGTCTGAGATATCAACTTCTATTAGGGAATCGAAGGAAAAGAATCATTTCTTGGATAATATATTAATGAAGTATTACTCGTGACGCACCCAACATATCCTGCCTCACTGTGAATATGGTGTCATCATAGTTTTCATCAATACATATAACTTCACAAGTTGTAATACCCATTAATTATAATATTAAATTATAAGGGAAAATACACATGTCCACATATAGGAACATCCAATTACACTATGTAATGTGGATTTCTTATTGGTGGGTCTCATTCTAAAAATATCCTCCTGGATATTACCAAGGGTGCACACCATGTTAAAGTGCGTCAATGTTTTATGAGTCCTCACCCCTAATGGACTGTATTATTTCTGTCCCTAAAATAACAACATCTTTCCATAGAAAATATATTCATGAATAATGTTATTGAACTTCTAGGTTCTCATAATAGTAGAGATATTCTAGGACTATTTAGTGAAACAGTTATCCTTAGGACATTATCACATGTATTTTCATGTAGAAGAGAAATCAAGATGTGATAAAGTATTTATAAATATTCAAATACATGAATACAAGTTTATCATAATGCACAATGTAGTTTGATCTAGGACACCAACTCCAATAGATTCCAACTTGTACTAGATTCAACTGCTAACAACCTTTAACCCGCTATCTCTCACATGATATTCATGATTCTGCTCAGATAGGCCTTTAGTCATGGGGTCTTCCAAGTTTTCATCCGTGGACAGTTTGATCACCTCAACTTCACCCCTTTTATAGAAATACCTCAATAGGTGATCCTTCCAAAGAATGTGATTTTTCCGTTGATGTGACCTTGGTTATTTTCCAAGAGCCACATTTTTTGTATAATCACAATACAATGTGATAGGGTCTCTACTAATAGGCACTACATCAGGCTCCTAAACAGAATTCTGAATCTAGATAGTTTCCTTGGCTGTATTATAAGACACTATATATTTGGACTTCACTGTAGAATTAGTGATATTTAGTCTCTTTGAACTCTTCCAGCCCACATCTCCTCTGTTGAGATAGAAAACATATCTTGATTTTGACTTCCAATAATTTTGATCTATCTAAAAACTATAATAAACATACCCTTTGATGACAAGCTCCTCGTCTCCTCCATAAACTAGGAACATATCCTTTGTTATTTTCAGATACTTAAGGATAGTCTTAACATAAATCCAATGTTGTTCTCCTGGATCTTCTTGATATCTACCTACCATGCTAAGTGTATATGAAACATTAAACTTGGTACATATAATGGTATATATGGTCAATCCTATAGCTAAATAATTAGTGATATTTTTCATCCTATATTTCTCTAGTTGTTTCTTAGGACACACATTATCTTTGAAGGATATAGGCCATGTGACATTGGATCTAATGCCCTCTTGGATTGTTTTATACTAAATTTCATTACTATCTGGTCAATATATGTACCCTAAATTATTCCAAGAAGCCTATTAGATATA
Source organism: Viscum album (assembly GCA_963277665.1). Taxonomy (NCBI): domain Eukaryota; kingdom Viridiplantae; phylum Streptophyta; class Magnoliopsida; order Santalales; family Viscaceae; genus Viscum; species Viscum album. The sequence goes on along the minus strand of OY728162.1, from coordinate 1,371,193,676 downwards.
TCATGAATGATCTTACTCCCAATATGTAGGATACTTCTCCTAAGTCCTTCATGGATAACACTTGTTCAACCAGTCCTTAACTAACTGTAAGATTGGTACATCATTTCCAACAAGTAATATGTCATCAACATGTACTACTTGGATAACAATCACATTCCAATTAAACCATTTATAAAAAATGACTCACATTTGTTCTTAATGAAACAAAATTCCTTTACAGCATCATCAAATCAGATGTTCTATGACCTAGATGCTTGCTTTAATCTATAAATAGATTTCTACAACATTAAAACCCATTTGGATTCACCTGGTGTCACAAACCCTTCTAGTTGTGTCATGTAGATATATTTATGAAGGTTCTCATTATGAAATTCTATTTTGATATCCATTTTCCAAATATCATAGTCAATGTAATATTCTATGGAAATAATGATTCTTAGGGATTTAAACATGGAAACTAGTGAGAAGGTTTCATCATAGTGAATTCCTTAACATTGTCTAAATACTTTAGACACTAGCTTTCTTTATAGGTACTAACTTGACCTTCCATTTCCAAATTTCACTTGAATACCCATTTTCATCCAATAGGCTTTACATCAACTGGCTCACCAACCAAAAACCGGACTTGGTTCTAATATAGGGAATCTACTTAGAATTAATAGCTTCTAGCCATCTTATAGCTTCTAATCTCTCTACTACTTCCTTATAATAGATAGGTTCATAATGTTTTCAACAATAATGATTCACCATCCTTAGGGAATAGGAAACCAAATCTCTCTAGTTCCCTTACCTCTCATGAGCTCCTACACAATACATTGTTTATGGAACTGAATTCATGGACACATGTGAAACTTGTTCATATACCAAATTCTATGTATCATGACCATAAAATTCATAAATTTCAATCATTCTCCCATTATCCATTTTTGAGGATATTCTCCCTCTCATGGAATACAACCTGTATGGAGACAATCACTTTCTTGTCTAAAGGGTTATACAGGTAATATAATTTCATTTCATTGGGATATCCTATAAAGATACACCTCATGCCATGGGGTGCTAGTTTCTTGCATAGGAAGGCCTTAAGAAATGCCTTGCATCCCCATACATGTGTGTGCAATATAATGGGTTTATTTCCATTCCATAAATCAGAGGGAATTCTATTTCCACCTTAGTTGGTACTCAGTTTAATGTGTATACTGCAGTTTGTAATGCATATCCCCAAAAGGATAATGGAAGATCTACATGACTCATCATCAACCTCACCATGTCCAACAAGGTGTGGTTCCTCATTTCACTAACACCATTCCACTGTGGTGTATAACGAGAGGAGAGTTGAGATAGAATCATAGAATCTCATAAAAGGTCAATGGACTCTTGGTTCAGATATTCTCTACCTCTATCTGATAAAAGCTTCTTTATCATCTTACCAAGATGATTCTCTACTTCATTCTAGAATTTCTTCAATTTCTCCATGGACTCTGACTTATACCTCTTTAAGTATATATATCCATATCTTCTCAAATCATCAGTAAAAGTAATTAAGTAAGAATATCCACCTCCACCTTCAATGGAAAATTTCCACACACATCCATTTATACCAATCCTAGAGGCTTTGTGTCCCTTTCACCCTATCCAACAAAAGGCACCTTGGTCATTTTTCCCTATAAACAAGCATAACATCTATCATGTGGTGTTAGCTCAGTAGAGTCTAAATAACCATCTATGTAGATCATTTTGATGGACTTTTAATTTACATGATCTAGACGGTGATGCCACAATTAGGTGTTTTATGAGTAATGTGAGTTTTTTTCTATCGACTACTAACACTAGGTTTTTGTAATTTAATACATACAACCCGTTATTTAAATGTTTCATACAATAAAATATGTTGTTATTATAAAAGAAACAACCCATATTTCAAAACATGAAAATAAATACATCTATATTGAGACCTGATACATATATTATGTTCTTGGTAAGACTAGGAACATAATAGTATCTATGTAAAACCAAATGCATTCTAGTTGGAAATGAGAAATGGTAATTGCCAATGGAAAATGTAGCCAGCCTCGCGCCATTGTCAGATTGAATATCCACCTCTCCTATGGAAATCTTTAAAAATCAACTTGGTTCCTGAATTTGAATATTGAAGTGAGGCCCACATGATGTATCTAATACCAAATGTGTAGAAATGGAATGATTACACAAGATAACAAACAAACCATTCGCATCCCCACGCTTCTTGGTGCAATTTCTCTTCTAGTGGTCTAGCTTGCCACATGAATAAAATAATTCCTCCAATTCCTTTCCATACCTCTAGTTCTTCCAGTTCTTAGAGGGATGGTGTTTTGGGGATTCAGACCATTTATAAATCATTGGCCCCTTTTCCTTGTCCTTCATCTTCTTATTCACCGTAATGATTACGGGTTTGTCACACCCCATGTACTTATCTACCTGTCGAATCAAGGTCATAATTAATGATAGACTCTTAACATTATTTCTCATATTGTAGTTTGACAATACTTATAGTTAAGGTATTGGGTAGTGATGATAGGATGCGATCTGTACACAACTCATCCAACAACCTAATTATTAAGATGTTTTGATATTCAATGTATCTAATAATCTTGACTTCATGAGGCCCACCTAGCATATAATCTCCACTATTAGTTGTGAAAAAAGAGTTTTAGATGTCATATATCTCATATCTCACTGTCTATTGATAGAGATTATTCAGGCGAAACATCATGCTATACACATCCATGTTTTAATGTTTCTTCAAGAGCTCATTATGCATTACTGATAGCATGGAACATGGGCATATTTGGAATCATCCAAATGTTTCATATAGAGAGATACATCCTCATCACTGGCCTTGTATCTAGGTTTAACTAGAATAGGCTCCCCCAACACTTATAATTTTATCTGGTGGTGAAAGATGACACGTAAACACATCTGCCACTTCTGGAAATTAGTGTGGGTGAGAAGGTTTTCATTATTGAGTATGGTATGAAATGATAGGTTTGATGTCATTTTTCTATTTCAACAAATTAATATGAGAAACTATTTAGTACTAAAACTAAGACAAATAAATAAATTAATAATTATTAGTCTCCCACTTTTTTATGGAAATACAATAGCCATCACCACTGACTTCAGAATATTTTGTTTCGTGAATATTCTAGTGGGAATGATCAGTATTACCTTTCACATTACCCTAAATAGGGTTGATCAAGAAACATGAAAGGTTCTAGGTAGGCATTACAATTTACAACTGAATTAACATGTATTTCCTTGATCCACTTAGTGGTCCCCAATTCTAAAATCCATTTATTTGGATTTCCTCAACCTTTGCCTCCTCGTCACCCCAAATCCTACTGTGGCAGTCAACCCATGATGTGAACCCCGTCATGTAAACCCAAAATCTTTAATTATAATTCCCCAGTAGTTGAACGTACCCCGATTAGGGTTAGTCAAGCACTTTTAACTGTGGTTTGATTCTAACCAAATTATTGAAGGCTATACCGACTTAATATTTCCTTGAGGGATTTTATCTTTATACGTAATTTTTTAATTTTATTATCTTTTTTACAAGATTGTTAATATTAAATGGGATATAAATAAGTTATTAACCATGAAATAAGCTAATATTTATTCATAATATGATTTTATTTTAGTTCCTTCTTGTATTCTTGTTTAATTCACTAATTGTGTGATCATGACAACACACCCACAATAAATAAACCATGAAACTGACAGAAATAAGATAAATAGAATGATAATGAGCTTGTTATATTGATGAGTTTATCTAGAGGTTGATAAACTGACCCCACACCTAGGGGATAAAACTCCTTGAACCTTTTGGGCTCGTGTTTATAACTTTTCACCTGTCCACTGTTGTATCTCCTTAGGTCGGTTTCACCATAGCACTTAAATTGAACAGCCTACACTAGCTTGGGAGCTCCATCCATTACATATGATTTTATCTCACACAAAAGCGAGGGGTAAAACAAGGTTTTACATAAAAGAAACCTTGGGCATGCAACCTCTACATTTTAATGAGGATAAGGATTGTAGGCCAACAAATTTTATTTAAATAAATAAATTAAGATAAACCATCAACATAAAAAGGACTTGCTCTAGCTCATGGTCATCTATACATGCAAAGATATTTATGCATAAATAATACAAGAATTCAATTCCTGAATCATTCTTGTTATAGGTAAATCATTCTCAAATCAATTAATCCTTAGCTTTAATTAATCAATCATTTTATCATAAACCCTTTTCTGAATTTCCTTTTTTTAAAGGTTGGGGCCGAAGCCTCATTTATTATTAAAGAAAAGAAAAGACCGCTTTAACTTGGTATAGGGAGACCCATTACATAGCCCAAAGTCCCAGTAGACATTTATCCCATTACATTACCCATAGGCCCATTTTTTTTGGCCCAATGCCCATTCTATGAGTAGTACTGTTATAGTACCTGCACTTCTACAGAACTGCACATTAACCGCCACTGCTACAGTACTCTACCATGACTACAGTGACATACCCGTTATACCGAACTATCATCAATTATAATTTTAAACAAATAAATTCATTTAAAATTATCTTTGTACATAACGTGTACCTTGGAGGAAACCCAATGAATTACCGTTCATAACTACCCAATGATTAGAAATGAAAATTACACAAATGTTAAATTAAACACACATATATTAAACACTTATCACGTGTTGTGCCTTAGACATACAACTGCACGATGGTACACTTCTGAAGGGGTTGTATAATATAATAATAAATTTTAATAAATCTACGTAATTTGTACGAGTATATGACGTGTAGTTCCTACTATATGTCGTTTATTATGATTCATCATCCATATTAAGTACAAATCTGGGGATATGAAGTGTATATGTACTTGGGTAATCTTAGGAGTACACGGTGTGTCTAGTGGGCCACACACCTTGTAATATCTGTGTTACACGGTCTCCAGCTAGTCAAACCGTGTACGAGGAACATGGTATAACCCTAACTCGAAGGGACTACACATTGTGTCTAGTCAACCACATAATAGGTAATCTGAAAATTGTGTACCACATATTCCTAGTAAACACATGGTGTAATTAAGACTTGGAGAAACTTCAATCACACGACTTGGTTTGGTGGACCATTCTCGATGCATTGAACCTTGAATACATAGTGTGTACTACCGAATACATGACATGTGTTCTAGTGTAGTACGACCAGGAACCTTTGGCCTCTCTAGATGAGATTATCTATTTTATTTTAATAAAAATTAAAAGAAAATAATCATTTCTGTAAGGTGAATGAGAAACGAAATAGGAGGAAAAGATCTCAAGATTTAGATTTACCGAACAACTAACTTGAATTGAATCAACTAAATTATTAAATGCATAAATCATCAATGAAAAACTAAATAATTATAGTCAACATTATGACCCCTTTGATAACCCTTATATGTTATGGGGACAATGGAAGTGTGTGGATGTGTGTTAACAACATTAATTTTACCATTTGAAATGATCAATCTAAGATCCATCATGATGATAAAACGTCAGATCTTTGGAATAGAACACAGAACAAAAAGGTAAGAGTGAAGTCTTGAAACCATAGAGAGGATTATTATAGGTTGGTTATAATTACTTTAATTAAAATAAAAGAATTAAAATGATGAGATTCTATCTATTTTCATGTTTTCGGTCAGGATACAATGTGATCCATAGTTATACCATCGAATCTAATTGTAGGATTCCTCTAGTGCTGATCCACAAATTCTCCATGTATCTCTAGAATTCGTTGAAGGGATATTTGAGTTATAGCATGTAAGAGACTTCGATTGTAGTGTGTACCTTCAATCTCTATGGGAGCCGCTTCCAAAGATCTCTCCTTGATCTGGTTGAGGAGGATCTCTCGTGTAAGTTGTGAGTGTTCTCGGGGGAAAGTAATTCTCTCTTGTTTTGAGTGCTTTCTCCAAATCCATTGTTCCAAACCATAAATAATTACTAGGATTAATGAGAATAATCTAATTGGAATTTATAATACTTATAATAATAAAATAAATAATTACCCATTTGTATTTATTTATTTTATTTAATTCTTAGTAAGACCTGATGTATAATAAGAGCGTTTTACTGTTATTATCACTTGACATGCACCCAACAAATTACACCTAAGATTATTTAATTAAATAAATAATATTTTTTCTCCCAAATTCCCAAAAAAACATCACCGTGTGTATATATAAATATACACAACATGTAATTTTATATTTTTAATTTTCCATTATTTCCTCCACCACATTTATTAGATATTTAATAATGGCTATTTATTTATCAAATGAATATCACTGCATTATTCACTAATAAATATATTATTTTGATAATAATATATTTTATTGAATAACTAGTGTCGAAAATATTGTGATCTGGAATACTTGAATAATTATTAAACCACAATCAGGAATAATCATTATTAAACTTGTTAAATTAATATTTAACTGAGATACTTGGATACACATATTGTGTGGCTCTCTTGGCCTCTTTCTCAGTGGCATTAGGTGGAGCCTACCAAAAGTCCATGGTTAGCGTCTAGAAACACACCAAGGAACCCATAGAGATATAAGTTAATGTTGTAATGATGTGTCACCTCCTATAAATGCTTACCATGTAATGTAATTCCTTTGTCTCGATATCTCGAATCAAGAAGGTTGCATGATAGTGCCATCAACCAGTGTCCTTGATTATTCTTTCTTTAACTTCTCATAATTGAAGTTGCCCATTCCTCACAATGTCTATAGATTTATTTAGGATATATCAATTCCATCAATAGGCATGAGATATCATCCTCTATTATGGAATAGAAGGGACAAATACTTTCTCACATTATCTATTAATATAGTATAACTTGTGACACACCCAAGATATCCTAATTCATTGCGAACAATGTGTCATCATAGTTTTCATCAATAAATCTAAGTGTTATATTTGTAATAAAAATTAATAATAATATTAAACTCCAAGGACCAATACACATGTCCTCATATAAGAACATCCAATGACACTATGCAATGTGTATTTCCTAATAGCGGGACTCATTCTCATAATATCCTCTTGGATATTACCAAGGTCACACACCATAAGAAGGTGCCTCGAAGTTTTATGAGTCCTCACCCAGAATGGAAAGTATTATTTGTGTCCCAAAAATAAAATCATCTTTCCATAGAACATATATTCAAGAATAGTTTTGTGTCACTTCCATGTTCTCATCGTAGTTGGGATCCACAATTATCTTTTAGTGCAACAACAATCGTTAGGACATTATCACATGAATTATTACATAGAAGTGCAATAAAGATGGATATGGTATTTATTAATATTCAAATCCATGAATAGATGTTTATAAATAAGTACAAAGTAGTTGGTTATAGACCACCAACTCCAACAGTTAGTTGAAACAACATCAGGTATAATAATTCATTATCCAATGGATGCAATTTTTTTCTCTATCATATGATGTGTTCAAATTTATATGATATTACAATGTAGATTTATGTTTTGGTATATGTAAGGTTTATATATGTTTATCAGAAATCATTACTAGATAATGAATCTACATTTATCAACAGTTAACTAATAGCACTATGTTAAACCAAATCATTAAAGGAGTGAATTGGGATTTTTCAAGACCAAAGACCAGACAGTTATCAATTGATTCAATAATATCCATAAAATTCTTAAAAATCAATCTTTTTTCAAAATTAGACATGACTTGGGATGGTACAGGTAATGTTATGTTTGAAAATAGTTTTTTAAAAAATAAATTCCTATAATATGTACTTTCTAATAGATATTTTGGGGATATATCATCCGATAAAACTAAAATATATCTTTTAAAAATCATACCTAGTCAGTAAATATATATATTCCAAAAAATTATGAATTATTTTATTAAAATAATACTCCACCTTAATAAATAATATATCCCATTCATCAATTATTCCTATTTTAAAATTTATACATTTTAATAAAATAAATTTCTCCCACTTTAAAGAAAACATACCAACTTTTATCAAATTTCATAATGAAAATAATTTGATAAAAAAATAATTTCTTCCAATTAATGAATATAAAAGAAAAAATACAGGAAACATAATTATAATGAAAATTTAGTAACATATTAAATTTATCCCTGTATGGAAAAAACATAACTTGAAAAATTTCCCCACTTTTCTGAAAAAAAAAGATGAGAAAAAATTACCATCTCATCAGACTTCTCTACCTTTATGATGGTAAAAAAGAACCAAAAAATTTATTTTTATTGAGAAACCATTAATATCAATAAAAATATCTATATTTTCCATGAAATTTAATTTATTTTCAGAAAAATATACATAAATAGAAGCAATGATTAAAATAAATAGGAAAAAAAGAGTTAAACGTTAACTATCCAAAAATATTGTTTTGATATCAAAAAATGATATTCTACTTTATGAATATTATATTAGAGAAGGTTCAAGATAATTTCATTATCTTACATTATATAAATGGAAATACTCTCATGCAAATAAGAAATCTAATCTCCCGTTCTAGTGTATTAGTGCATTGAAGAAACAGAAGATAAATAAAAAACAAGTAATAAAAGAATAATAATAAGCATGAAAAGTCAGATCATTAAATTTTTTTAAAAGGTATTAGAGTATGAAATAAAAAAATGATTCACTTATTATAAATAATGGTTTAAAAACATTTTTAATTACATCAAATAAAAATGAAAACTTTATAGCATTAGGGAGAAAATAATACAAAAGTTTTTTATTATTATACAAAAATTTATGGGATATTCTCATTAAAAAATAAAGTATCAAATAACTTTCAAAAGTTAATTTTTATTATTTTCAATTATAGAGAATAACGTACATTAGGCAAAGTTTTTATAAATGTTCAATGTAATTTTTATAATTTCTATTTATTAAACATACAGATAATATATATTACTTATATAAAAAGTTAGTATAGTTCCAAACCAATTAATCTACAATCTGTTTCTTGAGTAGTTTTTATATAAAAGGAGATAATAAAAAAGAACCTCAAATTATCAATTTGAACTAGTAATACCTAGATTCTATTTAATATATTAAAATCTATCTGAATTTAAAGGTTACTAATAATTTCAACAATAAAATTTTATTTTCCAATGAAACTATGAATAATATATACTTTTTTGTGAGATACTAATGGAAATGGTGTATTTTTTTATATACTTCATAAAAGAGTGATGTTATTCTTGATTGAATATGAAATTAATGTTTCTCCTAACAAATTAAAAGTTTATAAAGTCATAATTTGATCTATTTTACAATAACTAAATCCATCATTTTGAATAGTTTTTATATTAAACACACATCTATATTAATAAAATAGATTTAGTTATAATATACATTTACGGTAGTACAATTAAAAGATAATATAATTATGATGATATTATTTTGGGTTTCCTTGAAACCTTGTAGAAAACAATAAAAAATGCAAAATTTCTAGTCAACAATCCATCAACTGGAGTAAGACTTCTATCATCAATGTAAATAATCTTGGATCAAATATTTGACTAGATTTATAATGATCATGTTTAAAAGAGGAACCTATCATATTATTAATACGACTGTTATTCTATATACCAAATGTTTTTTGTATATATTTCATATACTAATTTTTATTTAAAATTGTTCATGTTTGTTGTTGTGTTATTTTGAAGCCAATAAAGAAATTCATTTTACCCACTGTTTCCATTTCAAACCCACTCTATATTATTTCTAAGAAACTATCTATTATTTTCATTCTAATTTCATCCAAAATAATTTCATTGACTTAAATTTAAACAGTGATGGTCTCCTTATTGAATTACTTGATAAAATGATTTGGGTCATCTGTTCCATTTAAAAAAAATTATTTAAAATTAAAAATCTATAAAAATGATCATAATTGGATTTTAGAGGTTATTTATGTACCTGAAGTGTTTTTTATCTTTCATAACATTTTCTAGAGAAATGTAATTTTCCAAACAAGGAGGATTTTAACATAAACATCCTCCTGAACATATCTTTAATGTAAGGAAATCTCTGTATACATTTGGTAATAGATAATTTCATGATGAGATTTCAAGGATAAAATAATATGGATGGACTCAAACCTACCTAAAAAATAAAAATTCTCTCTATAATCTATGACATCTTCTTAATTATAATGCTTAGTAACTGATATTTTTTTATTCCATACAATAATGTCATTTCTATAACATTTATTCTGGAATACCAAAATTAAACCTATATCCCCAAGACCCATAGTTGATAAAATCAATGAGATAAAATTATTTCATTCACATTTTTTAAGATATTATTATAGAGAACCTCACTTCTCAAAGATATACATTATATAACATCTCAACCTACAAATAAAATTTCATAATCAAGAGTTATGGTATAAATATTGGTAGTTTATAAGACATGAATCAACAAAGAATTAATAGAATAAGACATGAAATCATAACATAATAATAAGACATGGAATTACGGAAGGCATATAAGTATATAAAACAATTTCCATAACAGTCAAGGCTTAATTCCATGTCCATATTATTGTAATGGGTTCACTACTTGAAACATCATGGTAGTAATTTTTACTCCCATGACTAACTTAATAGTCAAGGTTAACTCCCAATATCATCTTAGTGGACAAAGACCTTTACTAAAGTGAGTTCACTCTTTGTTCTATCCATGTATATCTAAAGATATATAAATCATTACCTGATGCATTTGAGAGAGATATAGGTCTCACCCATCTCATATTGAAATCATAAAAACATGTTCCAAAAGATTATAAGCAATCATATTATAACCCATGAAATGAAATGGTTATCATAAAATTGTCATCATATCATATCATGTAGAAAAGTGATAGGTTTCATAATCATTTCATAAAATCATTAGCCTGGAAAATTGGTTGTTTTAATAATTATATAACCCACAAAATAGAAAAAGGTTTTATAAAAATATAACATACTAAAGAGAAATGGTTTTTATACACATATAACCCATGGAAGAGAAGTGGATTTCATAAACATCATTTCTGAAAAAAAAAATTATTCGGATTAATTATATGAATAGAACCCTTGGATAATATTCTTATAAAGCAATGACTAATACAAATTTATGTCATCTAATTTAGAAAATATTTTTAAAATATTTTTTGAAATACATTTCTTTAAGAAAATATCCTTTCTACTTAGAAAAAACCTTTTTAAAATAGTAAACATTTTTTTAACATTCTTTGAAAACATAAATGGAATCTTTAAAAACCAAAAAAAAAATTAAAATCATTTTTCCATGAAAATTAACTTAAAATACCATTTGAAAAAAATTGGAAACATTTTTGAAAACATGGGTTTTAAATAAAATATATTTTTAACAATGGATAAAAATAAGATCATATTTTCATAAATTTTTTTTATTTATCATAAGTATCAATGAGTGGAAATATCATACCAATACATGAAGTTATCATGATTAAGTATAGGATAATTAAATTTGTGACATTTATTGTGAGATGGATCATAATATTTCATCGATGGGAGCATAATCATAAACAATCAAGATAAATGATGAAACTATTTCACTAAACTATTACCTCATGGTTAAATTTGATTCATGACACACATGAGAGAATAAAATTATGAAAATGTTAAAATATAAATAAATAACTATTTTCATGGAATAAAATTTTAGTGGTCAGTATATACACATCATAAAAGAATCTAGGTACATAACATATCATGTGTGCTAAATAAGACAAATTGATACAAAAATTACCTTACAATTTGAAAACTTTTTAACAGTAAACCCCTTGAAATTGAGATAGTAAAATGGATATTAAAAAATCCAAACATTTATTGAAAAGAGTCATATAATATATTCCAGATAAATATATACACCACACAAAATAAATTATTGGTAAATATGTCATAGGTCACAAGATAATAAAAGTGAGACTAGAAATCCCTTTTCCACTCAAGCTACTTTTGAATAATGAGATCCTTGAAATAATAACTTCAATTAGAACATTAGATATCATTAATAAAAGTATAATCATGATATAAGGTGTAAAAGGTAATTATATAAACCACATAATATAAATAAGTTGTGAACGTTGCATATATCTCACAAAAATAAAATTGAGATGAGAAAACCATTACCCTAAGTCATGACTTTAATTGTACACATTGAAACCTCCTATATAATAAATGTTAGTTTGTTATAAATATTCCACATAAAAATATTATTATATATAATACCATATATTATTTTATTTTGACTTTATATTACCTATTTATACCTTAATTTCTTGTTAAAGTCACGTTTTGTGTAATAACCACTTTTTTTCATATGGTTTGACTTTTTATTCGTGATCCTATTATGTAGATCACAGTTTACATAGTTATAGAAATTAAAACATGATGTAGCTATAATATATATTCATTATATAATTATTTATAATAATCTATAAAATATATAAATATTAAATGGAACACACCATTCACAGATATGGTAGGTCGTACGTATGCAAGAAAGGTTTCTTAATTTTCTTATCAAACAGAAGGAAAGTAAATGAAATATATGTATATATATATTATAATGTTAATATAATTTTTATTTTATATATATCATATAATTTTACAAAAACAATCCTTAATAAATTCTATGTAATGTGTGAATGAATCTCGTTGCTTTGAGGAGGAGGTAGTCCCCACATCCACAAACGAAGTTATCATATTCCCAAAAAATGGAAATCAGGAAGATATTTGTCCTATAATAATTAAAAAATCATATATACATCATTAATATCCTATATATAATATAAAAACCATAATTATATCATTATTTCCAATTGTGAAAGGTTGTAATGGAAGAACGAATGGAATCGGTTCACGGGGTGGTAGTCTATTGTACACACGAACATTGATTGCATATCCCATTTGATGAAAGTGCAAGTGAGTGTAGGTAAAAACTGTAACAGATAAATATATATATATATATGATAATTATATTATTATATTTACATATAGTAATAATAATTTAGTAGGCGGGGAAGGAAATAAAATAAAAGTTCTTGTTGAAGGATGTTACCTCATCTTGGGGTAACTCGTTATAGTTTGCACCAAAGAGATTCCTTGGCCAACAGTATTCCCAAATATATTATTATATGATGAAAGGGATGAGGGGTTCATTGGAGGAGATTTTCTTTAGGATCGGATAATTCAAATGGTTTGACGAGTGTAAAGAAGTGAGGGGGTGGGCGAGTTCCCTTTTCTAGTGGAGGAGGAGTGGCATTCTTGTAAATATTAAAAGGTAAACACCATTGAGATGGTTCCATCACATCATGCACCTACAATAGTTGTTAATTTTATATAAAATGTCTCATATGGTTTGTAGATGGATATAAAATGGTTTTTTGTTCTTTTTCAAGGTTATTTGGCCCCATAATTGCATGTTTAACCACTATGTAAATATTTTTTTTTTCATTAATCGATATAATTAATTTTAATTACATTCACTAATATTTTTGGTAAAAAACTAAGTTGATCATAATAGAAATTATAAATTATTATGATTGAAAATATGGAATCATTTTTGAAAAATTCTAAACATAGAAATGATAGAAATTAATTTAAAATTATTCCTACAAATGGGATGAAATGACGGGGTTTTAAAGTGAAAAACGTCAAATGTTTGAAATATTTTTATATCCAATTTCAATGTAAAATTTATTCCAATAGTCTATTTTGTATTAATTTATTTATAATTTATATAAATATACATTAAAAAATTAAAATATTGTTTAATGATAAAAATAAATTAAACAAAAATGTAGTTTTAATTTAAAATTCAATGTTTTTAACGATTCATCAAAAAATGGAACTCTTCAAAATAAATCCCAAAAAAATAGACCTTGAGATAATTTTGAAATTATAAATTTACAATTTAAATTTATATTAAAAAATTAAATTTCTAATAGTGTCTAAAGTATAATTTATTGTTTTTTAAAGAAGGATATAAAAATTAGTTTCTTAGGAAAAATAATATTTTTTAAACATATACAGTCTTTAATAGAAATTATATATTCCAATACCTATATTTTTTTTAAATGAAACCATTATAAATCTTATTTAAAAATTAATTATATATATTAATATTACAAATTTAAAAATCTAGGTTACAACTATCACACTTAAATAATAATAAAATGATGTTTCATAGAAACTCAATGTTGTGTGTAATACAAACTAAACTAACATTACGTGTTGTATAAGGAATTTTTTTTGTAACATATAATGAAGGTATACTTTTTTTATTTCAAATATAAAAATATATATTCAGTGTTACATGAAATGAAATATATTGAAAAGAATAAATTATTTTAAAAAATTATTTCCCAAAATCTTAGGGTATTACATTCTAATGCCCTTAAAATGAGTTTAACCATCAAAATTTGGCTCAGTTATCAACAGTTTAATACATGAAAGTTCATTTCACAGAAATACAAAACAAAAATTTGAATACTAAAACTTCTTTTAAAAAGTGAAAGTTGGAAACATACTATTTTTCCAAATTAACTCATAAATAGGTTTTTATATTGGAGAACAAATGTGAATATTTGGACATGGTATAAAAGAGTAAATATTTATAGAGCATGATAAAGATCACAAATCACAACAAAGTGAGTTATCTAGATATATTTAGCAATAAAAAACCAAAAATGTATAAAGAGGTCATTTATATCATATAAAATGATGATAATTAGATACTAATTTTACTCTAAGACCCTTTTTTAAAAGTTGATGACTTTTCAAAAGGAGATATTCTTACCTGATTTAATTACATTTAATATGGACAAACTCACCATTTGGTTGTGTCTTCACCAAATTACACTTCATCTCATACCCTAAAAATGAATGTGAAATAGTTATTCTTGAAGAACTAATGGAGCACAAGATTTATATGTAGGATGATATGTTATTCCTTATATATAAGTTATCATCACAGAAAGAATGATAGCACATGTTATCCAATATTGATAAATCCTCATATGGTGAGATAATAATTTATTCTCTAAAATCCTCTCTGAAGTTTAACATAAACCACTCTGTAAATAGTCAATCCTATAAACCTTTCTAAATATGAAAATCCAAAACATTATAAACAAAGTCACTTAATTTCATAAATTCATCTTTACATTGATCCCCCATATATCATAATGTAGTTATTAGTCTTTACATTCCAAAAATGTGAATAAAATCATCATGTATTCTCTTGAAACTTGTTAATTACCATAAATAATTATTGAAAATATGAGTTCTTTCTTATTCAAAATAACATTGGAAATATTCCTTAAATCCAAAAATGATGAAATCTTCATCCAGGATAAGAAAATATACTTTTTCAACAAATTCATTATCAGTTATTAGGTAGTCAGTATCATCTAATTTACTTATTCATATTCTACATATCTTTATCCAACATAATTATCTAAACATTAGGAAAAAATTAAGCGTTATATTTCCCTTAATAATATGTTTTCCATAAATATATAACCTTTTCATTAACTCAATTTTCTAGTCCTTTAAAACCATTAAAAATATTATTTGAAATCCTTATCAAAATATATAAAACAAAAAATCCTTAAATATTTCATAAATATAGAATCCAAATACATAAAACTTCAATTATTCCAATTCAATGATTGGAATGGAATATATCAATTAGTTTACTAGTTAATTCTTAAGTAAGGGAAATGAGTTGGGTAATTACCAAGTTCTCCATAGATAAGACATTTAACCCCTCAACAATTTTTCACTCTATAACCCTTTTTCCCATACATACAACATCTTCCCCTCCATTGGAGGTGTTCCTCTAGGTTCCTCTTCAATTCTCCATAACATGTAGGATGCTGAATCATATTTTATTGATGTTCATTTCCACAAGAACTTTTATAAAATCTATTATTACTCTTATTTGATGCATTAAAAATCTCACCAAAGATCACACTATTAATCATATATCGTGATTTCTGATTAAGCAATATCATAATATCTTTATCTCTAATAATCATCCAATATTATTGGTTATATTCACTAAATTTTTCATTAGATTACAGGTTAACATGATTCTATCTAGTTTCAATCATTGACTAAAACAAAAAGCATGATGTGAGAAACACTAATCATATAGGAAGACCACATAATCAGAAGAAATAACATATAATATGTCTAAATTATGAAACATTATTTTATATAGAAAACATTAGGTCTTTCATTAACATATTACATTAAAATACTTCATAATGGTTCATATAGAATTTGTTAATTTCTGAAGTATATCATATGAGAGTGCCAAACCAGGTGTGCCACAAGGCCCATTGTTGTACATAAATTCTCAATGGAGTCTACATCAATACAGTATTTTCCTGGTTGTTTCCCCTAGATACATTTGTTCTAGATCCACATCAATGTTTAGTATCCATATAGGGATGTCTTTCTTCTAAATTACTCGCTATATCCTTTACCAAAATTGTAGGAAATTTCACTATACATCGACTCATACATAGACTTATCCTTAAAGACATCCCTAGAAATATCCTTATAAATATTTCTAGGGTTATCAAAACAGTTTCCACATCCTAATTTGTAATGGTTGAATAATCCTTTTCTATGATACCAACTATATTGACCCACTCTTCTCATATATATACATTACATCAATTTGATTTTATAATAAATAATTTAAACAAACAGAAGCCCAAAAACTGTGTTATTTTAGTACCTTTGGAAACATGTAAACATAAAACTTATACATAAGTGAGTTGCATTATCTCCCACTCAGTTCTCCATAACTATAACCCTTCTTAGACACATAATACATAACACATATTTTCATAACATGGAGAAAGGAAACACATGAAAGGGTAGGCTCAAAGGATCAATAAGGGTAAACAAGGGAAATATGTAAGAATAATCATGAGAATAAGGGTATAATAACATGACGATTACATTAAAAGGTCATATCCTCAATATCAAATATCATAATCAAGAGTCATTTAAAAAATATTATAAATTCATAAGATATGAATCAATAGGGAATCAAGAGAATACGACTTGAATGCATAAAATAGGAAGAAGACAACGAATTGTGGTACACACATAAGAACATGAAATGATTTCCATAGTAGTCAAGGTTCAATTAAAAGGACATATTAATGGAATGGTTTCACTCCCAAAACCATCTTGGCATGATGATGTTTGTAGTCAGGTTAACTCCCTAGAGGATCTTAGTAAAAATGTCCTTTAATGAACTAAGTACACTCTCCATTCCTGTCATGTATATCTCATGAGATATAAATTTGTATCTAATTCATAATACGAGGATACATTTATCACCTATCTCTTAATGACACCATACTTACATGTGCACCAAGATCATAAAAAACAATATCATAACACATGAAATGATATGGGTATCATAAAATTATCATCATATCCTAACCTATAGAAAAGAGGAATGTTTCATAATATATCATCAAATAATTACCCATGAAAAGAATTGGTTTTTGGAAAAATATAAACCCTAAAATTTAAATGGGTTTCAGAAACATATTACTCATTAAAAAGAAAATAGTTTCATTAATATATATCTGATGAAAGGGAAATGCATTTAATAAACATCATGCCATCAAAATAAAAACCATTTAGATAAAGAACATGAATAGAACCCTTGGATCATACTCACATGGAGGCTTAAGTAACACCAAAAGTTATCATCTTATATAGAAAATAATTTTGAAATATCTTTTTATAAACATTTCTTGAAGAAAATATAATTTCTTCTTCGAAAAATACTTCTAAAACATAAAACATTTTTGAAACGTTTTTATTTAAGTGTTGATTTTAAATCATATAAGGAAGATTTGAAAACCATGAAATAATTTTGAAACCATTTTTCCTTGAAAATGAGCATGAAGTATATTTTTTCTTGAAAACATGTATTTGAATAAAATATATTTATGATCGAAGTTGGAAATAAGGTAATATTTTATTAAAAAAAATTCTTAAATATCCTACATACTAGAGTGAAATAAATGGTAAAAATAAGTTAATGTACCATGAATTACTAGATAATATAAAATTAATGATTGTTATTGATATATATAGCATAATATTTCATCAATGGCAGTATGACTGTTAACAATCCTGATAAACGATGAGATTATAATAATAAAATATTACCAATTTTTTATCTTGGACTCATAATAAAAATTGGAGAATAAAATGACATGAATATTAAAATATCTTGAAATAAGGCGGTTCACTATAAAATATGTAAAAGGTTAGTATACACACCTCATAAAATAATGCATGTTCATAACATAATATATTTCCCAAAGAAGGAAAATTGAGAAAAACATTACTTTTCGATTTGGTATCATTTGAACCTTAAATCCCATGGAATAGAAATCATAAAATGGATATGTAAATACCAATAAATATATGGATAATAGTCATAAAGTACCTTCATCCGAATTATATAGAGCACACAAAATAAATGAGTGGTGAATAATGCTTATGTCTCATATGAATAAAAGTGAGACTAGAAATCCCCCTACAACTTGAGTAACATTTGAATTGGGAGATCTGTGAAAGAATAACATCAATAAAAACTATTATTACAATTAAATTAAGGGTATTAATTATTAAGATATCATATCTGCTTATGTATACTGAACATCCAAAATAATTGGTGAATATATCATATATATCTTAAAAATAATACCAGAATATGAAAACCCTTAATTTAAGTATTCAATTTCGTTTTACATGTTCAAAACTCTTGTATAATATATATATGTGTGTTTATTATAAATTTAACAAAGAACCATATTATTATATATCATACCTTATATTATTTTATTATTACTCTATGTTACCCATTTATTAACAAATTCATGTTAATTTTATGTTTTGGGAAATAACCTCTTTATTTTTTTGTATATGTCATTACTAGTTATTCCTGATCCAATTATATAGATAATTATTTTTTTTATTTCCAAAATGTAAAAAATAATTTAAATATCATAAATTTTCATTATATAATTATTTATACTAATCTATAAAATATATTAATATTAAATGGAATACACGATTAATGGAGTGGGTAGGTTGTATGTATGTATGAACACTATTTATATTTTCTTATCGTATAGAAATAAAGAAAGTAAATAAAATATATGTACATATATATATTGTCATTAAATTATAATTCTTATGTCATATATATAATATAATTTTACTAGGATAATCATTCACAAATTCCTTGTAAAGTGTGAATGAAACACTTCGCTTTGAGGAGGCGGTGGTCCACACATCCACAAACTAAATTATTGTATTCCCACAAAATGGGAATCAAAGGGCTTCCTTGGATTACATTGTGACCAAAGTGAGGAATATAAGATGAAGGGAGGGAATTTCGAAGGATGTTTGTGTATGTTATTTATGATACAATGGTCTTGAGAGGTGTGAATATGTCCGGGGGGGGGGGGGGGTGAGTTCCCTTTTAAAATGGAGGAGGATTGGTATTCTTGTAAATATGTAAAGGTAAACACTATTGAGAGGTCTCCCTAACATATAATGACACCAATAAAGGATAATTCTACATTAAATGGATTATATGTTCTAAATATGGACATATAATGGATTTTGGACTTGTGTTTAGGTTATTTGTCCCTATAGGATAAAGTTCAACCCCTTAGTAAACATGTTTTTACCTTAATTATGGTAAATAATTTTAATGGCATAATCTAAATTTTTTTTTGTAAAAAACTCATAGAAAATACTATAAATTATAAATTATTTTGATTCCAGACATTGAATCCATTTTTAAAAATTCTAATTACATAATTGGAATAAATTATTTTAATATTAATAATTTATACTCGAGGAAACGACATGTTTTTAATGGGAAAAAGAAAAAATTTTGAAATGTTATTATATCAAATTTCAATGTGAAATTGAAGTAAATGACCTAAATTTTATTAATAAATATAAACTTAATCTAGATATACTTTAAAAAAATTTAAAATATATTTTATCTTTATAAATAAATTTGATGAAAATGCTGTTTCAAATTAAAATTCATTGTTTTTTTCACTTTTTATAAAAAAATAAACTTTTAATAAAATTCCAAAAAAAATTAACTAGTGATAATTTGGAAATCATAAATTCAAAATAATTGTTATTATATCAAATTAAATTACTAAAGTGTCTAAAATTAATTTTATTATTGTTTAAAAAAGGATTTAAAAAGAAGTTCTTTATAGAAAATAGTATTTTTCAAACATATAAAAAATTCACTAGAAATTATGTATTTCGTTGCCAATATATTTTATTTATAGTAAAAAATTATAAATAATATTTAATAATTATTTTGATTCTATTTATATTATTATGTATAATAAATATATTATAACTATCCCACATAAATAATAATAATAAAATGCAATTTCATAGAAACTCAGTGTTACCTGTAACGAAAGATAAGCCAATGTTGTGTATAGTGAATGATTATACTTTTTTAGAGTATAAAAATTTTTTATCTTGGTTATTTAATATAAATAATATATACTCAGTGTGATGTCAGACGAAAAATATCGAAAAGAAAAAAATAATACAGAAATATTGAAAAAAACCTCGGGGTGTTACACTTATTTCATAAAAAAATATCTAATTATCATTTACAAAGTAATAATATACTATTTTAGTTTCAAATTGGGATAATAATGGACGATTAAAAAAATTAATTTCTAAGGTATATTTGAGTTACTATTGGTTGATGTGCATCACAAAAAATATTTTCATTAAGATGATTTCCTAAGATTTACTGATTCCTAAGTTAAAATAGAATATTTATTTTCATTTACTAGTGGATTAATTTCTATTGGACTAAATTATAGAATTATAGATTTAATAGGATTATCTTCTAGTATAGTAATTTCTAATTTACTTGAAAAAATATCCTGAAAGAAAACAAATAGTGTATGAAAAATCTCAATAAGGATGAGTAACTTTTGGATGTTTTAAATTTATACAAGGACCAATATCATCAAATTGGGTATGTAAAAATTCATTAATGAAACTTTTTAATTCATTTAGTACATGATACACCAATCTAGTGGGGGGAATTACCCTGAAATAACCTTTCTTCAGAATTTGGATCCAATATATGAAAATTATCTTTAGTATACATAATTAATAATTTGCATCCAAATATTTTGATGAATCTAATTTTAAGTTTCATTTATGCCTATAATTCATAAAAGGTTTTTTTAAATGATATGAAATAAAACATGATTTATAGTGTATGAGGTTAGAATAACGGGGTTTCCATAAATTACATAACTAAAAAATTATCCGCACAACATTGTCGGGGTAATTTCATAGAGGGCACTATTTATTATTTCAGATAAAGGGGGCCTAGGTTCCCTAACGTTCATGACATGGGACTAAACACCACACTATCTATTGGTTGGGTGTTACGGTGTGACCAATGAAGTCACACCATGACACTAACACCTCATGTTCTACATTGTGTGAGAGAGTGTTACATGTATTCATATATATATATATATATATTATATGGGATCTCTCCCATTATAAGAGGACTTTTCTAGTGATGGGAATTGAGCGCATGGAGAAAAAATGATATGAGGTAGTGAGGAAAAGTAAACAACATATTTTTTAAATGGGCGAGTCTGGCCTATTCATTATTATTTGAATGTAGAGGAAAAATTCACAAAATTTGAGTAACACTGGTGGAGATTATTGGATAATATGATTCCCTAGTGGGTCTTTTAGAAACACCTAAGATGGGTGTGAATTAATTATGGATATATTTTACCCAAAACCAATTATTGTTTTTTATAATTAAACCCCCTTTATTTGTTATCCTCTTTTTCCTATTTGGATATAAATGGATCCCTTTGTAATTTTCCCTACAAAAAATTTTATGTTGTGTAGATTCTTAAATAAAAAAGGAGAACATGTATTTTTACGTGTTTTCCACCTCCCTAGAAACCTATAACCCATTGCATAAGGGGTGTCCTAGAGAAGAATTCTTTATCATAAACATATAATCATTACAAGTGGATTTAGCTGAGTATCATCTTGGAACCAAAGCACACCATATGATGTTGGTGTGCTTACTATATTATATAGGTGACTTCTTCTTCTCCCGCATGTTCATTATACTTGTATCCTATGATTTTATTCTCATTTTCCTCCTCGTAATATTGATCACAATCGACCTATGTTTTACCATGCACCAAAAAATACAAATCCTCTTCCTCAAATGAAAGCCTTGGATTCCTAGAGATATTAAATAACACTACTTGCAACTCGATCTCTTGTACTCTGTGCATAAATTCAAGTTCGAGTTAATTTTTATCCACACACTCAATTCATTTATAAATAAGATAACCAAAAATATATTCTACCTAGATTATAGACACTTTATAACAGTGATAAATTTTTTTCAATCAATATTCACTTGAGTATATGGGTCTGATCATTCTCACTCACTTAATCTTCTTCAACAAAAGTTATAATATCATCATCATATTATTTTTATTACTATTATTCAATTGATTTTTAACTCTCAGATTTTACTATGATCTTTTTATAGTCACAAATACAAAAATTTTATTTTCTCGTTCCTTGTCCTTGATCTATTCAGCACTTCACATAAATAGGTAAGTATAATAAATACATTACTTATTTTAGAAAATTCTACATATGGTACATTGAAATGATAATAAATGACATAGAAAAAGACCATTATAGAAAGCCTATTTTAGTTACCCATGATTTCATGGGTGCTCCATTTTCAAATCAAGAAGTATTCCAAGAATATTCTCACAAAAGCATAAAATTTATGAAACCCATATGAATAAAATATCCATTTATTATTCTTCAAGCATGGCTTCATCTTATTTATCTTCTTCAAATTTATCCACTAAATTATATATTTTCAATCTGCATAGTTTTACAAGGATCTACCTTAAACATATCCGTAACATGTAAATCATCTTATAGTGTGATAATTTCCATGAATAATTGTACAACCTATAAAATTGAATCCATACATATCAACATCTCTCTACTTCATCATCAAATCTTCTCATCTAAAAAAAATTGTCATACCTACATCTTATTTAGTCTTTTTATTCACATATACAAGATTAATTCATAATGATGTAGGCCTTAATAAACAATAGAATGATCATATATGGAAATTAATCTATATTATTTTTAAAAACACTCTAAAATAAATTACAACATTAAGAAATATATGTAGTGGTTATCCTAATTCGATCATACTAAAAATAAATACGTATCAAGGTTTAAATAAGTATCATGATGCTTTGAACTCAAAATTATATCTTTATCAACATCATATTTGTATTTTCATAGAATTAAAAAATCCTTGGAACTCTATTTTTTATTTTTCCTTGATCATCACTTTCTATGTATGAAGTATAACATCTCTTTATTATTATTGGATCGTACATAAATATAGGTGTTTAAAATATTTATACCATGATAGAACTAATCTTATATCATCCCACTTTGTTTTTTATTCATCATATACAAAATTTAGAAACTCAAATTTTCATCTAAAAAAACATTGAAAATTTCCAAAGTGTTACATCTTTTTGTTGGGAGCGTCAATGCTTTATGCTCATTAGGATAGCTTCTGAATCCTTATAATGGTCTATATGTTTTAAAAAAAATTAAGTATTAAATATTTATGTTCATATAATACATTAAACTATGGACTTCATAGACTTACACTTAGTGGTAAATTCCTTATGATCATGAATTAATTTATTTTAAATATAATTTATTATTTTATGATCAGGAGGGATAATTTTAGATGAAGTTATATAGTTTTTAATGTCTTGCAATCAATAACATCATACGATAGAACTCAAAGTACTATAATCACATGAAAATATTTATGTTTAGCTCTTAACTATTTTAAATCATAGTAAGAAAATTCTTATTCTTATGACTTAGCTGTGTTTTTCATGAACTCCAAAATCAATACTTTTATATAAAGCTTTAAACTAAATTCAACCTTCTCTTGGGATCTACTAAATTCCAAAAATCATTTAATAACTTCTTCCAATGATATTTTCAATTATTAAAATAATTCCGAACTTATTAAAACTCCTTTATAAGGTCTTACAACATGTGGGAAGCTCATATTAGAGTATTTTAGTGAACTTATATTCTATATATGGTGTATCTCATCTTAAATAAATCTTAAACCATCCCAATTCACTCAGCTCCACTTTGTATATCTCACCTACCTACTTTGAACCTATATCAAACCTGTTATTCATAGCCATAAAATCTATCTAACAATTGGTTCAAAAACCAAATCATTTACCTTTATATCATTCCATAATGTTTATGAATAAAAAACATCGTCATTTTCATCACTTGTAAATGAAAGGAAGACCAACTCTCTGAATCGAAAGATATGGTAGTCACTACATAGAATCTTTCTATCAAGATCTTCATTATTAATAGATATTCCACTTCCTTTGAGTTGATCCTTTCACAATCACAGTTTATATCACCTTTAACTCTTATAATTATATTTATTTTTAAAAACAACTCTAAGAAACACCTATGGTTACTTCAATCACCCATTTATGTTTATTTTTAAAACACATATCAAATCATAGTAAGGGATATTATCACCCATATTTTGATAATTAATTCAAATAGAAAGAGTCTATCACTACCTTTTGACACCGTAGTTTCATACTTCAATTTTTCCATCCCTTTGAATGTATGATAACACTTGACATTGATACCAATTGAAATACCAATTAAGATAAACGGAAGGATCTTCTTCAAATTCTTATCGATTTCTTTGATTTCAAAATATGATTATTTTGACAATAAATCCCATATCCATATGATTTATCTCCCCATGTTTGAAATAAAATAATGTTTTATTTGAGAGAAGGAAAATTAGTGGAATCAATCATTACCAATTGCAAGTGATTGTAGGAACTAAACAATCAAAAAACATTATAAAAAATAAATTGGAATCACATTTTTCTTGGAGAAGTTTTATCAAAAAATAATTTATATGTTTAAATGGGATATCCATTTATAGGAAAAAATAGTGAAAAGTTTAGATATATGTTTGTCCATATATTCACCTCATTTGGTATCATTTTATGTATTTCACACTTTGGGGAAAGCACATACATATTTTCAAGAATGTTTACGAACCACCACTCACTTAAACTAATACATTAAAAAATTTCAAGTTCTTAATATTCTACACATTGTTTGATAATCACTTCCCACTAGTGACAATAACATGAACATGATAAAATAGATATGGGAGAATGAAATCATACCTCATTCTTTATATTTTAAGGGGGATTTCCTGATTCCAAAAACATAATAAAAAATATAAATTCTAGAAAATTCATTCATTTTTACAAATACGCACCTTAAGGGATAATATCCATCATTTATAAACATCTCTTCCCATAATTTAAATATGGATAAATATATATGGGGGAATGGTGGATCATCCATTAGCTCCTCAATTTGTAAAAGAGGTATGAGAAAAATTTCTCAACTCAAAAACTCCTTTACTTATTGTCTTAAACATTATAGACCTTTTCTTGATATCTTTTGTATCCTAGTATAATTTGGATTTTAAAATTTGGTACATAGAGTAGTGTATTTATTTTCATCTTTCTCAAGATTTCTAGAAAATACTAACTAAGATGTCCATATGGTTTGAATATCATTTGACTCATTAACTCTATTCATTTAATGTGTGGAATTCTTATTTATAAAAATATTTTGAGAACATGGTATCATAGGTTCTTTCCCCTTGATTTTAAATAAATTTTCATATTGAGGAAAACATCACATAATTTTGAATGTACTATTGATGGCCTTCTGGAACCTTACACAAACCACTTCATCAGCTTTTACCTTTCCCTAATTAACCAGCTTCTCAAATTCTTCACATGGATTTTCTACCAATATACCAATATGACTAAAATATTCATATATTGAATCTTTTATTTATTATAAACTTTTATTATTTTAATTGAGAATTATAAAAAACAGATAGTGGCCTGGGTTGTGGCATTTCTTACTATAATAGAAGAACATATTTCCTATTAACAAGACCCCATGGTTTCTTTTCTTCACTGATTGTTTATAAGTCTATTTCATCATTCCTTTGTTCATATTATTCTACAATGTTAATAACACTTTTCTTCTTTACATACTTATCATATTATGGTGGTTCTTTTCTTTTATCAGTATGTTGATAATATCTAGCAGGATTGTATGAGAATCCATCATAACAATGAACACCAATTTATCATAGATCATATAATTTCTTTACTATGTTGAATACCTAGGATTCTCCTAAATGAATATTACATTTTTAGATAATTTCATTACACAAAAACATTCTTGGGGATTTTAATAGTTTAGTGCCTTTAGAAACTTGTAATATAATATTATTAATTCTTGAATAATCTCCAATGTATACTATAAAGATCTTCCCTTATAGTACTTGTAATTAAAAATAATTCTTTATAACCATGGTAAAGGAAACATAAGAAAGGGTGAGATCATATGTTTAGTGAGGGTATAAAAGGGATATAAACATTTATAATATGATAATAAGGATATTATAATATGATAATAACATTTGAAAACAATACCCTACATAGCAAAGATCATAATCTTAAGCCATTTCATAAATATTGGTTGTTCATAAGACATGAATAATAAGACAATTAACCAGAATGAGCCATGATAACCTAACATTGAAATACTAATTAGTTTTTTAGAATACTCATAAGCATATAAAATCATTTCAATATTAGTCAAGGCACACTTACAAGGCTATCATATTGTAATATGTTCACTCCCCAAACCATCACAGTAGTCATGTTTTACCCCCAATACCATCGTAGTTGGGAAATTCCCATAGTTAATTGAGATCACTCCCCATTCATTCCCTATCATACTAAACATGGTTCACACACCATTCCAGTCCTTTCTAACTAAATTCTGTTCACTCCCCATTACAAACTTTTCATACTGAACCAGGATCACACCTCGTTCTATCCCTATCTTTCTCATTTGATATTAAATGTTACCCAATTAATTAGAGGGAGATATATGACCCAACTATCATTGGTTATAATTTAACCACTATACTTTGTTATAACATCACCACCATCTATAAATGACAATAATACATATATGTGCCACACGATCATAAAAAATAATCATATGAGAACCCAGAGAATGAATTGGGTTTCAAAAACATTTTATCTTATATTAACCTATTGAAAAACCAGTTTCATAATCATTTCATCATTTAATCATAGCGTGACCCATGGAAAAATAAGTGGGTTTCATAAGAATTTTATCATGGTATAAACCATGGAAAAGAAGTGGAATTCAAAAATATAATTCAATTATAAACATAAATTATTCAAAAATAATAATATTGGTATCCCTGGTTCATATCACCATCAAATCAAAAGTTACATAAAATGATTTCATCTTATATGGAAAAATATTTTGAAATATCAATTGGAATATTCCTTAAAAGATAAAAATTCATCAAAAAATTATTTTTAAAACACAAATTTTTTTTGAATACTTACCTTTCAGAATAACACTAAAAAATTACAATAAAATCATTAAAAACCCATTTAAAACATTTTTTAATGAAAAATATACTTTATGCATGGAAAATACTTTTTAAAAATTATAGCATTTGGAATTTGTTTAATAAACTTGAAAAATTATAACATAGGATTGAAATAAAATAATGGTCATGACTTTGGGATATTTTATTCATGCCATTTAGGTTAAAATAATTATTCCTTTCACATATTTGGTAAAATCAAAATAGATATTATTTGTAATATTACATGAAGACTCATTTAATCTTTTTTATTAAAAGTAAAAAATGTGTAAAAATTTCCTTAATAAACCATTTTAAATAATTTTTTTGAAGACATGGTTTTGTAAGAAAAAGGCTTTTCAACCAAAAAAATGATTTTTAAAAAAGATTAATCTTTTTTTTAAGTCTACAGTATATAAAGATAGAAACATGGAGGGAAAAATGTATTATCATGATATAATGAGAGTATAATAACATTTATTATAATTATCGAGATTTATATGATGAGATATCATCATTTGAGACTTATTCGTAAACAATCTTGATAAACAATGGGATTGTAATATAAAACCCTTACAACTTTTGTAACCTAGAATCACAATCCCCATGAAAGGAATTACATAAAGAGGAACTAAAAATATAATGAGCATAAATAAATTCATTATATTTCATGTAAAATGGTTTATATATAAGAATTGTTAAATAAGTTAGTTGCATAATATAATTTGTGTCTCAAAGAAGGAAAATGGAGATAAAAACTCATACCGATTTGTCATCTTTTAAATCGTAAACCCATTTAATGAGAGATCCTAAAGTGGATATTTAAACCAAAAATTATTTTCTAGTAGAAGAAAAATAATATAAATTCATGGTTAGTATATCCACCTTATAAAATAAATAGGCGGTGAATATGACATGTGTCTCATAGAAGTATAATGTGAGATGAAAATTTGTTCCCATAAGTCTTGAGTACATTCATTTTCATTCTAAAAACCTATATAAAAATATAAATTTGTTATAAATTTATTAAAGAACAATAATTATATATATTATACCTTATATTATTTAATGACGTCCCTTTTTTATCCTTTGATTAAAAATTTTGTGTTAATGACACGTTTCCGGTCATAACCACTTTGTTTTTCATATATGTTTTGATTTGTTATTTTTAGTCCTCTTACATTGATCATGGTTCCGTCACTTAAATAATAATAATAATTAAATATTTATCATATTTATATAACAAATATACCTTTAATACCAATATTTAAAGGAAGTTTTGAGAAATGAACTATCTTACGATCATGGAGACAGTTGACCACACGTATGCATGGGTAATGATTTAATTTCTCAATGATTATTATGGAAAGGAGGTAAGTGATATATTATATTAATAGAATGATCATAATATCCAAAAAAGTAATTCTTTATATATATATATATATATTATACATGTGCTGTGGTTATGAAATAGAGTCACATCACTTAGCAAAGGTGGTAGTCCACACTTTCATGAGCGATATTATCATATTTCATCGAGTGAAAAGGTAAGAAAAAATTATATATATATTATCTTTAAAGAATGATTAATATTTCATAATATAATAAATTTTTCAAATATATCACCTAAAATTATTAACTTTACCCTTATCACCTTCCGTGTAAATCATAAATGATTCACTTCGCTTAGGGATGTTGTATCCCACTATACACATGAGAAACGATATCATATTAATAAAAAATGGAAATAATAAAGTAAAGTGTGATATAATTGTTAAATAAGAATAATAATATCCTAAATATCATATGTAATAAATAAATAAATCATTATTTATAATAATTAGTGGTGGTAATGGAAAAATGAATGATATCAGTTTGCGAGGTGGTAGTCCACTCTACACAGAAATTATAATTTTTCAACCCATTTGATGGAAGTAGAGAAGGATGTAGGTAATTAATTTAATATAAACATATCCAAATATATGGAATATATTTATGTTATTATATCATCATGATATAAAAATAATTGATGTAGGTGGAGAGAAAAATAAAATAAAGACACTCGTTGAAGAACATTACAACCTCTTCGAGTATCCTCCTTAGGATTGCACTAAATCCTTCCTAGATCATATTTCATTACACAATAAGAATTTTAGGATGAGAGTAGGGTATTTGAGAATTTATTTATGTAGATATTGTCTGAACCAAAGAGTTTTGAAGGTGTTACAGATAGTGGGGATGGGGTGGCCTTTTATAAGTGGGGGGGGGGGGGGGGTGATGGCACACTAGGTATATTTGAAAAGAAATATGTGCTCCAATGTTTGTCATATCTCAAAAGTGACAACATTATTCAATTATCAATTCAATGAGGAGATATGGTCTAAATATTTCTATAAAATACTTTTCAGACATGTTTTAATTTTCATTTCCCCTTTTTTTTGGTTTAAGCCCCTACAAACCCATTTTACCTTAACTATAGAAATTAATTGTTATTGCATTCACTATTCATTCTGGTCAAATAGTAAGTTGAAAATATTTTAAATTATAAATTATGATATTTAAAATCAAGGAATCCATTTTTCTAAATTCAATTAAAAAAGTGAAAAAATCTAATTTAAATTAATTCCGTAGACTTTATGAGAATGCATATTTGTAAAGAAAAAACAATAAAAAGTTTGTAATTTTTCTTATCAAAATTAAATATAAAATTTAATAAAATGAAATAAATTTGATTAATTTAAAAAAACATGAAATAATTTTTCTTTAAAAAAAATTAAAAATATTTTAACCAGATATAATTTTTCAAATAAAATATAGTATGTTTCACTATTGGTCAATAAAGGAATCATTTCAAAAATATTTGAAAAATTCACCCCATGATAATTTGTCAATTTTGATTTAGAAAATATAGTTTATTTTATGAAATTTATTTTCCAAAATTGTAAAGAATTAATTTTATTATAATTTTTTAAAAAGGGGAAAACTATGTTTTTTAAAAAAATATAGTTTTTAAGAGTAAAATTGTATTTCATATGATTTATTTTATAAAATCTATATAATATGAAGGTTAAAAATTTGGTTGAATATATAATATATATTTTTAGTTAAAATAAATAACTAAAAGTGATTTTGTTAAATTATTGATATAAAAAAAATTATGTACATATAAATAATTATTCTGAGAAATAATTTATTTTATTTTTAAAAGTGTTTTATTTTCATTTCTAAATATTTTTTCACAGAAGAGATCATTTTATATTCATATTTAAACCATATTTTCTTACATTATTTAATCTTATTAATAATATCCATTCTAATGGGAAGGTGTAAACTCTCATAATAATATATTAATAATATTTTATATTTCATTTAAAATCATTGTTGTGTGTAAAACAAATATAAAAAAAAATTATTAAATTAATGTGAAAAAATCATGAAAACTTAGGGTGTGAAATTCTCCCCCCTTAAAATGAATTTATCCCTAAAAATTCATCTCATTTATGAACGGTTTATCATTTAAAAATTCCTTCATAGAAACCCACATGGTAAGAAGGGTTAATAAAACATCCTCTTTGAAAATAAAAAGGGATGTGAACAAGTTATCTATAATAAAACATAAATGTTTTAAAAATGTGTCAATATAGGTATAAAAAGAATACATTGACATACAAGAAAAAACTAACACCCAAATATTAATGAAGAGTGATAGATAATATTTATCACAACAAAGTGCTAGATCTCGATAAGGTTAACTTCAATAAATCTATAAATCATAGAGGTGTAAAAAATGTCCATGATATCACAAAAAATAATGATAATAGGAAAAAATTATTTCTTGATCCATTTCCTAATGTTGTATACTTTTCATGAAAATATATACTTAATTGATTTTATTGAATCTCTTATGAAAAATATTACACTGTAGTTATGGCTTGATCAATTGACACTTCATCTCTTACACTAATAAATGATTGAGAGTTTTTAAATAATGAAGCATCAATGGATCATAAGACCCATAAATAATGATAATTCATTCCTTCTCTCTCTAGTTATAACAAAAAAAGGGTCAATAAATATTATCCAATATGAATAAAATAATATATTAATTGTAAAGACCTCACATTTAATGAAGGTATGTATCATTTTTATGCTTAAATTGTTTGTTTTATCCATATGGGTGTGTCTAGTGGAATCATAGAGAAAATGAGGGTGTTTGGGGATTGTATAAATCATGGACCGTGAGATTTTGGTGGAGGATGCTAGGCCATGTGGTTTGTAGAAACTATGTAACCCAGTTTGTATGGTTATGTAAAATCATGCGGGATGGTCCAATGTACTGTCCAGGGCCATAGGTTGATGAAACTATTTTACCTAGACTGAAAAACCATGCATTTTATATAGTTTTTTAATATAGTTAAAATGAACGGTCATCATATAGTTTCACTAACTGTTCACCATGATTGTACATGGGGGTCTTGAGGTAGGGATAAAAACATGATTGGTTCACGGTTTTTCTAACCAAGCGGCCAAGTAGTGTGACCCAATTTTAATGGTGTGAAAACACCATTTTACCATGGTTCTTTAAAAATTAACCCTACACTTATTTTCTGATTTCCTCTAGCAGCCATCCCCTATCCCTCTCTTGGAAGGTCCCTCCCAATCCTAACCTAGATTCTTTTATTTCTATTCTGCCCAATTTATGATTCTAGTATCATTTGTATTACTGGATCTACCCTGGTAATTTTTTATTCAATTACTTCTTTCCCTTCATTTTTCTCACCATTGAAGATGCTGTTTTGGGGCAGGCCCTTATGCACTATTTGTAGGGAATTAATATATTATTTTATTTTCTTCTAATATGAATTGAATCACAGGTTTAGACTAGACGAGTACTCCACAATAGACTTAAGGTATATAGTCTATATAATTTCCCTAAAGTTTGGTTTCTTATACCTATTTCTATCGTGTGGTTTTCCAGACCTTCTAAGTGATTCTTTCTCAATTTATAGTCTTAAATCAAATCTAAGATTATTGTTTAAGACATTCCATGACACAATTATACTAGGGTTGTGGTTATTAAACTAAACCAAAAACACTATGGGGTGGGTTATTCCCTTCATACATTGAAATTTCACACTTGGGGTGTGTTTCACTCATTATTCTTTATCGGGAGTCGAATATGGTAATGAAATGGATCATTAAAGATTTTTTGTACCTTTATACACCTTGGCGTTTTTTACAAAAGGTATGAAATAGATAACACCTTGTCTTGTATATGATTAATAAGGAATTAATGATGTGACTAGTGAAATGTTTTATGAAATTGAGAATTAACTAGTTATGATGACAATAGACGGTTCATGACATGTAACCACCGAACAACTACAATGCCTTAGACATTTATACTCCTTGGATCCAACCCAATAGGATGTCGTTGATATTTTTAATCCTTGGATCCAACCCACTAGGATGAATTGGACATTTATACTACTTGTATTGAACCCACTAGGATACCATAGAAATTTAGGCTTTTTTGATATACTTACATTGATCCCATGGACATTCCTACCCCATGGATATGGCATACTTGGATGCTAAGTACATTTTGAATCCATGGATCCAGACCGTGTTGGTTTGATAATTGATTACTCAGTATAGGCTAGTGATGATTCTTACCAGGATTTACAATTAAACCTTAAGACATGGTTAATTGATCATAATGATTCTTGGTAGTCTGTATAGTATCACATTACCTTTATCACCTATATTACTATTATACATGCACACTGTTTCAGGTTATATGCATAGACTAGATTTGTTATAGGCGTTGTTGGTGATGGCCTACTAAGTGTTATCTCACACTCTATTTAGTACACCATTACATTCCCAGATAAAATTCAAGGATACTTGTAGGGATAAGTTCAAGAACACACTAAGTGATGCTAGACTGATTTTTTCATAGGATAAGGGGATCACATGTTCAGGATATGAATTATGATGCTATCAAGAGATATTTTTTTCATCTTTTTTTGTTGTAATTTTGACACACATATTGTACAAGATGCCTATTTCCCTTTATTTTCTATATTTTATATAGCTCTATGATATTCAAATCATTCTATATATGGAATTTTTCTTGGATTTTATTATTACCTTTGATTTCTAGATGATTTACCTTTATTGTTGGATTATATCATGCTTCTGCCTTTTTATTCATTTATGATTCCACTATGTTTCTCTAATTGTTAGGTTAT
Source organism: Viscum album (assembly GCA_963277665.1). Lineage (NCBI taxonomy): Eukaryota > Viridiplantae > Streptophyta > Magnoliopsida > Santalales > Viscaceae > Viscum > Viscum album. Next base: position 1,371,159,542 of record OY728162.1, on the reverse strand, counting down.
AATCTCCCCCACCATACAATAAGATACACTCACTTCTAGTCGGCATCCTCTAGTATATGGGCAGGTGTACATGGGGCCATGTGACACTTTGGAATGGGGACCCGTTTAGTTGCTCCTAGGTCAGGGTGTTATAAAGTGTTATCAGAGGGGGGGGGGTCGTTCCATTTTGTATATCTATTTTTTATAAGTCGATAGGATACTAGTAAAGAGTTGTGATTTTGTAACTAGATTTCTATGAGAGTTTCTAAACCACATATAGGGAGAAACCAGATTATCTAGGAATGAGACATGATGCTCTGGTTGTTCTTATTACAATTGATCTAATTTCACTACTAGGTGACGCACGTGATTTGTGGTGTTGATTGGGATTTTAATTTCCCCATATAATTTTTTTAAAGGATATATGCATGTATTAATTTAACATTCCATGCATATTACATGTAATTGATGATGAATTACATAACCACAATACATTTTTTATATGTGACTTGTGTGATAAAAATGTTATTCGGCTAACCTTTTTGTATTAAACTAAGAAACATAATTTGTATCATAAAGTCCCTAAATAAACCTACCCTTTTATCCCATTATATATTAATGCATACTCCTTAATTATTCAATTATAGCTTGTTGATCAATGGACTATTGGTTGCCTGGGATGGAAAGTTTTTATGATTGTGATTAAATGGGAACAAAAGTTCAATTTATAAAGTGTGTGGGACCTTATATATTAGAAATGATGATCTATAATTTTCTAAAATTTGAGAGGTTTTCTACATAAATGAGTATGAGTTTAAAATAAATTAAATTCTAAATGAAATGGTCTGAATTAAATGGAGATTCTATTTTTAGCTTAAAGGATTCTTTCCTTTGTAATTGGAATTGGCATTTTTTTGACCAATATACTTGGCTTATAGTAGTAACATGGCCCTGAACCGACAATTATGGTGGTAAGTTTGTAGTATCATTTGTGTTATTATGATTCTTATGTCACCCAAACATACATTTGGATGTAATTATAAGGGTGTGACTTGTTTTTAGGAAGGCTTGTACTTGTCCTATCTGTATATTTATGATCATATTATTACCAAATATTTTCTGAGGCATGTGTTCGGTATTTATAGAGATATGACACCATAAAGACCTCTAGTAATGCACCAGAATTATGGTGAAGATCATTCTATTGAGGTATTGGGCCTTAGGCCACACGTAAAACATAAAATAGTGCCACTTGAAGATCCTATTGTTATACCTAATATGGGTTACAATTCCCACTTTTGAGAGGATTTATTATAATCTATAGAGACTATTTAGGGAACCTGTCGGCTTACCTTGACTATGAAATAGATGACATGTGAGTTTCCCTAGTATCATCATCCAACTTTTTCAACATCCACCCAATTTCTTATGGGATGGTGGTCCTCAAGCTGTTGAACTATGCATTGGGACTATCTTGTCTATCTTCAATAACCTAGAGACACATCCAAAGAGTATGGTCAAGATCATGATGTATATTCTTTGGGGAGACACCATGAATTTGTGGTATATCCTAAACTCGAAAAATAGTCATCATGATTATTTTTGTATGGATTCACAATGTAGTTCTTATGAATAATTTTTTCCAAATATCATGGGAGATGAACGAGACACAAATTTATACGTCTAGATTAGGGTTATTTGTTAGTTATTAATTATTTCTCTTTATTTATATAGATTCCATGATCTATGCCTATTTATCTTTGTGATGATGAATCTATGTTGATATTCTTTGAAGAAGGGATCAAGTATGTCATACAATCAATGGTGACCATTTTTGAATTGTCTTTTATAACTAAAATAATAAACTAGGCACTGATTACTGAATGTAACCTGTGGAAATATGGGGGGGGGGTGAAAATTAGGGTACTTCAACTTTCCGATCCAGTCTTTTCATGTCTGGAGGCGAGAAGAAATGATCTGGGAACTCTCGTCAGAGGATACCATCCATATTATTAGTGATGATACTTGTATTTCCTATCAATGGTGTGGGAAGTATGGACACATGAGGAGCCGGTGTGATAGAGACCCAATTTGTTACCAAGATTGCATTAGGATGGGATATCTATAACTGTTTTGTAGGACCTTCCCACTAGCAGTTATTGAGGGAGGGTTTATACTAACTCCACATTCAAGAGTTGGGTCAGAATCTTCTCTCTAGACAGGGAGAAGGAGTGAGGTACCTTGACCAATCCGAGGTGGTGTTCATGGTTGGGGTAGTGTGAAACCAAATTTATTGTGATAAAAAAGAAGGAATTCTATGGGTAGTCATGTGGTTTCATAGGGACATGGATTAGGCCATATATATGTAGTCCAACTGATACCATAGGATTAGAGCTTCGGGATATCTACAGTGAGATGTACTATTCTAGTGGACTCTATATTAGCATCATTAATTATTGACACATGTTCTTATAATTTGTTCATATATTTTCCTGTTGTGGAGAACCATGGGCTCAATGTTTAGTTTTATTGTTTTGTGATGACACTTGACACTTTTTTGGGATTTTATCAGAGAATTCACACAAGTTTAGGGAGTTCCCCTTGAGACAGGTTGGATCCAGTTTTTGTTGGACCAAGTTACCCTAATGATGATAGGGTTTGATATAATTATCAGGATGAAAATGTTGGTCCCCTTCTATGCTTAATTTGATTTCTATCACTGAATAATGTCTTTCACATCACCAGAGGGTGGTGATTTTTTTCACAAGGGTGAATTATATTTCTAGGAAAGTCAAGCTAGGACCAAGAATTGTTGGTTGGGTGGGATGAAAACCTATATTGACAGATTATATATTGATAATTATGAAATGAATCAAAAATATTTCCCTCAAGTCATAGATCGTTTAGGGATGTTTTCTTGGATGAATTTTCAAGACTTTTCCTTTATGGGGAATAGTTTTTTCCCTTGAGAATCTTCCTGTAGATACACCGATATCCATTCCTCATTATAGGATGGATACTATTGAGTTCTGGGAGATCAATATGCTGCTAGAGGATTTGGATGCAAAGGGGATTAAATTAACCAATAAATCATAATCGAGCATGCTGTTATTTTTCTAAGAATGTGGATGTTACACTTCATTTATGTGTCATTTAAATTAAATTAAATCAGTTGATGGTTAAGAATCTGTATCCTCGTCCTCATATAGATGGCATCTTCAGCCAACTCCATGGAGCTCGAGTTATCTTGAAAATTGAATTGAGATTAGTTTATCTATAGTTATATGTTTTAACTTCAAACAAACCTAATAGAAAATTTCATAGCACATATCATCTTTATGAGTATCTGGTTATTCTGTTTGGTCTCACAAATCCATCGATCATTTTCATAGCCCTGATGAATTATATTTTCCACTCATATTTTTATTATTTCATTGTGGTTTTTGTGGACTACATCTTGGTTTATTCTTAGACTCAACACGATCATGATAAATACCATCACATGATTCTAAGTACACTAAGAGAGAATAGTTTATATTCCAACCTCACAAAATGTTACTTTTGGATAGATAATGTTCACTTCGTAGGTCACATCATCTTAGAGACATGACTGTCTAAAAACCTAAATAGGAGGTTAGTGAAATTTTTTCTTAGGAGGAACCCAAGAATATCTTTGAAATCCATATTTTTTTGGGTTTGGTTGGTTATTACAGGTTCTTCATCCAATACATATCATTTATAGATAATATTATCATGGGATTAACTTAAATGGTTGTGAAATTCATATGGCTTGAAGTGTGAAAAAGGCATTTTAGAAGCCAAAGGGTTGGTTGAATTCAACACCTGTACTAAATCTTCCAGATCCTTAAAGAAGCTATACAGTTTATTGTGATGCATTAGACATAATATTTGGAGTAACCTTAATATAGTGGGGGGGGGGGTGGACTAAGTTGTTTTGTAAGGTTTTTTCTAGTTGAGACCACATGAGGATAATTATCTGATGAATGAACACGAGTTAGATTCAGTTTCTCATGCCTTGTGCTGTTGGAGGTACTATTTATTTGGAGATCATTTTGTGTTGTATACAGAACAAAAAATCCATAAGTATATATTTACATAGCATGATATGAATCTCAAGTAGAAAATATGGGTAGATAATCTAGAGTCATATGATTTTGAACACTCCAATATTTTTGGGAAAGGAAATGTAGTAGCTGATGCTCTGTGCCAGAAGACTCAAACATTGGTGGTTCAGGAGGCCAGTCTTCAGTGACATTTTATGGCCATGTTTTTGGAGAGGCATGTTGAGGAACATTAGAATCATGGGTATATAATCATTAAGTATTTATTAGTAACATCTACCATTTTTTAATATATTGAGATGATGAAACTTTAAGATCCTGAGGGCCTAGTCATAAGAGAGAGTTTTTTTGGATGAGGATTAATCACTAGGTTGAACTGTGGATGAGGATGATAACTTGAAAAAACATGGTAATATGTGGGTTTCAATAGAAATCCTAGAGGATTTGATGTAGGAATTTCATTCCTCATTTTGGAAAATACATCAAGACATCCCCATGATATATCTAGACTTACTTCACTAATATTAATCTTCTAGTATGAAAGGGGAGATATCTAAATGTTTTTACATAGTTTTCCATCTATTATCATGTGAAGGTGAAAAATTAGTGACTGAAATGAATCTTATAGTCATTTTTCATTCTTGAGTATAAATTGGACGATGTCTCTACGGATTTTATGATAGTCCATCCTTGATAACCATAAGGAAATGATACAACATAGGGAGTTGTTGACTAGTCGAAGAAGGTTGTTAAATTATTACCTATTATTGATACTTTTTTAGTGGATGGTCTAGGGAGGATATATGTTAGGGATATTTTAAACCTTCATGAAGCTCCACATTCTATCATACCATATAAGGACTCCCAGCTCACATCAATGTTCTACCAAGGTTTACATAAGGTATTCAGTACATTGGTGCTTCTAAGAGTAACCTATCTCCATCACACCAATGGCCAGATAGAGTGTATGATTTAGGAATTATTGGAAATTATTTTTGAATGTGTCCTTGATTTTAGGAGTTCTTGGGAGAAGAATATAACCCTAGTTGAGTTTGCGTACAATAAAAACATTCAAGATACCATCAAGATATATCATTATGAGGTATTATATGGTAGTCCGTGAAGATCACCTCTCTGATGGTTATAGGTAGGGGATGTAGCACTGCTTGAACCATATCTCCCTCAAGAGACTTCAGAGTAGATTTAGCTAATTAGGAATCACATGATGACTACTTTATTTAGGTAGAAGTCATATGAAATCCTCCATTAAACCAATCCTAATTTTGATGTTAGGTATTGAGTTTTCTTGTGTGTGTCAACTAGGATGGGCCATTAATGGATTTAGAGATAGGGTAATATGACACCTCGATTTTCAAGACCCAGTGAGGTTGTCGGTAAAATTAGAGTAATATATTAACAGATAGAAGATCCTCAATGGAAATAGTCTATGCATGTTGTTTTTCATGTGTATCATCTGCTCTAGTATTATCCATAACCAAAAAATGGTTCATAGATGTTGGAGTATGAGGTAGATGGATATTATTCTTTAGAGGAGTACCTAATGTGTATTGGTGATCAGAGCAAGAAGGTTCGTTGATGTAGTTCAGTTCCTTTAGTGTGGTGTTATGGCAGCACAGACATGTATATGATGAGAATTTGGAGTGAGAAGCCGACGTATGCGATTAGTGGCCAGATATTTTCTCAGATGTTTCCTTAATACCCTAAAAAGGTTAACTTTGGGATGAGTTTCCATAAAGTGGATGTTTGTAATGATGTAAATTTACTGAAGGTATGAATCATTTATTTCTAGATTTATTTATTATTTTTAACTTATGGGAGTTCTTATAGGGGTCACAATGGAAATATGGATGTGTGGGGAGAGTACGGAGCCTAGACCCCAAGCGTTTGGAGGAGACAGCTGGGACTCATGCTTAGTATAAACCGTGAAACCCAGGTTTCACCACTGCATGTTTACAATAGAGTTATTAATAGAGAGAAAATGTATGATTAGAACACAGTTTTTATAACTATATTCCATGACCTTGAGTGGGGGTCTTATGGAAGAATTACCATAAACAATTATGTAAAACATACATTCTTTATCATTACTTAAATAATAAAAGGAATTTTTGGATATATTCTTTCGATCCAAAAATGTTGTAAACTCATTGAATGACAGAATCAACCACTTTGTCAAAAAATCATTAATCAGTTCTAATTAAATATGTACTATCTAATTTAATTTATCCAAAACCAATAATCTCTTTATCCTAACATCATTATCCCAACATTAAGAATTTATTAATGGCTATATTTAAAATATCACATTTCCATTAAATCACTTTTCAAGTTCAACAAGAATCATTGAAATCCATAATGAGAAAACTATATGGAACAATACTTATATACTATATGGTTCGTATAAGATAATATTTTAATTATAATAAATAAATAATTTATTTATACCACTTCTTTCTCAAACCATCTTCTATTCTTAAGTATCCAATTTTTGAAGACCACTTTATTTTTATGTGCCATCTTTAATATCTACATCATTAGCCAAATAACCATTAATCGTACAACCTTGATGATTTTTTTTCATGAGAATACCCCTTTTCACATCGAATGTCATAATTCCAATACTTTCCAAATTTAAATCATTCAACAGTAGATGATATCTTGGGGTGGCCAATATTACCATCCATTTAATTAATGAAAATTTTCATTATCCATTTGATGTTACCTTCTTTGTTCCCTTTTCCATAGTCAAATAATCTTTCCATTCACCCGAGACATTCACTTGGGAACTTCTTTAAACATTATTAACATTGTAAACTAAATATTCTTTCTCCCATGTTTTCAATCACCCGAACTCTCAATGAACTCTTTACTCTTATTCTATGGTGATTCTAAGAGTTGTTTAAGGTATACATTCTTAATCATTATCCGGGAAAACTAATTAGGTATAATCACAATATCCTTTAATATAGTAACCATACAATCTAACTAATCATTAAAAATTCATCTATCACATTCAATGTTAATCCTGTTTCTTCTGATTCCAACTAGTGACTACAAATAGAAATAATAGTGTGAACAACCCTAATCATAATGGAAAATCACATAGTTTAAAAATCATTTAGGTGGTCTAAATCAAGACACCATCTTGGAAATCTTTGATACCTAAGGTTTATCCTAGTCCATTCATAGTAATTATATATTTAAATCCTTCATGATGGTTCATAAAGAGTTTTTGAATTCCTAAATCATATCCCAAGAGAGTTTCAAATGAGGTGTATGACAAGGACCGTTGTCACACACTAGTTCCCAATTGATTCCAGATCAATATATCGTTTTCTAGGTTATTACCCGTATGTAAATATATACTAGATACAAATATACTTGTAGTTTCCAAATATTGATGGAATTTCTAGGACACCGGTCACTCTATCCTTTACTAAAATTCCATGACATTTTCCCATACATTAACCCATCCTTAGACTTATCCTTAGAGACCTAAACACCCCAAAATTTTGTAAATTATTTTTTTCAAATTAATTTAATCTGTTTGATATGTTTTAAATCACACAACACTGAAAATAGTTTATTTTATATTAAAGAAAAATGTTTCTATTTCATGCACTATAAACAACATAAATTTTATCTTTCTATATATGAAACACCAGGGTTATCTTTCATTACAATCAACGACTATTTTCCTTGATGTATTTCTTAACACACATGACTGAGGTTTACCAAACAATAATATATTATTAAAATATGATTATTTAATATAATAAGATGTAACCTAGATATTAAATTGGAGAATATGAATAATATTAAATAACTAATGAATTTTTTTTGGTTTATACAAATAAATGATTAATTCAAAGGTTTCCAATTAACTAGAAATGAAAATATATGAAATAATTGAATATAAAGGATATTTTTTTTATTTTTTCATTCCAAAAGGTGTTTTTCTTAATATATTAAATTAATTAAAATAAGAAATTGATTCCGTTTTAATATATATTTTATATATATGATAATTTTTTTATATTCATACAATATGTTTTATAGACATAATATAATAATAACCTCGATTTTAGTTTTAAAAACATATATTTTAATGATGGTAGTTTTAATGCCATTTAATGGAGAACCAATTTTAAATCCAATTTTTTGAAATTTTATAAATCTAATATTTCAAAATAAACTTCATCTTTGGAAGGAAAACATAAAAATTTTTTTTGAATAATATTTCGTATTTTTCTATGAGGTTTCATTATTTAATGAATATTTATAAATATTGGATTTTAATTCAAAACTAATTTTTCATCTATATTATTTATAAGGATAATCTATACTTTAATTTTCTTTAAAAAATTAATTAGAGAATATTTTTATTATTTAATCCAATTTTGGTAATTAGAATCAACTTCTCTATGAAATTGAATATAAAAATGTAGAAAACATTTGAGCATTTTAACTTTTAAACCCCGCATTTTCGACCCGACTACAGGTTTAAATTTAAATTAATTTCTTTTGGAATTTGGGAAATGGATTGAATATTTGTAATAAAAATAATTTTCAATTTCTAATAAGGTGAACTTATTTTTTCACCAATAATATTTTTTAAAGTAATTAAAATTAATTACAATGATAAAAGATAAATTAAGCATAATATAGAAATAAAACATATCCATAAGACCTAAAAAACATTTCAAATTGTCCAAAAGTAATGTTATGGAATATTTTGACCCCGTACTCCCTTGTCTATAATTTATACCATCATTGGATCCACTTTTAAAAAAATGTGGGTGGGGTTTCCATTTTCCAAAATATTACAAAAGTGCCACTCTTCCTCTATTATAAAAGGCCTCCTATCCTCCTACTTTATCACACCTCTCAAGGCACATTGGCTCAAAAACACATGGCCCAAATAGATCCCCAAAATCCCTCACTTCCTCCTTGAATTTTCATTTGTTCATAAATCCTTCCAAGGAGTCCCTTTTGTGAAAACCGAAAGGAGTTTGTTGATTAACTAGTAACACCCTCCCTCAAAATCCTTTCATTAATTTTCATTCTCCTCTCCCTAAAATATTTTGATATAGTGATTTTATAAAAAACCAGTATCATAAATATAATTTCATTTTTTTATTCTATGGTTTAAACCCACACTAACAAAAAAATCCATTTAATGCGTAATGAATATAGTGTTTACGTGTACGATGAACTATCGCCTCACAAAATGATGATTGCTCATTTTTACTTCACAGCCTTTCATGGTAGAAATTTTGATGGAGAATACATTTATATATTTTATATTTTATATTTATTATGTATTTAATCTTCTAGAATCCTTTTACAATATATATCATTATACTTTCCATTTTGTGTTAATACGATAATTGCATTTGAGGAAGTGTGCACTACTTTCCCCTCAATGAAATGTGATTCATTCATACACTAAATTGAATATATTAAGGATGGAACTAGTGAATATATATGATACATATTATATAAGAAATATACGATAATAATTTTATATATATATATATATATAAATATATGTATTTTACTTTCATTCCTTTCAAAATGACAATTAAATAGAAATAACATCCATGCATATGTACGACATTCTGTCTCTAAGAATGGTGTATTACATTTCATACATATATATTCAATTTATTATTATAATAAATATATATATTTAATATAAATTAAATATATACAATGGTTTAAATTTTGTAAATCATGGTATAAATATAAAGACCAAAGATATAACAAATTTAGACAGGAAAATAAAATCATGATATTACCCAAAGTGAAACCTTAACATAAAATTGATAACGTGAGGTTAATATAAATCCATAATAAAACCATAAATGGTATTAAATATAATAATATGATTCTGTAAAATATGTATAATAAAAATACATATATTATATAGGAATTTTGTATGAGTACAAAGAGATTCAAGACACAAGGAAATGGAATCTCATCACTCTTTTTTATATCTGTTAGATACATGCCTTATTCACCATTCATTTATTTTGTGTAGTGTATATAATTTACAATAATGTATTATATGCATATTATACTTAAATATATCTGTATTTACATAACTATTTTATGATATTTCTGTCAAAGAGGTTTATGTTTCAAAAGTTACAAAATTTGTAAATTAATTTTGTCTTAATTTTCTTTCTTTGAGACACATAAACTTTTATACACATATATTTTAATATGAGTTGTATAAAATAATTTTGAAATGTTATATCATGAATCTCATTATTTTAATGATATTTTAATAACAATGTAATTTTATTTTCCTACATGGGTAGTGTGATTCAGTGTTACAATGTGTAAAATCTCACCATTTATCGAGACTGTTTATGATCACGTTTTCATTAATGAAACATTATGATCCATGTTTCAAGAAAACTCATTAACATTATTATCCACTAATTATTCATGATTTATTTTTGTATTATCACCATTATTTCCATTCTTTGGTACTTAATATAAATAATAATTGTTTTATGAAAATATGACATTTCCTCTCTCTTCTATCCAAAATCTATGTTCCATCTAACACATATTTTCTAAAACTGTAACCATGAATATTATAATATTATCCTAAAATCATTAAAATAAATTTTTATAGTTGTTTTACCTTTAAAAAAAATATATTTTAAAAAATGAATCATCTTGTTGTTTTCTAACTGATGAACTTTTCAAAACGTTTTACAGTGAAAAAGGATTGCTCGACATGTACAAACTTACACATTGTCATTCCTTTGAAGATTCCGTTGAATGTCAAAAAGGATAATTTTTAAGAAATATTTTTAAAGGTAATTTTCAAAGAAATGTTTTTAAAAAAGTATTTATGTATCCATTGTAGAGACCCTAAGCTTAACGTACAAGGGCATTACATTACTTTTGCGGAATACTTATTACATAAAAAAACACACACACAAGGACCGTAATAGTTTAGTGTCTTTGGAAACTCGGAACGTAATCTTCTAATCACGGTGAAATATCTTCAACATCTCCCATAAAGATCTTCCCTTTTTTCTTACCTAAAACCTTTATTTATATCTTGGAGAAAATAAAACATAAAAAGGGTGAGCTCAAATTCTCAGTAAGGGTAAACAAAATAAAAAGCAATCACACCATATTCATAAGAACATAACAATTGGAAATCTTAACCTGCAAAAGAGATTATAATATCATAACATGGGATAAATCATATTAGTGAAATGAAATCCCAATAATCATAACTTAAAACATGAAACTTTGTGGCATACACACATAATCATAGATAATCATATCTTATTAGTCAAGACTCATTGCCAAGACTATCTTAGTGGACAAAGTCCATTTCTGAACCGAGTCACCCTCGTTTCAGTCCTGTTTCACTGAACCGGTATAACCTACCGTTCCAGCCATGTCTATCTCATGAGATATAAAATCTTTACCCAATGCGTTGGAGGGAGATATAGGTCCCACCCATCTCATAATTATACCACTCTTATGTGTCCCACAAAATCATAAATCATACATCATTGCATAACCCATGTAATAAAAATGGGAGTCTTTAAACATTGTGACATAATAAAACAATTCATATAAGATAAAAGAATTCATAAAAATATTTCCATCACAATATAATCAAATCTAGGTAATAATATTGATAGAATCATAACCCTATATTATCTTAGATGGAAAAATAATTTTGATAAAACTCTTGAACTCCATTCTTGAGGAAAATATCCTTTCTACTTCAAAAACATTTTTCCTTTCTTAACATGTCATACAATTTTAAACTAAAAGTAGTTGATTAAAAATAAACTTGAAAACTTGTAAAGTAATCTTCTTGGAAATAATTTTTTAAAAATCCATTCATGCCGTATAAGGTAAAAAAACATTCTTCGTACTTTTGTCGGAAAAGTCAAAAAGTACCTCGTATGAAAAACGACAAAAGATTCCTTTCATATCCTTTACTAAAAACTCACCGAAGGGTAAAATTGGATTTAAAAAATTATAGGTGGATGGAAATAATATTACATATTGAGGAAAAATGGATGTGGATGATAAAATACACCACAGTAAATGCCAAAGTATAAACAATCTCAGATAAAAATGAGATTGTGATATTTCCCCTTACCTTAGGTCCGATTTGCTTCGTATGTGTCCGAACCTCATGTATAATGATTTAAATAATTTCATTGTCTTATTACAGAATCATATTCATTGTTATGATATCATATATGGTTCACTCATGACTTTATATTACCCGTTCTTTTGTAAATTCCATGTTAAAGAAGCGTTTTGGGTAAAATCATTTCATTTATCGTATGTGTTTGGACTTGTTGTTCTTGACATTATTATTACTTATATCATGATTTAATTACTTCCAGAATATAAAACATGATTTATATATCATATATATTCAGTATATATATATATATATAATAGATAGATAAATGAAATGAAACACACCGTTCATGGAGACGGTAGTCCGTATGTATGCATGAACGTTGTTTTCCTTTCCTTATTGTCTTGAATGGAAGTAAGTAGATGACATACATATATATATATACATAAATACAGTAGATTTAACATTTCATATATTTCATTATTATTCATTATATATACTTTATAATCATTCATGAATGATTAATGTGGAGAATGAATCTCATCGCGTCGTGGAGACGGTAGTCCGTACGTACGCACGAGCGATGATATCGTTCCCATGGTCGTGGAATTGTGTTGAAGTGTATGTATAATATTTCAGTATCAATATCAGTTTATAATAATCATATATAGTTACTCATTACACCATTATATCCATCCAATTAAGGTGGTAGCAGAAAATAGATTACACCACGGCGTGGAGACGGTATTCCGTACGTACGCACGGGCGGTGATTTCCTTTTTCCATAGGATGGATAGAAGGTTAATTAGAGTTGTATCATATTTATAATAACATATTAGTATATAAGAAATTCTTATTTTATTACTTTATCATGAAACAACTAAAGAAGAAGAAGTTGAAGAATAAAGAAATTGAAAAAAGATCGGTAAGTGATATTACCTCTTTTTGACGCGCCTTCACTTAACCTCCACTTAAAGAACTAATGATGGTCTTTAAAGAAGACAATGACCTCTAGGATGATACTAGGGAAGTGGAGAAGGGAAATTGGAAGGGGTTTCCCGAGCTTGAAGGCTCAAAGTGGTGTGAGGAAGAGAGGGAGGAGGTGCCCTTTTATAAGGGAGGAGAGGGGCACCTTAGGAAAATCTCAAAATATTATTTTATATTAAGGTCAAATTCGGGTTATAATGGTTCCAAAGGGTCTTATTTCGAAGCTAAAGTGGCGATGGGTCGCAATACTCTCATCGAATAGGATTTAGACAAGTTTAGGGTATTATTTTAAACTTATCAATTAGATTTAACTCTAAGTTAAATAATTTAACTTTTACCGTGTCTTTTTGTTTTTTACACTATATGGTTAATAAACTTACCATAACAAGCCAAACGAACCCCAATTTGTTTATTATTAATATATCTATCCTTATCTAAGTCATTTGGCAGAAACTTATATTTTTATGAATTAAATAACAATTAATAATATAATATTTGTTTTAAAAACTAATTTATGTCAATTTTGACACTATTTGGTACATGATTTTTATGAAATTCATAACAGAATGATAAGTTCAAACCAAGTTACTTATATCAACAATAAAATGTCATATTAACCTATAAAATTAATGTAAGTCATAAAAAGTCTCAAATTACATTTATTTGGGCATTTATAACATCAATTATGTCAATATTTCATTAATAAGACAATTATTGCATCGTCTTTGTGTCGTGATAAATGATAATTATTTAATCCCTAAAAATTCTAAATAAATTCCTATGATGTAGATAATTGTATTATATTTCTGTAGACTATTAATTTTCGAAGTTTCATGAAGTTTTTCACTAATGTAAAATTATTATACTTATAAGATTTAAGAAAGTGACATGTTGTCACATTCTTTGGTTTTAATAATAATTAAATTATTTTCATGGAAAAAGTCCATAAAATGCATATAATCCGACCATTAGGATATATGGGTCTACTTTTAGCCATCCAATAGGATTTTTCCAAGTGTTAGGGTAATTTTATAATCTTATATATACCCTTAATTACCCGATTTACCTTTAATTATAGTAAATAAAATTTACCGTAGTTACTATTCACAATGCCCAAAAATAAAAAGTAGCTTATTAACATAATTTGGACCCACTGATTCCAAATATGGAATAAATTTTTCCAAATTCAAAACACAAAAGATGCAGAAATTAAATTTAAATTAATCCCATTGTCGAAAGAAAACGGGTTTTTCTTTAAAACATTGCAAAAGATTGAATTGATTTAACCTACGAATTCAAGGTAAAATAAATGCTAATGACATAAATTATATTAAATGGTAAAAATATATTCTATTTATACTTTAAAACCATTCAATATTATAATTTAACCACATAAGATATTACGATGAAAAAAGTTGTTTTTTATTAAAATATAGTGTTTTATTACTATTCATTAAAATATGAAAGTTATCGGAAAAATATCAGAACATTATCTAATGTAAATTTTTATATCCTGATTCATAAGAAGAATTTTATTTTGTCAAATTGAACTTATAAAGATGACAAAAACTAGATTTAATGTTGGTGCGCCATCAAAAGGCGGCAAAATTGCATTTTTTGAAAAATACTTATTTTACCCGAAAAATTTATTTTGTTCTTGTACAATGTTTTAGAAATGTGTAAGATGAATAATAATGTTATAAAATTCAAAATTTAGTTAACATTGTTCATAACGGCTAGTTCATAACAATATTATAATAATATATCGTTGTTTAGTAAAACCCGGTATTGCGTACAAGACACGCTATCGAGGAAGGTCGCGATTGCGTGTAATGTAAGCCAAGTCAGGGTTGCGTGTAGTGCACAACTCCTTTGTTGTTACGTATAACAGAATCCAACCATATTTTATTTATACATTGAATATATATATATATATACACTCAATGTTGCGTAGAATAACTTTTTATCAAACGAACATGAAATTGTGTGTAACAAGAGCCATGAAAAGTGTTGCGTATACTGCAAGCTAATACAGTGTTGCGTATAACGTAAGATAATCTTGGTGTGTCGTACAATAGAAGATATGAATGAAATTAAAAATAATGTATCTTATAAAATCTCAGGTTATTACATTCTACCCCCCTTAAAATGAATTTCGCCCTCGAAATTCGTCGGGGTTATAAATCATTTACTATTCATGAAAACCCACATTGTAAAAAGAAATACCAAAACTGAACTTTAAAAACTAAAGTATGAAATATAACGGTTACCCAAATGAACTCATCACTGGGTTTCCATATAGGAGAAAATATGGACATGGAAGAGAAATCTAATTGTCATGTTCTGATGAAGAGTGGTAGAGAACATGGCTATGAAAAAGCCAAGAATCACAAAGCTATTGATTTGTGGTGATCTAAGGTACCATCTGATTCATCGGATATAAGGGCAGTAGGACAACATTTTTTGTTTTTCAAGATCATTTCCCTAAAGTTGATGGAATTGGAAATAGAAGAAATACTTTCATGATTTTGGTATAGTCTCACCGTTATTCTTTCTTTGGACAATTTTCACTTCATCTCTTAAAGAAATGAAGTTGAATTTTTCATTCTTGATGTGTTAGCAGATCATGTGATAGAATGAGGGGTCATTCCATCTGTCTCAAACAAAAGGTTAGAAAAATTATCAAAAAAAATACATAAGTCCATCTATAGTGAGATTAATCTTATATAGTTCATAAAATGGACTTATACTGCTTAATATAATAAAAATAGTTTCTACTAAATAGGGACTTCCTGTAGGCCAGTGGTAGGCGAAAAAGGCTAGTCGCACTTCGGTTGTGGGTTCGATTCCCACAGCCTTGTCTGATGCGATGGGTTGTCGCCCATCCTGCAAGTTGTCCTTTTTCTAAAACTATATTACTATAACATCCCATCAATAATATCAGAAAAAACATCTATCCTTAAACAATACAAACTTATGTCCAACATAATCCATTCCAATATTTAGGCTTATCCATAATACTGAATTCCAGTCTCATAATATATTGAAAAAGATTACCAGAGATTTAATACCATCATTGATCCCCATATATCATAAGATATGTCTTGTTGGTCACATTCCAAATATTCGAAGGCCTTAATCATGTATTCTCTTGAAAAATGAATACCCATTGAACCATAGTAAAAACATGAATGCATTTAAAAGTTAACACTTTCCACATACCAAAATCCTCAAAATTATATATCCTCAAACCATGATATCACATAGTCCTTATATCAACCATGAGCTCATGAATACTGTCAAACATTTCATTTTCTCATTATCCCTTCATTATGTGCATATCATCAGCTTTCCAAAATATTTGAATCACTTTTCATGGTTACCGGTACCTTAAAATTATTGAAAACCACAATAGACTAATACGAAAATATTCCAATACACCATAAAAGTACCTCAACAACATTATTCTTGAATACAAATACATAAACACTTCAATACATCCTCTTCAATGATTGTCCTGGAATATGTCCTTCCTTGATTTAGAAGTAACTTTTTAGGTCAGGGCATTGAGTTGGGTAATGACCATGTTCTCCACAAATAAGACATTGATCTCCATAATAGTCTGTCACTCTATGACCCATTTTCCACACAGATAATATCGGTCCCTCCATTTGAGATATTCCACAAGGTTCTTCTTCCCTTCTTTATAAATCTCAATCTTCTTTTCTTTATGCTCCTCAACATAAGAACATGCATAATAGTCTATCTTCTTCTTCTTTGATGAATTAGGCATACCACTAAATTTTACCTTGTTAATCATATATCGCGATGACTGATTCGGCATAATCACAACATCTTTTTCACTAGGAATTACACAATTTTGTTTCTCATAGTCACCAATTTGTCCATTGGATTCAATGTTAACCAAATTCCTTCTGGTTCCCTCCATTAACTAAAACACAAAAAGAATTCTGTGAGAGGAAAAAATCATGCTAGAGAAAACAACATAGTAAAGGGGGAGTACCTTCAATATCTAACATCTTAGGTTTAATTCTATGATCATTAGCGTAATTCTAGTACTATAACCTATACGTATACTTAACCTTAGGGTCATCCCTAGATATACCTTAGAAATATCTCTAGGGATCTCACTAACGTTTTCGCATCCTAGTTTCCAAAGGTTGACTAAACCTTTCCTTTGATACCAACTGTAGAGACCCGAAGCTTAACGTACAAGGACATTACATTACTTTTGCGGAATACTTATTACATAACAAAAACACACACATAAGGACCGTAATAGTTTAGTGTCTTTGGAAACTCAGAACATAATCTTCTAATCACGGTGAAAGATCTTCAACATCTCCCATAAAGATCTTCCCTTTTTTTTATTAACTAAAACCTTTCTTTATATCCTTGGGAAAATTAAACATAAAAAGGGTGAGCTCAAATGCTCAGTAAGGGTAAAAAAAAGAAAAATCAATCACATCATATTCATAAGAACATAACATTTTGGAAATCTTAACCTGCAAAAGAGATCATAATATCATAACATGGGATAAATCATAGTAGTGAAATGAAATCCCAATAATCATAACTTAAAACATGAAACTTTGTGGCATACACACATAATCATATAGAATCATATCTTATTAGTCAAGACTCATTGCCAAGACTATCTTAGTGGACAAAGTCCATTTCTGAACCGAGTCACCCTCGTCTAAGTCCTGTTTCACTGAACCGGTATAACCTACCGTTCCATCCATTTCTATCTCATGAGATATATAATCTTTACCCAATGCATTGGAGGGAGATATAGGTCCCACCCATCTCATAATGATACCATTATTATGTGTGCCACAAAATCATAAATCATACATCATTGCATAACCCATGTAATAAAAATGGGAATCTTTAAACATCGTGACATCATAAAACAATTCATATAAGATAAAAGAATTCATAAAAATATTTCTATCACAATATAATCAAATCCATGTAATGATAGGGATAGAAACAGAACCCTATATTATCTTAGATGGAAAAATAATTTTGATAAAACTCTTGAACTCCATTCTTGAGGAAAATATCCTTTCTACATCAAAAACATTTTTCCTTTCTTAACATGTCATACAATTTTAAAATAAAATAAGTTGATTAAAAATAAACTTGAAAACTTATAAAGGAAGCTTCTTGGAAATAATGTTTTAAAAATCCATTCATGCCGTATAAGTTAAAAAAACATTCTTCGTACTTTTGTCGGAAAAGTCAAAAAGTACCTCGTACGAAAAACGACAAAAGATTCCTTTCATACCCTTTACTAATAACTCACAGAAATGTAAAATTGGATTTAAACAATTGTAGGTGGATGGAAATAATATTAAATATTGAGAAAACATGGATGTGGATGATAATATACACCCCAGTAAATGCCAAAGTTTAAACAATCTCGGATAAAAATGAGATTGTGATATTTCCCCTTACCATAGGTCCGATTTGCTTCGTATGTGTCCGAAACTCCTGTATAATGATTTAAATAATCTCATTGACTTATTAAAGAATCATATTCATTGTTATGATATCATATATGGTTCACTTATGAATTTATATTACCCGTTCTTCTGTAAATCCCTAGTTAAAGAAGCGTTTTGGGTAAAATCGTTTCATTTATCGTAGGTGTTTGGACTTGTTATTCTTGACATTATTATTACTTATATCATGATTTACTTAATTACAGAATATAAAACATGATTTATATATCATATATATTCAGTATATATATATATTAGATAGATAAATGGAATGAAACACACCGTTCATGGAGATGGTAGTCCGTACGTACGCATGAACGCTATTTTCCTTTCCTTATTGTCTTGAATGGAAGTAAGTAGATGACATACATATATATATATACATAAATACAGTATATTTAACATGTCATATATTTCATTATTATTCATTATATATACTTTATAATCATTCATGAATGGTTAATGTGGAGAATGAATCTCATTACGTCGTGGAGACGGTAGTCCGTACGTACGCACGAGCGATGATATCATTTCCATGGTCGTGGAATTGTGTTGGAGTGTATGTATACTATTTCAGTATCAATATTACTTTATAATAATCATATATAGTTACTAATTAGACCATTATAACCATCCAATTAAGGTGGTGGCGAAAAATTGATTACACCACGACGTGGAGACGATATTCCGTAAGTACGCACGCGCGGTGATTTCCTTTTTCCGTAGGATGGATAGAAGGTTAAATAGAGTTGTTTCAAATTTATAATAACATATCATTATATAAGAAATACTTATGTTATTACTTTATCATGAAACAACTAAAGAAGAAGAAGTTGAAGAAGAAAGAAATTGAAAAATGATCGGTAATGGATATTACCTCTTTTTGACGCGCCTTCACTTAACCTCCACTTAAAGAACTAAGGATGGTCATTGAAGAAGACCAGGACCTCTAGTATGATACCAGGGAAGTGTAGAAGGGAAATTGGCAGGGGTTGGCCAAGCGTGAAGGCTCAAAGTGGTGTGAGGAAGAGAGGGAGGAGGTGCCCTTTTATAAGGGAGGAGAGGGGCACCTTAGGAAAATCTCAAAATATTAATTTATATTAAGGTCAAATTCGGTTTATAATGGTTCCAAAGGATCTTATTTCGAAGAAAAAGTGGGTATGGGTTGAACTAATCTCATCCAATAGGATTTAGACAAGTTTATGTTATTATTTTAACCTTATCAATTAGATTTAACTCTAAGTTAAATAATTTAACTTTTACCGCATCTTTTTGTTTTCTTACACTATATTGTTAATAAACATACCATAACAAGCCAAAAGAACCACAAGTTGTTTATTATTAATATATATATTCTTATCTAAGTCATTTGTCTGAACCATATATTTTTATGAATTAAATAACAATTAATAATATAATATTTGTTTTAAAATCTAATTTATGTCAATTTTGACACTATTTGGTACATGATATTTATGAAATTCATAACAGAATGATAAGTTCAAACCATGTTACTTATATCAACTATAACATGTCATATTAACCTATAATATTAATTTAAGTCAGAAAAAGTCTTAAATTACATTTATTGGGGCATTTATAACATCAATTATGTCAATATTTCATTAATAAGACAATTACTACATCTTCTTTGTGTCATAATAAATGATAATAAATTAATCCCTAAAAATTCTAAATAAATTCCTATAATGTTTAAAATTGTATTATCTTTCTGGAGACTATTAAGTTTCGAAGTTTCATGAAGTTTATCACTAAATTAAAATTATTATACTTATAAGATTTAAGAAAGTGACATGTTGTCACATTCTTTGGTTTTAATAATAATTAAATTATTTTCATGGACAGAAGTCCATAAAATGAATCTAATCTGACCCTTAGGTTATATGTGTCTACTTTTAGCCATCCAATAGGATTTATCCAAGTTTTAGGGTAATTTTATAATCTTATATTTACCCTTAATTACCCGATTTACCTTTAACTATAGTAAATAAAATTTACTGCAGTTACTATTCACAATGCCCAAAAATAAAAATTAGCTTATTAACATAATTTGGACCCAATGATTCAAAATATGGAATCCATTTTTTCAAATTCAATACACAAAAGATGCATAAATTAAATTAAAATTAATCCCGTTGTCGAAAGAAAACAGGTTTTTCTTTAAAACATTGCAAAAGATTGAATTGATTTAACCTACGAATTCAAGGTAAAATAAATGCTAATGACATACATTATATTAAATGGTAAAAATATATTTTATTTATACTTTAAAACCATTCAATACTATAATTTAGCCACATAAGATATTAAGATGAAAAAAGTTGTTTTTAATTAAAATATAGCGTGTTTTTACTATTCATTAAAATATGAAAGTTATCGAAAAAATATCAAAACTTTATCTAATGTAAATTTTTATATCCTGATTCAAAAGAAGAATTTTATTTTGTCAAATTGAACTTATAAACATGTAAAAAACTTGATTTAATGTGGGTGCGCTATCAAAAGGCGGCAAAACAACTTTTGTTGAAAAATACTTATTTTACGGGAAAAATTTATTTTATTCTTATACCATGTTATAGAAATGTGTAAGATGAATAATAATGTTATAAAATTCAAAATTTATTTAACACTATTCATAACTGCTGGTTCATAACAATATTACAATAATATATCGTTGTTTAGTAAAACCCGGTATTGCGTACAAGACACGCTATTGAGGAAGGTCACGATTGCGTGTAATGCAAGCCAAGTCAGGGTTGCATGTAGTGCACAAATCCATTGTTTTTGTGTATAACAGAATCCATCCATATTTTATTTATACATTGAATATATATATATATATATACACTCAATGTTGCGTAGAATAACTTCTTATCAAACAAACTTGAAATTTTGTGTAACAAGAGCCAAGAAAAGTGTTGCGTATATTGCAAGCTAATACATTGTTGCGTATAGCGCAAGATAATATTGGTGTGTCGTACAATTGAAGATATGAAAGAAATTAAAAAGAATGTATCTTATAAAATCTCGGGTTGTTACATCCATTATATTTATCCAATTGTTTTTATCAAAACATTTTCAAGTATTATTTATAAGTGTTTAAAGAAAATGGTTTTAATTTTCTTTAATATTTCTTATATAAGCATAGGATGAATAAGGTTTTCAAGATGATCTAAAGACTTATTTAAATGTATTAAAATTATTTTCAAAGGATATGGTTTTCAAAAGGTTTTATGTTTTAAAAGTAATTTTTTTCTTAATTTCAAAAGGATAATTTCCCCAAGAAATGGTTTTAAAGTATCATTAAAAATTATTTTACTTCAAAGATGAAATTTATTAATGTTAATAATGCCTTTCAAGGGAAATGCTTCAATGTTTCCATTAATATTCCTCATATAAATGTTTATGATTTAATGGACTGATGTTTATGATACCCATTTCCCTTTCATTGGTTATATACTTCTAAAACCTACTTCTTTTCATGGGTTATGATTTTTATGAAATGTTTATGAAAGATGAATCTTTTTCCCAAGGTTATGATATTATTACATGTTTATGAAACCCATTTTATTCCATGGGTTATGATATGATTTTCCATGATTTTGTGGAATATGAATGTATTATTTCATTATGATATGGGTGAGATTTATATCTCCCACCAAATAATTTGGTAAAGATTTATATCTCATGAGATAGATTTAGATGGAATTGGTTATGAACCTTGACTACCATAATGTCCATAGGAGTGAACCATGACTACCACGATGGAATGAGGAGTGAACTGATGCTACTAAGATGGACATGAGAGTTAACAATGAATACCAAGATGGTATGGGGAGTGAACCTATACTACTAATATGGTCTTGGAAGTGATGCCTTGGTTACTATGGAAATCATATTATATGATTATGTATTTTCCACAATTTCATGTTTTATTCCAATGTTATGTTTTCATGGATTATGTCCCATATTTCCTTATGATCCATGTCTTATAAATGACCAATCTTTATGCCACGATTACTGTTTGTGATCATTTATATGTAGTGTATGATATTCTATTTTCGTGATCACATTTACATACCCCTATTCTCATGTTTATGCTTACATATCTTGTTTGTTTACCCTTATTGAGATTTTGAGCTCACACATTTTTAAATTTTCTTCCTTAGGTTATGAAAATATGTATTATTTTATATGAGTAAAAAAGGTTTCATTTCAATAAGATCCTATACGATGATAATGTAGCTCAAATATATACCAGTGTTCATGTTTTCATGTTTCCAAAGGCACTAAACTAATATCGTCTTTGGGAATCTATTTTTTGTAATGTTTTAAGTATTACACAAATGTTATGTAATGTTAATATATGTCAATATTCATTATTTATAGTTGGTATCAGAGTGAATGTTTATTTAATCTTTGGAAACTAGAATGATAAAACATTATTTAGATCCCTAGGTATAATTTTAATGATATGTCTAGGGATGTATCTAAGTATTAGTATAAGGATGAGATAATGGTTATAAAAAATACCTAGAATTTTGGTGATGGATAGTGTGAGTGGTTTCCCAGTTATGAATCCATATCTGGATACTATAAGTGTATGTGGATCTTGCATAGATGTACCTAGGATTAACAAAACTAAAAAGTTTCTTCGGTTATATCTCAGTGTAATCTGGTACCTAAAAATGGGCCTTACTACACACCGGGTTTTATACTCCTGGGGGATATTCTTTGGAAATTCAAAAACTCTTCATAAACCCTTATTCTATATTTTAATATAATATGACCATGAATAACCTATGATAAACCAAATGTTTTATATATTAAAGATGATTTCATAAGTTAGACATCCGATAAGTGACTTTTCCTGATTACGAGATTCTACAGTATGCAAATTATTTCTTATTCAATTATTCATAGTTTTAGTCAATAGAGGGAACCAGAAGTAAATGTATTAAAATTTAATATTATGGAATATATTTTAATTAGTATTAAAACTAGATGATTATAGGATAAAGGATATTGTGATCGTGCTTAATCAGTTCTCTAAAACCATGATCATTAATGTGTACCTTAAACAACTCTCAGACTTACCAATGAAGAGAATAAAGGACCTTTATGGTATTTCAGGTTATTGTGACCATGGTGGAAAGAATATACAATTTACTTTATATCAATAATGTAGAAAAAACCATCTATGTGAATGTATTCGAGGAAGAAGATTGTGTTTTGACTATGGAAAAGGACACAATGAAAGTAGCTACAAAAGAAAAATGAAGGGTCCAACTAATGAGATCAATGGGAATGTGGGACTCCTTAAGAAATCATCAAAGGTAAAATGCATTAAGTGTGTAATGAATGATCATTATGATAATCGATGTCTTAATGGGAAAGCTGCTAAAGAGAATCAACAAGGTAGTACACGTAATTTTTATTTTGCTGCTGATGAGGTGACAATAGATCCAATGTGAAAGGAAATATGTATTAATTAAAATCATGTGGTAGCCTTATTTTGGGTTATGTATGAAGTTGAATAATAGATTTTATTATGTATTTGGATTCAAAAATTATGTTATATGAATAGTGAAAAATGCATGGATGGTTCGGTTTATATTTTTAGCTAAGGATTTACAAGATTATGTTTAATGTTTACGATGGACTATAAAAGTGATTTAATAATAAGGTGATATTTTGAATAAGGGAAGATAACCCCTAATATGTTCCTTATGTTAAGATAATTTTATTTTTATAAATATATGTTAGTTAAGAACAAGTTAATTATACTATATTGATTACCTCAGAACAGATAAGGGATCTATTGACAATGTAAGGCGCTCATGAACAACAACGTTAGGGTCACCCACACTTGGCAGGAAGGGAATAAAGTTGAGGACTACTTGGATTCAATTGAGGTCCTCGGGGATCTGGTGGTGTGGCATGCTAATGGTACTTTTTTCAAACTAGAGGGGGTGAACTTGATTAGGGGTGTTGCCCAAGGGCTTCACTATTTTCGTCCCCCATAGGTGGGGGTATTTTTATCTGTTTCTTCCTCTTTTTGTTTTGAATAAAAATCATAGAAATTAGAAGTATGTTTAAGGAATATAACTACTATCCTTTGGAAAAAATAAGAATTCATGTTTTCCAAAACTATTTATGGTAATTTAGGTTATTACCATGTTTTAAGAGAATATATGATTAGGGTATTCACATGTTTGGAATGTGACAACCAAGAGTTATTTTGTAATATATAGGGGATCGATGTTAATAAAATTCCATGAGATTCATTATACAATTTTTTATTATCATATTTCAAAAGGGTTATAAGGTTAAACATTGATGAAAACATTAAGTTAATATTTGGATGAAGTATTTATGTATTATGGTTGTATTGAAAACCATAGTTAAAAAGGATATTTAGGGATTAACAATATTTCAAGTATATAAGTAATATTTTGGAAATTATATTAGTGTTTTTTTATAAAAGTACATCATATATGTCATGTTTCAACCAATCAATTCTGGCATGGCCACATTTCTTGAACCCATGACCAAAATATGTTAAGGGTTTCACACCTACCACTGGCCTAAGAGATATCTATGTTAATGCATACTTATTTTTGATGAATAAATATTAATGTTGAATAAGAAGTGTAACTTTTTATTTTTATTTATTAATTCATATTTCTTTTGGTGAGACAAATAGTAATAAAGTTCGTTCTTTTTGGGTCCTTATGATCCGTCAAAAGTGCATTTCAGTGCTTTATGCATCAAAGTTAATTTCTGTACATTGCTTCCTTTAGGTAATGGTTGTATTTGAAATTGATCAAATCACAAGAAATGTATGAAGTTTAGTTAATAGAAATATAACAAGAATTACTCAATATTCTGAAAGTGATAAAAACAAGAATATTTTCATAATACCTTAATTTTTTTTTGAACTGATGGACTTTGAAATCATCACTGATTTATGACATGGATGGCCTAAAATTTTCATTGATGATTAAAGTTTTTGTGATTTATAACCTCATTCAATACCTATAAATATTAATTCTTTTTATCTACCTATAATATTCACTCCCAACCTATTTTCTCATATGTGGAAACCAAGTAATATGTTACTTTGGGTATCCTTTATGTTTCCAACTTTTCTTTTTTAAGTGATGTTTTATTATTCATTTCTACAACATGTGTTTCTATGAATGAGACATTCAGGTATTAAACGTTAGATAACCAAGATGAATTTTTAGGGAAAAATTCATTAAAAGGGTTATAGAATGTATCACCCCGAGATTTTGTGAATAATTGTTTTTTCAAATTAAATTAATCTTTTTGATATTTTTCATTTCATGCAACACTGAAAATAGTTTATTTTATTTTAAATCATGATGATTGGATTATGTGCACTATACACAACATAACTATTATCTTTCTCTACATGGAACACCAAGGTTATATTTTGTTACACGTAATAATTACTTTCCTCGATGTCTTTCATAGCACACATGACCAAGGATTATCAAATAATAATATATTATTACAATATTATTATTTAATATAATAAGTTATAAACTAGACATTAAATCAGAGTTTATGAATATGATTAGATAACTTATGAAAAATATATGTTTTACCCAAATATAATAATAATTTAAGGGTAACCAATTAAATATAAATTAAAATATAAGAAACAACTGAATATGATGGATATATTTTTATTTTTATAGTCCCAAAGGTGTTTGGTCTTAATATATTAAATTAGTTTCAATTATAAAGTGTTATTACTGAAATATATATTCATTATATTCAAAAAAATATTTTTTATATTCATCCAATAGATTGGATAAAAATAAGATAAGAACTAAACCATATTAATGCTTAAAAACCTATAATTTTATAATGTCAATTTTACCACACGGTAACGATGAACTAATTTTAAATAAAATTTATAAATAATTTATATTTTTTATATGTAATTATAAAAATCATATTTTTAATAGAAACATTAAAATTATGTTATTATTATTATTTTTTTATTTTTTTCTAGGTTTCATTTTTCAATGAATAGTAAAAAATACTAGGTTTTAATTCAAAATTGTTTTTCATCTAATTTATTCATACGGTTAAGTTATATTTTAAATCAGTATCAAAGAATAATTATATTATATTTTTTTTCAATTAATACAATTTATGTTATTATAATCAATTCTAGTATAAAAGTGAATAATATCATAGAAAACGTTTGATTTTTTTCACTTTAAAAACCCTCATTGTTGACCCAATTGTGTTATTAAAGATTAATTAATTTCTGCAACTTATATGATTTTAATTTGATAAATTGGATTCCATATTTTAAATAAATAGAAATTTTAATGTCTAATAATTCCAAATTATTTTTTGATCAAAAATATTAGTGAAATTAATTAAAATTAATTTCAATTATTAAGGTTTAATTAAGATTAATAAGGGTATAGACCATAACCTTAAGGCCTAAAACAACATATTAACTTGTCCAAAATCCATTGTATTACAATATTTTGAAACTATAATCAATTGTATCTAATTTTTACCATTATTTAATCCACTTTCAATAAAACTATATTTGTGGGGTTTCCCTTTTCCAAAATATTACAAGAGTGCCAGTCCTCCTCCACTATAAAATGCATCCTCTCCCCCCAATTCCTCACACCTCTCAAGGCATTTTTTCTCAGAAATAATATACCCAAATATCTCCCAAAAATAAATCACTTCCTCATAGAATCCTCATTATGGAATAAATACTTCTATGGAATCCATTTGGTGTAAACCAAAAGGAGTTTCCCGATTAAGTGGTAACACCCACCTCAAACTCCTTTCTTTTAGTTTTTTTTTCTATACTCCCTCAAATATTCTTATTACATGATTTTATAACAAAACAATTATCCTTAATATACTAGTATAATTTTATGATATAGGTTCCACCTGCACCTACACAAAAATTCATCTAATGGGTAATGAACAGAGTGTTTATGTGAACAACAAACTACCGCCTCACGAAATGATGATTGTTCATTTTTCCCTTTACCGCCTATCACACTGTATATTAAGATGGAAAATATTATTATATATGTTATATATTATATTTATTATCTATTTAATAATATTTATTTCTTTTACAACACATATCTTTATACTTTCAATTATGTGTTAATATGATAATTTAATTTGAGGAAGTGTGGACTACCACCCCCTCAATGTGATGCGATTCATTCATAAACAACATAAGATGTATTAAAGAATGGATTTAGTGAATATATATGATATATATTATATAATAAGGATAATTTAATAATTATTTATATATATAAACATATATTTTATTAAATTTCTTTCATTTTAACATGATAATAAAATGAAAATAACATTCATGCGTATGTACATATTACCGTCTCCATGAATGGGTTATTCTATTTCATACTTATTTTATATATGGATTATTATAATACAAATATACTGAAAATAAATTATATTTTTATCATTGTTTACATTCTATAAATCATGATATAAATACAATTTCCCAAGATATACAAAGTAAGTACACAAGCGAAAAACAAGGCGGATATTACTTGCGGTGAAACATTAATAAAAAATTGATAACAAGTGGGTAATATAAATCCATAATCAAAAAATACATGTTATTATATAAAATAATATTCTTCAGTAAAATATTTTTAATAAACTCAAATTTATTATAAATGAATCTTGTATGAGTATGAAGATATTAAAGACACAAGGAAAGTGAATTTCATCTCACTTTTAATATACATGAGATACATGCCTTATTCACCACTCACTTCTTTTGTGTTGTGTATATAATTACCATGAATATATTATATGCCTCTGATACATAAATATATTGGTATTTATGTAACAATTATATGATATTTTTTTTCATGGGGTACATGTTTCAAAATGTACTAAATTGGTAAAGAAATTTTGTCTATTGTTTCCTTCATTGAGACACATGAAATGTTATACACCTATATTTTCTTATGAGGTGTATAAAATTAGTTTGAATGGTTATATAACGATTATCCTTATTTTCATAATATTTTTAGCTCCATGTAATTTTATTTTACTACATGGGGAGTATGATTCAATTTTACAATGTGATAAGATCTTATTGAAATAATATCATCATTTATCGAGATTTTTTATGATCAACTTTTCATTAATGAAATATTATAATATATATTTCAATAACACTAATGAATTTTATTTTCCTCTTGTTATTATGAATGTATTCATGTATTAGTACCATTTTTAAACTCTTTGTACTTAATATAATTAAGAAAATGTTTTTATAAAAATATAACCTTACCTCTCAATTCGGCTGGAGATACGTGTTCCTTTAAAAAAATGTTTTATAATATGTTTTCCATGAATATACTACTATTATCCTATGATATTTGAATGAAATTTTTACTCTTGTTTTACCTTTAAAAAAAGGTAATTTTAAAAATTAATCCTCTTTTTGGTTTCAACTTGAGGCACTTTTCTAATCTTTTTATGGTGAAAAAGGAATGTTCGACATGTAAGGATTTACCCGCCACCATTTCATTGAAAGTTACATCACATGTCTAAAAGGTAAAATTTTATAAATTTTTTTAAAATTAAATTTCAGAGAAATAGGTTTGAAAATTTTGTCATGTTTCTATTATATATTGTTCAAAGAAATTTCTTTCAAAAATGTTTTAATGATTTATTTAAATTTTTTAAAGGAAAAAAATTTTGAAAATGTTTTCAAGATTTGTTTTATGATTTACAGGGAAAAAAATTTCAAATTGATTTCTATCCTTCTTTCCAAGTCTTCAAATTATTTTCAATGGAAATGGTTTTCAATAGGATTTATGTTTTAATAGACCTTTTTTTTCAAATAAGAAAGGTTATTTTCTACATGAATTATTTTTAAATAATGTTTCAAATTTAATTTCCATCTAGGATGACATCTATTGATATTACTCATGTCTTTCTTGGGATATGATTCAATGTTTTTATTCATATTCTTTCTCAGAAATTTTTATATTTTTATTTCATGATTTTTATGATTAATATTTCTCTTTCATGGGTTATATTGTTATAAAAAGCAATTCTTTTAGTGGGTTATGATTTTTATGAAATGATTATGAAACCTATATCTTTTTCCATAGGTTATAATATAATTGCATTTTTATGACAACTATTTAATTCCATGGGTTAAGATATGACTATTTATGATTATTTGGTACATGTATGTATGATTTCATTATTAGATGGGTGGGACCTATATATACCTCCAATGCATTGGTTAAAGATTTATATCTCTTGATATACGCTATGATGGTCTTGGGAGTAAACCTTGACTACTAAGATGACCATAAGAGTGAACCATGACTATCAAAATTGTACGAGGAGTGAACTCATGCTACCATGATGTACATGGTAGTAAACCATGATTTCTATGATTGTATTTGGATTGAACACATACTACTAATACGGTACTATTTGTAGTGAAATTTCTATTATGGAAATCATTTTATAGGATTATGTGTTTTCCACAATTCCTTGTTTTATTCCTTTGTTATGATTTCATGGTTGATGTACTTTATTTTCATATGATGTATGTCTTATGAACTACCCATATTTATGCAATGACACCAATTAATAATCATTGATATGTAGGGTAATATTGTATATTTTCATGATCATGTTCTCATACCACTATGCTCAGGTTTATGATTACATGTCACCCTTGTTTACCCTTATTGAACAACTTATGGAACCCCTATTTTTGTTTCCTTCTCTAGGTTATGAAAATATGTATTATGTTCTATGATTCAATAAAGGGTGATATTTAATGAGAACCTAGTGGGAGATAATTCATTTCATTGATTTACTAGTGTCTTTGTTTCCATGTTTCTAATGGCTCTAAACTAATACAGTGTTTGGGTGTCTGTTTTTGTAATGTTTTAGGTATTCTAAAAATGTTATGTAACATTAATGTATGTGAATACTAGTTCAATATTGATACATCTCTATACACTTACTTATAAAACTCCATAGGTATCTCAATAATGTTTTCCCATAATATTTTCCAAATCTTACAAAAAAATTTCCTTTGATACCAACTTTAGTGACCTGGGGTTATTGTGGCACCCCTAGTTTTGAGTAAGTAACCATTATGTTATTAATTTTATGTATATAAATTGTTTGGGTGATTTTTATGAGGATTTTTACGAATTTTGGAATGTTTTTGGTTATTTTATAAAGGTCCATGGTTATTTGAAACCATGAAACTCCTACAATAAACTGCACATAATGAGACAGGGGCTAAGGGAAAGGCACACGGGCAGGGAGACAGTTTTTCCGAACCATGCGGCCACCCAGGAGAAAATGTGAAATGTGCAATAGTTTTATTTTTCATGGTTGGTGGATGGTTTTATAAAATTTCAATCAAACAGTTTGAGGTTCATCCTTGAGGTAGAAAATGGCCCACATTTAGCATATATTTCTTCTAACCGTGTGACTAACCATGCACTATTTGAAAACAAGATCCATAAAAAGTCTATATAGGCTGGGATTTTGTTTTAACCTCTCTTTATGGTTCCATTTAGACCCTAACTAGATATTTCTCCCCCCAAAAGTACATATAACCTCTTCCCATTGATTTGGAAGCAATACATATGTGTTTTCTGGTGCGTTAATGCCATAATCTCATGGTAAGTGTCATTTTGTAGAAGTTTTTCTTGGGTTTTATTAGATTTACTTCCCTCTATCTATCACATTCTTAGATCTTGTATGATGTAGGTAGATCTGATGTGGTTTATTCCAATCATTGATATATTTTGATTTATTAGTTCTATGGGAGGAGATCTAAGGTATGTTCTTGATGATTCACCCCGGTATTAGTAGTGTTTTTGTTCCGTTCTTTGTCTTCCCTATAAAACATGAGGTAGGTGGATTCACTCTTGACTCTGATAGATAAAAATTGAAGTATTAATTTTAAATTTATTATTTTTATTTAAATATATTAACTACACAAAGTCTTGTATTTTCCCATCTACATGTCAACTCCACAGTTATTTCCATTATTTGTCACCATAGCCGTGCTTCCTGACTCCTACCATTCCTCATCTCCTCCCCTTCCAACCAGGATCCCTCCTTCCTCAAAATTCCAATACCATGCTCCGAATCTTCATATTTCCTAATAATGTTCTTGTCAATGTATATCCACTCCATTCATCCCCATTCCTCCACGATTCCGGTACCTACAATCTTCTCTCTAGGATGCTATCTGAAGGTCTTTTCGGCTTCCCTCTACTCCTCTGATCCAATTTCCTCTTCAATTACCATCTCTGCCTACCATTATATCTATCACTATGTCACTGTCTTCTCTATGTACCTCCAGTACCCTGTTCCCCATTCCTCCACTCCCTGCTTCCACTCTCTCTAAACATCATAGATCAACCCCTATCAAGAATACAGTCACCCACAAATGGGTCTTTAAATATTTTTATGGGCTCTCACTAATAGATTAAAGAAACTTCTCTCCTACTCTTAGAAAATTACTTTGTCTCTATAATTTTATCAAAATTTTTTCATGAGGACCATAATTTTGGGGTTTTTTACTAATCTCTTTATAGAACTTATATCTTACTCTCGAAAACATGATCTCTTCGACTGATGATGTGTTTGCAAGTCAGATGCACAAGTTGGATAACATAGTTTATACACACTACCTCAAATTATTTATGGGTATTCAATTACAAGTAGCTCCATTAACTTATTTTGAATTCTTCTTCAAGTTTACCTATTATTCAATCCAACCAGTAATTGTTCCCTCTATGTGGCTATAGTAAATTTTCCTTCCCTTTCACTCAAAAAATAAATTGTTCAAAAACTATTTTCTCATCATAAGCTGTTCATACATTGATTCCCCTATTGGTTTCTATATTGTGTGTTGATCATGATTTTATATTTATAGACATTTAATTTCATGTTTCACTCAAATTTCATCATAATTTTCAGTTGGTTGATTAAAAAATATTTATTCTTATTGAATATTTTCGAGAGTGATAAATTTTCATAAACATTCCTCTGTCCCTCGACCTCCCTCTGTACAGGGTTGAAATTATTTACTCTAGATGTGTGGCGACATCCTGAAGGTAAAATCTATTGAAATTAATTCAGCTTGAATGTATTCATTTTTTTGACATATTCTATCCATCCATCCAACATTACAATTTTTATTCAAAGAGTGACTCAATACAAAAAAGAGGAGGAGAGGCAACCCCTCCTAGGGGGGTAGAAAATAATGAAGACTGAGGGCATCGCTCTGAATGAGCTTCACCCCCTTTGGTTTAAATAAATACATATTACTGAGAAAACAAATCAGTGCCCCTGGGACCGCAATAGAAGCCATGTAGTCCACCACTTTATTTCCCTCGCGTCATGTGTGAAACTCTAATGTTACTATTGAGGAGGGCCTTGCATTGTCTAATAGTGTAACAAATTGACCAGGGAGTAGTGCCCTTACCATGCAGAGCATCGAGGATGATCATCAAATCTGTTTCCAAGTGAGTGATGATAATGCCCCTTTGTTTTCACATAGATAAACCTGTAAGAACCACCCTAGCCTCTACCTGAATCGCACTGCCACCCCCAAAATGTGCTGAGAAATCCATCACCATTCTCCCCCTAAGGTCACGAATGACTCCTCCAACTTGAATCTCACCCCTTGCACAAGAACCAATAGTGTTAAGATTGAGTCCGAACTCTGGATGGGCCCATAAAATCCATCTCCCCTGGTTCCCATGACCAAGCTGACGCGCCTCCCTCAGAGTGAACAGTAACGGACTAAAGGAAGGTACATCCCTCACAACACCGTCTAGACCTATCAACTCAATTCATAAACACCTGGTTCGATTCACAATCTCTCTACCAGAGGATGATCTTCCCTCAAACCTGGAACGGTTCCTAGCTTGCCATAATGTCCAGCAACCAGCATTAAAAATGATGGCCCAAGCTTCAGCCTCCACTGCCGACCCGCACGTCCCCTGGAACCAACTCTCTATAAACTTCTCATTAGTAACGACTTGGGAAGAGTAACCAGTGAAGAGTCCAAGACAACTTCACACTTTCCTCGCCCAATCTCCTTCAAAGAAAAAGTGGTTTGTGCTTTCTTCCTTTTTATTCAAACAACAGTAACAGCAGGAGGGCATGCTAATGCCCAGCCTTTTAACGTTCTCATCAGAGGGAATGACCTTATTACGGATCCTCCAAGTGAGGAAGTTAAATTTTGAGGGAATTTTGCTGCACCAAACCAAAACATTCCACCTCTCCTGCTGCCCCTGCGTTCCGTTACTACGACAAAAGTCCTTCAAGCTAAACTTACCAGAGATTGAAGGAGTGTAGATTCACCTGTCTTACTCCGAGTTAATAATAATCGAATAAAACATTGCTTTTTGGGATTCCTACAGAATATAACTAAAAAATAGAGGATGTAAACTTGCGTCCCTAAAGGAGATTGAGGGATCCGGGCACCCAGGATACCCCAACATGTCAACCGACCAGTTGTGATACCAGAATAGGATATTCCCATCCTCAAGGATCCATCTTGTATGCTGAATGTGGCTCAGAATGAAGGTGCAGATCAAAGACCACAACGACAACCCTCTTCCCTGATGAGTCACAGCGCTAGACTTATAAATATGTGACATATGTCTCCCCCATAACGTGCGTTCTTCTATGAATTCCCAAGCAATATTCCCATGCATGGCCTAGATGGTGAACCCCATGCTCCTAACGTTGAGGCCTCCTTCACAAATTGGTCGAGCCATCTTCTGCCACGACACCCATTATATCTTCCCCCCTGATAGAGAATCCCAGATAAAACGAGCTAGAATTCTGTCAATGGAATTTGTAACACCTTTCAGAACACTGGTAGATACCAAAGCATGCACTGGAATTGTAGAGAGAACACTATTCACAAGTGTGATCCGTCCCCCGAAAGATGAGAAGTGATTTTTCCAGTTTGTAATACGATCCAATATCTTGTTCACCACTTTGTCGAAGTCTCTGGTTTGCAGCCTGCCTGAGGAGATAGGGGTTCCCAAATACTCCATGGGGAATGATCCTCGATTCATGCCCAGCTCCCTGCTCATATGAACCACCCTGCTCGGACTGCACGAGTTAGAAACATAAAAGCTACTATTCTCTCTATTAACCATATGACCGCTCCAATGGAAATACTCCTTAAGAATCATGTTAAACGCATTGATAGATCTCCACCCTCCATTCATAAAAATAATCATGTCATCAGCATACATTAGATGTGATGTTGAGGGCATTCTGAATTTCCTGTGGAAAGGCAAGTTCTCCGCGTTGTACACCCCCTTGTTGATCATCCTATTCAGAGTGTCCTACATAAGTATAAATATGCTCGGGGATATAGGGTCTCCTTGCCGCAGCCCACGAGTGGTCTTAAAGAATCCATGTGTTCTCCCCATAAACGAAACAGCCATCCATAGAGAGAAAACACACATGAAGATGATATCGGAGGCCCGCAAGGAGACCCCCATCATCTCCAGGACTCTATTAGTAAATCCCCTCTCCAACCGATCATATTCCCTATTCATATCCAGATTAACAACCACATTAGAGCCATGCGATTTGGTGTTCAGGTCTCTCAACATCTCATGTGCCATCACCATTGCCTCATGGATCGAACGATCTTTGACAAACCCATGTTGTTCTAGTGAAATACAGGGAGGAATCATGCTGGAAAAAATCCAGTTAATGATACTCAGTAATATTTTATATGGGATGTTGCAAAAGCTCACTGGCCGATAATGGGAGAGGGAAGACGAGTCTTTGATCTTTGGAAGGAGAACCATAGTAGTTGCAGCCACAATCTGTGGAAGGCCGCCACCTCTGAAGAAGTCCTGAATAGCTAAAATAAGATCAGGTTTCACAACCTCCCATGAGCCTCTAAAAAAAGAGCCAGGGAAGACGTCTGTACCTACCGCACACTCCGGATTCAAGTTCCACATTGCCGCATGCAACTCCTCTTCTTCGGGAAGACTTTCCAGCACCATATTATCTTATACTGAGACTAAATTCGGAATCACATCCCATATATGAGCCTCCCTAGAAGGGTAGCCCCGAGGCCTGTTCTTATTCGTACCCGTTAAGAGATCCTTAAAGAACAGGACCTCCATGCCCCCGACCACCTCCCTATCATCACAGAATGAACCATCCTCCAAAACTAGATTGGGGTTCACCACACACCTTCTCTTCCTAATGCAAGCATGAAAGTATGCAGCATTTTTCTCCCTGACCCTTAGCCAATTCACCATGGAAGCTTCTCTCACTGTTTGTTCCTACGAGAGTAGAAGGACTGCCAACAACGTATTTTTATCGGAAAGTTTTCAAACACCGCTTCATCCCAACCCTCCTCCAGACTGGCCTCCAAGCTCTCAATGTCCTTCTTAAGCACAACCAAATCCTGATCAACCAGAGGCAAGGATCTATTCCATAGGAAAGATTATGCTTCAACGTCTTTAACTTGGAGTGAATAGCCACCCAAGAGTGACCCCTAGTGCGTTCATTCCAAACCTTCGTCACCACTTATTGATATGCTGGAATACTCACCCACTAGCTACAAAACTTGAAACAGTTCGTAACTTCCTCCGTCCTGCAAAATTCAAGGAGTAGTGAGGAATGGTTCGAAATGCTTTGGGTCATATGGTTAACCATCACATTTGGGAACTTGGAGATGGCGTGCATATTGGCAATGCACCAGTCCAATCTGCTCCAAAATCGGCAACCAACGCGATGATTGTTACACCAGGTTAAAGGATCGCCAGAATACCCTAGGTCCATTAACCCCTTACCATCCATAAACTTCACAAAATACATGCTCTCATGCCTCTGGAATTCCCCTCTCCCCTGCTTTTCGTCAGATCATGAAATGATGTTGAAATCCCCTCCCAGAACCCAAGGCAGATCACCTGCATCTAAGGCGTTCAGCTCTGCCCATAGCACCTCCCTATGTTGAGCGTCACAACTCTCATAGATGAAGGAAATAAATAGCTCTTCACTTCTGCTTGATACCTTTGTGGTGATATGATGTTCTCCTACTCATACCACATACACTGTGACCTCCCACTTCCAGAATACCCAGATGTTATTATTGATCGGAGCTGCATGCATTGAATCGTGCATTTTAACCTTTCTAGTAAACTCATGAATCTTAGCCACATTCTGTTTGTGCTCAATGTTCACTACCATATTTACTTTGTTTCATTTATATTCTGTGGAGATAAAATCCATATTCACTCTATCCCCGAGTCCTCGTGAGTTGCAAATCTTTATAGGAATCAGAAAACTAGAAAAGGCCTGGCTTTGGCCCCAGGCACTGCGGTCTTTTTCGACGATGAAATATGACTCTCCCAGTCTAGAATCTTCTTCTTCATCATACTAGTACACACTCTAGGGCTCAAAACCCTCTTGAAAGAGGGCGATGAAGGAGGATTAGAAGTAGGCTTCTGAGAGGACCCGCCCTCCGCCTTACCCACTGGCTCTGCCAAACCACTAGCCCTCTCGGAACCCCGATCCTCACAGTGGCCTGAAGTGTGAAGCCAAACATTGAAAACCAAAGGATTCATCTCTGCAAGGGCCTTCATTCCAGAAAACCTAGAACCATCAAGAGAAGCATTGCAAGATAACACGTCTGAAGATTCACTAATAGCATCAACGCAACAAACTACCTCCTGGCCTCTGAACCCCTTGGGATGCTGCTCAACACCGAAAATCGAAACCCAAAACTTTGGAGGGAGAATCAAGGATGAGGAAGCGGAAGAGACCTTTACCACCAACATGAAGTGTTCCAAAAAAGCCCCTGCCGATAACAAATGCCCAGGGAAGAACCACTTGCCTGCCGCGCCCAAAGTAGCTAGCTGAGCAGACTGCAGATGAAATGTGTTAAGCAGATGATTGTCAAAAATGATGGGTACAAAATCATCTAGAGACCAAAATAATGAGCATTTCGGCGCTGAAGACACAAGAATGAACGCAATTGAAATGAATAGAAATAGAAATTCAGAAAATTAAATAGGAACATGAGATTTAACGTGCTTCGGACCCTTTGGGTCCTACTACACGGCAAGAACACCCCACACATGCACACGTTTATTAATTCTCAAAGAATAACAATTTCAATTGAACTGTTTTGACCCAATAGAGATGAGAAATAGGTATAAAAAATGTAGGGTTTCAATAAACTGCAAGAAATAAATGAAATACTCACAAAGCCGGGTGCTAACTTGCCCGGTCCTCCTATTCTCTTCAAGAGCCTGCCTAGATCTGGATCGAGTGGTTCTCAAGGGCTGGCTGTCGGAGCATTGAAGCCAAGCAGAATCCATGACGGAGCTCCAACAGATGCGGTACATAGGCTGTGTACCGCGGAGTCTGCTGTCGTCGAGATTACCCTTCACGGGTTTGAGCGCCAGGATCTAAGGACGTCGAAGGTGGCTCACTGTGATCTCTGGAGGAATCGAGGCCTAAGGTGGTGTTCAAGATCGATCCAAATGTGATTCGAAGCAGAGGCGATAAAACCCCATGTGATCGATGGTTCGAAGAAACGACCTGGCGACCAAGAGCATGCCATGAAGCCACAGTGAAAACTGAAAGCCGCTAATGGGTTCAATCTATTAGGCCAGTGAGAATAGGTGGATGACCTAGGATGATTGAGTGGTGATGAATATTGACGGCCATAATTCAAGGGTCAGCTGGAACTGGATTTCCAACGTGGTAGTGGCTCGAGCGGGATAAACAAAACAGAGGCATGCGATATTTAAAGAAACAGGTGAGTCAGAATTAAAATGAATTTAAATAAAAACAAAACAATAATGACTTAATTCATTAATTCCCAAAACTCCACCATTTTTAATTAAATTTAGGGATGTTCTTGAACCTAGTGTTATGGAATAGGGACCAAGTTCAAACTATCTAGGCAATATTTGAACTTAGATAAAATGACAGATTTAGTCAAACTATCAGCTGGATTTTTATCAGTGTGTATCTTATT
This sequence comes from Viscum album, assembly GCA_963277665.1. Lineage (NCBI taxonomy): Eukaryota > Viridiplantae > Streptophyta > Magnoliopsida > Santalales > Viscaceae > Viscum > Viscum album. Next base: position 1,371,120,671 of record OY728162.1, on the reverse strand, counting down.
GACACACACAGTTCCTTGTTCTGTCACATCTCTAATAAAGTGTAATATAATGTCTATGTGATTTTATTTACCATGGAAAACTAAATTTTTAGACAAATGTAATGTAGATTTACTATCAGAGAAAACATGAATAGCTGAATCCTAAAGCTTGTGTTCAGAAGACAAGACATTAAGCCATAATGATTCCTTTACCGCCTCAGTGAGTGCAATGTACCCAGACTCAGTGGTGGAGAGGGAAACTACCGACTACATGTTGCACTTCCATGAAACGGGCCCACCGCAAGTAGTGAACATGTATCCAGTCAATGATTTTTTGGTGTCATGTTACCTGTATAATCCACATCTACAAAGCCTACCAAAATGTTAGAAGCATCACCATTATTACCAAAGAATAAAGACAAATTATATGAACATGATAAATATCTGAGAATCCATTTGTGGTCATGCCAATGGGGATTCCCAGGAGCAGCCATAAATCTGCTCAGGGTGCAGATAGCAAAAGTAATGTCAGGCCTGGTGCAAATCATAGAGTACATTATACTACCAACAATGCTAGCATATATAATTTTAGACATAAATTGCACGTCATCATCAGCAGTGGTTTCTTGTGTTAAAGACAACTTAATGTATTGAGCAAGAGGTACATTCACAGGTTTGAGAGATTCAAACATGTATCTCTTTAAGATCTTTAAAATATAAGCATGCTGAGATAATTAGAGCAATTTGTTAGGTCTATCTCTAATGATTTCAACACCTAAAATCTACTTAGCTGCACCTAAGTCTTTTATTTCAAAGTTGCCTTTTAATTGGGATTTAATTGAAGTGATGAAACTCATATTCTTACAAATGATAACCATGTCATCAATGTAAAGCATAAGGTAAATCATACAACCTTGAATTGACTTGAAGTACACACAAGCATCATACTAGCTCCTGGTGAATTGGTTATTTAACATAAAAGAATCAAATTTCTTATACCATTTCCTTGATGCCTGTTTTAAACCATATAAGGAATTATTTAGAAGGAAAAATTGGTTGGATTTGAATTCCATTGAATAACCATCAGGAGGTTTCATATAGAGTTTTTCATTCAAATCCCATGCAAGAAGGCAGTTTTAACATCATGTTGCTCGATGTGCAGATCGAGATAGGCAGTGAAGGCTAACATGAGCCGAATAGAAGAGTGTTTGACAATAGGGGAAAACATTTCAGCATATTCGATTCCCTCTCTCTGAAGAAATCCTTTGTTGAATAGCCTAGCTTTGAACCTTACTTTATTTCCCTTTGTGTTGTCTTCCTTTCTCTTGTAAATCCACTTGGACCCGATCACTTTAGTATTCACAGGCTTGTGAACAACGGTCTAGGTGTGATTTTTTATTTAGAGATTGCATCTCTTCATTCATGGAAATGATCCAATGATTTGAATCCTTATCCTTTAAAGCATGCCTATGAGATTGAGGATCATCATCGATGAGATCCTGGACCACATGAAAGGCATATGATGCCATATCATACTGGCTGAACCGAGCAGGAGGTCTAGAGACTCTCCTTTGTCTATCTCGGGTTAATTGATAATCTTGATGATCGATGGAAGGTCCAGAGTCAGCGTCTAAACCGGAACTCATCTCAGAGTCAGCCACATCAGTGGGATGAGGAGGAGGAGGAATAGACTAAATATCAGTCTCAACATGAGTAAATGAATCATGTTCATCAGACTTATGAAAGTCTGGATCAGAACTTCCAGGTGTGTCAATCCTGGTCTTAGGAGCAGAGGACTCATGGAAGACAACGTCTCTACTAATAATGCACCGTTGGTATCCCGGTTAATCCAACCAGAGTTTATATCCTTTAACTCCATCGGGATACCCAACAAAGATGCACTTGAGGGATCTAGGCTCATGTTTGTCAGTCTTGATGTGGGCATAGGCTGTACACCCAAAGACCCTTATGTAGGAATATAGTGGGGGCCTGCCGGTCCATAGTTCGTATGGAGTAATGAATTGATTCATAGAAGTGGGACACATGTTAATCAGGTACACTGCTGTTCTTGTGGCCTCATCCCAAAAGGATTTAGGGAGGCCCGAGTGAGCAAGCATGAAATGGACTCTTTCAAGGATATTCTGATTCATCCTCTCTTCTAGGACATTCTGTTGGTGAGTTTCCCTAACAGTTTTGTGCCTCTTAATTCCATCAGACTCACAGTATTTAATGAACTCAGTGGATAGGTATTCAAGCCCATTTTCAGTTATCATGGACTTAACTTTATTCCCAGTCTGATTCTCGACTGAGGCTTTCCAGGTTTTGAAGGTTTGGAAAACATCTGATTTATTTTTGAGGATGTATACCCAAACCTTCTTAGAGTAATCATTGATAAAGGTGACGAAATAGAAAACTCCACCATGAGAGGAGGTCCTGGCCAGCCCCCACAAATCTGAATGGATGTAATCAAGTGGGTCAGCAGCCTTGAAGGACGATCTATTGAAGGTCACTCTTTTATCCTTTCCCATCACACAATCTTCACAAAATGGTAGATTTGTAGGTGTGATATCATTCAAAAATCCTTGCTTGCTGAGTTCTTCAATCCCTTTGGATCTTACATGCCCCAGCCTTCTATGATAGAGCATAGTGTTGTCAGTGTTCGTAGTATAAACACTACCCAACTGTCTTGAATGGGTCCTGCCATTCAAGACATAAAAACCATTCACAAGGGATCCTTTGATGATGGTTCTTGATCCTTTTGAGAGTTTGATAATACCATATTCAGATGTAAAAGTATATCCCTTTTGATCTAGGACTCCTAGGGAGATCATGTTTCGTTGAAAGTTGGGGACCCACCTTACATCAAGTAAGGTGATGATGGAATGGTCATCCAATTCTATCAGGACAGATCCTCTTCCCTCAACCTTGCATTTCTTGTTATTCCCTAATAGGACGTCCCCTTCCACTTTCTCAACCAGCTCTAAGAAATACTCTCTATAGGGACACATATGGATGGAGCAACCATAGTTAAGGACCTACTCACGGTCGAGTGTATGGCTTGATTCATTTAGAACTTCGGCTGTGTCATAACCAGATTCAACAATAAGAGACTGATCAGTGGGATGTGCGTGCTCTTTCTCTCTCTTAAGCTTCCTACACTCAGGCTTAATATGCCCAGACTTCCCATAATGGAAGCAAGTAACTTTTCTGTCTTTATTATCATTATTATTTTACTTTCATTCATGCCTAGGTTCTTTTCTATTACTACTTTTATCTTTGCTAAGATGTTTCTTTTTGATTTTAACCTGAGCCCTTCCCCTAGTGAATAAACTCTCAACCTCGCCTTTTGCCTTAGGTTTTGAGTGATGGTCCTTAGATAGAAGGGAAGACTTGACTTCTTCTAGAGTTAAGAAGTCACGACCATACATCATGGTATTGACCAATGTACTATAACTATGGTCTAGAGATATCAGGAGAATAATAGCCTCGTCCTCATCATCTATCGTGACATCTATATTAGCTAAGTCAAGCATGATTTTATTGAACTCATCAAGATGAGATTTCAAGGAAGAGCCTGGTCTCATCCTAAAAGTGAACATGCAGTGCTCTTTATAGAGCTTTCCAACTAGAGAGGCAGTGATATAGAGATTTTATTACTTGAGCCAGATGCCAGTAGCAGTGGACTCAAAGGCCACTTCCCTAATGACTTTATCTCCAAAGGACAATAAGAGGGAGCTGTGGGATTTAACTAGATTGTCATTGGGGACTGGTTGGTGTTCAGTTATAGTTTGTCTAGCTTCATTTACAGTTTTTATGGGTTTAGTAGGCCCAGACAGGGCATCAATAAGTCCTTGCTGGACTAATAATACCCTCATTTTTATACACCACAAATTGAAGTGATTATCGCCATCGTATTTTTCGATTTCATGCCGCATTCTGGACATATTTATAGTGAGTGAATGCCAAGAAATTTGGGACAACGAGAGTGTACACCCCCAAAGGATTAGCCAAGTTCACTAGGGATAAATTTTCACAATGGGTAGAAAAACAAAATTATTCTCTAAAGACAATAATTTCAGTCTTAAAAGAAATTTTAAAGACAACAATAAAAATGGTAGAATAAAATGCATACAAAGTGCGGAAAATAGAAACATGATTTATTAAAACAACTAAGAGCAAGCTGGACAATGAACCAAAAAAAGTAAACTAGATTTTAATAAGGCTGGTATAGAATACAGAAAATGGCAGATTCAACAGGTTTGTAAACAGTACACAGAGGTATGCTAATTAAAATACATAGATAGCCAATTAACGTGTAAAATATCAAGAAAAAAATTAAAAAAAACACAATGTAAGCAGTGGATTTGAAACTGAGCAGATTGTGAGTATCTTAAATCTAAGATCAGAACAACTAGCTGTAAACAGATATGTGATAAACGGGGTAGTGCATTTCTATACTAAATTCTCGAATGGCAGAATCAGAAAAAAATCGAACAAAAAAGAAAATAAAAGGAACAGAATCAAATCAGCTGCCGAGTGGTGGCTCTGATACCACTTGTTAAGCGGATGATTGTCAAAAATGGTGGGTGAAAAATCATCCGGAGAACAAAATAATGAGAAGTTCGGTGCTGAAGACTCAAGAATGAATGCAATTGAAAAGTACAGAAACAAAAATGCAAAAAATTAAAGAGGAACACTAGATTTAACGTGCTTTGGACCCTTTGGGTCAAACTCCATGACAAGAACACCCCACACACGCACACGATTATTAATTCTCAAATAAGAACAATTAAAACGGAACTGATTCGCCCCAATGAAGATGAGAAAAAGGGATAACAAAATATAGGGTTTCAATAAACTGTAAGAAAGAAAAGAAATACTCACAACGCCGGGCACTAACCTGTCTGACCGTCCTGTTCTCTTCAAGTGCCTACCTAGATCTGGATCAAGTGTTTCTCTAAGGGATGGCCGTCAGAGCATTGAAGCCGAGCAGAAGCCATGAAGGAGCTCCACCAGATGCGGTACACAGGCTGTGTACCATGGAGTCCGCTACCGTCGAGATTAGCCTTCATGGGTTTGAGCACAAGGATCTGAGGATGTCGAAGGTGGCCCGCTATGATCTCTGGGGGAATCGAGGCCAAAAGTGGTGTTCATGATCGATCCAAATGAGAGTCGATGTAGAAGCGATAAAACCCCCTACGATCAACAATTCAAAGAAATGACATGCCGACTGAGAGTGTGCCACGAAGCAAGGGTGAAAACCAAAAGCCGCTGATGGGTTCAATCTGTTCGGCCAGTGAGAACAGGTGGACGACCCAGTATGATTGGACGGTGATGAATATTGATGGCTATAATTCAAGGGTCAGATGGAACAGGATTTCCATTGTGGCAGTGGCTCGAGCGGGAGAAACAAAATAGAGGCATGTAGGATTTAAAAAAACAGGTGAGTCAGAATTAAAATAAATTTAAATGAAAACAAAAAAATAATGAATTAATTCATTAATTCACAAAAAGGCTCCAGAACTGGAGAAGGGGACCTATCAGAACACTTGAAGAAGTAAGGGGGTGCCTTGCAAGGATAGTGCTTCGTGGGAATATCAATGCAGCTAGGAACCTGATGATGGAATGAACCCGAGTCCAGACCTCCCCGAGAATAAAAAGCAGGAACCAGAGACCTCACAACATTTAAAGCCTGAGAATGTCTTTTTTGGGAGCGTTTATGGAAATTCCACACCGAGTGTCCCTGTAACAGACATGACGAGCAGTAACGATGAAAAACCGGGTACACAATATCCTGAGACCATGAAAATGAGTCAGTCACATTCAGGGAGATCCTCTCCGGGACAGGGAGAGAGAGGTCCATCTCCATGAAAATCCGAGCCACCAGGGTCTCCTCACCATGATGGGACCGCTCGACCATACATAGATACCCTCCCAAAGCGTCTTCGATGGCCTTCAAGAAAGCACTGTGTAATTTATTGAACATTTATATTATAGAACACAATAATATTTAAGGTGTAATGATAAATATGTGTTTGAGAGTTGAATGATTTCCTTATATTTTAATTTGTTATTCTATTAGTATTTTATAAAATAACAAATTTTTTTTGTTGAGTAATATTTTATAAAATAAATAGTTTATTCCCATGTAATTAAGTTATTTTTTTATATTGACATAGTTCTATTGATAATAATGTTTTACTAAAATGTTTATTTTGGTTCTTCTAACCATTGGTCGTGAAGGTGTTGTTGGGGGGGGGGGGGGCTAATTCATCTAATAGTGGGTACATGATATGTTAGAAATGTTTTTTTGATTAATCCCATGATATTTTATAAATATTTTTTTTATAATGAGTTAAAAGGTTTTTAAATAGAATTGTGTCTTAAATTTACTACTTAATGCTCTAAATGTTTCTTATTTATCTTCTTTCAGTCAAAATATTAATTTATTTGTTTTTTAAATGAGATAAATACAATAAACTAATAATAATTGAATACTGAGATATAATCCATATAATTGAAATACTTTTTTATGTATTTACATTCATGCCTATTTTTAGTAGCTTGGGATTCATCAAAAGAGTTATATATTATGTTTTAAATCATTTTTTCTATATGAAATTTTTTATCTCACGTTTCATTTAATATATAATTTTATGATTTCTATAGATCCTACTGATGGGTGGATAAAAAGATGATTGAAAATTGTTTGTACTCCATTGATTCACATTTGTATTTACTACAATAAAGGGTGTTTCAACTCTTTTATAAGTCCTAATTCTATATTGATTTAAATTAAAAGGTTCATGTATTGTATCGTATCTTTATATTCTATAAGGTATCTTAATGTTTTGCTTTTTTACTTATAATAAAAGGTGTTTTTAATGAATTAGTAGGTTTTTATATGTAATTATATCTTAAATTTAACATTTAATGCTGTAAATGTTTCTTAATAACTTTATGCCTATAAAAATATTCATTGATTTGTTTGTGCAACATGAGAAGGCCCCTAAACTAATCATAAATGAATTTTGAACTGAGATCCTAATAAAAAACATCATTCTATAAATATTATATAGTAATTCCTAATTTTATTAGCATGTGCTTCCTTAAAGGAGTTAAATATATATTTTTTTAAATCATTTGTTCTCTATGAAATTGTTTATTTCATGTTCCATTTTTATGGTGGTTTTAGATTTCTGTATATCCTATTTACGGGTGATCAAAAAAATTGATTGACATGTCTTTGTACTTAATTGATTTAGAGGTACTTTTACTACCTCAAATGGTGTTTGAATTCTGTTACATGATGTAGTTTTGTTTGGATTTAACTTAAAATATGTGTTTTTATTGTATCATATCTTTATATTAATTGATATATATTAATGTTTTCTTGTTTAAATTATATGTAAATGTGTTTTTAATGATTTAACATCTTTTTGTACTAAATTATATCCTAAATTTATCATTTAATGATTTAAATATTTCTTATTTTGTTTTTCACTGTCAAACAATTCGTTGATTTTTTTGTGCAATATGAGCAAGACCATAAACTAATCATAAACAAATGTTGAAATATTGTCCAAATACTAAACATCATTCAATATGTATTATATAATCATGCAAAATTTTAGTATTGTTTTCTTCATCAAATGATTTAAATAGTTTTTTAAATCATTTATTCTCTATGAAATTGTTTATCTCATGTTCCATTTGTTATGGTGGTTTTGGCCTTTACTCCTCCTCCGCCTCTCTGACTCCTTCAAACCATTCTCCTCCAATTCCTTCTCCTCCAAATCCATATACCTATGTTTTTCACCCCCTCTTCTCTATGACCATTTATCTGTCAACATCCCTATCTCAAAGACTCTAATTCCCTCTCCACCTCTTCTACACCCCGACCATCACAGACCCTATAATGGGCTCCATCAAAAACCCATCCTCACTAATATGATGATTCTTTCAAAATTTTCATCAATATAAATTAATTGATTTTTGTTTCTCTGGTTTCTAGTACTATATTTTATGATTTTTGTTTTTATGTTTTTTGTAGAATGAATATCCATTCTGACAAATTAGGTAACCATCTTTGTTTTCTGTTTTATGTTACAAATTTTTTGCATTAATCCTATATTGTAGTTTTCAATATTTTTTTCTCTATTTTTCAATTTTTTTTCAAAGAAAAATGATTTGTTCTATATTTATAATATCATAAACTTCGATATTTTTAGCCATGGAGCTTCATTTTTAGTCTTCCATACATTGTTCACTATAAAAATACCATTAAATAATTTAGTATTTCACTTGGATTTGGATATATTTAAAAAAGTGACATATTTGAGTAACTATCGAAACACACATCCATATTAAAATTTTCAATGCTCTAAGCAAGGTATTTAGTCCCAAGAAAGAGTGTGTTTAATGTTTCAAATTTCCATGTAGAGACAAATGATGTCTAAATTTATTGAATGTGTAGTTTTTATTTAGATTTCATAACCAAATTCAAATATATAGATATCAATTAGTCCCCAAATTCAAATTCATAGAAGTTATATGTATGTATCATGACCAAAATATTTTGTTTCAACATCAAAACATTAATCGAATATCCTTGTCTCTTAATAATGATAATTTCTACGGTTTTTTGGTGTAGGTAATATATATATATTTCAATTCCTAAATACAAACATGGTTTGTAGGGCTTCGTTAATTTATTGTGGGATATGTTGTAAAGTTTTATAATGAAAAAAGACAGGAAAAAGGATCAATCCATGTGTATGTTGCAAAATCCATTTTTTGTTGCTGTTATGATAAGTAGTGTACATAATTTTGATTTATATAACACCAGGAACCCAGTAAAGAAAGGAAAAGATGACATTGAAAATCATGACAATGTCTATTTACAATAGTTTTCCACCATAATAGTGCAGTAAAATTTTAACTTTATGCAATTTTTAGTCTCATAATGGTTTATCCTTTATTCCATTTTTTTGATCTGTTATTTTGTCTTGTCTATTTAATTTTTACATAATCACATCGACCTCTATATATTCAACTTCTAAGTACTCATTCCATTAAATTTCATCTATATATATAAAAACTTTTTGTATATTACCACCTTTCTAATTTCAAAAATTAGTTTAACATTATATTTTTTCTTATAGGTGTGGACAACATTGTTTAATCTACTAATTATTTTCTATTTAAAAAAGTGGTTTGTATTCTTAATTTTTACATGAATTTTTTATTTTTTTTTCTTTACAAAAATTACATTATGAAATATATGACACAATAATTCGTAATGGTATGTTGGGAATTATATTCCTCCTAATGATAAATATCATGATGGTATATCAAAACCCTTGAATACATAATTTCCCCCTATATCATGAGAAAACAAAATTCATTAAAAGAATAAACAATGTAGTCATGGGCATACAACTCTTTGAAATTTTTTACATATTTGAAATATTATCCCCATTAATTCTATTTTAATTCAAATAATAACCCCATTTAGAGTTTCAATGTTACTGTTTGTAACTACAACACACATGTCATTGAATTTTATTTGGTTATTATAAGACTAGAAAGCTTGTAACTGCAATTCACAAGTTATTATTGTAATTCATTTTTTATTATAATATAATATGATTCCATGATTATTACAATAATGCAGAAGTTATTATTTGAAATAATAACCCCTTTCAGGTTTCACCATTATATTTTGTAACTGTAATTCATAGGCATAGATCAACTGACTACTGAGCTTACAATCAAATTATGAAATCTATTATATAAATTTAAACTTGGTATAAATTGAAGGTATGAATACCTTGTTTTAATATGAATTCACATATATTTATCATACCTTGGTTTATTATACCATGGTTCCATATCACAACATAAAGTAGGAAACCAACATTTATATTATAAGATTTAATTTTATCAGACATTGGTATAATATGAACATATACATTACTTCATGCATATAATATGATTTTATGTATTATGTTACAAAGTAAGACATTCTGTTTTAAGAAAAGGTGAATGTATACATATAATACGAAGGTGTGCATATATTAAGATTACTAGTGCTTAGTTTGTTGACCGTGGTAGGTTAGTCTATGAAGGTATTCATATAAATATATTATTTAGTCTTTGAGGTTTCAATAAACATGTCAAAGAATGTTCAAAAACTAAAAAACCAATATATATCAATCTGAATACTATTTCTAAATTGTTGGTTTTTGATTCATGTATCATTTATCATATAAATATAGTTTATTGAACAATTTGTGATATTGGTTTCATTCTCATTACATTTAATTGGAGAACCCTTTTACATTGCTATTACATTTTACAACATATCATGTACATATATATTTCATTTTTTATCATGGAACATACCATATAAAATTATAGTACATTCAAATAAAAAAATAATAAGTACCTATAATTTTAGTGGCATTCAAATTAAAAAAATTTGTACCTTCTAAAATTCCAGTAATTTCAGTTCCATTGGTTCATATAGATTTTATTTTTCTCAACAAGGTACATGTTAAATACTATGGTTCTGTTTTGTCATTACACTTTTAAATTTTATATCAAACTTCCATTTAAAATCTTTACTACCTAATCATGTAATACAAAAATATTTCCTCTCAGAGAAGTGTCTACTTAAATAACTATTCTAATTTATAATATATTATAGTCACTCAAATCATGACATCTTAAGGGATTCATATTGGTGAAAGGAAGAACATGAAAAAAAGAAAAAGATATGGAGATTCCCTTAAATAAGCTGGTGGAATCTGGATCATTTTCAAAGGAAAAGAGAAATGATGAAATTTGGGATGATACTAAGATGAAGAATTCTCATATAGTTGATGAGTCACTAAATAGATCTATGCCTATATTTATGATAAAGATGAAACTACCTTTAATAAATATAGGTCATGTGGGGATAGATAACTTTAATTAAAAGAATTAATTATGTCTAAGATTGAAATAAAGTTTGTTTTATATATGTTCATATTTGTTTAACATATTCATATATTTTTCTAATTTTTTTAATTTTTTAAAATAGTACCATGTTATTATTCAGTCCACTCTACCATATGGACAGATGGCCATGTTGAATATTTCAAATTACACTAGTGCTCAAGCCATTGTTGGAAGGAATAATCATGGGACTTTTACTAATATTTTTTATAAAACTTATAGTAAACCTTGTGTACATAATCTTAACAGCCATGAGATGATTTCCAAAATATAAAGTAAGGGGCACTGGGGAACATCCCAACGAATTCCATTTGTAGAAATGATTCCCCAATGTGGTCTATGGATTTTGGAATCCCTGTCTTTTAAAAGGGTAAGCATAACATCGGGTTCCTTTTTTAGACATTTTCCCATATGGTTCTCCAGATGCGTGGAAGGATATGATTCAAGTGGGAGGTTATAAGGCCCTAGCCTTAAACATTACTTAATCTTGAGTTACTTCAAGAATACATGTTGGGGATCTTTTCAAATTTAGAGTTTTAGAGAATTAGATCATAAAACATGCTTTACATTCTACATTTAAACAAAGTGGTCACATAAAAGATAGTACTCATTTTTCACATCAACAGAATCATATTTAAAATAAAACATGGATTCTTTCTTCACACTTCCTTGACACTATCATCACATCATGTACCTTTCCCTTGACCTGTGGAAAATATTTCAAAAACTTGGTATGAGCATAAAAATCTCAGTAAGGGATATAAAAGTACGAAATGAAAACATTAGTCCATGAATGGAATCATACTTTACTCATAAAACATAATTACATACCTCATAAAATCATGAATAAATCATAGAAATAATAATACATAAAGGTAACTTGAGGCATTCATAACATTATTACGTAGGGAGTAACCCTCATGGTTACGTTTGGAATACCCATCATAGTATATTCCCTAAATCTCTTCAGATAAACCTTGACGTTTAACTCCTTCGCATTACCCAATGTATTGGAGAGCTATATCGGGCTCACCCACCCTTAGTTTATCATGGAACCACCCGTCTTTATAAAAATTCCCAATAACCATAACATAATCGTATCATATAAAACATGCATAAAGGAAACATGACATTTCCACTTTTCAATCACAAGATATCAATAAAACACATTGATATAAAAACATTATGAAAACCATTTTCAATACCAAAATAAAATAAAAGTAAAACATGGTATTTATTTTTCATTCAAAAAAAGTTATGGTTTTTAGAGGAAGCTGGAACTCAAATAATGGTCATGGCAGTGGAGAAGTCGTTGTCGCCGCATACGTATAACAAAAAAAATTCCCTTTTGTCGTTTAGTAAACACTTCATATAGAAAGATTCATTTTGAATAAACATAAAAGTAAAAAGGTTTTATACACCGTATAAAAAAATATGTGTATAATACAAAATATGCTTCAATGAAAGGAGATTGAGACGATGTCCCTTACCTCGTGTCCGACATGACTCGATTGCTCTTTAATCTCTTGAATAATAAACTAGTGTTAATTTCTACTTGCTTAATAACCTTTTTCAAGTTTATTATTCCTTTTATATAACTTATTGACATGTTATAAATGTTATGTAATCATTTAATTTAATAAAGATCATTTTTTCGATATTTGTTACTTAAGTCAAAAATGGACTTCTTACAATTACATGTTGTTTATGTGGTCAAAGTTTCATTATATCCAGAATGATATTCATGATTTTGATATCATATATATCATATATATCGAGCATATACATGTATTTATAACAGTACATAACATTTATAGGTAATAAATGAAATGCACCGTTCATGGAGACAGTAAGCTGTACGTACGCATGGACCCTACTTTCATTTCTATTTCATATTTAATGGGATGAAATAATAATTATATAAGGGTATATTATAATTCCAGTATAAGATCATATATAATAACATTAAATCCATCCTTTATACATCCCACATATGGAATTAATGAAAAACATCACTTTGAGGGGGCGGTAGTTCGTACTTCCTAAAATGAAATTATCGTGTTTACCCCCAATGGAAACCATAAAGGTATTCCACAAATGAAAAATACAGAAGTATTAGGAAAAATTAAACATAATACATATATTATATAAATATAGTTTCATCTTAATGGACACCTTTTAAGGTGTTAGAAGAATATTGAACAATCATCCTTTCGTGAGGCAGAAATTCTCCATCCACGGAAACAGTATGCTCTTTAACCATTAGATGAAGGTGTGTGTAAGTGTAGCTCTAATCCTTCTCATAAAAACATACTAGTATATTTAATATACTTTTTTTGTTACAAAATAAAGGAATAATAAGAGTTTAGGGGGTTGGAGAAGCAGTATAAAACATAAGAACACAAGAGAAGACACTTCCTTTAAATCGGTAACTTTTTTTGATTTGAGCTCAAAGGTTTCCTTAGAAGGACTTCTGATCAAAGTGAGGCTTATAGGAGTAATAAAGGGATGTAGAGAGACAAAATGATCAGGGTTTGGCCGAGCCAAAGGCTTGAGAGGTGTGGTTAAGGTGATAGAGGTGTGGGCTTTTATAAGAGGAGAGGAGGGGCACTCTTGGAAAGTTATAAAAGGTTACTTTATTATAAATTTATTTTCAAATTTTAAAGGCCCCAAAATTATATATTTCAAAGATAAGGTCATAAGAGTTCTAAATCCACCCATCCAATAGGTTTTTGACAAGTTTAGGGCTTAGATTTTACATTATCTTTTCATTTTATTTAAATTGTTAAATAATGAGGTAATCACTTCATCCTCATGGTGTCATAAATAATTTAATTTAAGATCTAAAAATTATAAAAAAATTATAATTATGTATTAAATCTTTTTACCTTTCTAATGAATATTTATAGTCAAAAATGGGATATGTATAACCCCATGTAAAAATTGTTTTAGTAAAACAACACATGTTTGTGATATTTTCATTTTAACTTTAAATAAAAAGTTATTGATGTCATTTCCCTACCAAAGTGGCTCCATGGGGTACCCAAGTTGACCCATGGATTTTCTTGGTCGGCCATGACACATCCAATAAGTGTAGGACATGTTTCAAGGTCATTTCATATTATTAAAACATTATTTTTACCTTAAATTACACTAATTACCTCTAATCGCGATTAAAACTTAAAATTTACGATTGACCAAAAAATTATTTTAATCCCATTGAACCACATTTTACTTATTAATGAAAACCATGTTTGTTGGATATTTTAAATTCAAAACACAGAGGTGGTAAAATTTCATTTAAACGAAAAATCAGTTTTTTAAGTACCACTTAGTGGTTTCAATATTCATTAAAAGTGAACATTATCGGAAAAATACCAAAAATTTACACAAAGTAAATTGTGATGTCCCGATTCTAAAGAAGAATTTTATTTGGTCCAATGGAATGTATAATGGTGACCAAAAATATATTTAAAGAGGGTTCGCCATCAAAAGGCGATAGTTCGACCTTTTAGTGAATATTAGAGTATATATGCCTAAAATTGAATTCTTTTTGTATTTTAAGCCTTTATCTTTTATTGGATAAATGTAAAAACATTTAAGAAACATATATAATCATATTTTAGTTATTTATATCCATTCCCACCAATACAACGGCTACGTGTTAAGTACCATTTAAAATAATATTATTTTATTACTAGTGTGCAACGTAAGATTTCAAAGAGACTCTTTCTTGCGTATCAGGTACTCTATTGAACATAACAACCCATTTAAAGTAAAATTAATTTTTAATTAGTAAATATTAATAAATATTCAAATGTTTTTTTCTTTTTTTACCTGGATTGTTACATCCTTCCCCCCTTTTGGGAATTGCGTCCTCACAATTTTATTCACTTATGAAAATAAGTCGGGGGTATTTATCCCTTATTTCATTTTCAGGTTCCCACATTGCCTCTTCAACCATATGTTTTTCCAAAATACCTTTACCTGGTGAATTACCTTATTTCACAATACTTGCTCTCTTCGGTCAAGAATCTGGACTGTTTTTTCTTTAAAAGAGATATTCTCTTCCGACTGAACTACCTCTGGGCTCAAAACATGAGATGGATCTGGCATATACTTTCTCAACATCGAAACATGAAAAACATTGTGTACCTGAGATAAACTCGGAGGTAAAGCCACACGGTAAGAAACTAATCCAACTTTCTCCAGACTTTCATATGGTCCAATGAACCTTGGACATAGCTTTACTTTCTTACCGAATCACATCACACATTTCCATGGTGAAACTTTGAGAAAAACATGATCACCTACCTCAAAAGATATATCCTTCCTCCAGTTATCCGCATAACTCTTCTGCCTGCTCTGAGATGTTCTCATGTGTTTCTGAATCAAATGAACTTTTTCTGCCATGTCTTCTACCAATTCTGGTCCCATCAGCATCCTTTCACCCACTTCATCCCAAAAAGATGGAGTTTGACACCGCTTCCCATATAATGCCTCAAACGGTGCCATCTGTATACTGGAATGAAAAATTTTATTATATGAAAATTCAGCCAAAGAAAGATGTTGGTCCCAACTTCACTGATAATCCATCGAACAAGCACGTAGAATATCCTCCGAATTCTGAATTGTTTTTTTCTGACTTCCCATCTGATTGAGGATAAAAAGCTCTAGTAAAATTTAATTCAGTACCAAACGACTTCTGAAGGTCGTTCCAAAAGTTAGAAGTAAACCTGAGATCACGATCAGATACAATGGAGAGAGGAACTTTATGTAACCTGGCTATCTCTTTAAGATACAAATGGGAACGTTGTTCTAGGGAAAACGTATCTCGTATAGCAAGGAAGTGAGCATATTAAGTCAAGCAATCAACAATAACCCGGATTACATTATTACCTCGAGGTGTCTTCTCCAATCACACAACTAAGTCCATGGATATATTATCCCATTTCCATTCTGGTACTGGTAAAGGCTGAAGAATCCCTTTCGGTAACTTCCGCCCAGCTTTTACATGCTGAAAAGTAAAACACTTCACAGTAAAATCAGCAACATCTCTTTTCATTCCATCCCACCAGTAATACTCTCGAAGATCTCTATACATCTTAGTACTGCCAGGATGAACTGAAAACGGAGAACTATGATCTTCACATAACAACTCTCTCTTCAACTGTGAATCACAAGGAAAACACAATCTCTTCCCAAATCTTAAAACAAAATCATTATCAATGTTGAATTCAGGCAACTTACCCTTCTGAACCAGCTCTACCTTTTTATGCAACTCACTGTCTTGATTCTGTGCTTGCTTGATTCTGTCTGATAGAGAAGATTTCACTAATACCTGAAACAAAATAGAAGGTCATACTACACCAACAACTTTTAAGCCAAAGTTCATCAAATCCTTAACCAAAGGATCATGTTCCAAATGCAAAATTGTTAATGAAGCATTACTTTTTCGACTCAAAGCATCAGCCACTTTATTTACTTTTTCCCGGATGGTAATGAATTGTACAATCATAATCCTTGATTAATTCTAGCCATATCCTCTATCTCATGTTCAATTATTTCTGAGTGAATATATACTATAAACTTTTATGATCGGTATATGTTTCACACTTTAATCCATACAAATGATGCCTCCAAATTTTTAAAGCGAAAACAACAACAGCTAATTCCAAATCATTTGTAGGGTAATTTACCTCATGAGTTTTCAACTGATGTGAAGCATATGAAATTACTTGATCATTCTGCATAAGGAAACAACCAGGTCTCTTCAATGAAGCATCACTGTAGATAACAAACTCACCATTCCTGGAAGGAAGTCCCAAAACTGAAGCATTCACCAATCTTCTTTTCAACTCCTTCGGTAGTAACCTGAGTCAACTGAGCCATCACTGCAAAAAACTGTTTAGTTCTGATTCAAACCATCTCAGGATACTGATTTGAATGGTCATTTCCCTCTGTATGACTTCCTAAAAAATCTGTTCTGTTTCCTCTATGAAAAACCATTCTTAACACATAAATATCTTAGGCGAAGAAACATGGTAATCTTTAAATGCTATATTATTTCAATTTGACCATAAAAAAATATTTTTGGATAATCATTTAATAGAATTATAAATCCTAAAGTTATCTAAAACCACCACTAATACCAACTATAAGGCCCCAGCCTTAAACTTTACTTAATCTTGAGTTACTTCAAGAATACCCGTTGAGGATCTTTTCAGGTTTAGAGTTTTAGAGAATTAGATCATAAAACATGCATTACATTCCACATTTAAATAGAGTGGTTACATAAAAATAGTACTCATTTTTCACATCAACGAAATCATATTTAAAACAAAACATGGATTCTTTCTGAGCACTTCCTTGACAATATCATCACATCATGTACCTTTCCCTTGACCTGCGAAAAACATTTCAAAAACTTGGGATGAGCATAAAAAGCTCAGTAAGGGATATAAAAGTATGAAATGAAAACATCAGTCCATGCATGGAATCATACATTACTTATAAAAAATAATCACATACCTCATCAAATCATGAATAAATCAAAGAAATAATAAGACATAAAGGTAGCTTGAAGAATTCATAACATTCTTATGTAGGGAGTATCCCTCATGGTTACGTTTGGAATACCCATCACAGAATATTCCATAAATCTATTCATAGAAACCTTAAAGTTTAAATCCTTCGTGTTACCCAATTCATTTGAGAGCTATATCGGGCTCACCTACAATTAGTTTATCATAGAACCACCCATCTTCATAACAATGCCCATGAACCATAACATAATCGTATCACATAAAACATGCATAAAGGAAACATAACATTTCCACTTTTCAATCACAAGATATCAATACAACACATTGATATAAAAACATTATGAAAACCATTTTCAATACCAAAATATAAGAAAAGTAAAACATGGTATTTATTTTTCATTCAAAAAAAGTTATGGCTTGTAGAGGAAGATGAAACTCAAATAATGGTAACGGTGGCAGAGAAGTCATTGTCACCGCATACGTAGGAAAAAAACATTCCCTTTTGTCGTTTAGTAAAAACTTAGAATAAAAATATTTCTTTTGAATAAATGTAAAAAGTAAAAGTGGTTTATACACCGTATAAAATAAAGTTGTGTATAAAACAAAATATGCTTCAATGAAAGGAGATTGAGACTATGTCCCTTACATCGTGTCCGACGTGACTCGATTGCACTTTAATCTCCAGAATAATAAACTAGTGTTAATTTCTACTTTCCTAATAACCTTTTTCCAGTTTATTATTCCTTTTATATAACTTATTTCCATGTTATAATCGTTATGTAATCATTTAATTTAATAAAGTTCATTTTGTCGATATTTGGTACTTATCTCAAAAATGGACTTCTTACAATTACATGTTGTTTATGTGGTCAAAGGTTCATTATATACAGAATTATATTCATGATTTTGATATCATATATATCATATATATCCAGCATATACATGTAATTATAATAGTACATAACATTTATAGGTAAGAAATGAAATGCACCGTTCATGGAGACGGTAAGCCATACGTACGCATGAACCCTACTTTCATTAATATTTCATATTTAATGGGGTGAAATCATAATGATATAAGGGTATATTATAATTCTAGTATAACATAATATATAATAACATTAACTCCGTCCTTTATACATCCCATATATGGAATTAACGAATCAAATCACTTTGAGGGGGCGGTAGTCCGCACTTCCTAAAATGAAATTATCGTGTTTACCCACAATGGAAACCATAAAGGTATGCCAAAACTGAAAAATAAAGAATTATTAGGAAAAAATAAACATAATATATATCATATGTAAATATAGTTTCATCTTAATGTCTACCTTTTATGGTGTTATAAGAATATTGAACAATCATCGTTTCATGAGGGAGAAATTCGCCATCCACAGAAACAGTATGCTCATTAACCATTAGATGAAGGTGTGTGTATGTGTAGCTATAATAATTCTCATAACAACATCCTAGTATATTTAAGATACTGGTGTTGTTACAAAATAAAGGAATAAAAAGATTTCAGGGGGTTGGAGAAGCAAAATAAAACATAAGAACACAAGAGAAGACACTACCTTTAAATCGGGTAACTCTTTTTGATTTGAGCTCAATGGCTTCCTTGGAAAGACTTCTGCCCAAAGTAAGGCTTCTAGGAGTAATAGAGGGATGTGTAGAGACCAAATGGGCAGGGGTTGGCCGAGACAAAGGCTTGAGAGGGGTGGGTATGGTGGTAGAGGTGGGGGCCTTTTATAAGAGGAGAGGAGGGGCACTCTTGGAATGTTATAAAAGGTTACTTTATTATAAAATGATTTTCGGATTTTAAATGCCCCAAAATTATATTTTTCGAGGATAAGGTGATAAGAGTTCTAAATCCACCCATTAAATTGGTTTTTGACAAGTGTAGGTCTTATATTTTACATTATCTTTTCATTTTATTTAAATCGTTAAATAATGAGGTAATCGCTGCATCATTATGGTATCATAAATAATTTAATTTAATTAATTTCTAAAAATTATAAAAAAACTATGATGATGTAGGAAATCGTTTTAGATTTCTAATGAATATTTATAGTAAAAAATATAACTTGTATAACCCCATGTAAAATTTATTTTAGTAAAACAACACATGTTTGTGACATTTTCATTTTAACTTTAAATAAAAAGTTATTAATGTCATTTTCCTACCAAAGTGGCTCCATGGGGTCCCCAAGTTGACCCATGGATTTTCTTGGTTGTCCATGACACATTCAATAAGGGTAGGACATGTGTCAAGGTCATTTAATATTATTAAAACATTATTTTTACCTTAAATTACACTAATTACCTCTAATCGCAATTAAAACTTAAAAGTTACTATTCATCAAAAAATTATTTTAATCCCATTGAAACACATTTTACTTATTAATGACAACCATGTATGTCGGATTATTGAAATTCAATACACAGAGGTGTTAAAATTTCATTTAAACAAAAAATCAGTTTTTTATGTACCACTTAGTGGTTTCACTATTCATTAAAAAATGAACTTTATCGGAAATATACCAAAAATTTACACAAAGTAAATTTTGATGTCCCGATTCTAAAGAAGAATTTTATTTTGTCCAATAGAATGTATAAGAGTGACCAAAACTATATTTAATGAGGGTTCTCTATCAAAAGGTGATAGTTCTACCTTTTAGTGAATATTAGAGTATCAATGCCTAAAATTGAATTCTTTTCGCATTTTAAGCCTTTATCGTTTATTGGATAAATGTAAAAACATTTAAAAAACATAGATAATCATATTTTATTTATATCTATTCATTATTTCCAATACAATGGCTACGTGTTAACTACCATTTAAAATAATATTATTTTATTACTAGTGTGCAACGTAAGATTTCAAAGAAACTCTTTGTTGCGTATCGGGTATGCAATCGAACATAGAAACACCTTTAAATTACAATTAATATTTAATTCTTAAATATTAATAAATATGAAAATGTTTTATTCTTTATTTTTCTGGGATGCTACAGAGGTCATGGTGGATCGTTTTATCAACGAAGAGCCTATGAAAGCCTAATAAAAACTAGAATAGGAATCCCTAGTTGTACAAGAGTTTACCATAGATTATTATGGTGCTATAGTTGGTGTTGAAGTTGTGGTTTTGGGGAAGATCAGTGGTCTTTGGTGTCAATCAATGATTTAAAGTGGGGTATAGAGGTGCCTCCAGGATCTGTTCTTTAATGGAGCCCATAGGTGGCTACATAGGTCAATCCTCAATGGACCTTGGAGGTGGTTCCTGGTGCTACTCTAGCTGGTCTTTGTTCTGTAGTAGCAATTGGTGGGTTGGAAAATGCAGTTGTCGAGCCACCATAGGCAATAAAGGTGCATGGGCATGTGTCTATCATCCCAACTGGCTGGGAGTAGTAGTGGGTTTGATGTATTAATGGACTGTAATTTTTCTATTATTGAAAATTTTCTTTCTATTGGATTTATATTTTCTATATGAAGTTTGGTTGAAGTATTCTTATTTTTAAAGGATTAAGGATGATAAGAAATGCTTCAATACCTTGATCCATTCTCTCCTGGGGAGAAGTATAGAAGGATTGATCAGAGAGAAACATAAGGGGGTTCATTGTGAGGTTCTCTCATCCTCTTGGTGAATAGATGGAAGTTCATACTATGTTGATGCAAAAAGGTGGTCATCCTCCTCATAGGATTCCACTCATCTAGGGAAGTTCTATCAAATAATATACACTAACCGAAAAGTTTGAACTTCCTATAACACAATATAAAACTATAATGGTGATGACCATCAACATTAAAATATTATGATGATCAATATAATATATTTTATATTTCCCACTCTTGTTTATTATACACCATATTTGTTTATTGAGACAACACTAATCTCTAGTTCATTTAGTTATATTTTCAAATCATCGTATTAAAAAATAATACGTATAATCTTTCATTTTTTTTAAAATTAATGAATATATATTTTTTTACAAAAAATCAATAACTGCATTTCTGATTACTGCTTGGTTTATTCCAAGGTAAAAATTTAGTTCATTAAATAGATTATATTAATCTATTAATAAATTAAATTACTTGAGATTCCTCAACTACAAAAGAATTATGTGGTTCCGTCAATTTTATTTTTATCCATGAGTAGTAGAGAAAATATCACTATAGGCCACAAAAATTATATATAGATGAAAAAACCAATTGTTGAAAACATGAATTTGGTTTTGGATGGAAAAATAATAAATGATCCAACTATTACAAATATGAATATGGTTTTGGATGAAAAAAATAATATATGATAAATGGGATGGATTTGACATATTTTAAAAAACCAAGTCCATATTAACACATTATTTAAAGGATTATTGTATTTGTCAATTAAATATAAATGAAATAATTAGAATAAAGTTTTAATTAATTAGTTTATTATGGTGGTAATTTCATACATGTATGCTTGAATGAGATCAAGAACATAGTTGTAGCAATTGGGGATCCCATGTGGAAATAGTTGATGAGTTTATGTTTCTAGTTTCTCTTAGTGAAGTTTCCAGTTATATTACTAAAGGATGTGCCCTCTCCTTATACATGTAATAACCACTTATTTTCTATATATCTTTATATTTGTGATTATTTTACATTTTAAAAATTCTCTTAGTTATCAGTTTTCATTACTAGTATGTAATTATATATAAAATAACTGTGACATGACTACTGTATGAATTCTTATAGGCATTGATTTCCACTGCATTAGCAGTATTCACTAATATAGAATATAAGTGCATTCATGTATGCACATTTTTCCTAAAAATGTATATTGGAAAAAATCCAAATTTTGCGTAAGTGAATCTAAAATTAAATGATCATGACAGGGAAATGAATGGGTTGAGTACTATTTGATTTTTAAATTTTTGTGAAAAGCATTGTAGAAACCCTCTTTTGTAATGGTTTGATTAGTTTATGGATATTTGGTAAAATAGTGGAATTGTGGAATGTGGTCGTGAAATGAACCCTGTTTCTTGATTTAATAATGTTGATTTTAAAATGTTTCTTTGAAAGAATTTTTGTAAATGGTTTAATTGAGATATTTTAAATAAAATTATGATTTTATTGAAATGGATTGAATTATATTTTTTGAAATGGTTTTCAATAAAATATTGGTTTTAATGAATTGGTTTTTTAGAAAAATGGTTTTCATCAAAGGTTGGTTTTATTGAAATGATGTGTTGTTATGGTTTTTAATAAAGGCTTGGTTTATTGAATTGATTGCAATGGTTTAGAAAAGATTGTATTGACAAGTGTTTGGATTAAATGGTTAATCATAGATTGAATTGGAATGATATTGGTCATGAAAGTCCCATAAAAAATTGGATGGGTTATGGACAGGAAATGTTCACCATTAAAGGGATGGGTTATAGATGTGAATGTTCCACCATTAATGGTAAAACCAAGTTTGTGTGGTTATGTGTTTGCATGTGTGGGTGTGTGTGGATATGTGATATGTAATGGTAAATCAATATTAGATTAATGAAATAGTTGAAATGACTTGTTTGTCTTCTTTCTTGAAAATTAGTTTCTTTTTGAAAACTAATTTGGAATGAATTGCTTCGGCTTTGTAATAAGTTGTTTTTACTATTTGATAAGTTTTTATACAGATTGTTATGTGTAAATGTTCAAACCTATTCTATCATAGTGATGTGAGTAGGGAAATAATGTGGGGAAAGCCTACTCAGTTTCATTACTCACTCTTGACTGGGAACATTTCTGATTTTTCCGATATTTTTTATCAAGACACAAGAAAAGGTAAAGTGTTACACTTCTCTAGGGAGTTATAATGGTAAATGGGAAGTTAATGTGGAGTGGAACATGGATCATGGATAGAGTTTGGAGTTATGTGGATGTTTTTTAGTTTTTTTGGTATTTTTTCTGTAGAATTTGATGTTTTATAGTATTGCACTATGGTACACTTTTGGAGTTTGGTTTTTATGTAAATGAAATTACTTGATTTGTTTTAAATTTTCTATCATGAATCATGTAATGGTATTTTGACTTTCCATATTTGGTTGGTTGTTTTATTTTCAATGGTAAAATCATTCCCCACTTATTAATGAATCCCTTGGAATTTATTACCAACCATTGGCATCTTGGGGATGTCTCTTAAGGTGAAATAATATTTTCCACCTTCTCAAGAAAATGATGTGGGGAAAGATGTTACCAGTGGTATTAGATTGTTCAGTCCTTTCCTAACATGTAGTCTTTAGTTCTCTCAGTCATGGAGTTGAAATTCATTCTGGTATATTCCTTGGGTTGGGATTGTATAATGAAGTATTATTATTAGGACTTGAATTGTAGAGTAGAAAAATACATATCAAGCCTTTTTATGCTGAAATTATAGTAAAATGGGATTTGTGTATGTAAGTGTTTTGGAGACACTTATAGGATTTGGAACCTCATTATCACAGGTTTATCCATTGAGATGGGAATGACCTAAATTATAGATGTGAATTATAACTAGGAGTTCATATTTCATTTGGAGTAATGATATAAGATTGGATTCAATGCGTGGATTTTTTAAAAATGTTTATTTTTTTCTCAAACGAATGATTTTGAAAAAGGGTATGGTTGTGGTATTTTGAAAATTGTTTGATTTTCAAAAGTAAGTTGATTTTTTTAAAATAGTTGAACATGGTAAATGTTGATTTTGGAAGGAAATGTTGTGATAATATGATGTGGTAGAATATGAAATTTTTAAGACTTAACTTGATAGAGAGTGAGATTTATGGATTTTGTTGTGTGTATTGAAAATTGAATAAAATTAAAAATTTAGGAATTTTTCATAAGATACTGTAGAGAATGTGGTTTCACCAGAGTCAGAGGTGAACCAATAGCTGATACAAAGAATTCTTCAGAACTTTCATACCATTGAGTCATGATTGAAACCAGATGTTGTTTTTTCGATATATATCACTATTGTAAATCCAAATTGAAGAAGTACAATTGTCTTTATTAGATGTGGTGAGAAATATAACACTAAAAGCAAGAGGAAGTGGGACACCTATTCTCAAAGAGGTGGAACTCATCTGAATCAAACAACATGATCAATTAAATTTCATCATAGACCCAAGAGATTGTTGGGATGTTTCCAATGTAGTTATCCTAGTCACATTAAGCGAGAGTATACATAGCCACATAGATAATTCCATAATTGAATTCATATGGGGAATCTTCAAGGCTATTGTTGTAGTGCTCTGAGGTTTGGTGTTCGTGATACTTCTCTGGTGTCACCTGAATCATATGATTCAAGATGAATTGGGAAGTATAATACCCCTCATCAGACGAATATAGATACTTATGGTGATTCTTGGAGTTCAAAGACTCCTATAGTAGTGAGATATCAACAAGGCAATATGAAACAACACGACGCAAGCAAGAAATTATACGGATCTATGTAGGTGATTATATATGATAAATATGTACCATCGACATTGATAGGAATGATTCTTTTGAATTATAGCCTAATTCAATCTTTTTTTGATATGGGTGAATCCCACTCCTTAATTTCTTCTCATGTTATTGATTTTTTGGGATTAAATGTTGATATTTTTCCTTCTACGTTAAAACATCAAACTCTACTTGGTCAAAGAGAATGTGATGCCTTTGTGTTTAGAGAATGTTATATAACAAATAATGGATCTACCTGGATATGGGATTTATTCTATGATTGAGACATATGTATATGATACAATACTGTGTATGGATTGGTTTACAATGTTCAGGGATCACATTACTGTTATACTAGAAAGGTCTGTTTTATGATAGATGACGACATTGAGAATCTCTTTTGAGGATAATTGAATGTAAAAGATGGTTTGAAAGGCTTGTTGGAACCATAATATAGAATAATCTCATACAAGTTTGTGTATTTTACTCTAGAAAATATGGAAAATATTGATACTGGAAATGTTCAAGCAGTTGTGGATTAGTTTCTTAATTTTTTTTCTGAATAATTCCTTAGGGATGCCACATATAAGGGAAGTGGAGTTTATAATTTATCTCATTCCAGGGACCCATCTTATTTTCTTTCCATATTATAGGATGTCACCAATAAAATTAAGGGAATTGAATGTTCAATTGGAAGAGATGGAAAGTGAAGGGTTTATCCAAACAAGCATATCTCTATTGGAAGCACTGATCTTGTTTTTCAAAAGTGGAGGATGAAACTCTTCATCTATATATGGATTATCATAAGAATAAAAATGTTATGGAAATGAATTAATATCCTCTTCCATACATTGATGATCTATTTGATCAATTGATGGGTGCTATGTGGTTCTCCAAAACTGACATGTGATCAAGATATCTCCAATGATGGGTTCCGAAGGAGGCCATTCTGAAGATATCTTTTAGGAGCAGAGATGGTCATTATGAATATTTGGTAATGAATTTAGGCCATATGAATGCACAAATAGTCTCTATTGAATTAATGAATCATATATTTCTGAGTTATTTTGATTCTTCTATTGTGGAGTTTTTGGATGACATATTGGTGTATTTAAGGACAAGGGATAAACAAAAAAAACATGGAAACATTGTTGGGAATCATGAGGTATCAATGTCTATATTACAAACTATAATGTGTTATTTTTGGACACAAGAGTTACATTTATTTGGTTATGTAATATCTGAAAAATGTGTTTCTATTGAACCATAAAAGATATAACCATTTATCTCTTGGAAACTATCAAATAATGTCTTCAAGATACACAATTTAATTAGTTTGGTTGGTTATTACTGACAAATGTTTTGTGATTTTTCATGAATATCCTCACCTATGATAGATTTGATGAGGAATAAGTTTCCATTAAAGTGGGACGAGGAATGTAAAAATTCCTCTGAAGAGCTTAATTTTGTTCTTACATCAGCACCAATCATGATTTTTTAGAAATCAAGACAAGGGTACATGGTGTATTGTGATACTTCAGGATCTAGGATAGGATGTGTTATAATAAAATGAGACCATGTTGTTGCTTATAGATTAAGGCAACTGAAGTTTCATGAGAATAATTACCTAACACATGATTTGGATTTAGGTATTGTAGTCCAATCTTTGAAGACATGGCTTCATTACCTCTTCAGTGAGACATTTACAAATTTTACAAATCATAAAATATTGGAACATAATTTATCACAATGGTATTTGATTCTGAGATAAATAATACGGTTGGAGTGTCTCCAAATGTTTAAATTTTACTTGATGTATACACCCAGATTGGGAATTTTAGTGGAAGAATCATTAACTATAAAGTCAAATGCTCAGTTTCAAAAAGAATCATCTGATGAGTGGTAGTTGATGTAGGTCCGAGATGACATGCACTTGTAATGTGAATACTGATGTGAAGTTTATGCCTTCTTCTAGATTTTTTGGTCCATGATTTGGTGGAGATGATTGATGATGCAGATAAATCTGATGCAATTTTTTTTCTATGAGGTTAAAATTCAATGTTGTGGGGACCATTGAGGGGTGTAGGATGGATGTGAGTTCTATGTTTTGGTTCGAAATTTGAATGGTCATACCTATGTATTTTTAGGAACAACTTCTTCATGCTTACTAAAAATCAATATAGGTTGTTCATCATGAAATAAAATGTATAAGGCATTGAAAGAACATTTTTGGTCAGTTCGTATAAAGAGGATGGTCGATGAGTTTGTTTAGAAATTCTTGGCTTGTTAGAATGTTAATTAAGAGCACTAGTTATAAGGAAGTATGTTATAGTTTTTACCTATCCATTTTTTGAAATGGGAAAATATGGATAGGTATTTTGTAACAGGTCACCCAATAATGGTTCAGAAACATGATTCCATATGAGTGATAGTGGATGATATCACAATGATGACCCATTTCATCCCTTTGTGTAAATAATATACAATGGATGACACATAAAACATATATAGATAAAAAGTTTTAAAAAGGAATGGCATACCCGTTTTGGTAGTTTTAAATAGAGATATGAGGGTTATGTCTCATTTCAAGAAAACAATATTGAAATCCCATGGAACTCAGTTTACTATGAGTACAACGTATCATTCTATGGAATATGGGAAATATGAAAGGATGATAAAAACATTAGAATACATGTTGTAGGATTTTGTAATAGATTTTAGTGGATCATGGGAAGAGGAAATTCCATTGATGGAGTTCTCATATAAAAATAGTTGTCAATATTGGATACATTTGGGTACTTTTGAAGCATTGTATGGGGGTTTTTTTCATTATCTAATTTTTTGGGGTTGTAATTGGTAACAATTCACTTATTGGGCCAAGTATTTTCCCAAAAACAATGGATAAGATTTAGTTGATCAGGAAATAGTTGGAGACAGCATAGAGTCATAAAAAATTATATTCAGATCATTATTTATGTATATTTTCCTTTTAGTTGAGTGATGATGTATTTTCGATGATCTCTCTAAGGCATGGAAATCATCATTTCATGAAGAATAGAAAGTTATCCTCTCGATAAATAGGCCTTTTTAAATACCTGAACATATTGGTGAGGTGAAATAATGGTAGGATTTTCCACCACAGTTCAGTGTGATGCATAATGTGTTTCTTGTATCTTTGTTGAAAAATTATCTTCATAATCCAGATCATGTCATTCGATGGGATCAAATTGAACCACAACAGGATGCTTCATTGGTTCAGATGTTAGTATGGATTATGGTTATGCAATAGAAAGTATTACAAGAAAAAAGTATATGTCTAGGGTAGGTTTTGGGGCAACATGTCATGATTCAAGTGGAGACTGGGGAATACGAGAACAAGATGGTTGAGTAATGGCCTGAAATATTTTGAGACACTGGTGGTTTTCTAATTTCCCGGGATGGAAAGGCCAATGGTGTAGAGAATTTAGCACCCTCAATTTCAAGTATATAACCTTTATTTAATGCTTTCTTAGTATATAAAATGTTTTCATGATGTTTTGCAGATTTTGTAACACATTTGGAATGTTTTTGATGACTTTCAAAAGGCTCATGGTTGGGTCAAAGTTAGTGGAACCCATGAAAATCCAATATGAAACCATGTACAATGAGATAGGTGATATGGGTAAGGTGCACAGGTAGGTGAGAAATTAATCCAAACCATGCGGCCACCCAAGTGAAAACATGAAAAACAAGATAGTTGTATTTTTCATGGTCGGAGCATTATTTTAGAACCATGTGAGCCAACCATGAAACATTCTTCCTAGAGATAGAAGCCAGAACATGATCATTACACAATTTTTCAAACTGTGTGACTAACCATGCACATTTTAAAAGAAATATCCAAAAAAAATTGATCAAGATAAAGATTATATTTTAGCCCCTCTTTCTTGATCCATTTCAATCATAACTGATGATATATCCAACCCAAAGCCTAGAAAACCTATCCCCACAGATTTGGAAGATATTATGAGGAATTTCTTGGTGGGTTGAAGCTAGACTCTCACAAAAATTTTCATTCTTTGGTAGTTTCACATGGGTTTTCTTATATTTACTTCACTCTCCCTTTCTCTCCCACTCAATTTCATAGATATCATCCCCTGTGGATAGATCTAATGTTTTTTACTAACCATGGTTAAATTTGTCTTTTTTGACTCTAGGGGAATAGATCTAAGGTGGATTTTTGGAGAGTCAACCAAGTTTCTTTGGTGTTTTATTTTCTTTCTTCATTTTCTCTATAAAACCCGAGGTAGGTGGCTTAAATCTCGACTCCTCTTTATGGAACATGAAAGATTGATTTGAAATTTATTGTTTTTGTTGATATTGATTTGGAAATTATTATGAAAATTATGGTAGATTCCCTCTTTGTTAATGGTTTGAGTAGTTTATGGGGTTTTGGGGAAATTGTGGAATTGTGCAAAGTGGTTGTTTAATGTACTTTGTTTTTATGATTTTAGAATGTTAATTTTAAAAAGTTTCTTTACTGGATTTTTGTAAAATAGTTTAATTTATATTTTTTAAATAAAACTATGATTTTATTGAAAGGAATTGAATTGATTTATATGAAATGGGTTTCAATAAATGGTTAGTTTTATTGAAATGGTTTATTGGAAAAATGATTTTCAATCAAATGTTGGTTTATTGAAAAGATTTGTTTTTAGGGTTTCTAATAAAGGTTTGGTTTATTGAAATGATTGAATTGGTTTTTAATAGGTTATATTTGCATGTGGTTGGAATAAATGGTTAGGCATGGATGGGATGTAATGGATAATGGTCATGAATGTACCACCATTAATGGGATGGGTTGTAGATGTGAAAGTTTCACCGTCAAAGGGATGGGTTATGGACATGAATGTTCCACCATAAATGGTATACACCAAGGTTATGTGCTTGTGTTATTTCATGTATGGGTGTGCGTGTCTTTGTGATATGGAATGAGAAACACCAATTATATAAAATAAATGGTTTAAATGAATTGTATGGTTACTTTCCTTGGAAATTGGTTTCTTTGTAAAAACAAATTTGGTATGGAATTGTTTGTGTTTGCTATAAATTTTTAAACTATTTAAATTGTTTTTATATAAATTGTTTTTATATAAATTGTTTTATATAAATGTGTTAACATGTTCTATCCTAGTGTGTTGAGTTGGGAATTCATTTTGGGAAAGCCTACTTGATTTCATTACTCACCCATGCTTGGGGACTTTGGTTCTTTTTCAGATACTATTTTTCTAGACATGGGAAAAGGTAAAATATAAAACATCTTTAGTGGTTCGTAGTGATACTTGATATTTACTGTGGAGTGGATCATGGATAATGGTTGGAGCATGGAGTTATGTATTTTATTTTGAGTTTTGTTGGTTGTCTTACATAGTACAATTTTTTTGTATAGTCTTCCCTTGTCATACTCTTTTGGAGTTTTATTTTCTTATAAATGGTATTACATGTGTTGTTTAACATTAGGTATCATGAGTCTTGTAGTGGTATTTTGTTATACATGTATGGTTGGTTGTTTTAATTTCAAATGGAAAATTGTCCCCCACTTTTTAATGAATACCTTGGAAATTATTTCCTACCTTTGGAATCTTGGGGATTTCTCTTAAGGCTAAGTAATATCTTTAGTCATGATCTAGCCAATGAGGAGGGTGGGATTTCACACTTCTCACACATGGATATTATATATTTGGATATGAATATTCATTACATTATACAAATACACAGATGGGTATCATAATAGTTTAATTCATTTGGAAACATTGAACACGGTCTTCTTAATTATTAATATATCTTGAATGCATCCAATAAAGACTGCCCCTAATAATAATCCTAATTAAAAATCATTCTTTATAACCTGAGGAATGGAAAAATAAGAAATAGTGTGCTCAAATGCACACTAAGGGTAAACGAGGGGGATAAATAATCATAACATGAACATAAGGGTATGAGAACATGTGCCTAACTTTTGAAAACCATACCCTACATTTCAATGTATATAATACTATGACACAGAAACAAATATTTGCAGTTCGTAAGACATGAATCATAAGATAATAAAAGAACATGAACCATAAGAGCCTAAAATTAGAACTAGACAAGGATTTTTGGAATTCACATAAGCATAGAAAATCATATCTAAATTAGTCAAGGTTTACTTCCAATGATATCATAATGGAATTAGTTCACTCCCAAAATGATCATCATCGTCAAGATTCACTATAAACACCATCATAGTGGAAAAATAACCTTACTAAATCATGTCCAGTACTCATTCGAGCCATGTCTAACTAAATTAGGTTCACTCCCCATTCTATCCTTGTTTTACTGAACCGTGTTCACTCCCCATTCTAGAACTATCTTACTGAACTAGATTCACCCCCAATTCTAGCTATGTCTGTCACATGAGATATATGTATTTACATTAATGACCCAAAATGTTTATCAATCAAATTTCCTTTCATATTATTATGTTATATAGTATAAATCTCATACACCACATAGATAAACCAATAAAACATTACTCTCAAAAATAATGAATGATACATTAGTCAAAAAATAAACCATATTAATGCCAAATATTATAATGGGACAATAAATAGAAAATAATAAAACAGTCATGGGATTATTTGGATATTCTTGATCTATTAGAATTATTGAGCTTTCTATTTCTCTTAGAAATTAAACCTGACCTTAAATATAAAAAATTCATTTAGAATATTAAGGTATAAATTACCTTTAGTGTATATACAAGTTAATGAAGAATTAATTGGATAATAGGTATTAATATAATGTAGTGAACCCATATGATCGTTATAGATTTGACCATTAGAATTCTAACCTAACTGTTGGAATAGAAATCTAACCATTAGGAAAAGTAATATGAACATTAGAATAATAACCTCACCTATGAAAATCTAAAATAAATTTTTTTATCTTACAAAATAAAAATATAATATATTTATATCATTTTATGAGAAAATTAATGTTTTAAAAATGATAGATTAAGTGTTAGTATTTTTTGAAAACAAAAATGTTTTAGTTTTCATTTAAAAATTAATATAATAATTTAAAAGAGAAATATTTTTCATAAAATGGATTCATAAATTAAAATTATATTTTATTATTATTATAAAACAGTTTTATGAGAAAATTATAATTTTTTAAAGTGTTATAAAATCGATTAGAATAATAAAATCGATATTTTTCAAATAAATGTAGAATTTATTTAAAAATTAAATGTATCATATTTAGAAAATAATTTTAAAAAAATGGATTCCATTTCAATAATATAAAATATAAAAAAAATTCAAGGTTACTATTTTTCATTTTTTAAAAATAATTGAATTTTTTGTGAATAGTGAAATACAAAAATTTACAGTATTTAAAATTGTAATCCAAATACATGATATTTTTAGTCATGGATGAGGACAGAACTAAATGTCTCAAACTCACATGAATTACCTTCTGTATATATCCACAAGAATCAATAATATTTATAGTCTTCAACTAAAATAATAAATTTATGAATATAATAATAAAAAACACCCCTCTGCTCCTCTTATAAATGCCACCCCCACCACCACTTATCCTCACACCTTATATGATTTATATTTTAACTATATTATACCCAATTACATTCCTAATAATCATCCCTATTTTCTATAAATTTTGTTCTAACCAAGAGTGCAATTCATTGTTGCTCAAAAAGGTTCTCAAGGAGACAATAATCAAGAGGTAAAACCATCCATCTTTCTCTTTTAAATTATTTCATTCTTCTACTTTATCCTTAACCTTATCCAAAGTGACATTATAACTCCATTATCATATATATAGTCTAATTTTAATTTTTAAAATTTAATAATAATCATAAAATCTCTTTCACCAACATTTTATTATAAAAAAACATCATCTGTATTATGTCGTTTCACTACCTTCATAGAAGATGAGTTTCATTTTCCATTATCTCTTTCAAGAATTTTCAGAAAACCATTATTATGGTTAAATAAGATTATAATATTTATATTATAACTTATTTCATGTTTTGGAACTAATATATAGACCTAATATTAAATAAAACTTTACTAGTTTTTTATGGTTGTAAAAACCACCATAATAAACTAAGAATTTCTCATTAACATTTTATCAAATAAATCATCCTCATTTTAGGGAAAAACTATATATGGGACCCCTTAAAATTAAATAAGTGAATAAATACCATATAATTTTACTTCAATAGAATTATTCTAATTTGTGAAGAACTTTGATCATTGTACATAGGTGAATTGATCATAAAACTATGATTAAAACGCTCTCAGAATGATGAGATTGAGCATTATAACTCATTGAAATGGACATAATTAAACTTAATAAAATTATAATAAAAAAATATATTAGTAATAGGTTTTTAATTAAGTAGTTAATAGATATAATTTTATCATTTATGATATTAGTTGTAAGTACAGAACACATTTCTGCATAGGTAAGAGATCTCTCAAAACCTCTATATTTCATTTAGGTAACATTTTATCTTGGTTATACTCATGATTTCTCTGAATTATTATTATATTATTATTATATATTCATTATAAATATTCCAAAAACACCTATTTCATCAATCCATATTTCTTTGATGGGGAAATATATATTTGAAAATGTTAGCTTCTCAACTTCTCTCGATACGCTAACCCTATTATTGAGAAAAACATTATTTCATACCCATTTTCAAGTACACTCCATAAATGGTTTTAATCCAAAAAATATTTTTCTAAAATATCTCATTTTATCCCAAAATAAATTTTTTGTGTTATTTCTCATTTTATGGAAATAATTATTTTTTCATACTCTTCAGAGACTCTTTATTCTTTTCACTAAAACCTTTCTAAGGTGGAATATTTATTAAGTTTCCTAACAATTATTTTTAATGTTTTCAATTTATATGGTAATCAATATTCAATATATTTTTTTGTTTTTCTATTATTTATGTGCATCAATTATTTAATCCCTTTTTCATGGATACAACCATGATATGCCCTTTAGTTATGCCTTATGACATGATCATGAGACCCATTTCTCTCCATGGGTAATACTTATGTTTATTCCTTATGTTTTATTATTTATATGGAACACATATGAATTAACATGTTATGATGGGTGTTCGTAGAATGTTCTCCAATTCATTGGGTAATTTTTTTTCCGATAAGTTGTTATGTATGAGATTATGGATTAAACCTTATTTGTTATGGGACTTTGTCTACCATGTTAATCCATCTTGGCAGCTATCCTTGAAAAATGATTATTTCATGTCATTCTTTTCTACCACATTCCTATATTTTTAAGATCATATAATACGATATTCTATATGATAAACCTCTACATATTTATTCATGATACATGAATTTTATGTTATTTTGTTATGCCTTGTGACTCATGTTTTATGCTTTATTTCCATGTATATTCCCTTAATAGGGTTTTAGATCAATACTTTTTTTATGCATTTCCCAAGTTATCCTATAGAGTTTTCAGAGATCAAAGATAGATAGTAATTAATTATGGAGATTACTAAATGGTGTTTTACTCTATTTTAATGTTTTTTAATTATTTACCATGTATTCAAAATACATATGAATGTTTGATCCATGGATTGTATTTGATGTATAATTAAGCTTAAAATAATGTCAAAATTTGTGCAAGAGGATAAGGTCTCTATTGTTGGTATCAGAGCATAGTCTAGTTATTATTTTTTGATTAGGACTATAATAATTTAGTAATACCTCGACGAATAATTATATCACAATGTATAAGCTAGATTGAAACTGAGGTAATCATACTTTAGGATATTGTTTGCATTTATACATTTATCCTTATATGTTCATGGTTTCCTTTCAATATTATCACTAGATAAGTATTCAAGACCTCTAATTTTATATTTAATTTCTTTAGTTAATGTATGGAAATATGAGAACCCACTATAATAACCAATGTGATAAAATGTAATGATTTACCTAATGAGATGTTGAACCTGATGGAAACGGGTTCTTGTAACTACCTGAAAACACTAGAAAAACTAGATCATGTTTTGAATATTGAATTAAATCATGTATAATTTCTGCATTGTACTAAGAAAGATAATGTTCTGGTTTAATCGTTTTTGCGACAGAGTCCCACAATTTTTTGTGGATCTTTTGATATTTTCACCACAAAACAATGGATTAATTCCTTTTAGAATACATTTTGTTTTCTCCCATCCTTTAAATAAGAGAAATTTGTACTGGTGGTCTATTATTTTTAAGGGTAATCTGATCAATGGTGGAAATTGATATGACAATGAAGTATAAAAGAAAACTTATTCCATGTAATGGTAAGGATTCAGGAAAATTTGTTTCAATAAATATTCTACCCAAACTCTGTATATTATGATAGAGATGGAGTTCCTTAGACTCAAACAAAATGAATTTGATTTCATCGGGCTGTATGCGGAAAGATTTATAAGGTTTTCATGGTATGACTTTGTATTTTTCATGAACACTAAATGAAAAGTGGATAACCTATTTAGTGTATTATGTTTTATTCTATTAAAAGTGGTACTGATTCGAGACATTGATAATTATGAGAAGATTTTCCACTATTCCTTTATGGTTTAGACAGAAATTGAAGACTCTCAGCTATCTGATGGGGTAAGAGATAAAAAAGATGAAAATTGGGTTTAACATGGGAGCATCAATAGATAAATAATATTATGGAAATAAACCCCAATATCCTATGTGCTAAAAGTGTGGGAAAAAGAATCCCACAAAATGTCAAAAGGGAACCGTGGGATGTTTCAAATGTGGAATAGAGGGACATCAGGATAATAATTTCCAAAGGGATACGATAAATCCCTAAATGTGGAATAATAAATGATGTTTCATATCAAAACTCATCAAGTAATATAGTGATTCAACTACAATGAACACAAACATAATGTAAGAAAATTCCCTAAGCCATGGTTTGTCGGAGACAATCAATGACCAAAACCTCCAAGACCGCAATAAAGGTAATATAATATTGCTAATACTGATGTGGATCTTGTTAATTAATTGGGGACATGTATGCTAGTTATTAATTAAATAATAAATATTTTACTTTTCTATTTATGTTCTACACATTCTTTGATATCATGAAATTTCAGAACTATTCAAACATTACCTAATAATACGTATGTTGAGTAATCTTGGAGAACCAAAAATAGGGAAATTATTTCATCTAAATTATATAACTCATCCATAATGAGTTTTTTCAGACTAAAAGTCCCATAAAATCTCATATTACTTCATTTAGTGGTGGTTGATGCTATATTGGGAAAGTATTTACGATCTTTATATAAATCCAACATCAAGTGTCAAGAATGGGATATTACCCTTCACATCCAAAGGCATCCTCCAAATCAGTAAAAGTGTAAGGAGGTGGATAAATCTCTTTTAGAAGCATCATATAAAGTTTGGATATCATTTACTTATGATAAAAAATATTGATATCAAATGATATAGAAGAAGGGTATAATCATGAATGAATATATGGCCATTTGGAGGGACTACACTATTGTGTTCCCTGAAAAATTTCCCGATCTGCATCACGACTAAGAGCTTGATTCCTCAATTGAATATATACCTCAATTTATTCCCATATCAAAGACTAATTACTTAATTTTTACCATTGATTTATAATAACCGAAGAATAAATTAAATGAGGATCTGGGTAAGGGTTTTATTAGCTTGTGTGCTTCACCATGGGGTGCCCCAGTCCTCTTCGTCAAGAAGATGGATTGATCAATGAACCTCTTCATTGATTATCATGAGCTCAAAAAAATTATGATAATGAAAAATTATCCCCTACCATAGATAAATGGATGGTTTGACCAATTTAATTGCGAAAAGTATTTCTCGATGTTGGACATGCGGTTGGGATATCACCAGCTAAAAGAGAAGAATATAGATATTCCCAAGACTACCCTTTGAACATTGTATAGACATAATGATTTCATAGTTATTCCATTTGGAATCACAAATTCTCAAACCATATTCCTGTAATTAATGAATAAATCCTTTAGAGATTACCTCAAAACATTTATGGTTGTCTTAATAGATGATATTATGATATACTCCAACAGAAAGGAGAAGAATGAGAATCATTTGAATGGTGTGCTAAAGACTTTGAAAAGGGAGAAAATATATGAAAACATAGTAAATGTTAGTTCTGAATGGGGGAATTATATTTCTTCCTGAATGTTTTCATTAGAAAAGGGATATCAGGGGACCCTTCTAAAACAAATGAAGTCAATGAGTGGCCTAATCCAACATTAGTAAATTATTTTTGTATTTTCCATAAACTATCTTGTTAATGGTGATGTTTTTTAGGAACTAATCAGGATTTTCAAGAACACTAACCAAGATGAATAAGAAGGGAGTAATTTTTTTCTAGAATAGAGAATGTGAAGGATTATTTAAAGAGTTAGAAAAGAGTATTATCACCATACCAATACTGACACTACACACATGTGTGGAACTCTTCATGTTACACAATAATAATTTAAGGAAACAATTAAGTTGTGTAATGATGAAAAATGGTAACGTGACAGACTACACCTCAAATTAGTTGAATGTTCATGAGAAAAACTATCCCAAACCTGATCTGGAGTTGGTATATGTGATCTTTACTATGAAAATATTGAGTAATTATCTCTATGGGGAGAAGGTTGAGATATAAAATGATCATAAGATCCTCAAATATATATTCACGTATAAGGGGTATAATATATACTAGAAAATATGGTCAGAGATTATCAAGGATTATGAATTCTCAATCCACTAACATCTTGGTAAGGAAAAAAAGTGGTAGATGCTTCAAGTTGAATGGATCTTGTGACATTATCAATAATGAAAATTAAGAAGGATCTAATATTCTTATACTTACAAAGGATGGACATGGGACTAAAAATGGAAGGCAAATCATCATTTCTTTATGAAATTATTGAAAAACAATCCCTTATTCAGAAGATAAAGGATACTCAAAAAATTATCTAAAAATTTAGAAGGATTTAGAATCAATCAGAAATGGGAAATTCTAAAAGTTAAAAATTGATGAGAAATGAGTCAAAATATTTGGGTCATGACTTTGAGTACAATAAAATAATGAGACAAAGAGTGATATTTAGAATTATGCAAACAACTCGACCTTCTCCATCCACCTAGGGAGTTGAAATATGTATTATGATATTTGAGAGCACTATTCTTGGGACAATATGAAGCATAAATTCTATAGAGACCCGATTATTTCCTTGTACACCTTTGATATTTTTCTATATATATTTTGGGAGTTAGAAGATATGAAATAATTTTATTCTAAGGCCTTATGTGCGCAGAATTAATTTTATAAAAATAATAAAATTATCTTATATTACTTACACATCTCTTTTTAAATAAAATTGGATAAATATTAAATATATGTTCGCTGGATCTCTGTGCTTGATCGTTTGGTCAAGAACACATGGAATCAATCATTTGACCTTTATTGTTCTACCATTACCTATTTTTTTCATTTTCATTAATGATTGGACCCTGAGGTCTCAATTTTATAATTTTTGGGTGGGACAGAGCCTGATCATACCCCCAAAACCATGAAATATAGAAAAAATGAGCACAGATCAATGAACCAATCATAGATGTGGGAAGCTTATGAGAAATGGAAGTTTATTATGGTGTTTTGAGATCAAATTATCTATCATGGAAGGAACAATAGTGTGAAGTTCATCCGATGGACCCCCAATGGATAATGAAGGATATTTTATAGGGAGTGAAGACTGAAATACAACACCTACAACCACATCCATATGATTTAGAAGGATTCAAGGTGGGATAAATAGTGTTTTTGATAGATTAAAGGAGATATGTTTGGATCTATAAATCCTGTGAAAAACATGACTAGACACCATTTCTGTAACAACCTGAGATTTTATAAGATACATTCTTTTTAATTTCATTCATATCTTCTATTTTACAACACACCAAGATTATCTTGCTCTATACACAATACTGTATTAGCTTGCAGTATACACAACACTTTTCTTGGCTCTTGTTAAACATAATTTCAAGTTCATTTGATAGAAGTTATTCTATGCAACATTGAGTGTATATATATATATATTCAATGTATAAATAAAATATGGCTGGATTCTGTTATACGCAACAACAAAGGAGTTTTCCACTACACGCAACCCTGACTTGGCTTGCATTACACGCAATCGCGACCTTTCTCGATAGCGTGTGTAATACGCAATACCGAGTTTTACTAAACAACGATATATTAATATAATATTATTATTAACTAGCCATTATGAATAGTATTAACTAAATTTTGAATCTTATAACATTATTATTCATCTTGCACATTTTCAAAAACATGGTATAAGAACAAAATAAATTTTTCGGGTAAAATAAGTATTTTTCAAAAAATGTAGTTTTCCCGCCTTTTGATGGTGCACCCACTTTAAATCTAGTTTTTCACATGCTTATAAGTTCAATTTGACAAAATAAAATTCTTCTTTGGAATCATGAAATAAAAAATTACTTTGGATGAATTTTTCATATTATCCTGGCAACTTTCATATTTTGATGAATAGTAAAAACACGCTATATTTTAATTAAAAACAACTTTTCTAATTGTAATAATTTATATGGTTAAATTATAATATTGAATGGTTTTAAAGTATAAATATAATATATTTTTACCATTTAATATAATTTATGTCATTAGCATTGATTCTACCTTGAATTCGTAGGATAAATCAATTCAATCTTTTGCAATGTTTTAAAGAACAACCTGATTTCTTTCGACAACGGGATTAATTTTAATTTAATTTCTCCAACTTTTTGTGTATTGAATTTGGAAAAATTGATTCCATATTTGGAATCAGTGGATCCAAATTATTTTAATAAGCTACTTATTATTTTTGGGAATTATGAATAGTAACTACGGTAAATTTTATTTACCATAGTTAAAGGTAAATTGGGTAATTAAGGGTAAATATAATATTATAAAATTGCCCTAACGCTTGTCAAATTCCTCTTGGATGACTAAAAGTCGACCCATATCACCTAAGGGTCGGATTAGATTCATTTAATGGACTTTTTCCCATGAAAATAATTTAATTATTATCAAAACCAAAGAATGTGACAACATGTCACTTTCTTAAATCTTATAAGTATAATAATTTTAATTTAGTGGAAAACTTCATGTAACTTAGAACATGAATAGTATCCAGAAATATAATACAATTATCTATATCATAGGAATTTATTTAGAATTTTTAGGGATTAAATAATTATCATTTATTTTGACACAAAGATGATGCAGTAATTGTCTTATTAATGAAATATTGACATAATTGATGTCATAAATGCCCAAATAAATGTAATTTGAGACTTTTTATGACTTAAAGTAATTTAATAGGTTCATATGACATGTTATTGTTGATTTAAGTAACTTGGTTAGAACTTATCATTCTGTTATGAATTTCATAAAAATCATGTACCAAATAGTGTCAAAATTGACATAAATTAGGTTTTAAAGCAAATATTTTATTATTAATTGTTATTTTATTTCTAAAAATCTAATGTTCGGAAAAATGACTTAGATAAGGTTATATATATTAATAATAAACTACTTGGGGTTCTATTGAATTTATATAGTATGTTTATTAACCATATAGTGTAAGAAAACAAAAAGACATGGTAAAAGTTAAATTATTTAACTTAGAGTTATATCTAATTGATAAGGTTAAATTAATAACTTAAACTTGTCTAAATCCTATTTTATGAGATTATTTGGACCCATACCCACTTTAGCTTCTAAATAAGACCCTTTGGAACCATTATAAACCTAATTGGACCTTAATATAAAATAATATTTTGAGATTTTCCTAAGGTGCCCCTCTCCTCCCTTATAAAAGGGCACCTCCTCCCTATCCTCCTCACATAAATTTGTGCATTCATGCTCGTCCAACCCCTGAAAAAATATCTTCTCCACTTCCCTAGTATCATCCTAGAGGTCCTGGTATTCTTCAAAGACCATCCTTAGTTCATTAAGTGGAGGTTAAGTGAAGGCGCGTCAAAAAGTGGTAATATCCA
The DNA here is from genome assembly GCA_963277665.1 of Viscum album. Lineage (NCBI taxonomy): Eukaryota > Viridiplantae > Streptophyta > Magnoliopsida > Santalales > Viscaceae > Viscum > Viscum album. The sequence continues at coordinate 1,371,079,507 of OY728162.1, read as the reverse complement.
TTACCGATTGTTTTCAATTTCTTTCTTCTTCAACTTCTTCTTCTTTAGTTGTTTCATGATAAAGTAATAACATAAGTATTTATTATATACTTATATGTTATTATAAATATGAAACAACTCTAATTAACCTTCTATCCATCCTACAGAAAAAGGAAATCACCGCGCGTGCGTACGTACGGAATACCGTCTCCACGCCGTGGTGTAATCTATTTTCCGCCACCACCTTATTGGATGGGTATAATGGTGTAATGAATAACTATATATGATTATTATAAAGTGATATTGATACTGAAATAGTATACATACACTTCAACACAATTCCATGACCATGGGAACGATATCATCGCTCGTGCGTACGTACGGACTACCGTCTCCACGACGCGATGAGATTCATTCTCCACATTAACCATTCATGAATGATTATAAAGTATATATAATGAATAATAATGAAATATATGACATGTTAAATCTACTGGATTTATTTATATATATATTTATGTCATCTACTTACTTCCATTCAAGATAATAAGGAAAGGAAAACAGCATTCATGTGTACGTACAGACTACCGTCTCCATGAATGGTGTGTTTAATTTATTTTATCTATCTATTATATATATATATATACTGAATATATATGATATATAAATCATGTTTTATATTCTGGAAGTAAGTAAATCAAGATATAAGTAATAATAATGTCAAGAACAACAAGTCCAAACACCTACGATAAATCAAACGATTTTACCCAAAACGCTTCTTTGACATGGAATTTACAAAAGAAAGGGTAATATAAAGTCATAAGTGAACCATATATGATATCATAAAAATTAATATGATTCTATAATAAGTTAATGACATTATTTAAATCATTATACAGGAGGTTCGGATACGTACAAAGCATATCAGACATAAGGTAAGGGAAATATCACAATCTCATTTTAATCTGAGGTTGTTTATACTTTGGTATTTACTGGGGTGTATTTTATCATCCACATCCATGTTTCCTCAATATGTAATATTATTTCCATCCACCTACAATTTTTAAATCCAATTTTACCCTTCGGTGAGTTTTTAGTTAAAGATATGAAAGGAATCTTTTGTCGTTTTTAATACGAGGTACTTTTTTACTTTTCCGACAAAAGTACAGGAAGAATGTTTTTTTTATCTTATACGGCATGAATGGATTTTTAAAACAAAATTTCCAAGAATCTTACTTTACAAGTTTTCAAGTTTATTTTTAATCAACTTCTTTTAGTTTCAAATTGTATGACATGTTAAGAAACGAAAAATGTTTTTGAAGTAGAAAGGATATTTTCCTCAAGAATGGAGTTCAAGTTTTTTATCAAAATTATTTTCCATCTAAGATAATATAGGGTTATATTTCTATTCCTATTATTACATGTATTTTATTATGTTGTGATGGAAATATTTTTATTCCTATATCTTATATGAATTGTTTTATGATGTCATGTTGTTTAAGAATCCCATTTTTACTACACGGGTTATGAAATGATGTATGATTTATGGTTTTGTGTCACACATAAGAATGGTATCATTTTGAGATGGGTGGGACCTATATCTCCCTCCAATGCATTGGGTAATGATTTTTATATCTCATGAGATAGACATGGCTGGAACGGTAGGTTATACCGGTTCAGTGAAACAGGACTGAAACGAGGGTGACTCGATTCAGAAATGGACTTTGTCCACTAAGATAGTCTTGGCAATGAGTCTTGACTAATAAGATATGATTCTCTATGATTATGTGTGTATTCCACAAAGTTTAATGTTTTATGTTATGATTATTGAGATTACATTTCACTTCTATGATTTATCCCATGTTATGATATTTTGATCTCTTTTGCAAGTTAAGATTTCCAAAAGTTAGTTCTTATGTATATGATGTGATTGATATTTCTTTTGTTTACCCTTACTGAGCATTTGAGCTCACCCCTTTTATTTTTTCTTTTCCCCAGGATATAAATAAAGGTTTTAGTTAAAAAAAGGAATATCTTTATGGGATATTTTGAAGATCTTTCCCCACGTTTAGAAGATTATATTCCGAGTTTCCAAATATACTAAACTTTTATGATCCTTGTGTGTGTGTTTTTTGTTATGTACTAAGTATTTCGCAAAAGTAATGTAATGTCCTTGTACGCCAAGATTCGGGTCTCTACAGTTGGTATCAAAGGAAAGGTTTAGTCAACCTTTTGAAACTAGGATGCGAGAACTTTAGTGAGATCCCTAGAGATATTTCTGAGATATGTCTAGGGATGTTCCTAAGGTTAAGTATACATATAGGTTATAGTACTAGAATTATGCTAACAATCATAGAATTAAACCTAAGATGTTAGATATTGAAGGTACTCCCCCTTTATTATATTATTTTCCCCAGCATGATTTTTGCCTCTCACACTATTCTTTTTGGGTTTTAGAAAATGACTGGAAACCGGAAGATTCATGATAATAGAGGATATGACGGACAATGGAATTATTTTCTTCATGAGAAACCAAATGAAACGGGATTTGGAAGTCCACACATCGTTATTATGCCTAATCATCAATCTCATAATATGATCAATAATCACAACTTTGGTAAGTTTCCTGACTCGACTAATAAGAGAATGACGGAGTTTCATGATGATCATAGAGGAAAGAAAGTTCAATTTCCACTATGTAAATCATGTGGGAAGAGGCATCAAGGAGAATGTTTCAAAGGAACTGGAAGATTATTTTGGTGTGGAAAATAAGGACACAATGCCGGTAAGTGCAAATGAAAAGGTTCAGTTAACACCAGGGATGAGGATAATGGTATTGCTATGACCTCAAAAATGGTTAAATGTTTTAAATGTGGAATGTACGGGCATTATACAAACCAATTCCCTAAGGTAAAGTCTCATGAAGAGAATCAGTATGCTCGTATGGGTAGTATTTATGTTGATGGTGATGAAGAGACTACAAATGATATGTGAGATGAAAGAATTGTTGATGCTCGGTCAATGGTTTAAGAATATAGTGGAATGATTACATGTTTATCATGTGTAATGTTGTATAAGTAATATCATGGTACTATGGAATAAAGAGACATCTAAGGATTGTTACACTGTTGTCTTTCCTTGAGTTTTGAAAGTGTATGATTAATAGTACCAGTATCCATGAAAGGTTATTCAGATATTTTTGGAATCTAGATGATATGCGCATAATTATGGTATAAGTATAAAATTAAATGTTTGATAGTATTCATGAGCTCGTGAATGATATAAGGAGAAGGTTATATCATGGTTTGAGTATATAGAATTTTTGGATTTTGGTATGTGGAAGGAGTTAACTTTTGACAGCATTCATGTTTTCACTAAGGTTTAATGGGTATTCATTTTTCAAGAGAATACATGATTAAGGTATTCACATGATTGGAATGTGACCAACAAGATGTATGGGAGATAAATTATGGTATTCACATGCTTGGTTGATGACATTTCAAGTAATCGTTTTATTTATATTATGAGCTTGGACTGAAGTATTTTAGATAAGCCTAAAGATTGGAATGGATTATGTTGGACATAAGTTAGTATTGTTTAAGGATAGAAATTTTTTTTGATATTATTTATGGGATGTTATAGTAATATAGCTTTAGAAAAAGGAAAACCTGCAGGACGGGCGACAACCCATCGCGTCGGACAAGGCTGTGGGAATCGAACCCAAAACCGAAGTGCGACTGGCCTTTATCACCTACCAATGGCCTACAGGAAGTCCCTATTTAGTAGAAACTAGTTTTATTTTATTAAGCGGTATGATATATGAAGTATAAGTTCATTTTTGGAACCATATACGATTAATATAACCATAATATGGACTTATAACTTTTGCTAACCTTTTGTTTGAAAGAGATGGAATGATCCATCATTCTATCACATGATCTGCTAACACATCACGAATAACAAATTCAACTTCTTTTCTTTAAGGGATGAAGTGGAAATTGTTCAATTCACGAACAACAGTGAGATTGTACCAAAATAATGCAAGTATTTCTTTTAATTCATCAACTTTAGGGAAATGATCTTGAAAACCAAAAATGTTGTCCTAGTTCCCTTATATCCGATTAATCAGATGGTACCTTAGATCATCACAAATCAATAGCTTTGTGATTGTTGGATTTTTCATAGCCATGTTCTCTACCACTCTCCATCAGATCATGACGGTTAGATTTCTCTTACATGTCCATATTTTCTACTATATGTAAACCCAGTGATGAGTTCATTTGGGTAACCATTATATTTCATACTTTAGTTTTTAAAGATCAGTTTTGGTATTTCTTTTTACGATGTGGATTTTTATGAATAGTAAACGATTTATAACCCCGACGAATTTCGAGGGTGAAATTCATTTTAAGGGGGGTAGAATGTAACAACCCGAGATTTTATAAGATACATTCTTTTTAATTTCATTCATATCTTCTATTTTACGACACACCAAGATTATCTTGCGCTATACGCAACACTATATTAGCTTGCAGTATACGCAACACTTTTCTTGGCTCTTGTTACACACAATTTCAAGTTCGTTTGATAAAATTTATTCTATGAAAGATTGAGTGTATATATATATATTCAATGTATAAATAAAATATGGTTGGATTCTGTTATACGAAACAACAAAGTAGTTGTGCACTACACGCAACCCTGACATGGCTTGCATTACACGCAATCGCGACCTTCCTCGATAGCGTGTGTAGTACGCAATATCGAGTTTTACTAAACAACGATATATTATTATAATATTATTATTAACTAGCCATTATGAATATTATTAACTAAATTTTGAATCTTATAACATTATTATTCATCTTGAACATTTTCTAAAACATGGTATAAGAACAAAATAATTTTTTCGGGTAAAATAAGTATTTTTCAAAAAATGCAGTTTTGCCGCCTTTTGATGGCGCACCCACTTTAAATATTTTTTTGACATGTTTATAAGTTCAATTTGACAAAATAAAATTCTTATTTGGAATCATGAAATAAAAATTTACTTTGAATAAAATTTTCATATTATTCTGGTAACTTTCATATTTTGATGAATAGTAAAAACACGCTATATTTTAATTAAAAACAACTTTTTTCATCGCAATAATTTATATGGTTAAATTAAAATATTTAATTGTTTTAAATTATAAATAGAATATAGTTTTACCATTTAATATAATGTATTTCATTAGCATTGATTCTACCATGAATTCGTAGGATAAATCAATTCAATCTTTTGCAATGTTTTAAAGAAAAACCCGTTTTCTTTCGACAACGGGATTAATTTTAATTTAATTTCTGAAACTTTTGTGTATTGAATTTGGAAAAATGGATTCCATATTTGGAATTAGTGGATCCAAATTATGTTAATAAGCTACTTTTTATTTTTGGTAATTATGAATATTAACTACGGTAAATTTTATTTACCTTAGTTAAAGGTAAATCGGGTAATTAATGGTAAATATAATATTATAAAATTATCCTAAAACATGTCAAAATCCTATTGGATTACTAAAAGTCGACCCATATCACCTAAGGGTCGGATTAGATTCATTTAATAGACTTTTTTCCATGAAAATAATCTAATTATTATTAAAACCAAAGAATGTGACAACATATCACTTTCTTAAATCTTATAAGTATAATAATTTTAATTTAGTGAAACACTTCATGAAACATCAAACATGAATAGTATAAAGAAATATAATAAAATTATATACATCATAGGAATTTATTTATAATTTTTAGATATTAAATAATTATCATTTATTATGACACAAAGATGATGGAGTAAGTGTCTTATTAATGAAATATTGACATAATTGATGTTATAAATGCCCAAATAAATGTAATTTGAGTCTTTTTATGACTTACAATAATTTTCTAGGTTAATATGACATGTTATTGTTGATTTAAGTAACTTTGTTCGAACTTATAATTCTTTTATGAATTTTATAAAAATCATGTACCAAATAGTTTCAAAATTGACATAAATTAGTTTTTAAAACAAATATTTTATTATTAATAGTTATTTTATTCCTAAAAATCTAAGGCTCGGACAAATGACTTAGATAAGGTTATATATATTAATAATAAACAACTTGGGGTTCGTTTGGCTTGATATAATAATTTTGTTAACCATATAGTGTAAAAAAACAAAAAGACACGGTAAAAGTTAAATTATTTAACTTAGAGTTAAATATAATTGATAAGGTTAAAATAATAACTTAAACTTGTCTAAATACTATTTTATGATAGGATTACGACCCATACCCACTTTAGATTCGAAATAAGACCCTTTGGAACCATTATAAACTGAATTTGACCGTAATATAAAATCATATTTTGAGATTTTCCTAAGGTGCCCCTCTCCTCCCTTATAAAAGGGCACCTCCTCCCTCTCCTCCTCACATCAATTTGAGCATTCAAGCTTGGCCAACCCCTACCAAAATCTATTATTCACTTCCCTAGTATCATCCTAGAGGTCCTGGTTATCTTCAAAGACCATCCTTAGTTCTTTAAGTGGAGGTTAAGTGAAGGTGCTTCAAAAAGAGGTAATATCCATTACCGATCTTTTTCAATTTATTTCTTTTTCAACTTCTTCTTCTTTAGTTGTTTAATGATAAAGTAATATCATAAGTATTTCATATATACTAATATGTTATTATAAATATGAAACAACTCTAATTTACCTTCTATCCATCCTACGGAAAAAGGAAATCACCACGCGTGCGTACGTACGGAATACCGTCTCCACGCCGTGGTGTAATCTATTTTCCGCCACCACCTTAATTGGATGGGTATAATGGTGTACTGAATAACTATATATGATTATTATAAAGTTATATTGATACAGAAATAGTATACATACACTTAAAAACAATTCCACAACCATGGGAACAATATCATCGCTCGTGTGTACGTACGGACTACCGTCTCCACGACGTGATGAGATTCATTCTCCACATTAACCATTAATGAATGATTATAAAGTATATATAATGAATAATAATGAAATATATGAAATGTTAAATCTACTGGATTTATATATATATATATATATATATGTATTTCATCTACTTACTTCCATTCAAGACAATAAGGAAAGGAAAACAGCGTTCATGCGTACGTACGGACTACCGTCTCCATGAACGCTGTGTTTCATTTCATTTATCTATCTATTTATATATATATATATAATGAATATATATGATATATAAATCATGTTTTATATTCTGGAATTGATTAAATAATTATATAAGTAATAATAATGTCAAGAACAACAAGTCCAAGCACCTACGATAAATGAAACGATTTTACCCAAAATGCTTCTTTAACATGGAATTTACAAAAGAACGGGTAATATAAAGTCATAAGTGAACCATATATGATATCATAACAATGAATATGATTCTTTAATAAGTTAATGTCATTATTTAAATCATTATACAATATTTTCGCATACGTATAAAGCATATCAGACATAAGGTAAGGGAAATATCTCAATCTCATTTTTATCCGAGATTGTTTATACTTTGGTATTTACTGGGGTGTATTTTATCATCCACATCCATGTTTACTCAATATGTAATATTATTTCCATCCACATACAATTTTTTAAATCCAATTTTACCTTTCGGTGAGTTTTTAGTAAAAGATATGAAAGGAATCTTTTGTTGTTTTTCGTATGAGGTAATTTTTGACTTTTCTGACAAAAGTACGGGAAGAATGTTTTTTTAACTTATATGGAATGAATGGATTTTTAAAAAAAAATTTCCAAGAATCTTACTTTACAAGTTTTCATGTTTATTTTTAATCAACTTCTTTTAGATTAAAATTGTATGACATGTTAAGAAAGGAAAAATGTTTTTGAAGTAGAAAGGATATTTTCATCAAGAATGGAGTTCAAGTGTTTTATCAAAATTATTTTCCATCTAAGATAATATAGGGTTCTGTTTCTATCCCTATTATTACATGGATTTGATTATGTTGTGATGGAAATATTTTTATTCCTTTATCTTATATGAATTGTTTTATGATGTCATGTTGTTTAAGAATCCCATTTTTACTACATGGGTTATGAAATGATGTATGATTTATGGTTTTGTGGCACACATAAGAATGGTATCATTATGAGATGGGTGGGACCTATATCTCCCTCCAATGTATTGGGTAATGATTTTATATCTCATGAGATAGACATGGCTGGAATGGTAGGTTATACCGGTTCAGTGAAACAGGACTGAAATGAGGGTGACTCGGTTTAGAAATGGACTTTGTCCACTAAGATAGTCTTGGAAATGAGTCTTGACTAATAAGATATGATACTCTATGATTATGTGTGTATGACAAAAAGTTTCATGTTTTAAGTTATGATTATTGGGATTACATTTCACTTCTATGATTTATCCCATGTTATGATATTATGATCTCTTTTGCAGGTTAAGATTTCCAAAAGTTAGTTCTTATGTATATGATGTGATTGATATTTCTTTTGTTTACCCTTACTGAGCATTTGAGCTCACCCCTTTTATTTTTTCTTTTCCCCAGGATATAAAGAATGGTTTTAGTTAAAAAAAAGGAAGATCTTTATTGGATATGTTGAAGATCTTTCACCACGATTAGAAGATTATATTCCGAGTTCCCAAAGACACTAAACTATTACGATCCTTGTGTGTGTGTTTTTTTTATGTACTAAGTATTCTGAAAAAGTAATGTAATGTCCATGTACGTCAAGATTCGGGTCTCTTCAATTTTCAAGGGTAAACACACATTTTGTAGCCCTTCAGTGGTGATATCTAGGGTTTAAGAATCCTATAAGGATGGTGCGACAGGTAAATATCCAACATGTTGAATATGAAATTCTCAATGTTTGTGATCCATGTGATGGACCACAAAACTAGAAACATGCCATGTGTCGGGTACAAATACATGAAAAGATCTCATGGGTGACACCCCATGTGTATCAACATTTCATGTACTCAAGTACATGGAAACAGGGTCCAGTACATCGACACAACCAACAAAGACGTGAACCTGGTCCTTATTAATTAGGACACACCGTGTAGTCCACCAACATAGTGTGTTCTAATACATCGACAAAGAGTTGTGTATGGTCTAGGTGGTGTATCAGGACAACACCCTCTGTGGGTCCCCTAACACACATTGTACCCCCTTGACCATTTTTTAGGAACCTCAATGGTCAATATATCCTTCATTTGAACTCAGATTTTGGCCAGTGAGTAGCAAATCCTGAGTGTTTTCCATGTAGTACGTGATAATTACCTTGGTTGAGGCTTTTGAGATACTATGTGAAAGGTTTTTGGAATGATTATTACTTTGTTGATATTCAATGACAACCGTGATAATATATGATCACCAGAAACCTTCCATGTGTCACCCTCATGTGAGGTAGGGAATGGGTGCTCGGTGAATTATAGTGGAACCCTACTGATGGGTTGGGTGTGGTTCCTCAAAAATTTGAGTGACATCTTCCTATGAGGTAGTTCATGTGTCCTTAATGACTTATAGTGAAACCCTCTAGCTGTTATGGGCATAAGTCATCAACCATTTGAGTGTCTCCCTCCTGCATTTTTAGGGAACGAGTCCTCAATGACGTAGAGTGGCACCCTCCTATTGGGATGGGCATGGGTCTTTGACCTTCAGAGTGAAACCGTCTTATTTTTCTGGGGATTTTTCCCTCTACTTCATGTTTATGTCCACTTAGATATGGGGAACATTTTTTTAATTATAATTTCATTTTTTGTTTCATTTAAAAAAATATGGGAGAACACCCTCCCCAAATACAGGCAGTCAAGGATGCCAAAAGTGGTGAAACCCAAGCGCGTCCCCAAGAACAAAACCGATTCATTCTTGTGGAAGCGACCCTAAATGAGAAAAGACCAAAAGGGGTTCCTCAGGATGACCCCATCTAGACAATGCGTCCTCCACAAAGTTCCCATCTCTATGAATATGCTAAATTGAACATCCTATAACGATATCCAAGGAGAAGCTGTGTAAAAGGTACGTCAAACTCCATGGAGGCTTAACATTCCCCTGCAAAGCCCTGATCAACACCTAAGAATCAGATTCCACGTCCAACAGCTCCATTGAAAACCTTTTACATAACATTAAACCTATGTGCAGGGCTCTCGCTTCCGCATCCACCGAAGTTCCCAGACCACAGTAGCTACTAAAGGCAATTAACACTGAACCATTCTTGTCTCTTACTAGACCTCCACCCCGCATGAGCCCCCATCAATAATCCATCAACAATGAGTTTAAATCCATTTAATAGAGGGCTCCATTGTTCCCAGCTTCCATGAGTTGTCCGATGAGAGGATAGACTGTTCGAAATATTACCAAACAGAGAACCGCGCTGAAACCCCTTCACCAGCGAGCCCAGCTCCTACAACAACAGATTCATACACACCTAGGGAGAAAATACCGTCAGATTCGCTTCTATCCAGCTCCTGCAGCAACATTTGTGTGGTGTGGTTATACTTCTATGGTTACCTTCTCGGTCGACACATGGGATGTTGGTAATCATTAAGGGTCTTTACGAAATATTGGAATCTCTTATTATTAGGATGAGTTGTGATATTGATATCCCTTTACTCTCTTGTTTTTTGCTTCTTTTGAATGAGCATATATATATCCCTCTGTATCCACACCTTGGATTTGTTTACTCTCATTCTAGAAGAGGTGTAGACAAGATGAGTATGCCATGTGGTTTCTGTGTTTATCTTATGGTGGTCGGATGAGTCCACTATTCTTCTATAGTTGGATAAGACTCAATGTGTAGTTTATCTAGTCCCTAAGTTTATCACATTGTGCTTGAACAAGCTTACTTTCTCTCTTTGTTGGGTTGATTTGTTCTCTTTGAATATATCTTTCATCTACTGTCATTTACATTATGTAGTATCATTTAATTCTCCGCTCTTCATCTATTGAGGTGTCCTACATGGTATGTATATACTCTACCCTACATGGGATTTTCCATACTCACCCCTGTATGGTATTTCCCCGCATGTGTCATGTCTTATATAGATGAAGGACATGTTTATCTTGACTATAGAGGATTATAGGGATACTAGGTTCTTGGACCACGTACGGTGGTCATAGATTTCTATTGAGGAGATGGTATCCCTTTTAGCTATTTACTTTCATAGTTCTGTTAGGTTCATACATATTTCTGGTTAGTCCTGTTTTTTTTCCATTAATTTTCAGTTTACAATATAATACTTTTGTACAATCTAGAGGTTTATTCATGATTGATTTATCTTATAGCAGTGTTTCATCTTTTACTATTTCCCTCTTCACTTTTTAATTGATATTTCCACGTCTATCTGTATAGTTACTTAGGAACAGACCTCCCCAAGTTTGTTATGCCTTCGGGTCTTCTCACCCCCTAGGCCTATAGAGGAGGGATTGAGGTAGTTGTTTCTCAAGCCCCAGCTTGGGTTTGGTAGTAAAATATTACTATCAGAGAAAGTTCAATCCTTGGGATATTTTTTAGACTACCCACCTTAAGAGGAATTGGATTAGTTTAGGTCAATAGTTTTAAAGTGTCTCGAATACAGTTCTCATTCCAAGGAATCCTAGGATGGTGCTATGACTGACATATCCATTCATCAAGACATTGATGGTCTTCTTTCTAACTATTCATGCTAAGACACAATATTGCAAGGGTTAATGGTACATGTATCCCATATGATTATGGATTTTACTATACTTCTTGATCCTGCTTCCCAATATAGTTTTGATATATGTTCTCATCTAATGATGGTACTCCTTGGTCACTTTCAAGATTCCTCCACAATGATAGCCATCTAGGACACCAACTCCAACTCATTACGAAGACCCGATGAGTGAAGAGGCCTTAGTTCAAGGTCCATATCACAATCCCCTTCCTCTAGGTGGACATGTTGCTATAACTAAACCTATCCAGAAGTAGATAATTTCCGCAGACCTAGTTGGTGATTTTCATAGGCCTAGAGTTCTCTATGATTTCCACCACCAGAATCCAATGATGTTCCACAATGATCCAGATCATTAGGTAGTGGAGGACTGGAAAGAGTAAGTGGTATGTATCGTCAAGATTATTTGAATTCTGATAGATTTCGTGGTTGAAATTGTAGATAGATTCGTGAATAGAGAATATGGGAACTAGTGGAGACTTGTTACATAGATTCACAAGGAGTTGAAACTCCCATGGATATACATCTAGTTTCTAATCCACGAGGAGTACTATCACTCATTATTATGCACACTCCGGATCTTAGAGTTATTGGAGCTACAACAAAGAGGATGATAGTGGATGAGTAAACAAAAAGGTTTACATATTTTACCTGAAACTCCCTTATCATGATCTTTAAATACTACTATTAGGAATAAAATCTTGATCAGGGTATCCATAGAGATATCTAAGATAGTGTGGTTCCCTTGTGCATCCCCACCTATGTGGGGGTGTTAGAGAAAACATTTGTCATTCAGATATTTCATTCATAGGGATCCTAGATTGTTAGAGATAATAGTGTGTGCCACAAAGCTAAGTCATCTACAGTAGCAAGAAGTTTCTAGATTCTAGGATATTTTTGGAGGAGATTACCCCATGATTATGTTCAAGAACATAGTTAGGGGTTGCACAGAGGACAAGGGAAGCACAGAGAGGGGAGGTGATTTACCTGTGACGGGTGAGGTCACATTGTGTCAGACTTCCCGGCACAACATGATTAGAATAATAGGTTGATAACTGATAGAACATCATGGATATGGTATAACTCTAATAAGGAATCTTCCAGGAAAGGGAAGGGTGTTCCCCAGGGAGCCAGATATGGAAGAGTCGTAATAGGAGCTATGTGTGGTGGATGATGATCCTTCCACCACCACCACCAGGTGGCCGGGGCTGCGGGAAGCTGTAGACATCAGTGGTCAATGATTATGTGGTCCATTAGATGATATGGTATACTATATATTTATTTTATAATATTTCTACATCATTATTAGCCATAGGTACCACCCATTCATTTTTATCTATACTCTGAGTTTGAGATCTAGAGCTCCCAGTTGTGGAACTATCATAGAAGCTTCATCTTGAGGTTCCTATAGAGAGTTATTCTCCTATATCATTAATATTTTGACAGTGTGAGCTATCTTTTGGAAGAGAGAGGTTCATGTGGTACATTTTTGGGTATCCCGAAGGAAGCCTCTAATGTCATATTGGGTATGGATAGGTTGTGTATATTCCGATCCTAGATTGGAAATCATTGCAGAGAAATCAGACTGCTACATACTAATGGGATAAAAATTACCTTTTCAAGTGAGAGTGATTTACTTGCAGGGTGGTAGGGTTCTACAAGAAGTAGTTTTCAACCCATCACCCATCAATTATAATGTATAGGCCATGGTGCAGCAGACTCTTTATGAATTTTGGTTCCTTTAGTTGTGAAGGATTACATGGACATATTCTCAAAGGATAATCTGGGACTACCATCAACGTGGGATATGAAGTCTTGGATTGAATTACATCTTAATGACGTTGATATCTTTTATTACATATTAGATAGAATCTACAAATATCAGGAGCTATGGATACAATTGGAGGACCTTTCTGAGAAGTGTTTCATCAGACCTAGTGTATCCCCTTGGGTAGCTCTAGTTTTGTTGGTGAAAAAGGTGGACCTGAGTTTTTGGATTTTAATGGATTATCATTGCTTGAAGTTGGACCTGATATGGAACATGTAACCATTTATAGGGATTGATGACTTCTTTGAAAAGTTGTGAGGTGTGAGATGGTTCTCAAATATCGATGTCTAGTCTGTCTACCACTAGTTGAGGGTTCACGTGGTTGATATTCCAAGTATGGAATTATAATGTTGATATAGACACTATGATTTCATAGTGATTCCATTTAGTGTGACCCCCACCAGGTATATGGATTTGATGAAACATCTTTTCCTATAGTACATGGAATAGTTTTTGGTTGACTTAATCGATGACATACTCATATAATCCACATCATAGGAGGATCATACAAATAACTTGAGGAGGGTTCGTGATTTTCCTCAAGATCACAATCTTTATAGGAAACTCTCGAAGTGATATTTCTAGATTCACAAGGTTCACTTTATAGGGTATGTCATTTATGGGCATAATTTTTTCCTGGACCCAGAAAATATCAACAAATTGGTTTCATGGGAGCCACCCAAGAGCGTGTCAAACAAGAAAAACATTATTTTCTTGGAGGGGTACAACAAGTGGTTTATGGAATACTTCTCCCAAATTGTGGAACCTTTGAATGAACTAAACGGAATGACTATTCATTTACCTAGTCTGGCCAGTTTCATAGGGACTTTGAGTAGTTTAGGCTCTGTTTGATGAGTGATCTAGTGGTCAGACATCTAGATAAAGGTGTGTAATTTTTAGTGTATTGTGATGCCTTAGGAGTTGGGATCAGTTGTGTGTTGATGTAGTGATAAGAAGTTATTACATATGGGTTGAGGTAGTTGAGACCCCATGAGAAGAAATATGCGACCATGAACTAGATCTAGCAGTGACAATCTTTTACATGAATATGTAGAGGCACTACCTTCTAGGGGAGCACTTTGATGTTTACATAGACCACCAGAGCCATATGTACGTCTTCATGTTGAGAAACATAATCCTAGGACAATGAAAATTGTTGGAGTTACTGTAGGAGTATAAATTAAATATAGTCTATAATCTAAGAATGGGAAATTTTGTATAATATTAACTTTGTAGGAATTCTCAGACTCACTTATTGTAGGAAGCATTAGAGTAGTTCGCTTCCCTACAACCGACCCTTGTGGAGTATGAGTGCACAAATTTTCTGTAGTCGATGGTGTTAACTGTTTCACTTATTAAAATGTAAGAGTGTCCCATCTAGGATACATTTATTGTGAGGTCTTACATGATAAGATATCCATTTGAAACTCAACGGATATATATTCTGAAAGAGGGTATCATGTCATCCTTTTCCAAGGGAGGATAGTGGTTCCAGTCACATTGTGGGAGGAGGTGATGCTGGTGTTCCACACTTATCAGCTAGCTGTACATTCCAATGTGGGGATAATTTACATAGGACATCAATGAAAGTTTTTGTGGTTCTATGTGAGTTGAACTCTAGATAAATTCATCTCTTCGTTCCTAACATATTAGATGTTGAAAATTGAGCACCAAGTTCTAGTTGGTTTTCTATTTCCACTTTAGTTCCCAGAGTGGAAATGAGATAACATATCCATGGAATTTATCATAGAACATCCATGTCCAATTAAGGGACCTGATGTCATCTGGCAGATAGATTATTGACTCCCAATGTCAGAGAAATTAATTTTTATTAGGGAGAAGAGTTCAGTGGAAGGTTTGGGGAAATTTTATGTACGTGGGAGTTTTCAACTTAATGGGGTGTCGTCGATGATTGTCTCTGATCACGACGTGTGGTTTAAATCATGATTTTGTATATTCCTACAGGAGGAAATCAGAACCCAATTAAGGATCAACAAAACCATTCACCCCCATAATGATGGGAAAATGAAGTACACTATCCTGTCATTGGAGGATATGCTCAGGGATTTTATGTTAGACTTCAGATGGAGCGAAGAGGATAACCTGCCCTTTTAAGAGTGTGTGTACTACAGAAATTAACACTATAACATCAAAATTAAACATTTTGATGCCATATTAGTCAACATTATGTGACAAAGAGTTTAGTGATACATCTATTGTGTGACCATAATTGGTTCAGGTTATGATGGATAAAGTCCTAGTCATCTAAAAAAGGATGAGGACTATCCAGAGAAGATGGAAATATTACAATGATTTACACTATAGGCCTTTGTAGTACGAACATGGAGACAAAATTATCCAAATAGTCTCCCCATGATAAGGAGTGTGGATGTTCTACTAGGGTGGAAATTTATCTATAAGGTTCACTTGGAAATTCAATATTTTTCAGAGAATTGGGGAGGTTTTATACCACCTCTCCATATCCTTGCAACTAGAGAGGGTGAAAGACGTCTTCCATGTGTTGTAGTTGAAGTGATATGTGCATTACCATACTCACATCATTGACTAGGGAGATCTAGACATCGAGGATATATCCACCTTTACAGAGCACCTAGTGGAGATCAAGGATTGGCAGGACAAGACTCTACATAGACAAACCATTCATTTGGTCCACATGTTGTGGCAGTATGAGAATGTGTAGGAGAGTTCCTACGAGTCAGAGATCCAACTACCGACTCAATATCGAGATATTTTTGCAACGTTTTCTTATTTTGGGGATAAAGATATTAATGGATGGAAGGATATAAAGGTCTAGTGTTTTTCATTATATGAATTTTAGAATTTTTTATAAATATTAAGACAGTTAGGAACTAATATGACATGCGATTATGAGGTCAAGTGTTCCCATAATTAAATTTATGAAAATATTAAAAATATTTTATATTAAGCACATGTAACATCTTAATGAAAATAGGACAACTCTTCCACTGAATCAAGGATTAGAAAACTGAAACATTGGTTGTTTCTGAAATGTAGTCTAACCCTATTCCTGAAACAAATTGTTTTGGCATGGGGCATTTAGCCTCTTTTCTCATTGGAGGTATGATAATGGAATTAATTAATTATTAAATTAATTAATTAACTTATTTTAGCGTAGTAGATAATGCTATAAGAATATATCCAGGATAATTTCTCCAAGGTTACCTGTATAAACCCTGGGAGAAATCTACAACTCTTCCTCCCTCCTGTATTGGTGAATCCCATCAAACAATTACGGAACTCAGGATTAGATCAGACCTGAACAAAATAAACACAACAACTTCTCTTAATTGTTAGAAGATATGTTATTCATAAAAAAATACAAAATTGTGTTAGTAATGATCACTTTGGTAATTTACACCTTTTTTACTAAATTATTGAGTACATTGATCATAGTACTTCGATTTTTACCTTTTTCAACCATCACATGAACCCATCTTAAAAAATTATATATTTTTGATTGCTTTCTAACTCTAGGATTCCCATTCATGATAAATTGGACAAGAACACTTGGAATCGATCATTTGACATTTTTTATCATGGTTTTACCCCTTTTTTACTTCATGTTTGTAACTGATTGGACCATAAGGCCCCGATTCGATAATTATCTGGTGGTATTGAGTATGATGGAACCCTCGTAACCAATAATGATTGGAAAAACCATCATAGATCAAACAACCAGGCCTAGATATGGAAATATTTTGAGGTATTAGTTTTTCTATTGTTTTGAGATCAAAGGATCAATTTTGGGGGGAACAACGACATGCAGTTCATGCAAAGAACCTTCAACATCGAACGTAGGCCCTTTTCTGATGGGTGACATATGGAATCCACAACCTGTGGGGAGATCTGTAAGTTTAAGATGGATTCAAGTTGGGATATATGGACGTTTGGATATATTCGAGGAGAGACGATCAGATCCATAAATCCAAAGAAAAACCCAACTACGCATAATGTTCGTGGATGAACACACAACATGTAGACCTTTAGTGATAGTAGATAGGGTTCCAGTATCGTATACGGATGAAACAAT
This sequence comes from Viscum album, assembly GCA_963277665.1. NCBI lineage: Eukaryota > Viridiplantae > Streptophyta > Magnoliopsida > Santalales > Viscaceae > Viscum > Viscum album. The sequence continues at coordinate 1,371,061,884 of OY728162.1, read as the reverse complement.
GTGTACATCTACATGATTCCATATATTTATTTCTATATGTGAGTGAGCCATGTGATTTAATAGGGGGCTTAGAATGTTCCATTTTCCAAGTACATGGACACAACTAGATCACATGGGAGGTACCCCATGTGTATTGACACTTGGTCTAATCTATAACGGCTCAGAACCTCCTGGTAAATTACCTTTCCAAATTCTAAGGGTTGGGGTGTCCTGGACATAGGATCACTCCCACCCATATGTTTCATAGATCATCTTCACAAATTAGCTTCACATATCAGCTTCACAGATCAACTTCACATATCAGCTTCACAGATCAGCTTTACTGATCAACTTTAGGGATTAGCTTCAAAGATCAGCTTCACTAATCAAATTCAGTGATAAGCTTCATAGATCATTTTCACATATCAGTTTCACCAAATCGTTTTCACAGGTCGGTTTCACCCAATTGGCTTCATGGATCAGTTTCACAAAATCGATTTCAATGATGGGTTTCACCAAATCAGTTTCACAGTTCGGTTTCACCAAATTGATTTCAAAGATCAGTTTCACAAAATTGGTTTCATAGATCGGTTTCACTAAATTGGTTTCACAGATTGGTTTCACCAAATCTGTTTCACAAATCGGTTTCAACTAATCGGTTTCACAGAACGGTTTCAACAAATTCATTTCACAGATGGGTTTCACCAAATCTGTTTCACATATCAGTTTCATAAAATAAGTTTCATAGATTGGTTTCACAAAATCGGTTTCATAGATCGGTTTCACCAAATCAGTTTTAGAGATCGGTTTCACCAAATCGGTTTCACAGATCGGTTTCCCCAAATCTGTTTCACAGATCGGTTTCACCCAATGAGTTTCACATATTGGTTTCACCAAATCCACTTTAGAGATTGGTTTCACCCAATTTGTTACACCAAATTGGTTTCATAGATTGGTTTCACCAAATCAGTTTCACATATCAATTTCACCAAATTGGTTTCACATATGAGTTTCACCAAATCGGTTTCACAGATCCGTTTCACCAAATCGGTTTCATAGATCGGTTTCACTAAATCAGTTTCACATATCAACTTCACAAGATCCTCTTCACGGGATCAGCTTCACCCAATCAGCTTCACCGGTCAGCTTCATTGGATCAACTTCACGGGATCAACTTCACCAAATCATCTCCACTGATTGGTTTCACCTATGAGTCTCAAAAATCATCCATAGAGGGGTGTTGTGGTTTCCTTCCCCATTTTTCATGTAATGCAACTTTTAAGTCTATTAACATTTTTAAAGTAGTTCTAAGCCATTTTTAGTGCCATAAAAAATGTTTTAAATCCTTTAGGAGTGGGGAGACCCTCAATGGAACTGTTTCCCTCTCTTTAAATGAAATCCTTTAACACACAACTGTTTTTTTCACCCATCCGATGAGAATTATTTAAATAATAAATAATTAAATCATGTGTAACTGTTTAACTGCAAGGTGAAACCACGAACTGTTTTTAAAGCTATTTTTTGTATCCCGTAACTCTAAGATATCTCCCTTTTTAATGCACTAGAATTATTTCTTTCTTCTTCTTGGCTGGTTTATTTCATTCCTTGGTGAATTTGGAGTCCCCTTTCCCGAGGCTTGTGGTGTACCTATGACAAAGCCTTTCCAGTTCATTCTTGGATTCCTCTATGTTCATCCCCTACAAGTCATGCATCCCCAGTTGTTGGCGTGAGGAAAAAAACTTCAATCGTTGATCATCCAAGTAGGGTTATTTATCTCTCTTTAATATGTATCATGCGGGGTGGGTATGAAAATGATTCTTAGGGGGATGGATGAAACCAAACCATAAAGATGATAACAAATGGATTTAAAAAAAATTAAGGGGTGTGTTTGATAATTCTTCTTTACTCATTTCTCTATACCTATATGTTGTGAATTGAATGGGATTCTGTCCACTGAAAATCGTGGACTTTGGTGGTCCTTTCTTGTGCAATAATGAACCTATGTTTTTCTTGATAATTATGTGATTGAATGGATGTAACATGGAAAAAATTATATCACGTAAACTCGGTTTATTAAATGGATTCCCAATGAATAAGAATCTTTGTTTGATCATCCCGATTAACCAAATAGAAAAACAAATCTAAATGAATGGAATATTCAAATTTGAAAACTCTCTTTCTATGTTCTGGTGATGTTTATAGTTGATTCTCGTGAGGTGATGTGTATGGGGATGGGAGCCTCTGTTTTTTTGTACTTATTGGGGCTTGGTTTGGTTCTAGTACTTTGAGGGACCTCATGGATCCATTTTGTTGTTGTGACTTTACAAGAGAACCAGGTGTGAATGCTTAAATTATTGTTTGGATGTTTTTCCTTCATTGGCTTGTGGCTATACCTGTTAGTTTCCTAGAAGTGAAGAACTAATCTAAATGGAGTCACTCGAATATGAAAACTAGAATGGGTTAAATGCGGATTTGACTTCCTGGATTGATTTGTGACAGGTTTGTGGCTAGGGTGCTTCATATGAATGAATAGTAACTAGGATGTTTGTATGTGGGATTGTTTTGGAACCCCTATGCTGGGATGAGTGATTGTTACCTATAGGTATAATTTTGGTTTTATGTTCTTTATTCACACGCCACATAAGTTGATCACTTTATGATGAACACCACCATTTCACGGGGGAGGGTGCTTTTCCCAACACGCCTATGAATGGATGATAATTATCTCCTTTTCAGCTCCTTTTCCTGAGTATTCCATGACTATTCAGGTAGGATGTGACAGCATGAAGTCCATTATAGCCCAAGATTCCTTGATCAGGGTACTTTGTGGTAGTTTTCCCATGTGTGTGCGGACAAGTTGTTTCCCAAGACTCTTCGGGATGAGGCCCAGGTGTCTTCGGGCACAACGGTAGTTGTTCTGTCCATGGTGTCTACGGGTGTGGTTACGTTTGGTTGTTGTGGTGTAGGTGTATGTAGGCGGGATGTGTTGATGCTATAGCCCAGGTGTGTGAGGGCGGGGTATGGCAGTGGGACTACAGTGAGAATGGCGGGGGAGGTCTGACCCGTAAGATGTCTTCAATAACCAGTGGGAAATTGGTGTGGGGTACCAAAACATTGATGTGTTTTATTATTACATTAATTGAATTGTGTTATTTGGGGAGTGTTCCTTGGTTATTTTCGGGTGGATAGTTTCTTTTTTAGGTTCTTGGGTTATCATTTTTTTCACGGGACATTAGTATGCCTCCCCACTTGCACATGATAGCTTTTGTTTTTCCCTAATGAGTATACCTATATACTCACCCTACATATATAAAACTACTTTCAGATTTCCAGGAGGACTTTGAGGACCGTTCTGAACCCTACTAGTTTGGACTTTGAGGTAGATTCTATTGTGAATTTTCTTTTCTTCGGTACATTCCATTGGAGTATTCTTGTATTTTGTAGCACTTACATTTGGAACACGCATATGGGAATGGTTTTTTTGGTTTCACTTCTACCCCTAGTTTTGGTGTTGTTTGGGATTTACTATCTTATCTACCGATCCTACTAAATAAAAAGGGTAATGCCTTCCATTTTGTGTGTGATTATCTACCATTGGTTCTATTCACCACTCCAGGACCTATTGAAGGTTGGTTTTGGGGGTCAGTATCTCTCCATCAATATAAGGAAGGAAATGTCTGGAAATCCACTATCCCTTCCCTCACATTGGTGAAGGCGGGTCATTACAGAATGGTATTAAAGGAGAGGGTTGAGAGGTAGGATGGAGCTCTAGGTTAGGAATATTGAGATTTCATGGGATGGAAGGGAAATAATTTTAGGAAATCTTGGGGCGTGAAATAGGCCAGGAAAGACTGAATAGGACACGAGATTTTAGGGCCCCCATGATTCGATCCAAGGACTATGGACCTACCAAAAGACCAGTTGAGGCTACACTAATTGCATGGTAGAGACACTAGGAATGGTACATGCATCATAATTATTTCTGTTCTTATGTGTTCAGGGTGTTCTGAGAATTTAAATTAATAAATAATAAGTATAAGCAGAAAATTTAAGGAAATATTTAACACTACTTGGGATTAGTTTTTCCTTGTTTACTTTGAAGATATGTCACCTAGATGGAAACCACATTTAGTGCAGGAGATTTAGGCCTAGGAGGATATTTTAGATGATCAGTAGAGGGTTGGTCGAGAGGAGGAGGAAGACTAGTGGAAGAGAACGCTTCGTGCCTTTCAGTGACAGAGCCTTGGAAAGTACAAGGGTAGGGTCTCAGACTCGAAGACAGATAGTTGGCTCGGGGAGTTGGTGATATCTTTCTACTTCATCTCGGCACCGACAGAGTACTGGGTTCCTCTGTCTGTAATCCAGATGTGTCTAGTGGGGCGTTAGTGGTTGACTCTCTATCTTGGGGAGAAGAGGGAGGCTGATGTTTTTTAGACTGAATTTGATATGTAATTCTAGGCAGACTTCCTCTCTTCCACGATGATGGAGGAAAAGACTTTGGAGCTACACTACCTTCAGCAAGGGAGCATGTCAGTAAGGGAGAATGGAATCAAATTCAAGGATCTCCTTCATTTTTCTCTGGACATTTTTCCGGATGAGGAGTCCCAGGCGAGATGTTTAGAGGAGGCACTCCAACCTTCTCTTTAGTATGTTGTTACTCCCTTCAACCTACCGATGTACGTGGAGGTCCAGAAGAAGGTTGAAGTGGTAGGAAGGATGCACATGCTGGGAGGTGTTCCGCGATAGGGGATCCAGTTAGGCTCGTCAAAGGGGAAGGTTATCCGCAACAGACCTCCAGCGTCCGGGCCTTCTTGGTTTCGATCTGTGGGGAGCAGGCCCCAGCAGTTCCAGTTTCGATCTCCTGGTTCTTGGCCTTTACTTATGGGCCCAAGACTGAGGTACTTCATCTGCAAGAGTCGTGGGTTTCTATGAAATTAGTGAATGGATAGAGTGTAGTACAGTGGAGGTGGGCAAAATCTGCGCCCACCTCAGCAACTACAGTTTCTAGGTATGCCCATTCAGTTGCAACCGTAGGGACAGGGAGCTCCCGCTCCTCTAAGAGAAAACGTGGAAAGAGGAGGTGAACCCCAGGGTGCTCTTCATGAACCTCGAAAACGGTGTTCTCGGGGAGGTGGCCGATAGCCGAGTGGCAGAGGAGCTGGGTGTGGGCAGTTGCATGCTATAGAGGCAGTAGATCCAGCATGTACGGAAGTCGTTTGAATTATGATCAGCTTATTTACCACTCTTACTTGTGCCTTGTTTGATTCAGGAGCTTAACACTACTTGTTTACACTTGGTATATCCCATTACTTGGGCCTAGACAGAGAGAAACTCTCCAGACCCTTGGTTCTATGTACGCCAGTTGGGGGTCATACCAGCCAATTTGATGTTTGTTGAGAATGAAAACTGATGTTAGGGCTGCATCAGTCTAGTGGGGATCTCCTTCTGCTGCAAATCCTGCCATACGATGTCATCCTAGGCATCTACTGGTTGTTTTTGTAGCATGTCATTATCGACAACTTCTGAAGAAGAGTTATGTTATCTGATGAGGATATCAAACATGTGGATTTTTTTGGTGAACAGAGTTTACAAGTGGGGAGATTGTGTGTGAAGCCTCTTTTTTCTAAGTTAGCTGAGCTTTTAGTAGAATCAGAGTATGTGGAAATGATGGATTTTTGAGAGTTTTTAGAGAGTTCATGGAATTTTTTTCAGAGGATGTTGTGACTCTACACCCTCGACGTGACATTGAGTTTGGTTTATACTTACAACCTAGTGCCTGTCTAATTTCCATGGATCCTTATCAGATTGTGCGTTCTGAGTTTTGGGAGTTACAGATTCAGATTGACGATCTGATGAAGAAGGGTTTTTTCCTACCTAGCATGTCACCATGGGGTGCTCTGGTCTTGTTCATGAAGAAGGAAAATGGTGGTCTCAGGCTGTGCATAGACTACTGGAGACTGAATTAGGTAATGATCAAGAACTGCTACCCTCTCTCGAGGATATGTGATCTCTTTGACCAGTTGAGGGGACCTGGTTATTTCGCTAGGATCAATATGTGGTCTAGGTATCACCAGTTAAGGTTGAAAGAAATTTAATAATGAAGACTGCTTCCATGTGCATGTATGGGAACTTTGAGTTTATAGTCATGTCGTTCGGTGTTATGAATGCACCTGCTATGTTCATGGGGCTCATGAACCTTTTTTTCCACGAGTTTCTAGACAGGTTTGTCATTGTGTCCGTCGATGACATTTTTATCTACTCTCGATCAGTTGAGGAACATATTAAGCACCTCAGGATGGTCTTGGAAATCCATTAACATCACCTTCTATATGGGAAATTGTCCAAGTGTAAGTTCATGACATGAGAAGTGCATTTCCGTGGACACATGGTGTATTAGTAAGGGGTTGAGGTTGTTTTTCAATGGTTGAAGCGGTTTTTTCTGTGCAGCACGCAATAATGTGATTGAGGATCACAATTTTCTAGGTTTGGTGGGCTATTATTAGAGGTTCGTACCTGACTTCTCTCATGTTGCAGCTTCCTTGACAGCTCTGACATGAAAGGACCAGACCTTCGTATAGAGTGAGTAGTGTCGGGCAGTGTTCAGATATCTAAAGGAAAGGTTGGTCAGCGCTCCAGTGCCTAGGTTACTAGTGTAAGGGGTGTTGTATGAGGTAATTTATCATTCTTCTAGACTTGACCTTGGGTATTTTCTGATGTAGTAGCAGGGAGTTATATCTTAATGGTCTAGGCAGTTACATCATCATTAACATAACTATGCCCCCATGAACTAGAGCTTGTAGTGGTAGTGTTCGCATTCATGTTTTGGTAGCATTACCTCATCGGGAGAACTTTGTGGTATTCATGGATCACAAGAGTTTGAGGCATATCATTACCCAGCAGGACCTGAAATTTCGACAATGAAGGTGGGTGGAGTTTCTTCAGGACCACAACATCGAGAACTCTTACACTGAAGGCATGGGCAATGTCTTGGCTGATGCCTTGAGCAGGATGTCATGGAGGGAAGCTGTTCAGAAATCTATGGATGCTTGGAAGGAAATGGGGGAGTTAGCTTCCCTACAGCAAGATGCAAGGGTGGATGGTGGAATATGTTGCCTGTTTCAGATGACAGTGCAGTCCTCTCTGTTGTGGAAGGTGGAGGAGTCATAGTGGGGAGACATAGAGAGTGAAGTGATGCATGATCGGGTTAACCAAGGGAATGCTTTGGAAGGGTGGTTAGAGGATGGTCTGAATCAGATGCTTTTCTGAGTGAAGTTGTTTGTCCCAGAGGTGATGTACAAGGGTGTTCTCTATGAGTTCTACAACTCAATCATATCCGTACACCCTGAAGTTTCCAAGATGTATCGAGGCCTGGGGGAACGATTTTGGTGGCTCGGGGTGAAATGGGATGTGACAGAGTTCGTGGAAAGGTGCCTGGTGTGTCAGCAGGTGAAGGATGAACACCGCATACCAGGTGGTTTGTTGCACCCTTTAGATATCCCCGAGTGGAAGTGGGATAGAATGTCGATGGATTTCATCATAGGAAAAACCAGTGTTCAAGGAGACTATGATGATATATGGGTAGTGGAAGACCGGTTGATGAAATCAGCTCACTTCCTAGCGATCAATGAGTCAAGTGTGGTGGATTCCATAGAATATAGATACATGGATGATGTAGTGCAGTTTCAGGGAGTTATGAGGTCCGTAGTCTCAGATAGGGATGCATGGTTTACTACACGAGTCTGGAGGGGATTAAAAGCATGCTTTTAGAACCCAAATACATCTTAACACTGCTTTCTACACCCAGAAAGATGGACAGATAGAGAAAACCACCCATACATTGAAGGATATTCTATTGGAATGTGTTTTGGACTTTAGGGGACCATGGAAATGAAATTTTACCTTAGTATAATTTTCCTACAATAATAGTTATCACTCTACTATTGGAATGGCACAGTTTTAAGCCTTGTACGGCAGGCTGTTTCGTTCGCATGTGTGATGGACCGAGGTTGGAGAGGTAGGTGTTATTAGCCTAGAGGTAGTGCAGATCACAACAGAGAAGGTCCAGCTTGTGCGTGAGAGGATGAAGGCAGCCCAGGACCGGAAGAAGTTTAATGTTAGTCTTAGGAGGAGGCACTTGGAGTTTGAGGCTGGAGACCATGTGTTCTTGAAGGTTTCTACTCGATGTGGGCAGTGAAGGTTCATCTTGGGGAGAAATATATCTATTAGGTTCATTGGAAATTTTGAAGTGTTGGGTGGGTTGGTGAGGTGGAATATCAGCTAGCATTGCCACCTCTGTTGGAAAGGATCCAAGATGTTTTCCATGTCTCCTTTCTTCATTGATATTTACACGATGACTCCCATGTAATTGAATGGGGGAGAGTTGGATATATGGGATGATGCTATGTTCGTGGAGCGACTAGTGAGGATCGAGGATCGAATGGAGAAAGTGCTTCGTGGATGAACCATCCCTTTGGCTCGTGTGTTGTGGAGGCACGGTGGCCTCCAGGAGAGTACTTGGGAGTGAGAAGCTCAAATGTGTGCCTAGTACCCAAATCTGTTTTGACTTTCAATTCTGGGAATTCCTTGTAGTTATTGTTTTTGTGACCGTCTTTGATGTAAGGATGACCTTGTTGGTTTACGAACTATTTTGTTTCCTTACCATGTGAATTTTGATGAAATGTACTGATATGTGGGAAGGGAGGACCTGAACCCTAATCAAGATGCATTATGGGGGATGCGATTAAACTCGTGCGGGCGAGTCAGTGCTGCCCAAATCGGATAGTATCATGTCATGGAGAAAATAACTCCCTGATCCGTGTGTCAGGAAAATGTGATCCTTGGTATTTGTATGGCTGTTTGGGGTGGTTTGCCCCTGAGAGTTATCTTCTGGAGGGGTTTTTTGGGTTACTCTTGTATTCTCGAGGGTGAGAATAAATTTTGAGAGTTATCTAATGTAATGGCTTAGACCTTCTTGGTCTATTTCCTTTCCAAATTCTAAGGGTCTGAGTGTCTTGGAATCATGATCACTCCCACCAATCTGTTTTATAGATCGGTTTCACTGATCAGCTTCACAGATCAACTTCATAGATCATTTTCACATATCAGATTTGCTGATCGACTTTACAAATCAGATTCACTGATTAACATCACATATTAGCTTCACAGATCAACTTCACATATCAGTTTCACAGATTGGTTTAACCAAATCAGTTTCATAGATCAATTTCACCCAATTAGTTTCACAGATCGGTTTCACTCGATCGGTTTCACATATCGGTTTCACCATATCGGTTTCAGATATCAGTTTCAACAAATCATTTTCACAGATCAGTTTCAACAAATTGGTTTCACATATCAGTTTCACCAAATCAGTTTCACAGATTGGTTTCACCAAATCTGTTTCAGAGATTGGTTTCACCAAATCTATTTCACAGATCAGTTTCACCAAATCTGTTTCATAGATCCGTTTCATCAAATCGGTTTCACAGATCAGTTTCACAAAATCGGTTTCACAGATTGGTTTCACCAAATCAGTTTCACATATCAATTTCACCAAATCGGTTTTAGAGATTGGTGTTACCAAATCGGTTCCACAAATCCATTTCACCAAATAGGTTTCACAGATCGGTTTCACCAAATCGATTTCACAGATTGGTTTCACTAAATCGGTTTCACAGATCGATTTCACAAAATCGTTTTCATAGATGGGTTTCACCAAATCGATTTCACATATCATTATCACACAATCGGTTTCACCAAATCGGTTTCAGAGATCGGTTTCCCCAAATCAGTTTCACATATTAGTTTCACCAAATCAGTTTCAGAGATCAGTTTCACCAAATTGGTTTCACCAAATCGTTTTCATAGATCAGTTTCACCAAATCGGTATCAAATACCAGTTTCACCAAATCATATTCAAAGATCGGTTTCACCAAATCCGTTTCACAGATTGGATTCACCAAATCCATTTCACATATCTGTTTCACCAAATCGGTTCCGCAGATCGGTTTCACCATATCATTTTCACGGACTGGTTATACAAAATCGGTTTCATAGATCTCATTCACCAAATCGGTTTCCTAGATCAAATTCACGAGATCAGCTTCAAAGGACCAGCTTCACCCAATCATCTTCACTACTCAGCTTCATGGGATCAGCTTCACGGGACCAACATCACCCAATCAGCTCCACCTATTGGTTTCATATATGAGTCTCACAAATCCTCCATAGAGTGGTGTTAGGGTTTCCTTCCCCATTCTTCCCTTAACACCACTTTTAGGTCTTGTAACCTTTTTAAAGTGGTTCAAAGCCATTTTAGCTTTATAAACAACGTTTAAAATCCCCTATGAGTGGAAAGACACTCATTGGACCCATTTTCCTCTCATTAAATGAAATCCTTTAACGAACATCTATTTTGACCACACATAGGATGAAAATTATTTAAATAATAATTAATTCCATCGTGTTGAACTGTCTAACCATGAGGTGATTCCACGATTTGTATTTAAAGCTGTTCAAGATTTTCATATCCTGTAACTCCAAGATCTCTCACTTTATATCACACTAGAATTCTTTCTTTCTTCATCGTGGCAGGATTATTTCATTCATTGGTGTGTTTGTAGTCCCCTTTAACAAGGATAGTGGTGTGCCTGTGCTGAATCCTTTCATGCTCATTCTTGAAGTTGTATGAGTTTCTCCCCTACAAGTTGTGCATCCCAAGTTATTGGTGAGAGGATAAAAACATCGGTCATTGATCATCCAAGTAGGTTTTTTGTCTCTCTTTACTGTGTACCATTCGAGGTGGGTATGAAAATGATTCCTATGGGGATGGATGAAACAAAACCCTAACAAAGATAATAAATGGATTTAAAAGAATAAAGGGGTGTGATTGGTAATGCTGTTGTACTCCTTTATCTGTTCCTATATGTTGTGAATTGAATGGGATTATGTACACTAAAAATCATGGCCATTGATGGTCCTTTCTTGTCCATAAATGAATCTCTATTTTTCTGGATAAATATGTGATTGAATGTCTATAACATTGTTACTATTATATCCCCTCAATTCGATTGTTTAAATGGATTCCCAATGAATTATAATCCTTGTGTGATCACCCCAGTTAACCAAGCCAAAAATGGATCTAAATGAATGTCATATTCAAAATTGAAAACTACCTCGCTCTTTTATGGTGATGTTTATGGTTGATGCTTGTGAGGTGACGTGGTTGGGGATGTGATCCTCTCTTGTTGTGCAGTTGTTGTGGATTTTTTTGGTTCTGTTACTTTGAGGGATCTCACGGATCCCTTTGGTTTTTGTGACTTTACAAGAGAACTGGGTGTGAATGATTAAATTATTGTTTATCTATTTTTTATTTTTTGGCTTGGGGCTATACCTGTTAGTTGACCAGTAGTGAAGAACTTATAAAAATTAATTCTCTCGATTTTGAAAACAAGATTGGGTTAAATAAGGATTTCATTTCCAGGAATGATTTGTGAAATGTTTGTGGCTGGGGTGCTTCTTATGAATGAATAGTAATGACTGTGTTTGTATATGGGATGGTTTTGGAACCCCTAGGAAGGTATGAGTGCTTGTTATATATAGGTATAATTTAGTTTTTATGTTTTTTATTCGCACCCCACCAAAGTTGAGCATTTCGTGCCAAGCACCCCCATTTCACAGGGGAGGGTGTTTTTCCCAACCTTCTATGAGTGGATGGTTATTAACTCATTTTCTTCTCCTTTTCCCGAGTATCCCAAGATTCTTCAAGTAGGATGTGATGGCCTGAGGCCCATTATAGCCTTAAATTCTCCAGGTAGGGTACTTTTTTGTAGTTGCCCCATGTGTGTGCAGGCAGGTTGTTTCCCAAGTATCTTCAGGATGAGGCCCAGGTGTCTTCGGTCATACTGTTAGTTGTTTTGGACTAGGAGTATGTGGGTGTGGTTACATTTGGTTGTTTTTTCCTAGGTTTATGTGAGTATGATGTGTGGTTGTGGTAGCCCTGGTGTGTGTGGGTGGGGTATGATAGTGGGACTACGGTGAGAATGGCGGGGGAGGTCTGATGCGTAAGATGTCTTCAATAACCAGTGGGAAAGTGGTGCGGGGTGCCCAAACATTGATGTGTTTTATTATTACTTTACTTGACATGTGTTATTTGAGTAGTGTTCCTTGGTGAAGTTTGGGTGGATAGTTTCCTTGTTAGGTTCTTTGGTTATATTCTTTTTGACAATACATTAGTATACCTCCCCACTTGTGCAGGAGAGATTTTGTTTTCCCCTACGGAGTATACCTGTATACCCACCATACGTGTATAAATTTTTTTTCGTGTTTCCAGGAGGAATTAAAGGACCTTGTCGGACCCTCTAGTTTGGAAGTTGGGGCAATTGTTGTTTCCATTTTTTTTCTTTGGTACATTCCTTTGTAGTTTTCTTGTACATTATAACACTTACATTTGGCACATGCATATGGGAATGGTTTGTTATGGATTTACCTCTACCCCATATTTGGTGTTTTTTGGGATTTAATATATTATCTCCCAATCCTACTAATTAAAAAGGGAAATTCCTTCCATTTTGTGTGGGATTCTATACCCTTGGTGCTAGTCTCCACTCCGGGATCTATTCAAGGTGGGTTTCGGGGGTCATTATCTCTCCATCAACTTGAAGAAGGAAGGGTCTGTAAATCCATTGTCTCTTCCCTCAGATTAGTGAAGTCAGATCATGACATAATAAATTTCATTGATACAATGTCTGGTACTTTGATATGACCTATCAAGATGCGGCCCTAGTCCTAATTAGTCTACAAACAGAGTGTAGTTCAACTACACGACTTGTATCGGTACACGGATTGGGTTTCATGTACTAACCAGGGTCATGACCACGTAGTTAAGCAGGATAACAAGCCATGTGGATCCCCTCACACACCATGTACCCCCTTAACCCTTTTTTAGGAAACCATAGTCATTTTTACATCCTTCATTTGAACTCGGATTTCAGCCCGTAAGTAGGCTATCCCGAGTTTAGTTCCATGTAGACCATGAAGGATCCCTCACTTGTGGTTTTTGAGATATGATGTAAAATTATCCTTCCACAGTTCTTACTTAGGTGAAACATGATGATGGTAGTGATCACATAATATCACAAGATACCTTATGAGTGGAACCATCCTGTGTTTCATGGCTTAGGTCCACGATGAATTAGAGTGTCACCCTCCCGCCAGTCTATTAAGGGGTCCTAGACCTTTCGAGTGGAACCCTCATATGAGGAATGACATGGGTCCATGATGATGTAGAGTAGCACCCTCCAACCAAGTTGGGCATGAGAACTCATCTTTCTGAGTGGTACCCTCCTGCGGTATCAGGGCATGGGTCCTCAATGACTGACAGTGGGATCCTCCAACCAGGATGGGCATGGGTCCTCGACCATCAGAATGTAAATCTCCTTTTATAGTAGTGCATTGGTCCACTATTTCGAGTTTGTGACCACTAAAATTTGCAGCACAATGGTGAGGCGTGGTTAGATTTATATGGTTACCTTCTTGGTAGATGCATGAGATTATGGGCATAATTGATGGAATTTTGGAACTATTAGATACTCTTATTCTTGGCTTGTGATGTGGTATAGAGATACCATTAATATCTCATTTGGTATTATTTTGAATGATAATATATATATCTATACCTCTATATCCACACCTTTGATTTGGATACTATTCTTCCAATAGAGGTGAAGACGTGTGAGGTATTCCATGTTCTTTGCATTTTAATCTTTTCATTGTTGGATGAGTCTAATATCCTCCTATAGGTGGCAATGAATTAATGGGTAGTTCATATTCTCCCAATTTTTATACCCTTGTTCTTTGATGATATTTCTTTCACTCTTTGTTGGGTTGAGTTGTTCTCTTAGACTATATCTTTCATCTAATATCTTTCCATTTATATTGTATCTCTTACTACTCTCCCCTTTATGTTTTCTGGTTTCCTAAATACTATGTATATAATCACCCATAAATCAGATTTTCCTTCACGTGTCTTGTCTCATTCAGATGAAGGATATGTCAATCATCACTATAAATGAGCATAGGGATACCGAGTTCTTGGACCAAGTATTGTGTCGTAGCATCGTATTTAGAATTTGGGATCTCTTTGATCTATTTATATTTCCTGTTCTGTAAGTTTGGGGAATATTTATAGTTGGGTGTGTATTTTTCCCCTTTACATTTTAGTTTACACTACCCTACATTTATACTTTATAGAGGTTTATATGTTCTTGGTTTACTTTATAGAAGTGTTTCATATTTTACTCTTTCCTTATTATCTTTTTCATTGATATGGTTGTGTGTGTTCATACAGAACATAGGAAAATTTCTCCCCAAGTTAGTTATTCTTATAGTGTTTGTCACTACCCCCTATCCAATGGAGGTAGGATTGGGGTAGTTGTGGATCATACCATCGATTGGGTATGGTAATGACGAGATCACTGAATATACCTCAATGTTTCTATTATATCAATAAGTGAAGTATAAAAAAAGAAAAAAAAAGAGTATGATAAAACCATTACACATACCTACATAGAAATGGGGAAACAACCCAATGGACATTGTCAATGGTTTTTTGATGAGATCTAGAGAAAATAATGATACATGGGTTGTTGTGTATTTTCATACAAATACTGATCACTTTATAATAATTTGAGAGGAATTATCACTCAATAATCTTCTATATATATACCATAGATATGTGTTAAGGCCACATAAAGTACCATTATTTATTAAATCCAATTGGGATGTTAGATTTACCTCCATGTTATGGAAGACTCTCTAACATGATCTAATCACTGAGGAAAATTTCAATATGACTTATCAACATAAATTGGATGGCCAATCTAAGAGGAATATTCTTACATTAGAAGGCATTTTAATAACATGCTGTAAAGACTTTAAAGGAGGATGAGAACAAAATCATCTTCTATTTGAGTTCTCTTACAACAACAGTTTACATTCAACCATCCAAATGGCTCCATATAAATGCCTTTATGGGATGATATAATGAAAGCCCACATGATAGGATGAAGTCATCGAATGTAAATTTTTTAGAATTGAAATGGTTGAGGAAATGTTAGAAAAGGTGAAAATAATTCATTAAAACATCATGGATATCCAATGTAGATAGAAGAGATATACATATAATCATCGATGGGACCTGGAGTCTGAGGTTGGAGACATGATAATCCTTTTTTATATCTATATGAAATGGATTAATGTGATTTGGGAAGAAGGGAATTTTAATTCCAATGTACATTATCCCCTTTGAGATTCTTGAATTCATTAGAGATGTGTCCTATCAACTAGAACATCTACCAAATATGTCCCAAGTACATGATGTATTCCACATTTACCTCTTGATAAAGTACACACCATAACCCTAACATGTACTGAATTTAGAGGTGGTGTATCTGGAAAATGATCTCTATTTCGAGGGGAATTTGTGAAGATTTAGTAATGTAGATATAATGTTCTATGAAACCAGAAAACAATCATGGTCAAAGTATTATAAAGTAATGATAAATATGAATAAGTGACATGGGACTCAGAGTAATTGATAAAGGATAAGTACCATCACTTATTTTCAACATAGTATATAAAATTAAATTTTGAAGGAGAAATTTCATAAGGGGGAATAATGTAATGGCCTAAAATTTTTATCAATAGAAATTCCCTTCTTTAAATTATGTTATATATTATAATTCTCATAAATCATATAAAAAAACCAATAAAGTATTATTCTAATAATTTAATAATGATGAATTATTCATAAACTAAACCCATAAAAATTCCAAATATTACAATAGAGTAATAAAGAGAAAATAAGAGAATAAAAATGGGAAAAGTTGGATCTACTCGATCCACCAAAATTTATTTAGTCATGAAGAAAAAATTAGAAATAAAACATAATGTCAATAATATAAAATTAATTTTTATGATTAGCATATAATTAATATTGAGAGAACATAAGAGTGAATGGATAATTAATGGGATAATAGGTATTTATAAGATGTAGTTAACCCATATGACCAATATAAATTTTACTATTGGAAAAGTAACCAGACCATTGAAATAGTAATCTAACCATTAGGAATTCTAATATAATTATTAGAATAGTGAACTCACATAAAGAAATATAAAATAATATTTATTTATCTTATAAAATAAAAATATGAAAAATTTATTTCATGGAATAAGAAAATAAATGATTCAAAAATGATACATTAAGTATTAGTTTTTTGTAAAATAGAAAGGCTTACTTTTCAATTTTATAATAAATATTATTATTTCAAATAATATTAATTTCCATATAATTTATACATTAATTAATATTATGTTTTATTTTTTTTATCAGAAAATTTTATGAGATGATAATTAATTTTCAAATGGTTATGAAATCGATTTTAATATTAAAATCAGTTTCCTTCAAATAAATAAGAATTTTATTTAAGAATTAGATATATCATATTTAGAAAATTATTTTCAAAAAAAGGATACCATTTTTGAAATCTACATATCAAAAAATGGTTAGGGTGATTTTTTGTGGAATTTTCTAAAATAATTAAATTTTTTGTGAATAGTGAAATATAATAATTTACAATACATAACATTATGAATGGAAATACGTGAATTTTTGAGTAATGGATAGTGTGATAATCCATTATTTCAAAATCAACTAAAATAGTAACGATATATAGTCTCTAGAATCAATACTATTGGTATTCTTGAGCCAAAATAATAAAATAATGATTATAATAATAAATAACACCCCTCTCCTCCCCATAACAATACCACCTCTCATTAACCTATAGGACCCTAGAAAACCCTGGGAGGGGAGAGGTGAATCGGTGTGTCAAAGGTTTCTTCAAAAGTGATGTTTTTTATTCCCATTTTGGTAGGAACTTGTTAAACCTATCTGTGGGAGTATTATAGTAATAAAACATCCACATAAAAAGGGAGACAACAAATCAATTTTACTTAGTTCCCCACTATGGGATAGTCTATAGAGAATAAGCCCGAAATTTATTTGGTCATACCTAAATCCACTAATGGTTACTAGATGTAGAATATAGAAGTTTTTTCATAGTCACTCTATGGCAAGTGCACTGCCTTTACAATGTTTTAAGGATCTGACCCTAAGTCCCTCAGATCAC
Organism: Viscum album; assembly: GCA_963277665.1. Taxonomy (NCBI): domain Eukaryota; kingdom Viridiplantae; phylum Streptophyta; class Magnoliopsida; order Santalales; family Viscaceae; genus Viscum; species Viscum album. The sequence goes on along the minus strand of OY728162.1, from coordinate 1,371,044,713 downwards.
ATCGCCCGACTCCCCTATCTGAATACTTTGAGAGAAGCCCTTATCATTTTTTCAAGTTTAAGGTCTCTTAAATGGATTGGAATTAAAATCATTTTCCTTGACATAGAACAAGAATATTGTTTCACCACAGATCTGAGTTGATGCACTCTGAAATCCCTATCTTCTTAAACCAGATGTTCAATACTTCCTTTCACGAATCTCCTTCGCGAAACTCACTACTTTCATGAAGCTAAATGCATTCATGGAACAAAATTCATTCGCTGTCCTCTATAACATAGTAGAAAATATCCTTCATGAAGCTCAATGAGTTAACACATTATACCTAATCATCTCAAAGAACCATTTTCTCAAAAGCATTGTCATCGATAAAGACTTTACAAGTGTTTTCGTGATGCTCATGAACACATGGAATGCCAGTTTTGCAATGCTCCCATAGATTATCGAAATCAAATAGATTCTGGATTTTCCAAGGGAAAATTAAAACACAGTGAAGTAGGGTAGAATCTTATTTATAGTATTATCTGTTTTCGATGCTCCACCACCTCCAGTGTGTTTCTAAGATATTTCAAAAACAATTCTGTTACACTCCTACCTTTACAATTCTCCAATGAATATTAATGTTCACAACGTTTTTCGTAGTCATGGAGTCTTTCTTTAAAACATCATGTAGTCATGATTTACTATTCTCTAAATTTCTTAGAACCTCCATATTTGTTTGCGTTGCTCTTTATTTCGCAAAAAAAATCCCAGGCATCACGAAATCCATGCCTTTACCATAATTATGAAATATTGATTCCAAAAAACCACCATTCATGATGCTCATCATAATCGTTTATCACAATTTCAGAATTCATAAATCCTTTATGAAAGATAAAATCATGTATTCCTTCTTCACGAAACTCATGCATTTTTTATATTTTCATAAGGCCTTCAAGGAAATCCAAATTTTTTATGAGGCAACACAAATTACAAATTTTAGACCCTAAAGATTTAGAAAACAATGGGAAATGACACCATCTTTAATAATTTTGTTATTTTTAACTATGAGATAATTTTTCATTAAATCACTATGATCTTCTATATTATCCATGATCTTCCTTGTTGGGGATTGGAAACAAACACATACCATACTCCATTTCCAGCAAAGAAATACCTTAGTTCAAACACAACCCTTATCATCACACCTTCAATGCTTTGGATATTTCCAATATTACTCCCAATTACCTTTCCTAGCCTCTTAACCATGTACTAGTGTTCCAATTCTCTCAAAAATATAAATTACATGTTTTTTATGGAGGTTCTCAATGACACATCATTCAGGAGGTAAAATACTACATCTTTCAATTTTAAATTCATTTTTTATTCTACCTTATCATCACCCAATCCAAAATGACATGATAAATACAATATCATTTATATACTATAATTTTATTATGTTAATATTTTATTAATAATAAAATACCCTTCTCTCTTCCTTTAATTATAAAAAAGAAAACATCATCCAAAATATATTGGTTCACCGCCTTTGTGGGATACACATTATCAATTTCCATTACTGGATTCAAGTATGGTAATAATACCATTATTATTAATAAATCAGATTATAATATGTATATTATTACGTATTTCATGTTTTAGAACTAATATATGGATTTAATATAAAATAAGATGATAAGAGTTCATGATGGTTGTAAAAACTGCTAAAATAAATTAAACTGTTGTCATTAAAATTTTATCAAATAAATCAGCATCATTTTAGAAAAATGATATATATGACCATTTAAATATTCTAAGTGAATTATTACCATATAATTTTACTTCTGGAAATTATTCCAATTCCACATTCAATTTCATAATTATAAATCAAGTGAACCGATCATGAAACCATGAAATTAACACTCTCAGAAAGAAAAATTTGAAGTTTATAACTCACCAAAATGGCCATATATAAACTTTATAAAATTATAATAAATAAAAAATATTAATAATATGTTATTATTTAAGTAAATAATTTACCTAATTGGATTATTAAGGAGATTAAGATCGAGTACAAAATACATTTTGATATAAGGTAAGGAATCTCTTCGAACCTCCATATTTCATTTGGGTAATGGTTTACCTCTATTTTATGCAAGTTATATCTTATTTATTCTTATATAATTCTTATTTAATATTTATATGTGTTTTAAAAAAATTTCTATATCTCAATTCATATTTCTTTGATTGGGAAATACATAATTGTGATGGTTATGTTCTCAATTACCCTCGATAAGAAAACCTAATAAAAGGGAACTTCTTGGTTTCTTACTGATTTTCAAGTACACACATTAAAAGATTTTATGCCTCCAATATTTTGATTAATTCATTTATTTTATACTGATGAAATATTTTTGTTCATTTCTGAATTTATTGTAATAATTATGCTTTTATCCTCTTCAAAGAATCTTTCTTCATTTCACTAAAACCATACCAAAGTGGCACATTTATAATGTTATAGAACCATTATTTTAATGTCTTAATTTTATTTGTAAATATTTATTCTTGAGAAATTATTATTTTTTCATTTATTAATGTCTATTAATGATTTGATCCATACTTTCATCGATACCACAATGATATTAATTTTGGTTATGCCTTTTGACAAGATTGTGAAACCCATTTATTTCTATGGGTAACCCTTATGTTTATTCCTTATGTTTGATTCTTTATGTATCACTTATATTATAGAACATGTTATGATGTGTACACCTAGATTCAAATCCAAAGAATTGGGTAATGTGTTGTCTCATGCGATGTTATATAAGGTATTAGGGTGTAAACATAATCCATAATGGGAGTTAGGATTGACTCATGTTTATGTCATGTTATGTGTTTCTACAACATTCATAAATTTTCATTATAATATTTTTAAATGTTATATATGATAATAATCAATAGGTTTATTCACATTCAATTGAATTTATGTTATAATGATTTCCTTCTTACACATGTTTTTTGCTTCTTTTCAAATTTTATTCCCTTACTATGCTTTTTAGCTCATCCATTTTTTATGGATTTACTATGTTATTTTATAATGTTTCAAGTGATTAAAGGGATTTTGGAACTCATTATGGAGATTAATAATATTCTAGTTTATTCTATTTTCATGTTTTCTAATTTTGTTCCTAGTTTTCAAAAATCACAAGAATTGTTTTACATCGATTACATTTTATGAACAATTATCCTTAAAATAATGTAAAAATAAAGGTAATAGAATTGGTTTCTTATATTTAACTAATGTATTGGAGGGAGAAATATGTCTCACCCATCATTGGTTATAATGTAACTGGGTCAATATATTTACCCAATGCATTGGAGGGAGGTATAGGTCTCATCAGTCTTTGGTGATAATGTAACCACTATCCTTGGTTATAATGTAGCCACTGTATTATAATGAAAATCATACATATGTGTGAAACAATATCATACAACATTAATCAAATCTGGTCCCATGAAAAAAGGGTTTCATAATAATTTCATCATATCTTATCCTATATTAAAGAGACTCATTTCATTATAATTTCATCATTAAATGACATCATAACCTCTGGAAAATAAGTGGGCTTCATTCTAATTTCTTCATAGTTTAACCTGTTGTAAAGAAGAATGTTTCAGAAACATCATTCCATCATAAACATAATATATTTTTAGAAAAAATAGGAATGGTATCATTGGTTTATATCCCATAAAATCATAAGTTACATAAAAGCATATCATATTAGATGAAAAAGGATTTGGAAATATCAGTTGGAAAATCTCTTATGGAAAATAAAATTTCATTCAAAATAACATTTAAAACAAAAAATATTTTAAAAATAATTTTCATTGAAAATTAAATTGAAAACAAATAAATAAGTCATTGAAAAATCATTTAAAACATTAATTGAGGAAAATATACTTCCTTCTTTGAAAAACTAAATTTAAAACATAAAATACATTGAAAATATTTTTCTTTGAAAATGAACATTAAAAACTATGAATGAAGCATCAAAGAAAAATTTGACTAGTATGATGAGAAGTTTTGTTAATTCTATACTTGTTAAAAGAAACATTACTTTCATTTTTTTAAATCCAAACGAGCTTTGTTTTGAAAAATAAATTAATATAAATTTTATTTTTATAAAAAAAATTAAATCATTTGTAATTTTTTTTAAAATATAATTTTATATAAATGTTAAAAAAACAATGAGAACATTTTTAGAGAAAATATTTTTGGATGAAAAGTGATTTTTTACCGAGGTGATGATTTTATTAAAAACATTCTTTTTTGAACTCTTGGGTACATAAAGAGAAAACATCCAGGGAAAAATATGGTCTCATTGAAGAACCAGTGGATAAGATAATAAATTATAAATATTTAGAGGTAGATCATGAAATATCAAAATTGGATACTTAGTCATAAGAAATCCTGATGAATGTTCAGATTGTATCATAATATCATTAACACATTATTTTCCATGAATCATAATCCACCTAAAATAAAAAACATAAAATAGAACTTAAATTATCATGGGGATAAATATTTTAGTGATATTAAATTTAAAATAGGCTATATATAAATCTTGTTAAAAATACAGGTGCATAACATAAAGTGTTTCTCAATGAAGAAACATTGTGATAAAAATCCCTTACCAATTTTTTAACATTGGAACCGTAAACCCATTGAAAGAGAGAACCTAAAATGGATATTAAGGAAAAAAAAATTTAATTATAATAATCATAATGAAAATTTATTTTAATTATATAAACCATATAAATGTAATTAATGGTGAATACTAGATGTGTATCATGGAAGTAAAAAGTGAGCCAAAATCCCTTACCTTAAGTATTGAATTATTTCACACTCATTTAAAACTCATGTATAATAAATTTAATTATATAATAAATTTATTATATAACCATAATTTTAAATACCATACCATATATGATTTAATTAATCCCTTTTAGTACCAATTTATTAACAATTTTATGTTATGGTCATGTTTTGGGTAATAACTGATTTGTTTTTCATATATGTTTTGATTCATTATTTTCCATCCTATAACATTGATCTTCGATATATAAAATAAAAAAAATAATTAAATAATTATCATATTTATACAACAAACATACTTCTAATACTAATCCTAAAATAACGTTTTTAGAAATAATGTATCTTTTGATTATGGAGACGGTAGACTGTATGTATACATGAGTAATGTTTCCATTTTAAAACGATCATTATGGAAATAATGTAATTAATATATTATATTAAAATAATCCTAATAATATAATAAATATTTTATTTCCTAAAATATAGTTATATATACCATACAAGTGGTGTGGTGATGAAAAGTGAGTCACATTGCTTTGTGAAGATAGTAGTACAGACATACACAAGTGGCATTATCATCTTTCATTGAGTGAAAAGGTAAGAAAGAATATGGTATATATTATCTTCATAGAATGAAAAATATATGATTAGTATCTTAATTATGTAATTTATATCACATATAATCATTAAATATACCCTTTTCACCTTCCATGTTGAGTGTGAAAGAATCACATCACTTTGTGGGGTGGTAGTCCGTCTTACACATGAGCGATGCTACCATATTCACCAAAAATGGAAAACATAAATTTATGTTTAATATAATAATTAAAAATAATGATAATATCATAAATATAATATATAAATAATAAACCCATCATTATCTCCAAAATTTATCGTTGGTAATGGAAAAATGAATGACATCGGTTCGTGAGGCGATAGTCTGCCTTACACACGGATGATGATTTCAAAACCAATTTAATTGAATTAGAGAATGTTATTGGTAATTAAATTATTAATAAAAAATAAATGTATATAGATAATAATATGTTTTTTTATCATCATGGTTTAAAAAATTAATAGAGTTGGATAATGAAATAAAATATTGATGGTTATTGAAGATCAGTGCCTCTTCTTCTACTATCCTTATTAGGATTTCACTATAGCCTTCCTAGGTTGTATTTTAATCCAAAATCAGTATTTTATGTAGAGATTAATGGATTTTTAATGTGATTTGGGAAGGAATTTTCTGAACCAAATAGGATTGATGGAGTGAAGAAGAGAAGAGAGGGTGTGGCCTTTTATAAGTGGGGGAGAGCACACAATTGGTATTTTTGAAAATAAATAAGTCCTCCCATGTTTTTTATATATCATAAGTTTCCATATTAGGAAATTATAGAATCCTAGAAGTTTCATGGTTAAAATATACACAAATAATATTTTTTAGACAATATTATGGGTCATTTTTACCCTTATCATTTTATTTTTACCCTCAGTAAACCAATGTTTTCCTTAACCATGGTGAATAATTTTAACTAAATTAACTATTAATCTTGGTCAAAAATTAATTGGAAATTATAAATTATTATTATAACAATTGTGGAATCAATTTTTAAAAAAATAATTTACATCATTTTAAAATTTTATTTTAAAATGAATCCCGCTGTAGTGGTGAGAAATTGGGGTTTTAAAGAGAAAATGTTGAAAAGTTTGAACTATTTTTATATAAAAATTTATTTTGAAATTAATTGAAATGAAACAAATTGGATTAATTTATATAAAATTTAATAAATATTACTTCATAAAAAATTCAAAATATAATTTACCATTATAAATTTAATAAATGATAAGTAGTATTTCAATTAAGATCTTGTATTTTTCACTATTAATAAAAAATGAATCTTTTTAGGAAAATATAAAAAATAAACCTAATGTAATTTATAAATTTTAATTTAAAAAATTAATTTTAATTTGTCAAATTAATATTCTAAAAGTGTAACAAATTAATTTTATAGTAATTACAAAAAGGGAAGAATTTTTTTTTTAGAAAAATACTTTTTTAATCTTAATATTAGATATTTTTTTATTATCTAGAAAAAACATAAGATGAATATAATAAATGGTTGGAATATTTAATATATAAATAGAATTTAAATAAATAACAAAAAATGTTTTGGTTTATTTATTTATATAAAACACCCTTGTTCACATTAAAATATTTTTCATAGAAAGCTTAGATTTTATTTTAAAAAGGGTTTTTTAATTTATAATTAATTTTTCACAAAATAATTATATTTTTCAACATTTTTAAACCATATTTATATAATTTATTTAATATTATTCATAACCACCATTCCAATTAATAGGTTTCAAAAATCATAATAATATTTTAATAATTTGTCTCATTTCATTTAATATAAGTTTTTCATGTAATGAAAAATATCACGAAGAAAATTAAATTAATTTAAAGAAGCTATTTCATAAAATCATGGGTTGTTAAATTGTGGGTCGATTCTTATTCATCTATACTATATTCTTCACTATAGCATGTTGTGAACTGTAATCACATTTTCTCCCCCTTTATTTAGGTGTTTTAATATTTTAATATACTGAAATATTATGCATTAAATGGATGTATTTGTGTCCGAACCTCTAGAAAAACCATTTCTTTCCAATTAATCTCATTCCTTTCACCTCTAGAGAATTATATACATCATGAAATTATATCAATTTTTTGATCAATACCCCATCCTTTAGGCTGCATTTCAGGTGATATTTTTTGATACATACTCACATATTCCCTTAACATATTAATGGATGACCCATCATTTTTATTCTTCCATGATTGTAAATAGTTTTTCTTTTCTCCCACATATCCTTGTTGTTTGTGTGGAAGAAATATTTATCTCAGTAGTTTGGTAAGTTACATATTTTTCCTATTCAATGTTTTTTACTTTGAATTCAATCTCAAAGAACATCATATTGAGGGTGTACTTTTCATACTCCAATTATATTTTCATTCCTTTATAAACAATATTATTTTTCTCTATCTATACCTCATGATTTATATTTGTCTCTTGAATTTTTTTCATGCACTTTTATTTGAACTTCCTTAATATGTAATTGATAATTCTTGTCACCCACTAAGACTTTATGATGCTTCTGCAATGCATTGAATAATTCCCTAAAAACATTTTGAAACAATTATTTACTAGATTAAGATCATTTCAATTTTTTATTAACTAATAAATTTCATTTATTGAAAAGCAGGGAATATTTTTCCTTGCCATTCACTATCTTAGTTAGAGTGTTATAGGAGAACATTTTCTTTTCCAATGAATCATATAATGCTTCAAGAACTTCTACTAGATATTATTTAGCATCAATATATCCCTTGAAATATGATAACATATATATATATATACTTATTAAAAAATCCTTTTCAAATAATCATTTACCTCAAAATAGAGGCATTCCAAAGATTCAATGTCTCAACTAACATAAATTGAATTTATTTTATTAGAGGAATAATTGTCAATATATTTAAATAATAGATCCTCACCATTTTGATTACATTTTAATAACAATGAATAATTTTTTAATTTGTGTTATTTATTTTGTTCTTGGCCTCTTTCTTATATATGTTTCTCTAGGTATTAGATGATACATAGAAGTTGGTTGTGATAGGGAAGGAATTCAAATTTTTTATTTGAGGAGCCTATTTAAAAATCTGAAATCTATAGTCCACATATTCAATAAAAAACAATTGGGAATGATTTTGACTCTTATAAAAGATATAATTTGGATATTATATTATTGAAAATAATTTAAAAGCTCCAACATGGGATCCTTCCTCTAATACCAACTGAGATACCCCAATGTATCATGTTGACACACCATGAGTAATTCATGTGTGGATAGATTTAACTAAAACCCAATTATTCCTTTTTATCATTAAATCCCCTTTATTTTTAATCACCATGACCTATTATTATTTTAATGGATTTCATAGTAATTTTCCCTTCCGAACACCTATATTAAGTATATATATACTAAAACTAAAAATGTTATAGGTATTTTTACATGGTTCAACCTATATGGGAAAACCTACTCGTTTCCTCACATTATATGTACAATGTACATATTATTAAATGTTTAAGTATCATCATTATAAATAATATTTTCCATCTATCATCTTAAAAAAATAACACACTATATTGCAAAAGTGTGGTAACCATATTATATAAAAGACTTAATCTGAGTTTCCTCTTAGACTCTTCCTCCTAAAGATGACCACAATATATCTAGTGATGTCTCTTCTCCCAGAAATAATAATTTGTTTCCTAACCACATAGTCTTTAACTTAATTTATATATTCATTAATTCCATTTTTAACTCACTCTCTCATACCCTATGCACAATTTCTAGTTCCAATTCATCCATAGGTGAAGACTGAACTCAATTCTGAAGAAAACAACCCATAATATATTCTACCTGGCTTTTAGTCACTTGAACATAATCACAAAATATTTCTTGGGGATATTTTATTCATCACATGAGTATAATTATTACCACCCACTTATTATTCCTATCTATAAGCTCTAACAACACAAAAAATTATTCTCCATCTTATTCTTTGAAATCTATAGTTCAATTGGCTTTTACCATGATTATTTTTTAGTTATAGAAGAAGAATCATGATTTTATCTTTTTTTTATCCTCAATATAATCATCACTTCTCATGCATGGGTGGATATAATAAATATATTAATTATTTAATGCATGAAAAAATGATACATAGATAATAAAAAAATACAATTAGAAAAAAAACAATTAAAGAATACCATTTTCGGTTCGCATGATTTCTTGTGTGTTCTTTCTTTAACTTGATGAGTAATATAAGAATTCCTTCATTACATGCTTCTCACTTACGAAACATGATCGAATAAAATATAATTATATTCTTTACAATGTGAGGATTCATCTAATTCATATTCCTAAAATTTTCACAGAAAAATAAAAATTTTAATGTAAACAGATCAGTATATATTTACAATAAACTTATATATGTCATCGAACTCATATTGCGGCATGATACATTCTGTGGAAAATAGTACAACCTTTATACATGGATTTGTATTCAACAACAACTCTCTATTTAATTATAAAGATTTTTGGATTGGGTAAATTACTAGATATCCATTTTACTTAATCCCCATATACAATTATAGAAGCTTAGATCAAAATGTAGTAGGCTATAATTAAAAATAATATGATCTTATATGGAAATCCATCTAAATTATTCTTGAAAATATAATGAAATAAATTACACTATAAATAAATACATTTAGTATATATCCTCATTATATATTAAATAAATATAGCTCAACTCATGACTTCAATAATCACCATGATGTTTTGAACTCAAAATAACAACTTTAGCAACATCTGGATTGTATTTGATTAGAAATGAAAAATTCTTGAAACTACTTATTTCCTTTGGCATTAACATTCCTTTTCAATGAATGAAGATAAAATTATATTTATTTTCATTGGATCACACACAAATAAAGGTATTTTTTAATTTTTTATCATAATGGAACAAATGATTCATCATATAAATTATTTTCAAATTGATCATATTTAAAAACCAAAAAATCGATTTTTCATCCAATTAAAATTTGAAAATATCCTATGTGTTAAAACTTTACACTGGGAAACTCAAAGATTTATTCTTTTTAATACAGCTTACGAATCCATAAAATGATCCAAAATAAATTTTATTTTTTTTTGAATAGAGTATTTACACTCTCCCAATGATTTATGTAGGGGACTTCAATGACTTACAGTCAGTAGTCGAATCATTATGGTCATGTACTTAACAATTTTTAGCAGGATTCATGGATTTATGGTGATTATGGAAGATTTATGATGAATAAAAGTAGTTATAAAATACTTATTATTGGTAGATACATATTATGGAACTGAAACTCTTATGATTTCCTCAATGATTTATATTTAGCAAATAAAGGATTACAATCGAAAAAAGCAATACAATTATAGAAGGAAAATACTTTTTATTTTGAAATATCACTTTAAAATAAACTAAAAATATAAAAATTCTAAATATAACTTTTAATAAACTTCCATTTTCTCTATATATCTTTAAAACACTTTAAATCATCTCATAACGTCTTCCAATGAAAGATATAATTACTAAAATAAATCATTAATCGTTAAAATTCATATTCGTGGTGTTGTGGCATGTGGAATGTATCTATTAATGTATTTCAAAAAAACTGTATACCATCATAAGTTTTATTAATATTAAATAAATACTGATCAATATCTATTAACTCAAAAAAATTCAGTTATCTATCCCAACAACTTAAAAAATTTAATAAACCAATTATTTACAAACATATAAGGTGACCAAAAGTAGGTTGAATGGTTAGATCATCTACTTTCATCTCCTTCATTCAAATTGATGAATTCATGGTCTCTTCACCTTAAATAGTTTTTATATACATCAATTAAATATATTTCAATTGATATATATATATATATATATTTATATATTCACTAGCTAGAATCATCCCAACCTGATCTTTATGGGTATCATCGAACTCTACTTCCTTTGGTTGGATCCATTTACCATAAACTAAGGTTACACCATAAAATAATATAATTGGATTTATATTTGATAATAAATATAAACAAATCATTTTTAACTCTAGATATTGAAGTCTAGAACTCCCAATGGTTTATGACATCAGAATGACCACCATTTTATCGGGTTATCATGTGTCATGGTGAGACCAATGAGGATACGCTGTGATGATAACACTATGATTCACAGATTAGGTGAGGGGGATATTCATGTATTCACACACACACACACATATGATAAATCACTCCATGCATGGGGAATTTTTAAATGGTTGGTAGTAAGACCTAGAGGAAGCAAAGTCATGAGGTAGTGATCCAAAACTGATAATATCTTGTATGCAGATAATTTTATAGAGTAATTTTAAAGATAAATTTTTGATAAATTGCATCTAAAACATTTTATTATGAACTACCCTCTCACTTGTGGAAGTGTGGAAGCCAAACCCCACAATTCTTTGTGTTACGTTATCAATGAGGAGAGAATGAAAAATTATTTATCAAATCTTTATCAAAGAAGGATAATGACATTTTTTAATTAGGAAGAGATTAAATATATCTTTATTTACATGTTGTTAACAAAAATACGTGGTTAGTGATAAATTATATTTGCAAAGACCTTTTCAATGTTATTTTTGGGTCATATTATATTTCTTATACAAAAATAGTACACAGATAAAATTACAACACTTTATTTTGATATTGAAAATTTTTACATTAGTAAATAACTGAACAAATTAAAATTTCAAATATTAAAAGGGGATAAAAAATAAAAAATAAAAAAATATAACAGGAAATTTTGGATCACCCCAATATTTTAGAATCATAAACCCTAAAAATAACACAAGAGAAAAGAAATAGAATATTAGTAAACCAATAGAAACCTTATATAAGGGAAATATATAGAAATGATATTAATTCAGGTAAATGTTATATTTAATTAATGAAGTTGTATTTATATTAGGTAACATGGACATTAGAATAGTAATGTGATCGTTTTAATAGTAACCTGACCATGTGGAATAATAACTTGACCTTTGGCATTATAATTTCTCCTAAAAATAATGAAATCTAATCTAAAAAATATTTATCATGATTATATCACTAAATTATAAATAATATAATTTCTTAAAATAAATATACAGATTAAAACCTCTATTGAATTATATGCACATTTTAAATAAAATATATTTTAATATATTTTTAAAAATAATCCTATTTTTTATGTTAATAATTAAAATTTTCTATGATGGACAATTATGTTGATAAAATTAAATTTATTTTTAGAATCATCGTGTTGAAATTTATAAAGGGTGAATTTTTTATATTTTTTTGAGAAAAATTAATTTTTAGGGGAATAGTAGAAATGTTATTTTTGAAAGAATGCATGTTTTATTACATAACATTGTTATAATAATAACATAATAAATTTTAAATTGATTTTTTTTCCAAAATCAATTTATCAAAATAAAATTATCATTTAAAAACTATAAACTAAATTTTAAAAACTAAAAAGTATTTTTGAATGTTTAAAATCAGATATTTTTTCTTTAAAATAAATGTTTTCCATTTTTACAACATTATTTTTCTATAAACTAATGATTTTAATTTATAAAGGGGTTTAAATTCCTAAATAAATACTATTATTGGGATATATGTTTATAATTTAACAAAAGTTACTATTAAAAGGTTATCTTGGATATTATATTTTATTAATCCTAAGAATACCCCTATCATCAAGTATAAATAAACCCTCTCAAACCCCCTGGTGAACCACTTAACATAGACATTACAAATCCATGGTTATTCCAAATACCCTATATTAATCACATAAATTTACATAGGGACTTCATGGAGTAAATAAACTCCAATCACTCAAGGAGTTTAGTACCATATAAAAGATTCAACATTAAAGAAGAGGGTATGTTTTCATCTTCCTCTCTTCTCATTTTCGTCTTGTCTTCATCATGTTCACAATTCCTTTCAAACTAAAATATCATAATATTTTTTGAGTATTATGATGAAATTATATTATTTTTTAGCCTACTATAATGAATATATATACATTGTAATTATACTTCATAATTATGTTTCTTTTTGTTGACAATGTCCCGTTAACAACCAATTTACCACCAATGAGAGTGTTGCCAATTATTTTCATTTCTACACTATTACAAATGATCACAACAAATTATTTATAATATATATATATATAATCATAAGTATTTATAATATTTTTGGGTTAATATTAACTATTTAAAAAAATAAATTAAGAAAGATAATTAAATAAAAGAAAGGCGAAATATTTAAAAGAGAATATTATATGAAAACATTTCACCATTAATGATGGAAGTTAAGAAAAAAATATATTGATTATACATAAAAAATAGTTAAAACAATAAACATAATTCTATTATCTTACCTTGTTTTAATAATACTATATTAATTTTTCCAGAGGTAGAAAACCAATAGAATTAAGAGGGATTTATGGTAAGAGGAATATCAAACCAAATTACATATTTTTTTGGGTATCTCCTCTTTCAAATTATTTTCTATATGTATGTTATTATAATGATATCAAAATGAACTTCCTATAATGGTAATATTTTATTTTTAGAGATATGCATGTTTCTACCCTTTTACAATGTTTCCTAATCAATTTACATAGGTTTTTTCAAAATGAAATCAATTTCCAAAACATCATATTTACTCTTTTTGAGTTCGTTCTTCTCCAATAAAAATTTATGATTCTGTTTTATTTCCAAATATGAATTATATTATTCATTTGGTGACCACAAATATTATCCATGAAATCATTTTTATGAATATTTTATGAAACCCATTCCTTTCCATGGGATTATTTCATGACTATGACTATTTTACATTCCATGTGATATGCATGATTATGAGCATTTAATGATGTGATGTGTTGTTTTGGAATTATATAAACATTAAATTCATTGGTTAATGTGATATATATCATGATATTTATGTTGATTGTACATTAATATGATTCTATATTTTTTTCATATTTATGATGTTATTATTTATACAAATATTTTAAGCCTGAACATGATGCTTTCTTTATTCACAACTATGTGTGGTGTTTGACCACTATGTTGTGATGCTTAATTTTTATGGATATTCTACATTCAAGTACTTTATTAAATTTTTCCCGCATGATTATAATGATGACCATATGATTATGAGATGATTTTGATGATTATTCTCACACAATTACTATTGATTCAAGTCTTTTATTCCTTCTATGTTATCCTTCCACTTAATGGGATATTATCTTGGATATTTCATTAATGAATATAATCAAGTGACTACAATTACTAAGGATAATGTGAAATCCTTTAATAAAATAAAACATAATTATTTAAAAAAGATTTATATTTTTTTATGAAATGGTGATTTATGAGCCTAATTTCCCTACGATACAAATCCTTTTGATCCTTGAATATATTACTATAATGTTATTTATCATTATAATAACTTATCGTCATGTATGAAGTATTGGGTCACTAATGATAGTGTTGTAAGAAAATTTCGATAATTTGGTAATCAGGATTAGAATCTTTTAGTGAAACCAATAAGGATAAGTCTAAGTATAGATAAAAATCCTATGTTTTGGTAATGTATTAGGGGACATGGTTTTCAAGAAATTAAATCCCCGTCTATACATTACAATTGGATGTGTATTTTCTAAAGTTTGATATGTATATAATAATATTTAAAAGAGAACATTCAGTATTAAATCGATCATCACCTAGTGTATAAAAAATATTCATTGATGCACACATTGTTAGACACTCCCATTAGATATTCTTCAATTAACCACAATATCAATACAAACCATTAGGAATGATATATAACTTAAGTATTAATTTCATTTAAAAGTTTCAAAATATTAAATTAAATAATTCTAGAAGCATTATTTGAGAATAATAATAATCAATTGGATCCCATAAGACTGTATAATCGTTTCTTCTATAATAATAAATTATTCATTCATTTTATTGAAACTATGTTTTGTTCAAAACATTTATATTTTATAAAATGGTGAGATATAGAATAAAAAAGACCAAAAACCCCTTAAAAGGAAAATAAAATGTTTTTATAAATTAAATTCCTAATTAAATGGGAGATGGAGTTAAAAAATTCATGGAAATGCTTACATATATTTCTCAAGATGTGAAAAATAACCTGAAACATGTGGAATTTATGGATTTACCCAATAAAAAGAAATTGGAAATTGAGTCATCTAGGTGGAAATGGCCACCAATTTTTTGAGTATCTTTTGATACACTTTTCATGAAACAATTTTTTAACTCAATGTATGAGATCTTATTTGTGATGCACTATTTTGATATGGAGAATGTCACCTTGGTCTTCTATCATTTAGATGGAGAGGGAGATCAATAGTAGTTATTGATAAAGAATACCGAGCTAAAGGATAAAATAGAATAAATGGGGTGGTAATTCATTAATAATATATTTATCTCAAAATACTTAAATAAATATGGGGATATAATTCCTAGAGAGTATGAAAAAGAAGGTGATTTTTCATGGTTGTTTACATGCCTTTCACAAGGACTGTGAGATAAACATCAAGATTGTTTTATCAATAATGATAATCAAATATATAGATTATTTTGTTCATTTAAACCATATGTTTAAAAATATCTATCCATCATAGAATTTTATTGTTATGAAGAATTAGTTCGATGTTCTCTCAAAATATATTTGGAGTTTGGAAAATGTGTAACATCCCAAGTAAGTAATGAATAATAGACATTTTTATCTATGTCTATTAATGATTAAGATAGTGTTTTAGAGGCTTAAAATTAATATAAATACAATCTTATGCATGCAATACACTAATATTCTTAAAAGATTGTTTTACTGCCTTTTGATGGAAAAACCTTTTTAAATCTATCTTTTGAAAATTTTATAAGCTATGTTTGTCAAAATAAACATATTATTTATGATTGGGACATCAAAATTTACTTTGTGATAATTTTTGGTATTTTTCCGATAAAGTTCATTTTTTAATGAATAGTGAAAATGTTGTATTTTAATTCAAAACCTCTTTTTAATCTGATTTATTTATATGATTAGGTTATCTTTTGAATTGGTTTTAAAGTAAAATTAGAATATATTTTTACCATTTTATCCAATGGTGGTCATTGGAATCAATTTCACTTTGAAATTGGACTTAAACTAGTGTCAATCTTTTGATACTTATTGTTTCATAAAAACACGCTATTTGTCATGACAGTGGGAATTAATTATTAAATTAATTAATTCATCTTATATGTTTTTAATTTTGTAAAATAGACATATTTTTTGAATTCGTAATATCAAATATAGCTTAGGGTGAAGTTTTTGTATCTTTCTGAAAAACTTCAATTTTTGATGAATAGTGAAACCACTAAGTGGTAGTTAAAGAAACTGATTTTTCGTTTAAATGAAACTTTGCCACTTCTGTGATTTTATTTTCAAAAAATCAGACATACATGGTTTTCATTAAGAAGTAAAATGTGGTTCAATGAGATTAAAATAATTTTTTGGTGAATAGTAACTTTTATGTTCTTAATCGCAATTAGTGGTAATTAGTGTAGTTTAAGGTAAAAATAATGTTTTAATAATATGAGATGAGCTTGACACATGTCCTACCCTCATTGGATGTGTCATGGCTGACCAAGAAAATCCATGGGTCAACTTGGGGACCCCATGGAGCCACATTGGTTGGGAAATGACATAAATAACTTTTTATTTAATGTTAAAGTAAAAGTGACACAAACAAGAGATGTTTTACTAAAACAATTCTTACATGGGGTTATACAAGTCAGAGTTTTGATTATAAATAGTCATTGTAAAGATAAAAATATTTCCTACATCATAGTATTTTGTTTATAATTTTTAGACTTTATATAAATTAAATTATCTATGACATCATGATGATGCAGCGATTACCTCATTAATAAAGGATTTAAATAAAATGAAATGATAATGTAAAATCTATGAACTACACATGTAAAAAACCTATTGGATGAGTTAATTTCTAACCCTTATCACATTATCCTCGAATTATATCAATGTGGGACCTTTTGAATCCGAAAATCATTTTAATACAAAGTGACTTTTCTTTACTTTCCAAGAGTACCCCTCCTCTCCTCTTATAAAAGGCCCCCACCTCTACCACCTTACCCACACTCCCAAAGCTTTTGGCTCGGCCAACCCCTGCACATTTTGTCTCTCCAATTCGCTCTATTACTCCTTGAAGCCTCATTTTGGGCATAAGTCTTCCCAAGGAAGCCTTTGAGTTCAAAACAAAGGGAGTTACCCGATTTTAAGGTAATGTCTTCACTTGAGTCCTTTTGTTTTATTTTGCTTCTCCAACCCCCTAAACTCTTTTTATTAATTTCTTTTGTAAAAACTACAGTATCTTCAATATACTAGGATGTTTTTATAATAAGTATTCGAGCTACACTTACACACATCTACATCTAATGGTTAAAGAACATACTGTTTCCGTGGATGGCGAATTTCTGCCTCCCGAAACGATGATTGTTCAACATTCTTTTAAAACCTTCAAAGGTGTCCATTAAGATGAAACTATATTTATATATGATATATAATATGTTTATATTTTCCTTAATCTTCTGTATGTTTCATTTTTGTCATAACTTTATGGTTTCCATTATGGGTAAACGTGATATCTTCATTTAAGGAAGTGCGGACCACCGCCCCCTCAAAGTGATTTGATTCATTAAACACCATATGTGGGACGTATAAAGGATGGAACTATGATATTATATATTATATTATACTGTAATTATAATATACATTTATATCATTATGATTCCATTCTATAAAATACGAAATAGAAATGAAAGTAGCGTTCATGCGTACGTACGGCTTACCGTTTCCATGAACGGTGCATTTCATTTCTTACCTCTAAATGAATATGAAATATTATAAATGCATGTATATACTGGATATATATGATATATAAATAATGATTATAATTCTGGATATAATGTATACATGAACAACATGTAATTATAAAGGGTTTATTTTTGACTAAAGTACCAATGATCGTTAAAACGACCGTTATTAACTTAAATAATTACATAGTGTTCATGACATGGAAATAAGTGATATAAAAGGAATAATTAACTTGAAAATGGTTCTTAAACAAGTAGAAATTAACTCAAGTTTATTATTCAGGAGATTAAAGAACGACCGAGTCAAGTCGGACCCGAGGTATGGGACTTCATCTCAATCTCCTTTCATTGAGGCATATTTTGTTTTATACACAACCTTATTTTATACGGTGTATAAACCCCCTTTGACTTTTATGTTTATCCAAAAGGAATCTTTTTTTATACGAAGCGTTTACTAAACAACAAAAGGGAATGTTTTTGTCGTACGTATGCGGCAACAACGTCTTCTCCGCCGCCGTGACCATTATTTGAGTTTCGTCTTCCCCTACAAGCCATACTTTTTTTAAAGAAAAATAAATACCATGTTTTATTTTTCTTTTATTTTGGTATTGAAAATTGTTTTCATAATACTTTTATATCAATGTGTGGTATTGATATCTTGTGATTGAAAAGTGGAAATGTTATGTTTCCTTTATTCATGTTTTATGTGATACTATTATGTTGAGGTTCTTGGGAATTATTATGAAGACGGGTGGTTCCGTGATAGACTAAGGGCGGGTGAGCCCGATATAGCTCTCCAATGCATTGGGTAACACAAAGGAGTGAAACGTTAAGGTTTCTCCGAAGAGATTTAGGGAATATACTGTGATGGGTATTCCAAACGTAACCAAGAGGGTTACTCCCAATGTAAGAAAGTTATGAAGGCCTCAAGTTACATTTATGTCTTATGATTTCTTTGATTTATTCATGATTTGATGAGGTATGTTAAAGTGCTTATGTTTTATGGGTAAAGTATGATTTCATTCTTATGTATATATGTACCCATGTTTCCTTTCCGTATTTTTATATCCTTTACGAAGCTTTTTATGCTCATTGCAAGTTTTTTTTGAAATGTTTTTCACAAGTCAAGGGAAAGGTACATGATATGATGATAGTGTCAAGGAAGTGTCAAGAAAGAATCCATGTTTTATTTTAAATATGTTTCCATTGATGGGAAAGAAGAATACTATCTTTATGAAACCACTTTGTTTATATGTGGAATGTAATGAAAGTTTTATGATCTAATTCTCTAAAACTCTAAACCTAAAAAGATCCTCAATGTGTAATCTTGTAATAACTCAAGATTAAGTAAGGTTTAATGCTGTGGTCTTATAGTTGGTATCAGAGGTCGGTTTAGATAACTTTAAGAGTTAGAATTATATTAAATTATTATCCAAAAATATTTTTTTTGAAATGATATAGCATTTGAAGATTACCATGTTGCTTCATCTAAGACATGTTTGTTCAGAATGGTTTTCCGTAGAGGAAACAGGGAAGCAGTGCTAGGAAGGCATACAGAAGGAAATAACCTTCCGAATCAGCATCCCGAGATGGTCGGAATTGGAACTGAACAGTTTGTTGCAGTAATGGCGCAGTTGAATCAAGCGATAAATGGCAGTAGTATCCATGCACGAGATCAGCTAGTTCAACCACAGAGGAACATGTCAGTGGTGGAACATTTCATGAGGCAGCGTCCCCCATCATTCAGAGGATCATTTGACCCAGTGCTAGCTGAAGGGTGGATTAAAGCACTGGAGAAGATTTTCGATGTCATGGGGTGTTCAGAAAATCAAAAGGTTAGTCTTTCTATTTACTGTTTGGAGGGTGAGGTAGATCAGTGGTGGTGTATGGTTAAAAATATCAGGGACGCCGATGAGATTGATTCTCTTGACTGGGATGAATTCAAACATATGTTTCTTGAGAAGTATTTTCCTAAGGCTGTTCAACTTAGGATGGAAAAGAAATTCTTGGAATTGAGGCAAGAGGAAGACTCAGTGGATGCCTATGAAGAAAGGTTCACTCGATTGGCAAGGTATGTTCCAAATTTTATCCGAGACCTTGATAGTAAATTAATTCGTTTTTACTCAGGATTAAAGCCAAAATTTCGAAGGGCATTATATTCTCGTGAGTTTAAAAGTTATGAAAATATTTTTTGATGTTCTGAGAAGGTGGAAATGGAGTTTTCTAATGATCAAGTGTTCTATAACAACCAACAGAAGAATAGACCGAGGTGGCAGGAGAAAGGTAAGAATTATTCAAAAAAGTCTGATGGTATGAAAACTAAGTTTCCAGGTTGTGATAAATGTCGAAAAAGGCATGCTGGGGAATGTCTTCTGAATTCTATAAAGTACTACCGATGTGGTAAGATGGGACATAAGTCTCGTGATTGCAATGAAAAATATTAGGGTGATGGTAAGACCAAATTTGATTTACAGTTAGTGAAATGTTATAAGGGCAATGAGATGGGTCACTATGCAAACGAGTGTCCGACAAAGAGCTTGAGTGATGGGAAGCAGTTAGACTACAAGCAGAAAGGGGTGGTGAAATCCTTTTCAACTACTTCAGCAGATGTCGGGCTATCAAATGAAGTTGTATCAGGTACTTTGTGGGTTTTTTTAGATTATTCCAGTGTGTTGTTTGATTCGGGGTCTACACATTCTTTCATCTCTGAAAACTTTTCTAGTAAAATGGGAATACCATCTCAAGAAATGACTCCTGAACTTTTGTTAAAAACACATGGGGGAAATGTTGAGGCAAAAAGAATTTATAAGTATCTTCCTATCCTTATCTGTGGAAAGAACCTACTTGCAAACCTTATTTTTCTACCTCTATTAGAGTTTGATGTTATCCTGGGTATGGATTGGCTCTCTATTTACCATGATAAGATTGACTGTAGAGCTAAAGAAGTTTCTTTTTAGAAAGACTTTTAGTTTGTGTACAAGAATGAACCCTAACTGTTGATAACTTATCAAGAGGCCGAGAAAATTGTAAAAGATAGAAATGAATGTCACCTTGCACACATCGTTGAAAATAAAGGAACTGTTCAGACTAATGATTTGCCAGTGGTAAATGAGTATCCTGAAGTTTTTCCTGATGAGTTTCCTGGAATAATACCAGATCGGGAAGTTGAATTTACTGTTGACTTAGTTCCTGATGCTAAGCAAATTTCAAAACCCCCTTATCTAGTGGCTCAAATTGAACTTTTAGAGTTAAAGGAGAAATTGCAAGATTTATTAGAGAAAGGTTTCACTCGACCTAGCACATCACCATGGGGTGCTCCTGTTTTATTTGTAAAAAAGAAAGATGGTTCAATGAGGCTTTTCATTGATTATAGAGCCTTGAATAACATCACTGTGAAGAACAAACATCCTTTGCCTCATATCGATGATTTGTTTGATCAGCTCCAGGGAGCTCAGTATTTTACAAAGATTGACTTGAGATCAGGGTACCGTTAGCTGAAGGTAAAGGAAGCAGACGTTCCGAAGACTGCCTTCCGTATAAGATATGGCCATTATGAATTTGTATTAATGCCTTTTGGTCTAACCAATTCACCTGCTGTATTCATGGACTTAATAAAAAGAATTTTCCATGAGTTCTTGGATAAGTTTGTTGTGGTTTTCATTGATGATATTTTGGTGTTTTCTAAAAGTAAAGAGGAGAATGAAATACATTTAAGGGTTATTTTTCAAACCTTAAAAGAAAAGAAATTGTATGGAAAATTCAGCAAGTGTGAGTTTTGGTTGAAACAAATTTCCTTCCTTGGTCACATTTTTTCTAAAGATGGGAGAACTGTTGCTCCTGAAAAAACAAAGGTTGTTGAAGAATGGCCAAGACCCACAAATGTAATTGAGATTCATAGCTTCCTTTGTTTGGCAGGCTATTACCGAAGGTTTGCTAGAAATATTTCATGGTTATCTAGTCCAATGACTATGCTAACTCGGAAGGGTGTTAAGTTTATCTGGACAAAAGAATGTGATGATTGTTTTCAGGAATTGAAAAGAAGATTGGTGAAAGCTCCAGTTTTCGCACTACCTTCCAGGAATGGTGAGTTTGTTATATACATTGATGCTTCATTCAAAGGACTTGGTTGCGTCCTAATGCAGAATGATCAGGTAATTGCTTATGCTTCATGACAGTTGAAAACTCATGAGGTAAATTACCCTGCACATGATTTGGAATTAGCTGCTGTTGTTTTCACTTTAAAAATTTGGAGGAATCATTTGTATGGAGTAAAGTGTGAAATATATACTGATCACAAAAGTTTAAAGTATATATTCACTCAGAAAGAGTTAAACATGAGACAGAGGAGATGGCTGGAATTAATCAAGGATTATGATTGTACAATTTATTACCATCCAGGAAAAGAAAATAAAGTGGCTAAAGCTTTGAGTCAAAAAAGTAATGCTTCATTAATAATGTTGCGTTTGGAACGTGATCCTTTGGTTAAGGATTTGATGAACTTTGGCATAGAAGTTGTTGGTGCAGGATGTTCTTCTGTTTTGTTTCAGGTATCAGTGAGATTATCTCTATCAGATAGAATCAAGCAAGCACAGAAGCAAGAAAGTGAGTTGCAGAAAAAGGTAGATATGGTTCAGAAAGGTAATTTGCCTGAATTTTACATTGACAATGATTGTGTTTTGAGATTTGAGAAGATATTGTGTGTGCCTTGTGATTCACAGTTGAAGAGAGAGTTGTTATGTAAAGCTCATAGTTCTCCGTTTTCAGTTCATCCAGGCAGTACTAAGATGTATGGAGATCTTCGGGAGTAATACTGGTGTGATGGAATGAAAAAGGATATTGCTGATTTTACTATGAATTTTTTAACTTGTCAGTAGGTTAAAGCAGAGTGGCAGTTACCGAAAGGTATGCTTCAACCTTTACCAGTGCCAGAGTGGAAATGGGAAAACATATCCATGGACTTTGTTATGGGATTACCGAAGACCCCTCAAGGTAATAATGCAATCTGGGTTATTATTGATCGCTTGACCAAGTCTTCTCATTTCTTTACTATACGAGATAATTTTTCCCTAGATCAACTTTCCTGTTTGTATCTTAAAGAGATAGTCAGGTTACATGGAGTTCCCATCTCCATTGTATCTGATCGTGATCCCAGGTTCACTTCTAACTTTTGTAAGGGCCTTTAGAAGTCATTGGGTACTGAATTAAATTTTAGTACGGCTTTTCATCCTCAATCAGATGGGAAGTAAGAACGAACAATTCAGACCTTGAAGGATATGCGACGAGCTTGTTCGATAGATTATCAGGGAATTTGGGACCAACATCTTTCTTTGGTTGAATTTTCATATAATAACAGTTTTCATTCTAGTGTACAGATGGCACCATTTGAGGCATTATATGGGAAGCAGTGTCGAACTCCAGCTTTTTGGGATGAAGTGGGTGAAAGGATGTTGATGGGACCTGAATTGGTAGAAGAGATGGTAGAAAAAGTTCATCTGATTCAGAAACACATGAGAACAGCTCAGAGCAGGCAGAAGAGTTATGCGGACAACAGGAGGAAGGATCTATCTGTTGAGGTAAGTGATCATGTTTTTCTCACAGTCTCACCATGGAAATGTGTGATGCGATTCGGTAAGAAAGGAAAGATGAGTCCAAGGTTCATTGAACCACATGAAATTCTGGAGAGAGTTGGATCCGTTGTTTACCGAGTGGCTTTACCTCCAAGTTTATCTCAGTTACACAATGTTTTTTACGTTTCGATGTTGAGAAAGTATATGCCAGATCCATCTCATGTTTTGAGTCCAGAGGTAGTTCAGTTGGAAGAGAACCTATCTTATGAGGAACAAATGGTCTAGATTCTTGACCACAGGGAGCAAGTGTTACGGAATAAGGTGATTAATCAGGTAAAGGTTTTGTGAAAAAACCACATAATGGAAGAGGCAACATGGGAATTTGAAAATGAAATGAGGGATAAGTACCCCCATTTATTCGATAAGTAAATAAATTGTGGGGACGCAATTTTCTAAAGGGGGGAAGGATGTAACATCCCAAGTAAGTAATTAATAATAGATATTTTTATCTATGTATATTAATGATTAAGATAGTGTTTTAGAGGCTTAAAATGAATATAAATACAATCTTATGCATGTGATACACTAATATTCTTAAAAGATTGTTTTACTGCCTTTTGATGGATAAACATTTTTAAATCTATCTTTTGACAATTTTATAAGCAATTTTTGTCAAAATTATCTTATTATTTATGATTTGGACATCAAAATTTACTTTGTGTGAATTTTTGGTATTTTTCTGATAAAGTTCATTTTTTAATGAATAGTGAAAATGTTGTATTTTAATTCAAAACCTATTTTTAATCTAATTTATTTATATGATTAGATTATCTTTTGAATTGGTTTTAAATTTAAATTAGAATATATTTTTACCATTTTATCCAATGGTGGTCATTGGAATCAATTTCACTTTGAAATTGGACTTAAACTAGTGTCAATCTTTTGATACTTTTTGTTCCATAAAAACACGCTATTTGTCATGACAGCGGGATTTAATTATTAAATTAATTAATGCATCTTATATGTTTTGAATTTTGTAAAATAGAGATCATTTTTGAATTAGGAATATCAAAAATAGCTTAGGGTGAAGTTTTGGTATCTTTCTGAAAAACTTCAATTTTTGATGAATAGTGAAACCACAATGTGGTAGTTAAAGAAACTGAATTTTCGTTTAAATGAAACTTTGACACTTCTGTGATTTGATTTTCAAAAAATCCGACATACATGGTTTTCATTAAGAAGTAAAATTTGGTTCATTGAGATTAAAATAATTTTTTTGGTGAATAGTAACTTTTAAGTTCTTAATCGCGATTAGTGGTAATTAGTGTAGTTTAAGGTAAAAAAAATGTTTTAATAATATGAGATGAGATTGACACATGTCATACCCTCATTGGATGTGTCATGTCCGACCAAGAAAATCCATGGGTCAACTTGGGGACCCCATGGAGCCACTTTGGTTGGGAAATGACATAAATAAATTTTTATTTAATGTTAAAGTAAAAGTGACACAAACAAGAGATGTTTTACAAAAACAATTATTACATGGGGTTATACAAGTCAGAGTTTTGATTATAAATAGTCATTGAAAAGATAAAAAGATTTCCTACATCATAGTATTTTTTTTATAATTTTTATATTTTAAATAAATTAAATTATTTATGACATCATGATGATGCAGTGATTACCTCATTAATAAAAGATTTAAATAAAATGAAATGAAAATGTAAAATCTATTAAGTACACATGTCCAAAACCTATTGGATGAGTGGATTTAGAACCCTTATCACCTTATCCTCGAATTATATCAATTTGGGACCTTTTGAATCTGAAACTCAGTTTAAAATAAAGTGACTTTTCTTTACTTTCCAAGAGTGCCCCTCCTCTCCTCTTATAAAAGGCCCCCACCTCTACCACCTTACCCACACTCCCAAAGCCTTTGGCTCGGCCAAAACCTACTCCTTTTGTCTCTGAACTTCCCTCTATTACTCCTTGAAGCCTCATTTTGGGCATAAGTCTTCCCAAGGAAGCCTTTGAGCTCAAAACAAAGGGAGTTACCCGATTTTAAGGTAATGTCTTCACTTGAGTCCTTTTGTTTTATTTTGCTTCTCCAACCCCCTAAAATCCTTTTATTCATTTCTTTTGTAACAACTACAGTATCTTTAATATACTAGTATGTTGTTATAATAATTATTCGAGCTACACTTACAAACACCTACATCTAATGGTTAAAGAACATATTGTTTCCGTGGATGGCGAATTTCTGCCTCCCGAAACGATGATTGTTCCACATTCTTTTAAAACATTCAAAGGTGGCCATTAATATGACACTATATTTATATATGATATATAATATGTTTATGTTTTCCTTAAGATTCTGTATTTTTCATTTTGGTCATACCATTATGGTTTCCATTATGGGTAAACGTGGTATCTTCATTTAAGGAAGTGCGGACTACCGCCCCCTCAAAGTGATTTGATTCGTTAAATACCATATGTGGGACGTATAAAGGATGGAACTATGATATTATATATGATATTATACTGTAATTATAATATACCTTTATATAATTATGATTCCATTCTATAAAATACGAAATAGAAATGAAAGTAGCGTTCATGCGTACGTACGGCTTACCGTCTCCATGAACGATGCATTTCATTTCTTACCTCTAAATGATTATGTAATATTATAAATTCATGTATATACTGGATATATATGATATATACATAATGATTATAAGTCTGGATATAATCGATACAAGAACAACATGTAATTATAAAGGGTTTATTTTTTACTCAAGTACTAATGATCGTTAAAATGACCGTTATTAACTCAAATAATTACATAGTGTTCATGACATGGAAATAAGTGATATAAAAGGAATAATGAACTTGAAAATGGTTCTTAAACAAGTAGAAATTAACTCAAGTTTATTATTCAGGAGATTAAAGAACAACGAAGTCAAGTCGGACCTGATGTTTGGGAATTCATCTCAATCTCCTTTCATTGAGGCATATTTTATTTTATACACAACCTTCTTTTATACGGTGTATAAACCCCCCATTGACTTTTATGTTTATCCAAAAGGAATATTTTTTTATACGAAGCGTTTACTAAATGACAAAATGGAATGTTTTTGTCGTACGTATGTTGAGACAACGACTTCTTCGCCGCCGTGACCATTATTTGAGTTTCGACTTCCCATACAAGCCATACTTTTTTTAAAGAAAAATAAATACCATGTTTTACTTTTCTTTTATTTTGGTATTGAAAATGGTTATCATAATATTTCTATATCAATGTGTGGTATTGATATCTTGTGATTAAAAGGTGGAAATGTTATGTTTCCTTTATGCATGTTTTATGTGATACGATTATGTTGAGGTTCTTGGGAATTATTATGAAGATGGGTGGTTCCGTGATAGAATAAGGGCGGGTGAGCCCGATATAGCTCTCCAATGCATTGGGTAACACGAAGGAGTGAAACTTTAAGGTTTCTCCGAAGAGATTTAGGGAATATACTGTGATGGGTATTCCAAATGTAACCAAGAGGGTTACTCCCTACGTAAGAAAGTTATGAATGCCTAATTTTACCTATATGTCTTATGATTTCTATGATTTATTCATGATTTGATGAGGTATGTTAAAGTGCTTATGTTTTATGGGTAAAGTATGATTTCATTCTTATGTATATATGTACCCATGTTTCCTTTCCATATTTTTATATCCCTTACGGAGCTTTTTATGCTCATCCCATGTTTTTTTTGAAATGTTTTTCACAGGTCAAGGGAAAGTTACATGATACGATGATAGTGTCAAGGAAGTGTCAAGAAATAATCCATGTTTTATTTTAAATATGTTTCCATTGATGGGAAAGAAGAATACTATCTTTATGTAACCACTTTGTTTATATGTAGAATGTAATGCATGTTTTATGATCTAATTCTCTAAAACTCTAAACCTGAAAAGATCCTCAATGTGTAATCTTGTAATAACTCAAGATTAAGTAAGGTTTAAGGCTGGGGTCTTATAAAATGGACCCATTGTTATGATGATAAAGAAAAAATATAGAGTTTCAAGTTGATGTAATGAATGAAAAAGGAGGACGAAACATTGAATTAAACCTACATAAAAAATGTGGGATGTAGTATAATGGGAATTGTCACAAAGGGACAAGGAAATTATTCAAGTGTATAATAAAATTCCAATAACTCACAAATTTTTAAGATGCGGGAAAAATCTGACCAATGTGATGGGGGAAAGGAAGGGACTTCCTGATGGACCACCCATGGTAAAACAATTAAACTATAAGGACAAAGTTCACTATACAATCTAATTAATAAAATTTCATTTTATTTATGGTAATCAGTGTTAATAACCACCAAATTCTAGGGAGAAAGGTAAACCATATTCCATCACTATTACTGATGTGGGTCATGAAAATTATGTTGTACATGGTACAATTCTTATTAAATAAATAATATAAAATGTTTTATTTGAATATAGTTCTATGTATTTATTTATATATTGAAATATTACTAGAACCATTAATACAAAAACCCAATACCATTATGTATATATATCCATAAAAATATATAGTGGTGTGATCAATGCAACAGATGTGTTGGAATATTCTCCTATTAATGTCTGTGGGAGGAATTTTCTAGTGAATCTCATAATCCTCCCCATAGTAGAATTCAATACTATAAAAGGAATAGATTTGTTATCAGTATATGGATTTCACATCAACATTGTGGAAAATGAAATCTCATTATATATTCTAAACCATCTCATTCTCCAATATAAATACAAGGATGAAGATGAATCTACATTGGAAAATACCTCAACTATGTCAGTATTGAAACTAAGAAAATAATCACACCTTTTCAAAATGGTTGAGTTGAAAAAAAGTATCAATTTTTAAGAAAATCCTAATTTGAGGGAATATATTAATGTTTTTTAGAAATAATTACCCTACCATCCACTTGCCCAAGAGGTAGAGTTCTTAATTTATCTTACACACGAAACCACTAGTATCTCAAAAATATTCATATAGGATGTCTCTAATCGAACTAAAGGAATCAAACAATAAGCTATAATAGAATTTGAAAAAATATTTTATGCACCCTAGTTCATCATCTTGGGGTGTTGTAATTATATTTGTTAAGAAAAATGAAGGATAAATGAGGCTGTGTATCAAATACCGAGAACTAAACAAGATCACCATAAAGAAAAAGTATCGCTTACAATTATTGATGACTTGTTTAATCAACTATAAAGATCTCAATAATTCTAAAAGGTGGTTTATTTTTCTATATATCATTAACTAAAGGAAAATATGAAGTACATTCAAAATATTTCCTTCCATAAAAGTTATGGACACTATGATTTTATAAATATGTCCTTCAAAACTTCAAATTACCTTAAAATATTTATGGATTTTAAGAATATATTATTAATATATGTCCTCGATATATTTATAGTAGTATTTATTAATGATAATTTAATTTACTCCAAGATAAAATAAGAACATTAATAGTATCTAAGGATTGTTTGGGAAATATTATGAAATGAAAAAATGTATGATAATTTTTTATAGTTTGACTTTGAGATGCAAAAAGTCACATTCATGGGAAATGTGATCACAAGTGAGAGAATCTATGAAGACCCTCCAATGAAAAAGGCCATTGGGGAATGGACTGGATCTTATAATGTCATGGAAATCCATAGATATGTTATCTTATATGGGTACTATGAACATCATGTGAGGAATTTATCTTGATTTTCTATCCTGCTAAGTAAGTTAACATGAAAAGGAGGTAATGTATGTCTCGATGAACAAATTTTTGCAAAGGATCAAGGATGTCAATACTATGGTTATCACTATGCATATACTCACACTACCATTAAGGGGAAATTGTTTTTTTATATACAGTGATGAATCAAAGAAAGGATTGTGTTGTTAAATCAAGATTAATGATGATGTTATAGCCAATTCATCACGATGTTTTAAGATCCACGAGAAGGAAAACTTGAAACATGATTTAGATTAAGACTATATGATCTTGACATTGAATATTGGGAGAATCCACCTATATAATGAGAAGTTGGACATATATATAGATCATAAGATTCTAAAATTTATCTTAGCATAGAAGGATATCAACATAAATCAATGAATATGATTATATCTTATCAAGGACTTTGATTTCACTATTCACTATGATATTGGAAAGGTGACAAATAAATCTGGTTCTCTTAGAAGAAAAGAAACTACGACTCTATCATTGATTTTGACTAAGAAAGAAATTATCATCATGGATATTCAAACGATGGATCAGAAAATCACAGTGGAAGGGAATATATTAAACATTTCACAAATTATGTCTTAACCATCTATCCAAGATAAGATAAAAGAGGTTTAAAGGGATAATCAAGAGATTCAAAAGATGGTGAAAGTATTAAAGGAGGAGAAGCATCCTGAGTTACACATTGATAGGGATGGAATGATTTGGTTTAGAACTATATTTTGAGTTCTTACATCACTAGTGACAGAAATATCTAAGGGATAATTCATATATATCAGCATGTTCTATCTATCCTGGAAGTACCATGATGTACCATGATAAACAAGAGAATATCTAGTAGGTGAAAATGAAAAATTTGATCATTGAGTACACCTTAAAGCTCTTGGGTTGTTAGTAAGTTTATATAGAGGGACATAATTCCAAGGGGATGATGCAATCATTTAATATATACAGATGTAAATGGGATAAAATCACCATGGAATTTTCACTAGTCTACTAAAGTCATCCAAAGGAAGCAATTAATTATGGGTTTTGGTGGATCAACTCACTAATACTACCCACATCATCAATATTAAAGTAGATTTATCGCTTGAAAAAATTGCTAAGATAATCATAATTGAAGTGTTGAGGATGCACGAGGTACCCTTTTTGATCATCTCAAATCATGATCCAAGGTTGAATTTAATAATCTGTAGATTTATTTAATATACTAGGAATTCTGAATTGAATTTTAGTGAAACCTATCACCCCAAACTGATTTCCAATCTTCAAGGTCCATATTAACACCTAAGGATATGTTGAGATCCTTCTTAATGGAATTTAAAGGAGGATACGATTGATATATACAATTATTTGAGTTTTTATATAATAACATTTTCAACTTGAGTATTCATATGGATCCATATAAATATTTTTATGGGAAGCAATGTAGAAATCCAATATGTTGTGATTAAATTAGTGAACAAAAGCTACTTGGATCCAATAATGTGTAAGAGATGATAGAATAGGGTTAATCCATTTAACATTTTATAAAATCTAATCATAGTTAGTATTAGTTATTTGATTAACACCATCAAAGGGACATGATGTTTTACGTCTGAGATAATGTTTTTCTCCAAATATCACCATGGACAAGAGTTATGCCATTTTGAAAGAAAAGAAAGCCTATCCCTAGGTAAATTGGCCCCTTTTACATCCTTGATCATATTAGAGTAGAGTCTCATAGGCTATCAATTCCACCAAACATGGATTGAGTTCAAAATGTGTTCCATATATCCCTCTTAAGGGAGTTCATAAGCAATCCATCACCTCTATTGAATATGGAAGAGGTACTTCTAGAGCATGACCTCTCTTACGAGGAGTAGTTGATGATGATTTTTGACTATAGATATAAGGTTACACACAAAAAGACTAATCACCTTGTCAATGTGATATGGTGAAACCATAAATATGATGATATTACATGGAAACCAAAAGAAGAAATTAAAGAAAAGTACGATAGTAAATTATCAACAGATAATATGTGTTGAAATTTCCAGGATGAGATTTCTAAAAGGGATAAATGTATCAACATCGATTTTTAAATAACATTTGTGTGTAATATTATCTAGATTATATACAAAAAAAAGAAAACATAATAACACTTTATTTAATTAATGAAAATAATTAAACTAGTAAACAATTAAACTCATCAAAATGATGGATATTATAAGGGGGAAACTAGAAAATAGAAAAAATACAATGGGATAATGTGGATAACCTCGATCTACTAGATCATCACCCCTAAAAAATTACTATAAAAAATTAATAGAACATTTAGAAACAATTAAACATAATATAAATGAATAATATGGATCTTTAAAAGTAATTGAGGTGATTTTTTATGAAGGAATGAAGTGGTATATATAGGATGGGATGTGATAATTGGAATAGTAACCTGATTGTTTGGAATAGTAACCCGAGTGATGGAATAATAATTTGAACTAAAAAATATAAAAATGAAATATAAATAATATTTATCATCAATAATTTTAGAAAATAATTTTTTTTATTATTCAATAAAATAAATATAATAATTAAATTCCCAAAAAATTAATAACACCATTTTTAATAAAATGTATTTTAATGTATTTTAAAAAAATAATAATTAATAGGTTAAATTAATTATGTAATAAAATTATTTTGATAAAATAAACATAATTCTTAAAATAATCAAATAAAAATTTCATAGGGGTGATCTTTTTATAATTATTTGAGAAACATCATTTTTATGTGAATAGTTTAAATATTGTATTTCAAATACTGCATGTTGATGAAATAATGACGATGAAATAATAAATAAGTAAATAAATAGTTGATTATTTTTTTTTCATTATAAATTTATCAAGATAAAAGTTTCGTTTAGAAATAATAAACTAAATTTCCAAACCTAAAACATATTTTCCAATGTCTGAAGTCAATAATATTTCTCTAAAATATCAATTTTTATTTTTTTCCACTTTCCATTTAAACAAACTAATGAATTTGGTATATAAAGGGTTTAAATGTCCTTAATTAATTTTATTTTATTTATATATGATTAATAACTTCCAAAAGGTTATTATTCAAATGATTACCTAGGATATTATATTTTATTAGATGTTTTAACATAAAAATACCCCACTTCTCAAGTATAAATAACCCCTTTCATTGTCCTTCGAAAACCACATTCCTTCTAGGGGAAAAAGAAATTTTTTTACAAAGAACCATATATTAGTCCCCTTATCATCATTAGTTAAGTTCTATAATAAACCAATTCGTTGAACTCATGGATTTTAGTGTCTTATAAAAGAATCAACACAGAGAATATGGCAAGTTTTCATATACTTATCTTCTAATTTTCTTCTTCTCTACATATCATTCCAATTTCCTTTAAAACCAAAATATTTTACTATTAATTGAGTAATTTGTTAACATTATATTAATGATTTTAACATACTTTAGTGAATATACTTACTTTTTAAGTATACTTCAAACTTATGTTTCTTCTGCTTTTATCAATTTCCTATTAACTTTTGGTTATCCACCGACAAGGATTTTTCCTAGAATTTTATTATCACTACCCCCATGTATGATTATAAAAAATTATTTATAATATATAAATAGATAAATATAATTAATTTTAATAATATTTAGTTAATAATAATAATTCTAAAATTGAAATTAACCAAGATCATTAAATCAAATCTTAAAAGGATATTTTATAGAAATTATTATATCAAAATATTCAAACTGTAATGATGGAAATTAATATATATTATAAAATTATTATAGTTCATAAATAGTGAAAAGTGAAAAAATTATCTTCTTGTTCAATTCTTTAGTACACATATTTTTCATATTTTGGAGGTGGGAAAATGATGAAATAAAGAGGGATTTAAGGTAAGGGAAATCTAAAAACTAATTCCTTATTTTTGGGTTATCTCCAATTTCATATTAATTTCTATATCATTCTTCTAATAATGTTCTTAAAATTTATTTCCACTATTCTGTCCCTTTTTAATCATTCATATACATGTTTCAGTACTTTCACAATTTTTTCTGAGCGATTTAAAAATATTGGTAAAAAATCACTAATTTCCTAAACATAACATTTATTATATTGAGTGGTTTCTTCTCCACTCAAGTCTAATGATGTTCGATGATGAAATATTTTTTATCCTATTCATTTTTAAACAATAAATGTATTAATGAATGGTTTATTTATCAATCCTTTATGAAACTCATTTCATTCCATGGATTTGTTTAATAACTATGACTATGTTACATTTAGTTTGAATATCATTATAGTATTCCTCTTTGGATTTTATAGGTGCACATGGAAATATTTATCCCCATAAATAATTGTGTAATTATATAAATCTGATGAGATTATATGTATTATTCATGAACATGATTCTATCTTTGTTCACAATCATGATGTTATAACTTATGCACATATATTATGTTTAAAAATTATACCGGATTTGTTCAAAACATTTTGTGGTATTTGACCACTATGTTTTTATATTTCATTATTTTTCAAATTACACATTCCATGACATTATAAAATTTTTCCATCATGTTTATTGTTATGATCCTATGCTTATTATTTGATTATATTAGTTATTATAACCCATTTACTACTGATTCATATATCTTATTCCTTCTTGGTTATCCTTCCCCTTACAAGGATTCTAGATCACCCATTTTGGTTATGTTTATCATCATGTAATTACATGTAATAATAACATTATAGGACCTTTTAAGAGGAAAAAGAAGAAGGATTTAAATAAATTTTATGATTTTTTATCTTTAGGTGATGTATGAGACTATCATTCTCATGATACTAAACCTTTTTATCCTTGAATATATTACTACTGTGTTATATATCTTAAAAATGATGTAATTTTCATGAAATAAAATTTGATTAATTATTTAAATGGTGAATATTTGAATATTTGTTTTTAGGGAGATATCAACAATATCAACTGACAATAATTTATTTTCACTAAGATATGGAATTCTCTGAAAAACATTTCATTATCTGGTAGAGTGGTTTCAAAACTCTTCTTATATAGTAAAGCCTATGTTTTGATGGTTCACAAGGAATTCGATGATTTTTTAATATATCCAATTAAATTAGAAAAATTTAAAATATTTTTACAGTAAATCCAAATGGGGATATTGAAGATCCTTATCGATTTATTGAATGATTGTATTGATTGTAAACCTCATTTTAGAATTATTTGAGGTTGTTGAGATGTTGTTAAAACTACATGGGAATGTTCTTAAGATCATTTGTGGATCCATTATGTGATTATAAAGAATATATAAATATTTTATTACATATGATAATTCAATGTTTGAGGGTAAAAATTACTAAGGCATGAGTTTTTAAGGTTTACATTATGATTTCTTAAGGTTGATCATGAGTTGAAAACTATGGAAATTGAAAATTCATGGACTTCATCTGTTTGTCCTATAAATTATTTAAGGTTTATATTGAAGTTTAAAAAGGTTTTCTCTGATAATTGAAAGGTTTCTTATGGAATATAAGGTTAATTTTTTTTAAGGTTCATGTTACTTCATAAGGTTCACCTTAAATTTTAAATGTTTGATCCAGTTGAACTATTAAAAAAATGTTTATAATTTTTTTTGAACATCATGTTGGTATTTTATCCCACCTAATATGGTTTAACGATATCATCATATTATTTTGTCAGTTATGAAATATAAAACATAGAAGGTTTACTCTAGTACATCATATGGTACATCATAGTGATATTCATAGGGTTCAATAGTAAAAGAAAATCAAGATGTTTCTAATGTTTGAAAATATGATGTTCCCCAAATAAATATTCGTAAGAGTAATTTTTTATGATATTTATTAATATATTATTTATGTTCAAATAAACATTATTATTTATAAATCCGCGATTCAATATTGGTTTTTAAGAATATTAAAATATGAGATTACAGTTTCATTAAGAAATAGTTTTCAAATATGAGAATTTAGAAATCAATATTTACAATCAATGATGTTTTATACTAGATTATTCCCAAGATGACAATCATTGATTAAAAAATTAAAAATAAGATATGATTTAAGATCAATGAAAATAATGTGATCTACATTTCATGAACCACATGTTCACATAGATATATAAAAAATATGATATATAATCATATGACCTTATTCTATGATATGGATAATAGTAGAAGATCATTTTTAATGATAAATATTGTGATGATTAAATGAAATTGAATAAATTATTTAGATGGAAATTATAATTTAGTTATTTAAATGATATTTCCAATTTTATTAGTTATTTATTGTGTTGTTTCTTAGTGAAGAACTACTTCACACTATAAGTAAACAATTAAATAGTTTAATTGATGAAAACACAATGGAATAGAGAGGATATCACTACTGGGTGTTTAATAAATTTGAAAATAAATTTATTCATGAGTGATTTTTTGTTATAATAGCTGATGTTTCTTTCTCATTTGAATTATATTTATCATATGGTATAAAAAGAGATAGAGACAAGGGTGTTTTCATAATTACACTTGAGAAAATAGTTAACTGAGGGGAATAATATTTAGTGATCCTGGGAATGTGACCTTGTGAAAAGAAATTGAGGAAATTCACTAAAGTTATCATTTTACCAAGTCATTTTTAATAATTATCTCAAATGAAAACCTATAAATGATTTAGGTAATTAAACATGCTCTAGAAGTTTTGGGAAATCCTGAATTAGGGAGCATATTGAGAGAGAGACAGTATTAATGATTAGTCATGACAATAAAAAAATGGGAGATAATAAAGATAAAATAATTGATTCAAAATAAGAGAAGAAACATTAATAGATTGATCCATTCAATGATTTAATATTAGAGAAGAAGATTAAAAAGTATTTCAATAAATGATACTACTTGATTTATGAAAGTCCAACATGGACATATAGTTTTATCAGATGTTATCAGAAATAAAAGAAAATAAACAAGTGATCATGGTCTGATATATTCATCACGAATTCTTGATAGGAAGAGAAACACAATTTCAAAAGAAACACATATTCTAAAGTGATAATACTCATCTTATTCTGATCACATTGTAACTAGTGTGATTTTGTATAAAACCTGTGGGATATTGTTCTATACTGGAAATCACACTATGATATAAAATGATACCTCCATATCCCCACATAATCATTGATTAAATATTGGTATATAATCTATGTAATGATATTACAACACAATTTAAAAAGTAATATGTTCCCATAATGGGGAGGGAACTTTTAAAAATCTATGTGTTACTTGTTCATTTCCATTCCTTTCATTTGAGTATGGATAAGGGATATATTTGAGAGTTTTAAATCTTAAAAAATAGTGGTTTTTTAGTGAATGAAATTACAATAGATAAATATCATTTATTAAATTACACCTTTTACGAATTTCACACATACCCCTAGGCCATCTCACGCTTTTACAACAATATAATTCTATTATTGAGTTCATAGTACTTCAAAATTATGTGCTATTTATTTATCACTATAAAATGTTTTAAAATAATAATTTTTTCAACTCACTACCCCTATCATTAAAAATAGTGAAAACATATTGATGTACTTTTTGATAACCGGTATTCATAGTTTTTAATATTAGAAACTCCATATCATTTCATGATTATACTTTTTTGTGACATAATATGTGATAATGTCCAAAGAGAAGGCATCACAATGAAAGGTCATAATAGTTCCCCGCAATGGTGAGAATCCTGAGGTGCCTTGATACTATTCTTAAATATATATTATAAATCTATATGATATTATTTGAGAAAAAAATGATTGAGGATATCCTGGGTGAAGACTAATAGGACATAGAGGTGCCTTCTCATAGCGTACATCTTCAGTAATATCCATTGTAGAATATAATAAGAATGAGACCCTTCAGTTTGAAATCCACATTTATATGTTTCAATGGATGTTCCTATATGAAAATGAGTGTATTGAACCTTATACACTATAATTATTATTAACAAATATTATATGTCATTTACATTGATGTATTAAAGAAAACAATGATAACATATATTCGTGGTGAGGTAGGATAAATTAATTGCTTCATGAGTATTATTGTATTGATGAATATTGCAATAAAATATTTTTCCCTTATTCTATTTAATGGAATTTAATATCTTAGAACCTTTTATTGAAACAATATATTCTATATAAATCCATATCCAGGGTTATCTATAGGAATTTTCTATTTCCAGAAATTCAATGAAAGAGACATCGAGTATATAGATTTTTAGCACCAACATGAAGCCTTATTGATTAAAAATATCATGATTAAGGGATTATATTAAATATTAAGCATTTGTGTGAGTTATTATGTCATTTCAAGAATAACATAAATCTCAATTGGTTCCTTGGCATGTTTCTAGATGCTAACGTTGGACTTTAGGCTACTTCACCTAATGAAACTAAGAAAGGGAATTATGGGGTCACATATTAAGTGTATCAAGAATCTTAGTTATATAATATATTAAAATTTATTATTTAAAAATTTAAATAAATATAATTAAAACCCATGTTTTAAAAATTATTCGTGTTTTCTTGATCATATATATATACTCAGTAGTTACTCGAGAGAATATTATGTGACCCCAATATTTAATAAATATTTATTTTTCTATTTAGTGAATATTATATTAATTTATTTATTGATGAATAATTAAGTGATATTTATTTATTAAATAAATATACATTATTCAAGTCTAGATAAATATTTTTAGGTAATTGGGGACCATGTTTATATGTTCAGTAAGAAATAATACATATTGAATATTGATTAGTTAAATATTCTCTAATTGTAATTCATGAGTTTAGCGCATGTTAAGAAATAATAATATTTTTAATATTATAATTGGAATGGGGTTCAGGGGAGATTAAATAAATAATAAGGGGAACTTGTGAAATTATTTATTTCTAACCCTAGAGGAATATAAATGTTATTATAAAATTTTTAGGGGAAACAATTTCAGTTCTGTTGTGCACCATAACAATCAGAGAGAATCCTCTGAATCCCTAGAGAGATCCCTCTCAAAAAAGTATCCTAAGAATGGAGAGTGATATTTCTACCCAATCCACTCTTAAATTTAGATAGATCAAGTAGAATCATTTGGAATCAATTCTCTAGGTAATCAAAAGTAAGCAAAGCAACTGTTATGATCTTTCGTTCCGACCCCTAGAGATTTTAATGACGACATTTAATGATTTTTGGAACTCATGTGCATAATATCTATAGAGAATCTACCCTTGATTCCTACAATTAAACAATGGTATGATGTTGATCCATTATTACATCCCTCAGTGAGGAAATATCTTCAAACAATAAATTCATTAATTTATCATACTAATTATAAAAACTATGTGATGAGACCATGCTTGGTTCTGATATTTTATCAATTTTTTATTTTCTTTTTTTGTCAATTACATAGATCACAATATTCATCATTGTTTAAATTTCATATTAATCATAGATTATGATAAAAATCAATGTTGGAAATGAACCATCGCATGATTCCTCTATGTACAGATCCTTTAAGTTGCATCTGAGCAGTCAAATAATTATTTATAATAATTTGAAGATATTTGATTGATTTATGAATTTTTAATTTAGTTTTCAACTCCAGTTTAGTGATTATTAAATCCAAATTATTATATATACTTCTTATTCTTTAATTTTCCATGCATATAATCAAATTGAATAATTTTATAAAATAAATAAATTCGACGATCTCATCTAGAGGTGTCGAGGAATCTGGATGGATAACGCAATATTACACACCTTGTAACCTGATGGTACCCATTGTGCACTAGTTTTCAATGAACTATGATTTTATTTATAAAAAATTAATGTAGTTTGAATTTATTTAATGTGGGGATTTTACTTTTACATCGTGTTCTTATCAGGTCATCCTTGAACATGATCAACCAGAGTAAACACCATAAAACTACCATGTACGATGCATAGTCATTTAGTCATAGATGAACTATGCATCTTGTTACATGGCCTACCCAACTAGTGACCTTATATGAGTGCATTGTTTACTCAAACATTTTTAGTGGAATTGTTTAAAATCCAAGTACCTAGGTATATTCCTCAGAATCACAACTATAATAGTTAATTCCATGTAGCTAGAATGCACATGACGTGTAATTTTGACCAAATTACAAAGAATTAAAAATTCATTTATTATATTGTGATAACCTTGTAAACATGTTATTTCATGTGGTCATTAAGATGATTGTACACACCATGTGATGGGTTTTAATATATAAATTATTTTAATTAATTTCTATGAAATTTTTAAATATGAATATCATGCATGAGACGTATTCAAATTATTACAGTACATATACTGAAGCATAACATGTGACAGAAAAATCATGTAATTTTGGTAATCATTAAATTGATATAAAACATCTAGAAAGTAAATTATATGTTCTTTATACCACATGTCGCATGGGTAAACAATATAAAAGTATAATACATGTTGGTTAGTTCGGATGGGTACTCACTATGTATCCTCAAAGATACATTTTTGTACATAGGTAATTTTAAATAAATTTATTTAATTTAATTAATGTCACGGTGGATGAAAATCTCATTGAAATTCAGATGAAAATTAATATAAAATAATTTATTAATTAACGATTTGTAATGACTCATGTTTTGAACCAGAAAAAAATTAAAATAAATTATAAATTTTGCATTTAATGGATGGGACCTTTTTAAAAATACGTTTGAGAATAGTATTATGAGTTTTAGAACCCTTAAAAATATTTTTTTGGACTTAGGTGAAGGGAAAAAATGTTTCCTAGGTGTCTTGAATAGTCTTAGGGGCATCAGTCCAAGAAAATTATGTTTTAAAGGTCCTGCACATGGTGCCTGGTTTGTTTGAAACCATGCAGCCATCAGTATACAGAAGTGTGGAATTATGTAGGTAGAGAGAGGCTGTCACACAGGCTACACAAGGTTTACCAAGCAGTGAACCTAACATGAGAAGGTTGTGGAAATAGGTTGCATCCTTGAACTATCCCTCATAAGGTTGGCATTGGGTTTCCAAATGGGGTGGCCAACCATTGTGAGGTACCCCAAGTGTCTAGTAGAGGGTGCACAGTTAGCGCACAATTTTCCAAACCGTGCATCCAACCATGCATGGTAACTAATTTTTAAATTTTAATTTGTTTAATTAAAATTAAAATAAAATAAAACTAAAACTTATCTCTCTCCTCCCCCATCCTATTCGTAACACACCATGGGGGCTCTGCTTGGTCGCATGACATACCCCCTCCTGGATCCCTCTCCTTTATTTTCTCTTTTCACATTGATCTCCACTAATTTATATGAGTTTCCTCTTCAATTCATTGTGGAAAGACGCATTGATCCACCCTTCTTCCCAATTTGGCCAATTTTCGGTGTCCACATTACTCTATTTCATTTAGTTGAAACCCTATGTTAATTGTAAATTCAATTTTCTGGTTTCTTCCAGTTCTAGGGCATGCAAAAGGCTTCTCAAGACCTCATCATGCATGTTCCGAAATAATCCCCTACAGGAGAAGTGGATTGAACCATTTTGGTCTTACCATCATCTTTTTTAGGTAAGGTTGTCTATAATTTTCCTTCATTTTTCAATATCCTTTAGAGATTTCATAATATTTGATGTTCTTGTATTTTTACTTTGGTACGTTGGTCCTAAACACAATGTTTTTGATAATCTTGTGTTATTTTTTTTTTGAGAATTTGATGAATCTTTGAAGGCTATAACACATATACATAGGTATCTATATATATATATATTACTTGTTTGTATTACCTCATGGAGAGGAAAATTTTTACACTGGATTAAGGGGTATATATATAAATACGAACATATGTGTGTACAAGTGTGGAGTGATCGTTTTCGTTATCAAAGTCATAAAATGATAAGTGTTTGGTTTGGTCTAATTTTGATGTATGATCCCTTTCCTTGTCCATTAAATTTTACAATGATTTAATTTTTTAGTTTCCTATTCATCATAAATTTATTTAATTATTTTCCATATATGGTAATTTATTTCCTTTAGATAATTGGAAGTGATTCCTAATTGAGAAAATAAATTGATTTATAAATGATATCTATTTTAATAATAAAACCCCTCAAATGGAGGTGCATTTTCTTCCAAACTAAAAAAGAGTAATTCGAGTTTTATGCTTTCTTGGCTTATTTCATTGATATTTCCTTATGCTTTATTTCATTGTTAGTTAAAATGAATGCCTATTACTTATCCTCTTTGATATCACTAAATAAAGATTCCCTCTATTTATTAAAATGTAATATTGACCCAATAAACCTTATCATTTTCCTTAGAATTTTAAAATAGTATTTTCCATGTATTCATGTGCTTTAATGACAATTTCACCCTCTATGTAACCCCTTTTGATCTTTCAAATGGTATTGGAAGGTTTTAAAGAATTGAATGAGTTAAATGAAATTAAACATTGTTATTTTGGTACATGAACGAAAATGCCTCATGATGTGAATAGTTTTAATAAAACATATTGAATGAAATGACTTCATATGATGTTTTTAAAAGGGGTGGTAAGGCCAAAACTTCATTTTTTTCTTATGATTTGAAAATTCTCGTTAAAAATTGTAATGCATGGTATGCAATTGAACTTGGAAATTGAAATTCATAAGAGTTATTACCTTATGAATTATATTATAAATGGGATGATATGTTATATAGAAATTATTTCCCTACTAATGATATGTCATATATGCTTGGAGTCCCTATTAATTACATGCTATACAGGTATGGAACCAAAGACTTTTGGATGACTATTCCCTTTTGAGAGGTAGGAATGATTATGATATCCTCTGCCAATAATCTAGATGATTTCACTCTTTCGAATAAATTAAATGATTTTTTAGAGTGTTTCCATTGTGTGTTCATTCACCACCCGAGTGATGGACCTAACATTCTCTACTCAATCGATATGTAGAGATTACCCCCCCCCCCCCAATTAGAGTTTATCATCTCATTAGAGTGATATAGGACATCTGTGAGTTACACCACAGTCTAATCCAGCAACTTATATATATGTGAATCTAATTTTTCAATATATACATATAATTTATATATATATTGTTCCTAATCATAATTATTATAACTATGAGACAAGGAATATATAACCCTCAGGTTTCTCTTATAAACCTTGATGGGTTTTTGTTTATTTATTCATTACTATTTATAAATTCTCTATACATGGACACTGTTAAATTTATATTGCACTGTCTGGATTGGGATATACACTGTGGGTTCTGGATTTCAAATATTTATATCTCATGCCTTGCTTCGGGTTCCATTTCATTAAGGTACCTAAGTATACCTTCATATTCATATGAACTTGGACATTTCTTATTGACGTGCTTCTTGTACCCGAGTAGTTAGGGGAATTGGACAGAGCTAGAGGTCAGGATGCTTGTGGTGATATCCAACATGAATTTTAGTTCTATCCATTACATGTGTTTTGTATTATTCTATATTGTAAATCATGTTGTGTGTTTACTATTTTCGGATATGTGTCATCATCTAGACAAGCATGTTTTGTATAAACTGGCATTGGCCACATTTATTAAATGGTTTCTATTTTTATTCCACTATTGTCTTTCATTTATCTACTGATTCCACATTTTTTTGATGTTTTTTAGGATTGTAAAACTATGATACTTTTATAAGAAGGTGTATTATCCTCAGTATTACATGCAAGGACCCTGGCTTCTAGTCGGAAGCCTCTGGTATATGGGGGGATGCACCTAAGGCCATGTGACCCACATGTATGACTACAATATTAGTGGTCATTAGGGATGGGATGTTAGGTAAGATAATTAACTAATTTGAGAAAGATTTACCAAACATAAGAAAGATTAGAATGGAATTATAATTTTATTAAATTCATAACTCATTTCATGAATGTGCATGATCATTATCCTAGACTA
Organism: Viscum album; assembly: GCA_963277665.1. Taxonomy (NCBI): domain Eukaryota; kingdom Viridiplantae; phylum Streptophyta; class Magnoliopsida; order Santalales; family Viscaceae; genus Viscum; species Viscum album. The sequence continues at coordinate 1,371,000,790 of OY728162.1, read as the reverse complement.
GACCTTTAAATGTGATCAATTTATTTTAATTTATTATTAAATAAAATTGTTGGCATGCCTTCCATCTCTTCTATTATTATATATGGGCCAGAATTCCGATGGATTATTCTCTTTAAACACCTTCCACACACCTATTTGTGAGTAAAATAATATTAAATGTATTTGGTTCCCAAGCTAGTGGAGGTTGTTCATGTTTGGAGTTGAGGTGAAACCAATTCAAGAGAGAAACCTAGGTGGATAGCTGGAATGTTGTGACATGAACCATAATTGGATCAAGCTATTTCCCCCAAGGTCTACAGTAAGTTTATCATCCACTAGATAGACTAAAACTTTGAAATTATCATGATCATAAAACATTAATATTTTATTTTTGTCATGTTTATGGTTATTTCATTATGTATGTTTTTTCATCAGTAGATTAATTAATGAAATTAACAAGCATGAAACAGTGAACTAAAATAAATTTTATTACACATAAATATTATCTAAGATGTGGTTAGTAACTAAAGTAAATCCAATTAATATTATCATTAATGTGGTAAACATAATAATTTTAAATTTACACAAAAAAGATAAAATTCAAAAATTCTATATATTATGTCAGTATAACCTTCCACTACTTCAGTTAAAATCACACTATAGTACAATGTTCTTAAAACTAAAATGTTGGTCAGCTTTAAATTATTTGGAATTATATCATGAAATCTTTGATTGACTTAACATAGTCCATGTAAAGGGTTGATTTCTAAATACTAACATCGTTTAAATGGGAGGAAAGGGTAGAGGAAATTTAATGTAATGCTTTTAGGGTTGGGGAGTCCACTCAATAGATCAAGTAATAGTGAGTTAATAGAGTAGGAATTTTAAATTCCTAACTAAAACCCATTAAAAGTTTTGACCAACCATTGTTGGGTAATGATAAGGAGAATATGAATCTTTTCCATTAGAATTTCCCAGAAACATGATATTATAAATCCAATGGTGAGAGCTATGGGGTTTCTATAAACTAGTTGAAAATTAATATATATATATAATATTTATTTATTTGAATATATTTTATCAGATAAAGTACTGAATATATTTTCGTCATATATATAAATAGTAATAAAAATGACTTCAAAAGATATCCCTACGATCCATACTTGAGAATGTCAACCTTCTCATTAAAGTAAATTTACAATAGTGGCAAAGTCCCTGGGGCATTATCATATGCATTGAAAGGAAAACTTGTTTGCTTGAAGAACCTATTCTTGATGTTCCTAGAAATGAGAAAAGTGGTGAAGAGTTATATCTCTATGAGTAACATATGAACGACTCTACATATGTTCAATTTTTTATTCTGTCATCCATGATCAAGGACTTTTTTATGTAACATGAGGGAATGTATGTTTATAACATGATTTCACTTCCTTAGGATTTATATCATTAGAAGGAAAGATAAGTGAGATATGAGATCTTCTATTATGTTTTTACAAATTTTATTGGATATTTGACACCAACTGGGATTTACATTGTCAAGATTATTCACTATATTGAACACACATAAATCTTTAGGATTAAATTACAAGTTGATTTTTTTAAATATCTCGTACATTCCTCACTAACCTGGACCTTCTCCAATTTTACTGTTTATTATATTATTATAAATAATGATCAGAGAATTTTGGAACATATTAATATGATTCTACAAGGGAATAAGGACATGAGGTGTGACAAATCCATGGTTCTTATGGTGAATATGAAAATGAAGAATAAGGGAAAGGGGCCTGAGCCTCACAAGTCTAATGTTCAAAATAATCATCCTTCCAAGAAGTAGGAGATCCAGAAGAAGGGATAAAAAGATAGGTAATATATTTTTCTTGTGGAAAACAAGGCCACTATAATAGGAAGAACACATAGAAGTAAGGGGAAGATAATGTAGAATTAATTATCCAGTGCAATCTTTCAATATCATTAAAATGGGTATTATATAAAACTTGTGGTGCTCACATATGTATCCAAATGAATGAACAAAGTGCATGAATATATAATTCTCAAGGAGAAGTGGATTTTAGAGCTTCCAATGGTGCATGGATAAGTACCCTTTTCATTAGTGGATACCACCTTTCATTTCCGACAACAATTATATTAGTTTTAAAAGATTACTATTATGTACCAACATTTACCAAGAACACAATTTTTTTCATACCAAGATAAAGATGATTTTATTTTCGTGTTCTGAAATACATTTTTTTATTTTATAAATACAATATATCTTATGGAATGGGGAATTTAAATGACCACCTCTATGTATTAAATTATGAATTGAAAGTATTAGAAATTGATAAATACCCATGTTCGCACAACTCAAATAACACCCAACCATGGAATAAATGACTTGGTAATGTAAACAAGAAGTGTCTAACAATGATCTATCAAGATAGTTACTTAGAATCTTCTAAGCTTAACCCAGTGAATTATGTCATGCTTGATTACATGGGAATACTTCCAATCTGCAATTTAGTGGACATGGTGAAAGGGAAATTTTTTTTATTGATTGGTACTCACTAATGTGTGCTCTCCATTGCCAGTAGAATATAGAGGTGGGTATACTAACTTCATAAATTTTACCAGTGTCATGAGTTGATATGGCCATGTCTATATGATGAGGTATATGTTTTATACCATTAATAAAATCAAATAATTAAACAATGAAATTGATAATGAACTTTTAAAGAATATAGAGAATCTTCAATTAGATCGTGTCAGTGAATATATTGACCAAGATTTTATCAAATATTTTACTGGAGTTTGGGATTATATATCAGCTCCCACCACCATATACACCATAGAGGAATGGTCTTAGTGAAGGTAGGAAACAAACATTGTTATAATTTTTATTGTTGATGATGAGTCATGTAGATCATCCGTTATCATTTTTGGGATATTCATTAAAGACTGTGACTTATACATTAAATTGAGTACCCTCTAAAGATTCAGATAGAATTATCTTTGAGTTATAGAGTAAAAATAAAGAAAATATTTTAGAATACATGTCTATATGTTTGCAATGTGTTTGTTATAGCCTTCTCAAGAATTAAAATAGCACCTGAGGCATAAAGTATATCTTTATAGAGAATACTAAGGAAAAAAAAGAATAATATCTATACAACCCCTAATACAAGAAAGTGACTATCTCCAGACAATATGTATTTCTTATGATGTAGATCATCGTCAACAGGATTTTGAGTGAAATATTGACTTTGATGAATTTGATAATAAAGATACACTTGAGTTAGTAGAGGAATATATTCCATAGGTCCCCATAGAAGAAGTAGTTCCTAAAACACAATTACTACAAAGGAGTACAAGAGTGGTTAGAGAGACAGAGAGACATGGTTTTCTACTCACTATAGATGGTTAATCATTATTAGTTGACAATGATGCACCTCTCTCTAATTAGGAGTTAATATAAATATCAAAAGATATAAGAAGGAAGAATGAAAAGAATCCTAAAATAAATTATATGTATTATAAAATGGTTTGGGTTCTAGTCAATGTTTTAGTTGATGTAAATAATGTTGGGTGAAAATAGATAATCAAGAGAAAAATAGACATAGAAGTTTAAGTAAATACCTATAAACAATGTCCAATGGCTAAAGTGTTTAAACACTATCATGAAATTGACTATGAAGAAGGATTTTCCCCATTTTATGTGATACAATCCATCCAAATTTTAAATTATATAGAAGCTTACCATGAATGTGAAATTTTTTAGATAGATTTCAAAACCGATTTCCTTAATTGTAACGTTCATGAATATGTTTTTTTTACACAACTGAAACGGTTTGTGACTCCAGGTGATACAAATAATATGGAACGTGATCCACATGTTTATAAATGGTTTAGTGGAAATGAAATCATTATCCTAGAATAATATTTTGATGGCATACTACTTTTTGGAAATGAAATACCATTATTACAATCTATAAAGGACTCATTAAAAATGTGTTTATTCATGAATGAATTATGTTCAATATCCAATATTGTAGGGATTAATATAATTCATGATAAACCCATGATGTTTCATATAATCATTCAAAGATTATACATTGACCAGATACTAGATAGATTTCGTATGAAACAATCCAAGATGAGATTGGTCCTAGGTCACATGGTATACATCTTTATATGAAAATTTATCCCCTTACATAACTGGTGAAATAGAGAATGTATAAAGTCCAATACAATTCAATGATAGGCTAAATCATGTACGCCATGTTATGTACTATAATTGATGTTACTTATGCAATGATAATGGTATGAATATATCAAGAAGATCTCAGAGAACATTATTGGTAAACTATTAAGGGTATCCTCATGTTTTTGAGATACACTAAGGATATATTCCTGATGTATGAAGTAGATGAGTAGCTATTCATCAATGGTTATATTGATGCTAGTATTCCAATTGACCAAAATGATTTAATGTTGTAGTCTGGATATGTTTTCAATCTCAATAGTGGAGATGTGAGCTTGTAAAGATCAATGCATCCAATTTTTGTTGATTCTATAGTAGAGTCTGAGTATATAATGACTTTTTATATAGAAAAATAAATCCATTTGGAAATAAATTTCTTCTATGATATTGAGGTGATACATAGAAGTAAAGTACATATTACATTTTTGTTGAGATAAAACTATTGTGGTGGTTCTTTCAAAAGACCAATGGCCATACACAACGATAAATCATATACTCATAAATAATCACTTCTTGAGTGATTTTTATCAAATTAGTGAATTTTTAGTAAGGATAATTACAACATAAAAATTGTTTCTCACCCCTTAATTAAATTCCTAAATAAGTAGAATAATGAGTATCATGTGAGGGTTAGAGGACTAAAGGTAGTTATTAGTTGGATCTAGTGCATGTGAGCTTCTGTTGGAGTTGGTTCCCCAGAACCAACTTCAGTGTACTTTATGATAACATGTATTCATAGTTTTGAATATTAAAAACTCTTTCTCACATCATGATTTTTATTATACAATATATAGTATGTGATAATGCCCTAAGAGTAGCTTTCACAATGAAATGCCATAATAGTAACCCGCTATGATGAGAACCCAGATGCTCCACCAAAATAATATTAAATATATGTTCTATAGTCAGATCAAATAATGTGAGGGAAGACAATTATAGAGGCTACTAAGGGTGTATACTCAATGGATTTTGAGGTACCTTCTCATGGTGTACGCTTTAGTAATATCATGTGTAGGATATTATGATAATGAGACATGCTAGTATGAAATATACATTTATATGTGTCTTTGGATGTTCCTATTTTCAAACATGTGTTTTGATCCATAGACATTACGATTATTATTAACGAGTATTATATGTCACATATTATTATGTAATGATGAAAAAGGTGATGCAATATATTTGTAGACGGGTTGGATATGTTGGGTGAAACCTAAGTTATATAGCATTAAAGAATAATGAGAGATATGATTTTCTATTCTGTTCATTAACAGAAGATGATATATCAGTCACTTTGTTGGAAATAATATAGTTTAAATAAATACATATCTATGGGGTTCTATTTGCATGTTTTATTTCTATAAATTCAATGTAAGAGACCTCAAGCACAACAGATTAGGGCACCAACATGCAACCTTCTTGATTATAGATATCATGATAAAAGGATTATATTACACAATAAGTGTCCATATGTGGTATTATGTCCTTGGGGAATTAAATTAGTTTTCTATTGGCTCTTTGGTGTGTTTCTAGATTCTAACATTGGACATTAGGCTACTTCACCTAATGCCACTTTGAAAGAGGCCTAGAGGGTCACCCACTAACTATATCTAGAATCATATTTAAATAATATATTATTATTTACTATTTAAAAATTTGAAAAAAATATTATTCCCATATATGGTTTAATAATTATTGTTATTTTCTTAATCACATATATTCCAACACAAGTTATTTGTGAGAATATTATGTGAGTGAAATATTTAATAAATATTGATGTTCTATTTAGTAAATATAATATTTATTTTGTTATTGGTGAAAAATGAAGTGATATTTACTTATTAAATAAATAGCCAATATTCAAGGTTCGATAAATATTTTTGAGAAATGGAAAACTGAGTTTATAGGTCTGCGGAAAAAAAATACATTGAATATTGTTTGATTAAATAATATTTAATTCTAATTCATGAGTTTAGCACATGCCAATAAATTTTATTATTATTATTATTATTATTGGAATGGGGTTTCATAGGTACTAAATAAATAATAATGGGATTTTGTGAAATTATTTATAATAATATTGATTATAATCCCACATCTATTATTTATCAAGATAGAAAATTCTATTTTGTTTTTTAACAATGAAAATCTGTGAGAATATTCTCAAGACCTCGAGAGGTACCTATCAAAAATGCTCCCATAAATGGATAAATATCTACCTCACCATCCACTCTCAAGTCTATAAAGATATAGGACAATCATTTGGAATTGATTATTTATGTGATTAAAATAGAACAATGAAATCATTTGGATTTTCCATGTTAACACCTGGATATTACTATGGAGACATTCATAGATTTGTGGAACATGCTTAGATTCATAATATTAGGAATCCTTCCTTAAATAATACAATAAAATAATGATATAATGTTGATTCATTTTTAAATCCATCAATGACGATGGAATTTCATGCAAGGTTATTCGTTAATTTTTTAAATTAATTGTAAATAATAATTGATGATTCGATTCTTGGTTCCATAGTTTTATCCCTTTTTTTGATTGATTCAATTCCATTGATCATGAAATTCTTCTTCATGTGAACCTCGGAGTAATCATCTATCATAGAAAAAATAAATGTTGGGAACGAACCATCACAAACTACCTCTGTGCTCAGAACCCTCTAGTTTTTAATGTTTTGAACAAGTGCATAAAATCTTTAAAAAATATTTCTTTTTATTTAAGTTCTATAATAAATGTTCATAAATAACTATTTTAATAATAAAAAGGATAGAAAAGGTGTTTTTTATTGATACTCATAGTTTATATAAGACCCAAAATATCCATGTGAACTAACTGTAATGAAAATTGACATTATGACTTTAGTAACAAAATGAATTATTAACTTCTATTTCTTATCATATTAGAAGGGGTCCAAAAATTTGTAATGATTAAATTTATCTTCATATAGATCCATTGAAATCACTTTCATAGAAGTATTATTTATGTTCTAGATATTACAATATCCTAATATCTTATGCTAAATCCATGATGAATCTTGTATGATAGTAAGAAAGGGTGAATTATTATTTATATAATCATTTAATTATATAATTTAAACAATTTCATTCATATTTCCATTTAACTTCTGATCCTATTGTAACATTTTTTATAGTACATTTATTGTTTTCAATGTTTTGGGGGTTACATTAATCGTATAATTGAGACATGATAACGAGGTCGTGACTAAGTCCTAAAACATAAAGAAAAATATAAATAAAAGTATTTTCTAGAAAAAAATCACACATATCAATGATTTAACCTTTCAAATTTTCTCTAAAAGTGATTCATCCTCCCATTACGTTTTGAAGTTATATATACTAGACTTTTATCTAATCATATTTATAGAACAACCACTATACATATACCATATGATTTGTCTATTAATACTCATCCTTTCTGCCTGAAATATTCAATGACGAATAATTTAGTACCCAAACCTTCTTGGGTTTGTCGATCATTTTGAATAGATATTCAAGAAACCACATATTCTCAATATTCTTGTGTTTAAAAATAGTGATATCTTTAGTAACATAATCCTTATGTTTTCTGATGGATTAAACATTGTTCAAAGAAATTTTATTCCTCTAAACCCATCTTCTTTTCTACTTATTATAGTAAGGTTATCACTCAACAAAAAGTAGTTATTTTTATAAAAAGAATATTCTAATAGTTTTATAACATAGTCTACACATTTTCCTTCTATTTCATTAATATTTATAATTTTGTTCAAATTTCTACATTCTAGTAGTAAAATTAATATATAATTTATCTAAACATTAAATTTTTGATTTCAGCTTAAAATTCTCATTCTTGTCTTTAAATTATATTTTTAGATCATTCATTTCTATCATAGATTCATTTAAATATTTTATGAGTTTACATTTTTCCTTCATAACCTCATAAATTTTAACATCCTTTTTCTTTTACTAAGGTGAATGTTTAGAATTTTTATAGGTAATTTTAAAAATAATATCATCCACTTTAGTATCATATTCCTATATTGAATCAAGTTCAACTATAATTTTTTTAATTTTCTTCTCTAAAAAATTAAAATATCCATGTTTTATCAAATTATAGAATATCACCCTCATCTTCAAATGAAGTTAAACTATTTTCATAATTCGATGAAACAGAAAAATTAGTATTTATAGATAATCATTAATTTTTATTTTTAGTTACCCACCCCATTAATCACATATCATTTTGTAGACAATTCATAGAAAATAATATGATCTTATATATATCATAAATATTTGAATCACTACTGTTATCAGATGATGAATCCTTATTAAAACTCTATGCATCATTAGTTTCTATGAAAATAATTATTTCTTTGATAATAACTAATTTTCAATCTTCACATTTCTCCATTAATCTCATAAAATACACTCCAATATGCAATGGTTTCCAACACTCGTATAATATAGTGTTTGATGATTTTATTCTCATTCGTATATTTATTTCTTTTGATAATCATTTTGAATGTTCTTATTTATATTAATATTTTCATCCATTCAACATGCAGTGCAATATATTCAAAACCATTTTCAAATTTAATAATTTTATATTTATGTTAATATTTTCTCTTTATTGTAATAGTCTTCAATGTCGAAGAATTCAAAGGTAACACAACCGAGGTTGAAGAAAAAGATACACCATTCTTTCTCATCTAATTATCCATATCCCTCATTAATTTAAATTTATACTATATAGAAGTTCAAGTTAAATCATGAAGTCTCAAATTTTTTAGATGTTTAGTATTATTTATCACAATCCTTTTGGATTCAAATTCTAGATTAAAAATATCAATATGTTTCTATATAAGATTATAATTTTATGATTCTTTCTCACCAAGTGACTGATGGTCATTGACTATTATCATAAATCGTTGATTTATTTGAGAAAATATTCTTCCAAAGTTAAATAAAATGTCTGGTAATATAAAACAATCATGACTTGTATAGTCTCAAGAACTTCTGATATTTGAAATAGAGTAATCCCCAATTTTTTTTCATAATTCATAAATAGTTTCAGAAAAATAAATATATGTATATATAGATATTTTTAGTTATCAAATATAGAAAAGTGTTCCAAAATTTATAGTTCACATGACATTCCAACTTATACTGGTGAGTAAACACTAACAAAATATTTCTCTACAATTCTATAATTTTGGTATAAATTGAAAATGATTGAATCTTGTCTTTATGAAAATGGTATCAATTATTCCATTCCAATATTTATAATTTGTTCCATTGATGATCGATGATCAAATATAATTCAAATTATCAATAATTATGATTTTAAGTCCTTCTATATATAAAAAAAGACCTTTTCTATTATATATGTTAGCTTAAGGAAATTATTATAGGTTTTAGTAAACTAATTGATAAGAATAAACAATGTATAATTTAAATTTTATGAGAAAAAAATTGAGCAACAAAATCTGATACCAAGTATTTTTATCAAGAAACATATTTAAATAGGATCAAAACTAAAGAAGAATATGGTTATGATAATAAGTGTTTTCCCAGATATGTAGTTTATATAGAAATATAAAAGGGGTTAATTATATTCAAATAATGGCTCATAATATTTATCCCACTAAGGAATATATTTTACCAAACAATATATGTTTCGATCAAACAAAAATATTTCAGTGTAAAAGATGCTCATGAATAGTAAAAACATAGAATAATTTATTCAATTAGGATTGATTGACTTTCTGATAAGTGTAATAATGTATCATAAATAAAACTATTGGAAGTTAAACTACTATATGGTAAACAAATTTAGAATAGTGTGAATGAAATAGAACACATCAATGTAAAAACAATATATAGAGTATTGATTAACAATTTGAAAACCTATAGAAGATATTATTACAAATTGAATTTATCTAAATGGAATTATTCTCTTCAATCTAATGTGGAAGGAGGATCCATAGACTTTATCCTAGGTTTTAAAGTCCCACACTTAGAACATACTTGACTGTAGACTTGTTGGATGGTATCAAGTTCCAAACCCAGAACATTTTGACTATAATCACATCAGTAGAAACATGAATATATACCCTAAAGGATCTCTATTATATCATAATAATATATAATTCCACATATGGACTTCATCTACTACACTATCATATGAAAACTCTTCACACCCAGAAGATCATTGATCATGATGGATTATACAATGAAGATTGAAACCCCAGAAGCTCTTTAGTGTTTTTGGATAAGATGAAGAATGATTACAAATGAATATTAGACGTTATTTATAACAAATTCATCACTAGAATGTTTCTTTTATACCGTGATAAAATATTACATATATGATCACATGAATGAAATGATTTGTTTGTATAACATCACTCACAATTAACATTACACTATATATAATCATTTCATTCCACATTTTATGATTTTATGCTTCTATATCTCAAATAATTAGGTTCAATTTGTAGAATCAATCATAAAAAACAAAAATGGTTGGATTCATTGATCATTAGGTATATTTTCAATGACATTAAACAAAATACAACATCTTATGATGGATGTAAGTTTTTCCTCTATCATATGATTTGTTCCTCCCAATATTCCATCACATCACATATTTATGTTTGGGTATATTGAAGCATCAAATCATTTCAGTGGAATATATGATCATTCAATGAATCATCATACAATAATACTTAATAAACCACTAAAATTCAAACCCAAACATAAAATAAGTGTATTTTGGTTTATAAAAACCTGATAAATTGAAGAGAATGATCCATTCAAAAATAACCCTAACATTCTTAATAATATCATTTTTTATGTAATGTCCCATGGAAAGTTGTATATTTTATCTATTTATTTATCACGTGATTAGTGGGTAGTATTTTTAGATAATGAAATAACATTGGTATTATGAAAAATAACCATAGTTCAAGTAAAACGAATTTCAAAATTCGTGAGTTTATTATTCATGTTAAAAATTTGCGACGAAATACTTATACATGTTATGTATTCATCATGAGTAGTGGAAAGTGTGATAAATGTTTTCGAAATGAGAATGAAAATAAATCATCAACTAGAAAACAAAAAGTTCTAAAATTATTTTTCATATTTATTGTACAAAAATCTAATTATTTTTCTAAATAAATTATTATTTAAAAAAATGAAATAATAAAATGAACCAATTATTATGTTCTATTAATTAAATGAATTATATGTTTAAATATCTAAAGGTGAGACTCTTTTAGATTACTTTGGAATATCTGACACATGAACAAAGAGTGAATAATGTCTAGTTTAATTTCCTTCAAGTAAATAAAACATCTTCTAATACCTCTATAATGACTTTTATATACTGGTTTCTAAGATTCATCAAAATCAAGCTTAAAGGAGTTACTAGAAAGCTGATATAGGATTCATTGTCAAAATAAATTTTTCTATGTAAATCTATAACAAACTTATATTGAATTAAAATAATCTATTTCCATTTTTGAGTTATTTGGTATCCAATAAATATATTTTGTTTACCAATAATATTTATTTTAAATTATCATTGTAAAAGTTCTGAACAATTTCTCAAAATTGTTTTGGTGGATATTAAATTATTTTAATCTATATCTATGACTATAATGTCATTAAAAAAATTCTTAATGAAAATAGTATAACCACATATTCATTTATCTCAATAATTTTGAAGTAAAAATTTTAGATATTCTATCAGACTATGACCATAGACATTGTTTAAGTCATTAGTGTACCTTGAAAAGTCAAAAATAAAATAAAATAAATACAGTATGTTCAAAACTAGGAAATTTTTCAATACAAAAGTCCTCCTGAATATAACTACTGACAAAGGAACTCTTTATATCCATCAAAAAGAGTAAAATTTATATGAGCTGTGGGGGCTAGTAAGTTTTCAATATATTCAAGTCAAGCTACCAAAAAAAATATTGTCCATAAACTATAAATATGTTCAATAAGTTTAACCATGGTTTACATTTCAGTTTTATTTTTATCACGCTTATTCATAAATATCCCTTTAAGGTCTATGAGTACGAGATATATAGGTATTTCAACCATGTTATAAAATATGTTTTTTTTTCTAAATAGATTATGTACTTATTTCATTTCAATTGTCATACTCTTATCACCTAAGGATTTGTCATCCATTTTAGGTCAAAATTATGATATTAATGAGATATGATCTCATTAATTCAAAAAATAACTTTATGTTCTAACATACTGATCAACATATCTCATTATATTTAGACATGGAGGATTCCTTAATATTGACTAGTTTTTAGAAAAAAGTATATTGTTCCTGAACATCTGGATGCTTATGGTCAATAGGACAAGATTCCAGAATAATAGTTACCAATTTATGTTGTCTAACCACAAAAATTAAATCAAGAGAATAAAAAATAAATCCATATTATATTCATAATTTAAACATTATATCTTCATATAAGGATTTGGTTCATCAAGAATTACATGTATCATTTCCATAAAATAATATGTGTACCTATTTAAAATGTGATCAAACATACTTATAGTTTAGTAGACAAGAAAAATTCATTCATGAGGCTTTGGAAAATATTAATATATATTATATTTAGTATTAAAGATGAATACCTATCATTAAAATACTCTGATGTAAATGAGTTTTGGCATCCTTAAATTCCATAATTCATAATCAATTTCTTTTTTAAAATATATTAATTTATAACTCACTTTATATTGTAACGGGAAGAAGTAACAGCTTCAAACCAAAACTTCTACCGATATAATATTCACACAACATAGATTAGGAAATTTCTTGGACTGAACAATTCCTCCATTCAAACACTCCATTTTTATATAGAGTTCATTATTTTGAAAACCTATGTGAAATGATTTTTTCACTAGAACAAGTTCTAATATCTTAATTAATGTACACTACACCATTATATCTATCAATTATTATAATGGGGGTATTTTTCATATTTTGAACTAGAAAAAGGAAACCTTTTAAAATATAGAGTTGTTTTGATGTAAGAGTAAGAATATATATCCATTTAAACCTAGGTTATTCATCAAATAGGGAAAACATATGGTGATTTCCTCCCATAATTTATATTGATATTGGTATAAATAGGTATGTATATAACAAATTTGGAGGTTTAAGAGTTGATACTAACAACTAGGTCTAAAATATGACTTTCATTTGTGACCATACTATAAAGCATAATGAACTATAGAACAATTTAACTTATGTTCTGAAATATTATTTATAAATCATTTTCTAGAAAATATAGATAATTTTTTATCATAACAGTGTCCTAATATTATATTCTAATGTTCAGGTTCATCCTCAGTTTCACTAAGGTATGTTAATTTCTTAAAATTATGTTCAACTAGGTCAATAGTGTAAACCTTATTATGCATACTAGAAGATAAAATAATAACTCATTTGAAACTTGTGATGGTTTATGTTTTATTCCAAAAGTTCAAAGAATCACCTTCATTACTTAATTAAATTATGCTAATATGTTTGTTCATAAGTTCTATAATAGAAATTATATTTGAAATAAAATTCTCACCATGAAAAGATACATTATAAACTTTGACTAATAGAGCCTGTGAATTGTTTTCAAAAGTAACATGCCCACCAACAATTTTTGTAAGATTTAGAAGTTAGAACTGTTTTTGATCTTTTTATGAGAAAAATAATTATACATATACCTTTATTTCTAATAGTACTCAACCATAATTCCTTTAAAACTAAAAACTATCCATCTTTTTGAGGTTGAATAATTGTAAGTCCTTCAAATATATAAAGACTATATGTTATGAATTAACCTTATACATGGAAGATAAATTTTTTCTAGGGACCCCTTTGAAATTTATTATAAAAGGGAAAACTCTTTAAAAAAATAGATGGTTTAAATATGAGACTAAAAAATATGTATAGATAACTTTATAGGATATCATATATGTTTCTAATCTCCTTAGAATATTATGGAAATTATTCATTTATGGAGTAAAATTAGAATGTGACTTCTTATAATTAAGTTTTAAAACATAATTATTATTATTAAAAGTTTAAATAGGAATAATTTTAGTATTAAATCAAAAAGTAGGTGTTGAAATACTCTCATTTGAATTATTCATATCCACCATAGCCTAATCATAATATTTCCTCAATGTTTATATATTTTCTCTATGCCATTAACAAATTCTATCAATTTTTTTAAATGATAGAGTGTAATATTTATCATCCAAATAATAATAATGTTTAGATTCTAATGGAATAATTAAAAATTAGTTAGGAGTTATCTTTTCCAAAAACCATGATTCAACTCGAATAAAATTGGCATAAAAACTAGTTGTATTCAAACTATCAACACTATTTGAATGACATTAAAAAGATAAATCCCCACATACACAACTACTGTCCATAGCCTTCAAAAGTTCTTTTACTTATTCTTTGAGGATCCATTGGAATATTTATATTTCCTCCTAAAACATAGTCACTCTTGTATTATATGTCTAATATTCTTACACTATTAGAAAATAACATCTAAATAATCTTTATTCTCAACCCTTCTCCATGATATTTCATATCACCCTTTATGATGTTTATTTAAATAATTATCCCTTATATTCAACCCATTCATTCATTTTCAATGTTGAGAAAATTATACATCACTAAATTCCATAATAAATTCTTCTATTTAGTTTTATAACTATTTTAATTAGTATACATTGATGTATTAGCCCGAGAAGTAATAGTAAAAAAATAAACACTATTATTCTATTTATACTTCTACACCACATTTTTCATATTATTATTACATATTATTATTTAGTAGAGATCATAAAGACTATAAATTTTAATATGATTAATATTATCATTTATTTTCATCTTCAATTCCTACACCTTCCGAAAAATATCAATATTTTTTTACTGACTAATTTTCACTAATCTCATTCTCAACATGAAACTATAATTTAGGAATAATAGTCATAAATATATAATTCAAATACCCAATTTTTTTCAAGAATAAAATAAAAATATTAATAATCAACCTACAGAATGTATATTCTTTTATTTTGAACCAAGGATGTTTTGAATGGAATAATCTCAAGTTTCTACCAATTCCATTAGCCTTATAACAAGATGATTTATGACCACTAGAGTAATATACTAGCTATTTGAGAGTGGAAATTTAGGTAGAATTTTGGAATGTTAATTTTTATTTGGGACCTATTTATATGTTTGGGATGTTAGTATAGTCCGTGGAATTATTATTAGGAGCTGGCCTTGACTCAGGGAAGAATTGATACGAATCTCTACAAGAAGTGGTATTTTGAAGAATTATAAATCCTATAAATGAGGTTTGTAATAGATATTTGATAACTAAATGTTTATAATTGATTTTGGATAAATATATAAATGTTTTTTCAATAACAAATATTCTAGAAATATTAAAGACTAACAATATATAAGGGTGATTATCTATAAGGGTCATAATATGATAGATTCATCCTGTGAAGGGTTAAGAAAAAATGGAAAAAGTTTGATATGTGAGGGTTGATATGTATGTTAACCCAGATGATATGTATTCGATACTTTGGATTTTCCTAGTGCATGTAAAAGTAAATTTGTGGAAATGTAAACACTTATGGTTTAGCAAAGAAATAATTAAGAGAAGCTACATGATATATAAGAGCTACAGTGTATAAGATTTTACACTTACATATGGGTTTCCACATATGAAATGGTCCTATTTTTATTTATAAATGGATAAAGTGTTGTAACACACCAGGTAAATAAAGAATATGATAGTTTTATATTTATCCCTATTTGTGAAAAAAATATTAATATTACTTTAAAGGGAATGCTATGCTCGATGGCGTACCCAATACGCGACAACGAGTTCTTTTGAAATCTTACATTGCACTCTAATAATAAAATAATATTATTTTAAATGGTAGTTAACGCCTAGCCATTGTAATGGCGGGAAAGAATGGAACTAACTAAAAAAATGATTATGTTTGTTTGTAAAATATTTTTAATTTTTAAAATAAATGTTAGAGGATTAAAAATGCGAATGAATCCAATTTTTAAGCATAAACATTCTAATATTCTTTAAAAGGTCGATTAACCGCCTTTTGATGGAGAACCTCTTTTAAATCCACTTTTGAACAATTTTATGTGTTATATTTGACAAAATAAAATTCCTCTTTAGAATCGGGACATCAAAATTTACTTTGTGTAAATTTTTGGAATTTTTCCGATAAAGTTCATTTTTTAATGAATAGTGAAAAATGTTGTATTTTAATTCCAAACCACTATTTATTCTAATTTATTTATAAGATTAGATTATATTTTGAATTGGTTTTAAAGTTCAATTAGACTATATTTTTACCATTTAATCCAATTGTGGTCATTGTAATTAATTTCACTTTGAAATCGGACTTAAAGTAGTGTCAATCTTTTGATACATATTATTTCATAAAAACACGCTATTTTCTCTAACAGCAGGAATTAATTATTAAATTAATTAATGAAACTTATATGTTTTGAATTTTTTAAAATATACTTCTTTTTTGAATTCGGAATATCAAATATATCTTACGGTGAAGTTTTGGGTTTTTTCTGAAGAACTTCAATTTTTGATGAATAGTGAAACCACTAAGTGGTACTTATAAAAACTGATTTTCTGTTTAAATGAAATGTTACCACCTCTATGTTTTGAATTTCAAAAATCTGACATACATGGTTTTCATTAAAAAGTAAAATGTGGTTCAATGGAATTAAAATAATTTTTTGGTGAATAGTAACTTTTAAGTTTTTAATCGCGATTAGAGGTAATTAGTGTAGTTTAAGGTAAAAATAATGTTTTAATAATATGAGATGATCTTTACACAGGTCCTAACATTATTGGACGTGTCATGGCCGACCAAGACAATCCATGGGTCAACTTGGGGACCCCATAGAGCCACTTTGGAAGGAAAATGACATTATTATCTTTTTATTTAATGTAAAATTAAAAATGACACAAACATGAGTTGTTTTACTAAAACAATTTTTAAATGGGGTTATACAAGTCAGAGTTTTGACTATAAATAGTCATTCTAAAACTAAAAAGGTTTCCTACATCATAGTATTTTTTTATAATTTTTAGACATTAAATAAATTAAATTGTTTATGACATCATGATGATGCAGTGATTACCTCATTATTTAATGATTTAAATAAAATGAAAAGACAATGTAAAAAATAAAACCTACAATTGTCAAAAACCTATTGTATGGGTATATTTATAACCCTTATCAACTTATCCTCTAATTATATTAATTATGGATCTTTTAAATCCGAAACTCATTTTAATGTAATGTATCCTTTATTTACTTTCCAAGAGTGCCCATCCTCTTCTCTTATAAAAGGCCCCCACCACTATCACCTTACCCACACCTCTCAAGCCTTTGGTTCAGCCAAGATTTTACCATTTTTTCTCTCCACATCCCTCTATTACTCCTAGAATCCTCACATCGGGAAGAATTATTCCCAAGGAAGCCTTTGAGCTCAAATCAAAAAGAGTTACCTGATTTTAAGGTAATGTCTTCACTTGTGTTCCTTTGGTTTATTTTTCTTCTCCCAACCCCTAAACTCTTTTTATTCACTTATTTTGTAACAACTCCAGTATCTTCAATATACTAGGATGTTTTTATAAGAATCATTCGAGCTACACTTACAGACACCTACATAAAATGGTTAAAGAACATATTATTTCTGTGGATGGCGAAGTTTTGCCTCACGAAACGATGATTGTTCAACACTCATATAACACCTTCAAAGGTGGCCATTAAAATGTAACTATATTTATATATGATATATAATATGTTTATGTTTTACTTAAGATTATTTGTTTTTCTTTTTTTGCATAACATTATGGTTTCCATTGTGGGTAGACACGATAATTTCATTTTAGGAAGTGCGGACTACCGCCCCCTCAAAGTGATTTGATTCGTTAATGCCATATGTGGGATGTATAAAGGATGGATTTAAAGTTATTATATATTATTTATGTTACTTATAAATGATTAATATAATTATGTAATTAATATATACATACCTCTCATTTGGTTTTAATTCCATTAATAGGACATAGAAATGAAAGTAGCGTTCATGCGTACGTACAGCTTACCATCACCATGAACGGTGCATTTAATTTATTACCTCTAAATGATTATGTAATATTATAAATACATGTATATTATGGATATATATGATATATATTATATCCAAATCATGAATATCATTCTGTATATAATGAACCTTTGACCACACGAACAACATGTAATTGTAAGAAGTCCACTTTCGACTTAAGAACCAAATATAGGCAAAACAAACATTGTTAACATAAATTATTACATAAGGTTTATAACATGGAAATAAGTGATATAAAAGGAATAATGAACTTGAAAAAGGTTATTAATAAAGTGGAAATTAACTCATGTTTATTATTCAGGACGTTAAAGAACGATCCAGTCAAGTTGGACCCGAGGTAAGGGATCCTACCCCTCTCTTTCTCTTTAAGTACACTCTTTTATGTCATTACTTTTATGCTCATCTTTCTTATGATTGGGATGTTCTTTTATATTACTCATACTGTAATTTTTATATTCATATTATTAGAGACCCTATTCTCTCTCATTAATCCATTTTGGATGTTTTGAGTGGCGCCGTTAGGCTGCCAAATTTTCGTAAGAGATCTAACCTCTCTCATTAATATTAAGTACTCTCCTTTATGTCACTTCTTTTAAGCTCATATTTGTTATGTTGGGGGATGTTATTTTATATTTCACTTTCTAAAAACTTTATGTTAATATGATGAGAGACCCTATTTGATCTCATCAATCCATTTTTGTAAGTTTTAAGTGGCGCCGTTTGGCAGCCGAGTTTTCGTAAGGGATTTTTCATCTCACTTTTATTCCAGTGAGATTTATGCTACATTTCTCACTGTTCACTTTGAGTGGTGTATGCACTGCCCATTATTTTATTCATTGTGTAATATAAATTCATTTATGAGTATTTACATCAATTTTTTATTGTCCTTCTTTCACGGGGTGTATGTTTCGAAAGATACCCATATCGGTAAGGGAACCTTTCACCCTCCTTTTTTTAAAAGGCTTCTTTAGTTATGTATTTTAATTCACATAATATTATGTTGCGATATGTTCTTCTATATCCTTATTGATTTAAATTTTATGTCCAAGTGATGATATACCCTTTTTATCTCTCATCAACTCATTTTATGAATTTTGTAGTGACGTCGTTAGGATATCAAAGTTTTGCAAGGGAACTTCTTAACCCAATTTTGATTCTTTGGGATAAGATTTTACTCCTTTAATATGTCTTTCTATGAATATGTGTGAATAACCTCTGATTGTTTTACACTTAATATCCACTTATATTTGGTGTATTAGTTTGTCACACATAATTATGTAATTGATTTATCCTTAATCCAAGGATAGCGTCTTTGTAAGGGACTTCGTCTCAATCTCCATTCATTGAGCCATATTTTGTTTTATACATAACCTTCTTTTATACAGTGTATAAACCCCTTTTACATATACGTTTATCCAAAAAGAATCTTTTTTATACGAAATTTTTACTAAATGTAAAAATGGAATGTTTTTGTCATACGTATGCGGCTACAACGACTTCTCTGTCACCGTGACCATTATTTGAGTTTCAGCTTCCTCTACAAGCCATACCTTATTTTTAAAAGAAAAAAAAATACATGTTTTACTTTTCTTTTATTTTGGTATTGAAAATGGTTTTCATAATGTTTTTATATCAATGTGTTGTATTGATATCTTGTGATTGAAAGGTGGAAATGTTATGTTTCCTTTATGCATGTTTTATGTGATATGATTATGTTGTGGTTTTTGGGCATTATTATGAAGATAGGTGGTCCGTGATAAACTAAGGGCAGGTGAGCCAGATATATCTCTCCAATGCATTGGGTAATGTGAAGGAGTTAAACGTTAAGGTTTATCCGAAGAGATTTACATACTATACTGTGATGGGTATTCCAAACTTAACCAAGAGGGTTACTCCCTACGTAAGTATGTTATGAATTACTCAAGTTACCCTTATGTCTTATGATTTCTATGATTTATTCATGATTTGATGAGGTATGTTACAGTGCTTATGTTTTATGGGTAATTTATGATTTCATTCTTATGTATACATGTACTCATGTTTCATTTCCATATTTTTATATCCCTTACTGAGCTTTTTATGCTCATCCCAAGTTTTTGAAATATTTTTCACAGGTCAAGGGAAAGGTACATGATATGACGATAGTGTCTAGGAAGTGTCAAGAAAGAATCCATGTTTTATTTTAAATATGTTTCCTTTGATGGGGAAAAATGAGTACTATCTTTTATGTAACCACTTTGTTTAAATGTGGAATGTAATTCATGATTTATGATCTAATTCTCTAAAACTATAAACCTGAAAAGATCCTCAATGTGATTTATTCATTTTATTCAATATTAAGTAAGGTTTAAGGCTGGGTCCTTATACTTGGTATCAGAGGTCGGTTTAGACAACTTTAGGGATTAAGAGTTTTTGTTAGACACAGGGTTAGTCCCTATATCTATTATTTTAGTTAAATCCTTATTTTATAACTTTTTTTCAGGACAAGTAAAGTCAGTTACGAATGGAAGGAGAAGGATCTCAAATGACATTCCAATCTCTTCCTGATGACATGCTTGCAATAATTATTGCAAAGTCTTGTTCGGATGATTGTGAATATTTTTCTAGCATACAACTAACCTGCAAGCAGTTGTTTGAGATATCAAACACCTCCAATATACCTCGTTATCATCATGGATCATGGGTTGTTTTTAGACAAATACTATTTTCACAATATTCCCATATTTTCAGTAAAGGTAAATATTATGAGGGGATTTTCAAATATTTTACCTTATCACAAGAATTTAAAGAATATTATGATTTTAAAAATGGTGCGGAGGAAGGAGACCCTTGTGCAACCTATTTATATTTGCTTTTAAAATATAGTCTCTCAACACATACTTATGGTATTTTAAAAGGACCAATAATATAAAGTTTCAACTCAAATTCTGTCCGACTATTTTATAGAAATCTGGTTTTATCAGATGTTTTGGAATTATATGTCACACATGATTATTTTCAAAAATTGTTATTTTGTGAACACCCATATGAACCACGTTGTACAAGGTGTATTTGGATGGAGGAAGAAAATAATTTTGAAGGATATCTAAATAATTGTTGTAATTCAGGGGACGTCTAGCTACGTGAACAAGATGACAATGAAACCTAGTGGACTCCATGATCAAGGTATGCTGTTATTCATTTTGGGAATCGTTTTATTTTAGCTTATGGTGGTGAAATAAGAATTCAAGAATTAAAATGTTGAGTTCATAATGAATTTGGATGAAAATGAGAGGTATAAAGAAACTATTGAGGTTAAAACTTGTTAGGGTTATTTTTGGAGTTTTATAAAAAGGAAAACACGCAGACTGTGTGACAACCCATCGCATTGGACAAAGCTGCAGGAAGTGAACCCACAACCAAGGTGCGACTGGTATTTATCTCCTAACACTGGACTATGTGAAGTCCCTGGTTAGTTTGATGGATTCTTTTTAGTTAGATGATTTTATGAATTAATAGTAAGTTGAGTTTGGGTTATCTATGGAAATGTATTAACCAATCATGGAGGATATGTGATTAGGTTAATTACTTTTCAATACGAGACTTTAAGAGCAACTGATGTTGTTTGGAGATAAATGTTATGATTTAACTTGGAAGACTATGTGACTAAATCCTTCAAATATTTGGGTGTAAATCTTAGTTTGGAGAATTTTATGGACAAATTGTTTATCTAATGGTCCTCGTTGAACTTTGGATTTTGTTGGACAAATTTTGGAGATTAAGAATATATTTTCTTTTTATAAAGGGTTATCCTTTTATGAATTATCTGATCTAGTAATAACCTTTTTATTTTTGGTTTTGGTTAAAGTCTAAAGACATGGGAAGTATATAGTTATCTTTTTTGGATTAGGTGATTTTCTAGAAGTTGATTATAGTACTCTTAATGTGAACAAGTCTCCCTAAATACTTGTCTTTTAGAGAATATATGAGTTTTTGTAAGAAATCTAATAAATGTTCAAAGTCAACATGATAAGTGATTATGTTTCCTTATGAATAAATTCCCCAATAAAAAGAAACTTAAAACAAAAATGTTTTCTATTAACTTTTCTTAATGGGGAATCGAATACCGTTTAACCCATCACTAGTTTGTGATTTTCTTGTGGTTAACTTTCTCCTATACATGTTTTCTATCACTCTCCATAAGAACATGACCCTATGTTTTCTCCACCATGTCCATGTTTTTCTACATGGAATCCTAGTATGGGTTAACTAGGGTGACCTCTGTACTTCTCTTTCTTTATTTTAAAGTGATTATTTTACCGGATCTTTTTCTGATGTGGGACTTTCAATGGAGTTTCCAAGCCCAATTTTGAAATTGCGATGACGCAATTCCCAAAAGGGGGGAAGGATGTAACACCCCAGGTAAATAAAGAATATGATATTTTTATATTTATCCCTATTTGTGAAAAAATACTAATATTACTTTAAAGGGAACGCTATGCTCGATGGTGTACCCAATACGCGACAATGTGTTCCTTTGAAATCTTACGATGCACTCTAATAATAAATTAATATTATTTTAAATGGTAGTTAACGCCTAGCCATTGTAATGGCAGGAAAGAATGGAACTAAATTAAAAAATGATTATGTATGTTTGTAAAATATTTTTACTTTTTATAATAAATGTTAGAGGATTAAAAATGCGAATGAATCCAATTTTTAAGCATAAACATTCTAATATTCATTAAAAGATCGATTAAACGCCTTTTGATGGAGAACCTCTTTTAAATCCACTTTTTAACAATTTTATGTGTTATATTTGACAAAATAAAATTCTTCTTTAGAATCGGGACATCAAAATTTACTTTGTGTAAATTTTTGGTATTTTTCCGATAAAGTTCATTTTTTAATGAATGGTGAAAAATGTTGTATTTTAATTCAAAACCACTATTTAATATAATTTATTTATATGATTAGATTAAATTTTTAATTGGTTTTAGAGTTCAATTAGAATATATTTTTACATTTAATCTAATTGTGGTCATTGGAATTAATTTCACTTTGAAATCGGACATAAACTATTGTCAATCTTTTGATACTTATTGTTTCATAATAACATACTATTTGCTCTGAAAATGGGAATTAATTATTAAATTAATTAATGAAACTTATAGGTTTTAATTTTTTTTAAAATAGAATTCATTTTTGAATTCGGAATATCAAATATATCTTAGGGTAATGTTTTGGTTTTTTTCTAAAGAACTTCAATTTTTGATGAATAGTGAAACCACTAAGTGGTACTTATAAAAACTGATTCTCCGTTTAAATGAAATTTTACCACCTCTGTGTTTTGAATTTCAAAAATCAGACATTCATGGTTATAATTAAGAAGTAAAATGTGGTTCAATGGAATAAAAATAATTTTTTGGTGAATAGTAACTTTTACGTTTTTAATCGTGATTAGAGGTAATTAGTGTAGTTTAAGGTAAAAATAATGTTTTAATAATATGAGATCAGCTTTACACATGTCATACCCTTATTTTATGTGTCATGGACGACCACGGAAATCCATGGGTCAACTTGGGGACCCCACGGAGCCACATTGGAAGGAAAATGACATTATTATCTTTTTATTTAATGTAAAAGTAAAAATGACACAAACATGAGTTGTTTGACTAAAAAAATAATAAATGAGGTTATACAAGTCAGAGTTTTGACTATAAATATTAATTGGAAATCTAAAAAGATTTTCTAAATCATAGTATCTTTTTTATAATTTTTAGACGTTAAATAAATTAAATGATTTATGACATTATGATGATGGAGTGATTATCTCATTATTTAACAATTTAAATAAAATTAAAAGATAATATAAAAACTAAAACCTACACTTGTCAAAAACCTTTTGGATTGGTATATTTAGAACCCCTATCACCTTATCCTTGAATTATATCAATATGGGACCTTTTAAATCTGAAATGCATTTTAAAATAAAGTATCATTTATTTACTTTCCAAGAGTGCCCCTCCTCTCCTCTTATAAAACGCCCCCACCACTATCACCTTACCCACACCTCTAAATAATTTTGTTCGTCCACTCTCTACCCATTTTGTCTCTCCACATCCCTATCTTACTCCTAGAAGCCTCACTTTGGGCAGAAGTCTTCCCAAGGAAGCCTTTGAGCTCAAATGAAAAAGAGTTACCCGATTTTAAGGTAATGTCTTCACTTGTGTTCTTTTTTTATTTTGCTTCTCCAACCCCGTAAACTCTTTTTATTAATTTATTTTGTAACAACTAAAGTATCTTAAATATACTAGTATGTTGTTATAAGAAGCATTATAGCTACATTTACACACACCTACATCAAATGGTTAAAAAACATACTGTTTCTGTGGATGGGGAATTTTTGCCTCATGAAACGATGATTGTTCAACACTCATATAACACCTTCAAAGGTGGCCATTAAGATGTCACTATATTTATATATGATATATAATATATTTATGTTTTACTTAATTTTCTGTATTTTTCTTTTGTGGCATACCATTATGGTTTCCATTGTGGGTAAACACGAGAATTTCATTTTAGGAAGTGCGGACTACCGCCCCCTCAAAGTGATTTGATTCGTTAATGCCATATGTGGGATGTATAAAGGATGGATTTAAATTTACTATATATGATGTATATTACATATAAATTATTAATATAATTCTGTAATTAAAATACACATACCTCTCATTTGGTTTTAATTCCATTAATATGACATTGAAATGAATGTAGCGTTCATGCGTACGTACGGCTTACCGTCTCCATGAACGGTGCATTTTATATCTTACCTCTAAATGATTATGTAATATTATAAATACTGGTATATTCAAGATATATATTATATATATGATATCCAAATCATGAATATCATTCTGGATATAATGAACCTTTGACCACACGAACAACATGTAATTGTAAGAAGTCCACTTTCCACTTAAGATCCAAATATCGACAAAACAATCATTATTTAATTAAATGATTACATAATGTTTATAACATGGAAATAAGTGATTTAAAAGGAATAATGAACATGAAAAAGGTTTTTAAGAATGTGGAAATTAACTCAAGTTTAACATTCAGGACGTTAAAGAACGATCGAGTCAAGTCGGACCCGAGGTAAGGGATCCTACCCCTCTCTTTCTTTTTATGTACACTCTTTTATGTCATTCCTTTTATGCTCACTTTCTTATGATTGGGATGTTATTTTATATTAATAATAATGTACTTTTTATGTTCATATGATGATATAGCCTATTCTCTCTCATTAATCCATTTTGGAAGTTTTGAGTGGCACAATTAGGTTGCCGAATTTTCATAAGACATCTAACATCTCTCTTTCTTTTTAAGTACTCTCCTTTATGTCACTTCTTTTAAGATCCACTTTTTTATGTTGGGGGATGTTCTTTTATATTACTTTTTCTGAAAACTTTATGTTAATATGTTCAGATACCCTATTTGATCTCATCAATCCATTTTTATATGTTTAATGTGGTGTCGTTTGGCTGTTGAGTTTTCATAAGGGATTTTTCATCTCACTTTTATTCCCGTGAGATTTATGCTACATTTTCCATTGTTCCCTTTGAGTGGTGTATGTACTGCCCATTAGTTTACTCATTGTGTAAAATACTTTCATTTATGAGTATTTACATCAATGTTGTATTGTCCTTCTTTCACGGGGTGTATGTTTCGAAAGATACCCATGTCGGTAAGGGAACCTTTCACCCTCCTTTTTTTAAAAGACTTCTTTTGTTATGTCTTTTAATTCACATAATATTATGTTGGGATATGTTCTTCCATATAATTATTGATTTAAATTTTATGTACAAGTGATGAGATACCCTATTTATCTCTCATCAACTCATTTTCTGAATTTTATAGTGACGCTGTTAGGCTGTCAAATTTTTGAAAGGGAACTTCTTAACCCAATTTTGATTCTTTGGGATAAGATTGTACTCCTTGAATATGTCTTTCTATGAATATGTGTGAATAACCTCTGATTGTTTTACACTTAATATCCACTTATATTTGGTGAATTAGTTTGTCACACATAATTATGTAATTGATTTATCCTTAATCCAAGGATACCTTCTTTGTAAGGGACTTCTTCTCAATCTCCATTCATTGAGGCATATTTTTTTTATACACAACCTTCTTTTATATGGTGTATAAACCCCTTTAATTTTTACGTTTATCCAAAAGGAATTTTTTTATACGAAGCGTTTTACTAAAATACAAAAGGGAATGTTTTTGTCTTACGTATGCGGCGACAACGACTTCTCCACCGCCGTGACCATTATTTGAGTTTCGGCTTCCTCTACAAGCCATATCATAGTTATAAAAGAAAAATAAATACAT
Source organism: Viscum album (assembly GCA_963277665.1). NCBI lineage: Eukaryota > Viridiplantae > Streptophyta > Magnoliopsida > Santalales > Viscaceae > Viscum > Viscum album. The sequence continues at coordinate 1,370,973,897 of OY728162.1, read as the reverse complement.
GTTTTACTTTTCTTTTATTTTTGTATTGAATATGGTTTTCATACTGTTTTTATATCAATGTGTTGTATTGATATCTTGTGATTGAAAGGTGGAAATGTTATGTTTCCTGTATGCATGTTTTATGTGATATGATTATGTTGTGGTTCTTGGGAATTATTATGAATACGGGTGGTTCCGTGATAAACTATTGGCGGGTGAGCCCAATATAGCTCTCCAATGCATTGGGTAACGCGAAGGAGTTAAACGTTATGGTTTCTCCAAAGAGATTTTGGGAATATACTGTGATGGGTATTCCAAACGTATCCAAGAGGGTTACTCCCTACGTAAGAATGTTATGAATGCCTGACGTTACCCTTATGTATTATGATTTCTATGATTTATTCATGATTTGATGAGGTATGTTAAAGTGCTTATGTTTTATGGGTAAAGTATGATTTCATTCTTATGTATACATGTACTCATGTTTCCTTTCCATATTTTTATATCCCTTACTGAGCTTTTTATGCCCATCCCACGTTTTTGAAATGTTTCTCATAGGTCAAGGGCAAGGTACATGATATGACGATAGTCTAAAGGAAGTGTCAAGAAAGAATCCCTGTTTTATTTTAAATATGTTTCTGTTGATGGGGAAAAAAGAGTATTATCTTTTATGTAACCACTTTATTTAAATGTGGAATGTAATTCATGATTTATGATCTAATTCTCTAAAACTATAAACCTTAAAAGATCATCAATGTTATTTATTCATTTAATTCAATATTAAGTAAGTTTTAAGGCTGGGTCCTTATAAGTGTGGTCATAAAAAAGTGTCATCTTTTTGGATGAGAAAAGATTATATAGAAGTTTTATATGATAAATAAGGACAAAATCTACAATATTTGAAGGTCAAAGTTGAGTCATATATGATGGTATCCAATATACATAAGGATTATTAGAGGTATTGAATGCTTTATAAGTTCTCAGAGCCCTGAAACATAAAGTTCATATGACAATTAAGTGTAAAGAAAATCATAAAGTATTAGATGTGTATGGGTTGATAGATGATATTTAAAGTCCTAAAGGGGGAGTCACGTAAGGATTTCATATGCATGTTTTGGGAATAAATCATTTTGGGGTTTGGTATTGATTATGTTTGTTTACAATTATATTAATGTCTTAAAGTTGAAGAAGAATGTGGAGAAGAGGTGATGCTTAAAATATTTTTTATGAAACAATTAAATCTATAATGTTAATATCCCAAACCTAGTATCTTAGTGATTGTGGTTACATTATTTCAATAAGACTAATTATTAGAAATCTCACATAAAATGACAAAATAGTTTATTAGTCTTGGTAAAGTAGATACATACATGAATCCCACATTACATTTGAAGAAATAAAATACAACTTAATATTTTATATTTGATCATTTTTATTACCTATATAATATCCCTATATATTAATAAATAATTTTTTTGGGAATCCAAGATAATTGAAATTGTAAAAAAATTTAAACTCAGATGGTATGTAAGGGAATTCATACAATAGAAGCTAAATAAGGTATGAATAATATAGAGTGAAAAAATTATCATCAAATCAGTCAATAAAGATAATTACATGAATTTGAAAATTCTCCATTGATATAAAATATTTCAAATAAACTCATGGAATAAAATAAATTATTTCATAATGATGGAATTCATAATACTAGATATCTGAATTTACCATTGTGGCCTTGTTCCAAGACATCGAAAACATATAGTCAAGGCCTCCTATCAAGACAAATTACATAAATGAGTATGACTTAAGCCCAATTCCAAATCGTGTTTATTGCATGATAACTACTAATGTATTTAGGGGATATGTCATTAATATAACCACCCATCTATTAGTAAGTTCAATTCTTTCATCACATGAATAAAAAACATAGATTTATCAATATTCTTTTGAAATGAATAGATGTTTGTATTAGAAGAACTAATATACAGAATATCAATAAATTCCCTAATAAAGATTGGTATAAACCATCCAATGAAATATGGTGGATGTTATCATATGATTATGACCTTATTATATAATAATATTCAATAAAGGATATTGACATAGATTGAAATACTTTCAAAATATCACTTGTACTTTAATTGAGGAAACTACCTTTTTTTAATTTGAAACACTTATTAAAAATATAAAAATTTCACAAATATTAAAAAATATATTTCAGAAAAATCATGACTTTTTTAAATTAATATTTAAATAAAATAATTACCATGATGGAGAGATCTTTTGTTAATGTCATATAAGTAAAAAACATTATTTTTTCACTTTTTAATAAAGGTCAAATAGTACATTATTTAGAAAAAAAAGATTCTTTTTAAAACATTATAGAAAAGGATAAAATTGGTAAATATTTATTTTATTAATGATTATATTATGTTAATAACATCATTTTGGTCATTTTTAGGAAAATATGGCCATGAAAGAGAAAGATTCTGGACATAGTGAAAAAAACAATATCAACTTTTCTTAGAAATAATAATCCTGTATATTGAGTACCTAAAGTGAGTAAAATAAAATTAAAACATATAATTTATATAAATAAAAATTGTATAATAAAATATATTTGTTTCAAGATATATATATACAATAATTCCCCTAGGAGAGACATAAATACATGTGATCGGGAAGAAGGATGAGATTATGAAATAAACACTTACCACTCGTTTGAATTCCCTATTATTTGTACAAACCTCAGGTATAATAAATATATATTTTTTATAATTTTATTACATTAAAAAAATATTTATCATACCACAACTGATTTAATTAAAATATTTTATCACCTGTTTATTAACAATTATTTGTTAAAATTATTGTTCTTGGTAACATAAGCTTCATTTTTTTTATGAATGTTTAGTTACAATGGGTTCATTACTAATAGTATGATCATGGTTACATAATCTCCTGAATGGTAATAATTATACAAATATCATATACATTAATTATATATTTATTTACAGTAATCTAAAAAATTTAGAGATAGAAAAATTAATTACACTGTATATGGAGATGGTAGGCCGTACGTAGGCATGACCATTGTTTTCACTTTTTAAAGAATTGAAATAAAGAATGGTAAATAATTTTTTACATCTCCATAAGAACTATTATATCATATAAATCATATATATTCATTAAATATATGATTATTACAAACCATATAAATCAGAAATGAAAAATCGATGAAATCACTTCCTAAATGTGGTATTTTATGCATACGTAAAGGTGACATTATCGTTTTCCTATGAATTTTAATGTGAAAAGGAAGATATGATATCTTAATTACATACGTTTAAATATACCATAATTTTCATATAGAAACATTAAAACCATCATAATACCCATCTATAAAACTGGGGGATGAAAAATGAATTATATCACTATGTGAAGAGGATAAGTTGTATTTATAAACTAGTGATACATTCACTTTCCATTTAATGGATAGTAGTGTGGATAATTTTGGGTTCATAATTATAGTATAATTTATGTATATTTATGATATTGTATTTTTTATTTTATGACAAATACTAAAAATATATATGTGGTAAAAGAGGAAATAAATTGAAAGAGGTCGGGTAAGACAATCACCTCTTCTTTGGGTGACCTCCTTTAGATCCATCTCTATAGAATCCATGGTTTTTTTTTAGGATTCCAAAAAATATATAACATATATAAGTATTAATATAATATTATTATTATTATTTCTTGATATAGATTTATCAATATTGTGTAAATTTGTGAATGAAGTGGTGTCCCTTTATAAGGGATGGAAAAGACGCACATGAAATTATTAAAAGGATTAAAATATAACTTAGTCATTCAAAAGAAAATTCTTACAAATGGTAATTAATTCAAATAAAAGGTATCATACGGTTTAAATATCATCAACCAATACAATTTTGGTAGTTTTATGTGGAATTTCAAACTTTATATTTTCATTTAACTCCGTATTTGGCTACTTTTTACTGTAACTGTGGTAACGTCACTCTCAAGGAACTATAATTCTACTTATAACATGAAAAATGAAAATACTAGAGACATGATGATACTTCTTACCATATATTATCTCAATTTTCCTATTTGAATATCATAATGGATTTCAAATAATTTAATAAATGATTATTTTTATAAAATATCTATATTTTTAATTTTGACACTATTCATTTAAGTTGACTTCAAATATAAACATAAAATTATTTAATCTGAATATAAACCATTAAAATATAAATAATATGTTATATTTATCTAAAAAACCATGGATCATATTAAATCACAGAAATTGTATTACTTTTAATATTTTTGAATCATTTATTTTATTTTTCCATTAAGGGAAAAAAATATTATGTCAGTGTTGCATAATAATTTAATGTAATTATATAATATCCAAAAAATATAAATAAAATACCAAAACAAATGTAAATTTATTATTATAAATATAAAAATATATATTCCTTCATCTCTTTATTTTTTCTCAATGTGAAAACAAAAGATATATTTTGAATTAATAGAGTGACATTTTGTATTTTTCTTGGCTTTAAATATTTTATAAGTCATTTCCACCAACATGTGTCCATTAAAAAAATTAAATTTCAATATTATGGTTATAAGGGTCAAATTAATTTCAACTAATATTAATTTTTATTGAAAATTGTGACCATAAATTTTAGATTTATCATAGACTAATTTGATTTTCCTTTTAACAAGGTGATAAAATTTAGATCCATTAATATTTATAATACCCAAAAAATGAAACTATTTTAAAATGTATAAATTCATAAATCAAAATATGGAATTTATTTTATAAAGTTAAATACCTATAAGTGGAATAAATTATTCTTATAATATGTGAACAAAACACGATGAAAGCCACTATTTAGAAAAATACACATTTAAGCATAAAACTAGATATATTCTTATCTCATTCATAATAAAATTAGAATAATGTTAAATTGTTTTAAAAAATATAAAATATATAATAATAAAAAATTCAAATTTTTTTATTAATTTAATTTTTTTAGATAAAAAGCACATTGTGTTCTTAAATTTTTTTTAGAGAAACCTCTCTTTTACTTTAAAAGGATTTTTGTTTCAATTTATAATCAATTTATAAAAAATGAATTTATTTTACACATAGCTTCCCATTATTTTTTTAGTTATATTCATTCATTAATATTTGAATGTCTATATTTTAATAGTCAAATTATATTTTATTAGTATACCATGGTTCGGTTAAACTCGATATTGCGTGTAATGTATGATTTCACAGAAATTAAATTTATTTAAAAAGAAACATATCATAAATTCTGAGTGTATCACATCCATCACCATTAATAATAATTTTAACCTATATATTGTGTCACTCTGATAAAAAAATTAATGGTATATTTATTTCATTACATCTTCACGTTCCCAAGTAGCTTTTTCGAATTTCTGATTCCTTAGAACTTTTATAGGGTGATTCATCTTATTTTGTAGCACATTATATCTAATATTCTTGATTTAGATTAGATTTTAATCAAATTAAATATCATTTTACAATGGTATATCCTTCGATTGCAGTAAATGACAAGGTAAATGCATGTAATTATTCAAGATATATACACGGAACATGCTGTAAACTTTAGAGGGATTTGGTGGAAGCACTGAGTGATAAGCTACAATCCTGACATGATATAGAATTTTAATTGTACTGATACATATAGGGATCATATTTACCTTATTTATAATGATCATAACCTTCTCCCATGGAGATATTTATATAAAACCTTCTTACTAACATTAAATTCCAAATCACGTCGATGATAGTCAGTATAACTTTTTTATTGACTCCAAGTTAATATAATGTGATGCTTATTGGGTTTAACATTATATCCCCTTTTATAATATTTTTCAAGTCCCAGAGGATTTATTTTAATAATATCATCCCATTATTTTTGGATTTATACTAATATTTCCATAGATAGATTCATAAGGATCCATATGATTGATCGAGAGAAAGCTACCATAATAAGAATACTTAACTAGAGGATGGAGTTGATCCCAAAATCTTTGGAAATCCCCCAATCAATATATAAATATTTGAAACAGGGTTTTGATGGTTATCTCAGACTAGCCATTTTTATGAGAATTATACACCATACAGAAACTTTACTCTTTATCTGAATCTCACTGAAGACTTTCCTAGAACTTCAAGGTAAACCTTAGACCTTGATTATATAAAACAAATAGTGGTACCCCATGAAACCATACCACCTAATTAATGAATATTTTGGAAATATTATCAAGGGAAATATATTATATGATAGAAATGAAGTGTGAATAATTCATAAGGAGAACAACTAAAACCCATATAGAATTATGACCTTTTGATGTTTTGGGGATTCGAAGGAAAAATTCAATGGGGATGTTTTCCCATTTCCATTCTTTTATGGTTAATAGTTATAAGATCCCCTTAAACCTATATCTATTAGGCTTAAAATGTAGATATATCATGAAAAAAGAAACATAGTGTATAATATGTCATTTTTTGTTCCACTATAAACACTCTTTCATATCTCTATATATTTTCATACATCTCATCTGAACAAATAATTATAAACTTTGGGCATCATCCAACAACTCCTTCTTTAAGTATAGTATTTATTAGAAAAATAGTAAATTCCTTAACAATATTATTCTTGAATATTAAAGGCTGAAATCATGAACATTTCTTACCTACTTATATAATTCCACATCTTCCTTATTTTCCTTCTTCATCTTTTCATGGATGGATGGTTTATCATTCAGTAGAAAAAGATAATATATTTCCCCTTTCCATGTGATTTCAAGGTATTTATTTTAGATATCGATTAATATTGGATCGCATTCAACTCTAATCATGAAAAAACTATCATAGTATTTCCATCTTTGAGCATCATCTACCTCATTGACCTTCCCAGTGTGGTAGTGTATTAAGAGATCATAGTGACTAGTTAACACCATCCTTATTATTTGGAACATATTTAACTCTATCTTTGTAAATATATTCTTATAGATTTTATGATAAGTATATATATCACAAATTTTAATATATATATAACTCCAATAAATTTTCTAAGAAAAAATTAACAATTCCAAATTCAAATTATGAGTTCAGTAATTTTCCTAATGAACCTTCTAGTGGTGTGAGGAAAATGCTACCACCATATCATTGTACATGAAGAAAGATTACATTAAATTATTTTTTGAATCACTACAGATCAAAAAACCTTCATCCCTATAGGTTAGTGTATGAAGAAGTACAGTGAATATCCTTCTCTTTATATCATTGAAACTATCTTTAGTTTTATTTCTCCAGAAGAACATAACCCCCTTCAAATTCAACATGGTGATTGGATTAGAAAGTAATGAGATATATTTTACAAAAAATAAATAGTATCATGAAAAACAAAGAAAACACTGGATTTCTATAACTATGGTTTTTCTAATTCATTGATCCGTAACTTTCATCATTGCTGGATCCAATGATACACCATCACTGAAATTATATGACCCAACAATGAAACTTTTTGAATCCAAAATTAAAACTGGGTAAATTTTTCACATAACCATTCCCTCATTAGTGTTTTTAGAACAATTATCAAATATTCTTCCTTCTCTTAATTTATTGTTGAATATATAAGAATATTGTTGATAAAAAGTACAAAAAACTAATCATGGTATTATCTATATAATCTATTCATGAAATTCATAAAAATAATAGGACAAATTGTAAGACCTAAGTGTATTACTATGAATTCATAATGACCATTCATTTTAAGGATGGTCTTCCTAGGTATATCCTCCTTCATGACCCTTAGTTGATGATATTTGGATCATTGGTTAATCCTAGAAAAATATAGTTCACTTTATAATTGATTAAATCGATCAGTAGTATGGGGTAGAGTAAAATTGTTCTTTAGAGTAATTTTTTTATATTGTGTATAATCATTGCAATGATGCATTGATTAATATTTGTTTAAGAAAAAAGAATATTTTTACCCCATTATGATGTTGTTATATGAATAAAACTCTTATCAAGATTCTACTAGTTTATCTTCTTCATATCCTATAATTCAATCATGTTCATTCTATGTGGATCACTTAAAATAGGTGCATCACCTCGTATGAATTATTTGGGATGCTCAACCTGATGATTTTTGGGAATAATTTTTGATTACATAGAAGAAACGTCAATATATTCTTGAAAATAATGATCATTTTCAATTTTTAGTTTCTCGCCAACTATTTGAGATAAATATTCCTCTTGAATAGGTTAAAAAATCTTTATGATATAAGTAATTTCCATTCAATGTTTAGGTTCCTCCTCTAACTTATAGATGATTGAAGGCTGATTTAGAATATCTAATGTATGTTATCATCCTCAACAATTGATTTGGTCTTTATATGATGATATATAATCTATACAAAATATTATGTTGAATTAAACTAGAGGAACAATAATAAGATTATAATGAAGTACCATACCTCATGATTCTACCATAAAGGGTTTATAAACATGAGATGTGGTCATCCTACAATTAGGAGACTTTACCTCTAACTCAATGTCTAATAATTAAGGTGGTGATATGATACACTTAAAATATAATTTAAATATAATGATTTGGTAGAGCCAAAATCCAATAAAAAAATATTAATTTTGAGAGGATTATAAGCGTACCTGTCACTACATCCCAAGGAGCTTCCACATCAGCTATTGTAATTTCATAAGCTTTAAATTCTCCCCATATAGTCTTCAATTGTAAGTTACATTGAAATTTGGACCATTCATTGGAATAGTTCCACATCTATTTATTATTAAAGAACTATTCTTTTATGGATTATCCCTTACTCATGAATTCAGGATCACGATGAAAATTTTATCCACACTAGAAGAAAACTATTTTTCATTTGTGGAATGTGAAAAGGTATTTCCTTCCATAGGTATCACATTTTGGAAAATGCATTATTCTATTCTTCCCCTTATATATTTTTTCTTTTCCTTCCTATTCTTCTCTTAAATTCCTTCGAAACCATAAGACTTATGGTATGATTTATCTATATTTTTATCAAAACATATTATATCCTAATAAGATAAGAATGATTGGGATATGAGTTCCCATAAAAGGATTAAATTTAACCCATTAAAGAAATGGTTAATCTTAGTCATTAGACTAAATACATAGTCCGCATAATTCTTTTCTATCCTTATAATTTATCTTCATACATAACAATATTTTATTTTTTCCATTTGTCTGAGAATCAAGTATTATCTCTCTATATCCACTCACTGTTCATGTAATGAAAATAAATTTACATGAAAATATCATTAAAATCATTCCCTTACAATCATAGTATTTCTTTCTAATCCTTAGTGTGTTGAATCAATAAACACCATTGATCTACATCCACTTAGAGAAAATAAAAATCCATGAAAAATATATTACCTTTATTAAATCCCAAATAATTAAATATATTCTCCAAATAAATTATCGACTACTCATCTAAAAATAGATTTGTAAACATATTGAATGATAGAGGTTGTTAATGCATGAATCGATCTAACATTATTACAATACATTGTGTATTAGTAAGAACCTTTATATAGTAAAAGTAATTGGTAATAACCTAAGATATATTCCCCTAATATAGGTATATGTTTTATAGATATATCAAAATATCATTATTCAGCTTTGTTATCTTTCCTAAGAGGAAATCCCTACATGGATTGTGTGATTTGGGAAACTTTCCATTTTTTTAGCTAGGTTCCATTTATAATAAATGGAACACACTATATTTGATCAAAATATTATGAATTATAATATATAATTTCCAAACTAGTAGAGTGGTTAAAATAAATTAAACTTTTATGAATAACTAATATCAAAATAATGAGATTTTTTTCTTTGGGAATATTCTCAAAGTTCATCTTTGTTTTATGTTCCATAATCTATGTTTTACTAAATACATATCCTATGGCTTCTAATAAAATTAAAATGATACCAAATATAATGACAAAAAACCTATTATTTCATATCTTTTGGTAACTTAATAACATTCGTACTAAGTATTAGAAATCATATCCCAAAGGACAGTACAATTTAGTTTTCTTTATAAGATATATATACACTAGAATCCCACATTAAATTCTAAAATATTAATTGAAACATAGTATTTTATTTGCGATCATATAAATTACCTATAGAATACATATATATATATATATATTAATAATAATAAAAACTTTTATAGAGTCTTTGGGAATGTAAAAATGAAGAAATGTGTGAGCTTAAATGCTCAGTAAGGGAATGAATATAGGGGAATCTAAATAATGAATCTATAATATGGTAAAAATAAATTATGATAAAATAATTGCATGTAAATAATCACATGAGTTTGAAAATTATACATGGATATATAAACTATTGAAATAAACTCATGTATATCCACATATAATTTCATAATAATGGAATGCATAATTCTAGACATCTGAATAAATCATCAAAACCTTTTTCCAAGACATCTAAACATACTATTAAGTCCATATTCCAAGAAACATTATATAAATGGTTAAGGCCTCATCCAAATACCTAAAACAATTTGTATCATGAGACTCACTGATGCATCAAGGTTATATGTAATTATGTGACCACCCATCAATTAATCAATCCAATGAATTTATCACATGACTGAACAATATAACTAAATCAATGTGCCTTAATAATAAAAAAAATTTGAATATAAAGAACTAGTACATGGAGTATAAATACTTTTTGAAGTCAAACTAATCATAAACCCTGAAATGAAATATGGTGTCCAGTATAATAAGAGTATATCCTTATTAAAACATAATAATCCACAAAGGATGATGAAATAGGTAAAAAATATTCAAAATTAAAATAAGAAACTTTTTTCAAGAAACTAACCATTTTTAATTTTAAAAAACAATTCAAAATCTATGATTTCCAAAAATATTAATATTTTTACAATTTAAAATAATACTATTAACATATAAAGGAATGTTCAAAAAAATAGTGGTTATTATGGTGGTAAATAATTTTCACACCGTATATGTTAATAACATTACTTTTATAATTTTAGAAAAATGGTAACAATTACATCATTCAGAAAACAAAAAAGATGATTCCCTTAAAAATCTTATATAAAAAAGTAAAAAATGGGAAAATAATTATTCAGTAAAATATTTTATAATAAAAAATATATCATTTTAGTCATTTTTTGGAAATTATGGACATGAAGGAGAAAGATTCCCAACCTAGTAGAAAAATAGTCGATTTTCCTTAAAATCATTATTTCAATATCTTGAGTACTTAAAGATAGGAAAATGAAAAGAAAAAAATTCAATTTATAAATAAATAAAAGAGAATAAAATAGACTAGTTTTAATATATAAATACCCAATAATTTCCAAATCAAATACCAAAACATAAACAATTCTAAACAATGATGAGATTGTGAAATTAACCCTTACATTAGGTTAGACATCCTTCATTTGTATCTGAACCTACAATAGAATACATATATATATATATATATATTAAAAATAAATTCTAGAAATAAAATCATAAACACAATACCCTATATGACTTATTTATAACCTTTTATCACCTATTTATTAACAATTGTTAGCTAAAATCAATATTTTCGGTAACAACTACTTCATTTTTTCATGTATGTTTATGTTCAGTAGTTTTAGTACCTATAATTAGATCAAGGTTTAATAATATATATAATTTTAATCATGTTATAAATATCATATATATTAATTATATATTTATTTATTGTATTCTATAAATGTTATAGATATAAAAATGAATTACACCATTCCTAGAGACAATATGACGTATGTACTCATGAACACTATTTCCACATTTCAACAGATGGAATAAAATAAAAGAAAAAAATAATTCAACTCTAAAAAATCATTATTATAACATATAAATAATTTTTATTAATTAAATATATCATTTTTCCATACATATTATAAAAAAATGAAAAATAGATCACATCTCTTTATAAATGAGGTAATTCTCATGTACGCGTGAGCGACAATAAAATTTTACAATAGATTAGAAAGTAAGAAGTTATATATGATATTTTAATTAGATAAGAATAATTATTTCATAAATATAATATATAAACATTAAAAACATCATAATACCCATATATAAAATATGGTGATGAAAAATTAATATCATCAGAATGTGGAGACAATGAATTGCACGTAAGCACAAGTGATACTCCCAGATTTGATTTGTTAGAAAAGAGAGTAGATAATTAGGGTTTCATAAACATAATAATATTTAAGTAAATTTATAATAAAATATTTATTATTATATAATAAATAACATAGATTTATAGGAGGTAAAAGAAGAAAAAAATTGATAGAGGTTGTGTAAGACAATTACCTCTTCTTTAAGAAACCTCATTTAGAGAATTTCTTATAGAAAATGGTGTTGGTATTTTTATGAGTAACACACCTATTGAATTTTTATAAGTATTTTAAGAAAATAAATGGTTTTGGTTTAGTTTTACTAGGTTTCTCAACATGTTGTGACCACGTTAAGGAATGGTTGTCCTTTTATAATGTAGGGAAAATAAAATAATGGAATTATAGAAACAATTAAAATATAACACGGTTATTATTAAAAAAAGGATTTCAAATGGACATAGAATTAAAAATATGGTAGTATATAGTTTAAATATCAAAAAAATTGGATAGGTTTAGATTCCATTATAAACCATATCATTTCATTTGACCCCTCAGTTAACTTATTTTAATCTTAACTATAGTAACACATTTTTCATTCTTTTGGTTTTAAAGATTTTCATATAAGAAAGAAATTGGTTCATAAATAGATATGGTAGGAAATTTTAGACAATATATTATCCTCATTATATTATTTATTAATTAAAATTATTTTTTAATAATGTTATAAAATATTATTTTCATAAAATATCATTATGGACATTTTCCACACTATTCTTTAACATGAATTTAAATACCACAATAATATTTTTAATTAGAATGTAAAAAATTTATAGTAACCTTATTATTTTATATTTAACTAATAAAATCATGGATCCTAATAAAAACCCTAAAATTATTACATTTAATGTGTTTAAAATCATTTGTTTAATTTTTCCATTAATTGAGAAATATTGTGTTAGCTTCGCGTAAGTATTTAAGGAAACTATGAAATACCAAAAATTATAAATAAATTAAAAAATGGAAATAATTTAATTATTATAAATATTTAAATTTCTATTTCTTCACCAACTTTTTTCCATATGTGAAGAAGTAATAGATATTTAACATTTATAGGGTGACATTTGTTATTTTTATTTTCTTTAAATGTTATATTTTTCATTCCCATGTATAATTTTTCCTTAAAAATTTTATTTTGAGATTAATGTTATAATTATAGAATTATCTACATCTAATAGGATTTTAAGGGAAAATAGTGACCTTAAAATGTATTTTTAACCCAGATTAATCTAATTTACCCTTTAATAAGGAGATAAATTTCACCACAATTACTATTAAAAATGTCAAAAAATAAATGGGGTACATAAAAAAAATTATTCTCATAATTAAAATTATAGATCATATTATATCAAATTAAATACTAATAAGTGAGAAGAATTTATTTTACTATAATTGCAGAAAATGTGATGAAAATCACTTTTTAGATTAATATATTTTTATGCATAAAACATGTTTTTCTCTTATCTCATGCCTGAAAAACATTTAGATGAACATTAAAACATATGATTTAATATATAACATATAAATTTCCTTAAAATCATACAAAAATATTTATTAATATAATTTATTAATATAATAACTTGGTTCATACATAATAACTATTTTTCTGAAAAATCTCTTGTTTACTTTATTATGTTTTTATTTTTAATCATGATTGGTGGAATGCTATATTTTTAATGCTAAAAAATAATTCTTAATTATGTATTTTTAAATTAGATATTGTTTAATAATGTTTAAATATAATATAAATCTCTTCTATTTGTATTTACATCATAATACAGGTTATAATGATTTACACAAGTACAAGTCACTGATAAATACAAGTCACCAATATGTACAAGTCCCCGAAAAGGATAAGTCACTAATGATGGACCTAACAATTACATCAGCTATAGATAAATCAATCTAAAGACAGCTCAACTCATCATTTTCACTAAGGATGAGTCACTGATGGAATCTGAGTTCCCGATGACACGAGTCATCGACATCTTGACCTACTGACATAGTGAAAAACTGATTCTGAGAGTTTTTTCTATGTATAAGATACTGATAGCTGAGTTACCAACAAATAACTAACCATTTGAAGGACTAAATGAAACATAACCTACCATCAAGAGGACCTACTGACTGACTGACCTACTAAGGGCTATGTCACTAAAAATTCGACCTACTGATCGACCGACCTATTGATCCTGTGTTTTTGAGAAAAGTCTGAGAAACCAAAAAAATGACCTACCAATCGAAACTACCATTCAACAACTAGAAAAATTACCTACCTGCCATTTAAATTATAAATTATTTATAACAGTCATATATATCAAACATAGTATTGAACATTATATTAATAATATTTTCATTCTTTTGTAGACAACATTTAATGGATGTTAGAGACAAGATCCTCCTTGTCTTCTACTTTGTATAAAGATAACAGTAGATTAGAAAATAAGATGATAGAAATTAGATAAAAATATTTGGTTGCTCATGCACCTTAGAACACAAAAAAGAACTAATAATTATACGCACTATGAGATATTGCTGAGATCCCAAAAGGAAGAACATTCTGTTATAAGAAGAAGGGATCATCCACCAAGTCATGCACAACCCTGAAAATAGGAAACATAATACCCGCAACACTCTGTTTTTCTTCCTCTTTTCAGATGTTGACATCCAATTCACTTCTTCCATATTTAAAGAGTCTAGAGGCTACCAATCACATTACACACAGCCTTATAACTCTATTATATTTAATTTATGATCTATTTGTGAACTGTTTTATATTTTTAGACATGTGTGTTACTTTTTTATAAACATACATTATCACCAGAGCATAATTGGAAGATACGTTGATATCTTCTCAATCCTTTCATCTTACATCCTATACTCCCAGGAATAAGAGTGGAAGAGGTTCATGTGTGGCATGTTTGTATTTTTCTCTCCCACAAAAAACATTAGAAGAGGTATAGTTGACCTAGATAGATTGGTATGCTATTTTATATCCTAATCCAGGGTGTGGAACAGGTTTATTTATATAAATGTATTGATGGAATTTGATAACTATGTGGATCAGACTAAGTCTCAACTTGAGAATGAACCTCTTGTTTTCTAATCCATTATGTCTTTCAATGTTTTTCTCACAATTTTATTTATTCATTGACAATATTAATTCACTCTGATAGTTAGTATTAAATAGTGTCTATATTTAAATTTGGTTTAGTATATTGATTTGAAAATATAAAATAATAACTCATATTAGCTTAAGTGATAAATTATCAATCTTTGAAAAATATTTAAAAACATTAAAAATTTTATAAATCACCTACTTTGGTAAACAAGGTGGTGTTATATTTTGAATTTGAGAAGTATTAAATAAGTCCATTAGCCATTAATTTTTATAGGAACTCAATTCACCACTTCTTGAGTGTCCTACTCTGACTAAAATTTGGTATCATTGGATTTTGGTTTTCAAATTTTTTAAATCTTTTCAACTATGATTTTAGTTGTGTTTTAATGATCTCCAAATTTCTATCTATTCAGATTCTATTGTTCTTTAAAATAATAATTGTTTGAAATAGAAAATATATTGGAAGGTGTATCCACTGTCATAACTCCCTATTTTAATGGAAGAAATTATACACTATGGAAAATTAAAATAAAAATACATTTAGAAACCTTGGGTTTTGAAATATAGTAAGATACTGTTTATGAATATAATATTCCTTCTTTTTATAGAAACACTTGGGATGATTACACTAAATATATAAACAATAATTATTACAAAGATATGAATTACATATATTTTGTTTCTAGAGATGAAAAATTTAATAGGATTTCTACATGTAAAACGTCAAATGATATTTAGGATACTTTAGATATTTCACATAAAGGAACCATTAATGTTCAGGAAATGAGTCTTAACACATATAATATAAAATATTATAATTTTGAAATGATTCATGATGACCTTAATTATGACATGTATCTCAAGTTCATTGATATTTTGAATACAATGATCTTACTGAGAAAAAAAATGCATATGAACAAATCATGTGGAAAATGATATGTCTTCCAAAAAGATGGAAAGGGACTTCAATATCAATTAGATATTATTATGACATATATTCACGACATGTAAAAGATCCAATAGGTAAGCTGATGATGTTTGAGGAAAAATTTAAGGTTAAAAAAGAATAAGATAATGGACCAAAAATAAAATTAGTGGACTTCAAAACCACTGCTTATAAACAAAAATAATTGAAGAAAATGAACATTCATGTAGAATGTTCTAGAAATAATCATTATGTGACAATGATGAGGAAATGCGTCAGCTAGACATAAGATTCAATGAGTTCTATATAAATAAGAAGTTCTATTAAAATACATGTTATAAAGGGTTGTATGACAACAAGAGAAATTGGTAAAAGGACTGGAAGAAGAATAATAATACTGATGTGATACTCTTCTATGAGAGTAAGATAATAAGAAATGTAAATTCTGATTGTACAATATTAAAGTAAAAAAATAATTATGTGGATAATGATAAAAAATATAAGAAGTCAATGAAGGCCACATGGAGTGATTCTGAGGAGAGATCTAGTGAATCAGAATCATCACATGATTATAAGGATAACAAATACAACATGTGTTTTACAAAAAACCCATTTTAGGTAACTATAGAATCACAGTTATAGAATTATTATTATTCTGGAGATGAATTTTATTATTAAAATTTGAAAAATGAAGAGATGTTTAAATACTATAAATTTCATGAGGATACATGTAATGAACTGAAAGATAAATATAAATCTCTCAATAAATATCATTCTCTTTCTACTATTGTGAAATCTGAACATACTATTGAGAAGGAAAATAATACTCAGTTCCTCAATTATAATAACAAATGTAAACAATCTAATGAGAAATTATATAAGGATTTAGAGAAATTTAAAAATGGTAAAAATAATCTAACTCAAATTTTTGGTATGAAGGTTTCTCCAAAATATAATACTGGTATATGGTATCATCCAATGAAATTTTTTCATTAAGAATAATTGTGTATCATAATCTAGAAAATATGGTTTTATAACCAGTTATAGAAAATATTTTATAAAACTAGTTATAGAACTTATTTTACTGCTTCTAGTTTTTATGGAACTAATAGAGTTTATTTTTCTAAGCCTTTAGGAATTTCAAATAGGAAAGCCATAAAGAAAATTTACGTTCTTAAAGCTTTCACCACTAATGTTACTTGTCCCAATCATGTCTGGGTACCAATGCCTTTTCTTGTCTGATATCTTTTTATAGGATGTTTGTTTGAAGAGTTATTGTAAGAGTTAATGGTACATGTGAAGTTGATTTTCCAGACATATGATATGGAAATACTCAAACTTCTAGAATGTTATAAATATTTATGGTGTTCATGTCACATTTGGTGAAAATTAAAAAGGAAAAATAATTGGCCTAGACCAAATTAGTGACTCCAATTTAGTTTTAAGTTCTAAGGTTCTTTTTGTTGATTGTCTTAAGTATAACCTTCTTATCATTTCACAACAATGTGATGATTTATTTCATGTAATATTTGAAAATTAGGTATTTAATGTTTTATATTCTAAGAATGATTTAGTATTTACAACATTTAGAAATGAAAATTTTTATTCTCTGAATTGGGTTTTTGTAGTTTCTAAAAATGTATCTCTCTTAGTCACTTTTCATAAATAATCATGTCTCTAGCATAGGATAATATGAAACTATAACATTCACTCACTTATAAAGTTTACTGGAAAAGAAATATTACAGGATCTACCAAAACATCAAGTTTCCAAATGATAATTTCAGTAATATTTTCCAAAAGAGAAAGAAGCAAAAAATATATTTCAATCCAAATAAATAAGTTTCAACTTCTCATCCTATTGAGTTTTTTCACATGGATTTGTTTAGACCTTCAAGAGTTTCACGTATAAGTGGGAATCAATATGTCTATGTTTTAGTAGATGACTATTCTAGGTATACGTGGACTTATTTTTATCTCACTAAGGTGACACTTGCTCTTATTTTACCATATATGCTAAATTTGTAGAAAACCTAAGTCAACTTAGAATCATATCATTAATAAGGACCATGGATATGAGTTTGAAAATATATAATTTGAATCCTTTTTCTCACAAAATGTCTATAGTCATGACTTCTATTCTAATAGGACACCCTAGCTGAATGGAGTTATAGAATGATGAAATAGAACCTTATAATAAATAATAAAAACTATGCTTAATTAATATGATTAGATATTTATATTTCGGTAGAATCATTGAATAAAATGTGGTATATAATTAATAGAGTTTTTATTATACCTATCCTAAAGAATACCCCCTATTAGTTGTTGAGTAATAGGAAATAAAAGGTAAATTATTTTAATGTTGTTGGTTTTAAAGACTATTTCATTAAAAAAAATATAATCTTGGAAATTATGAATCCAAGAGTGAGAATAAATTTTCCTAGGTTATTCTACTACTAAAAAACCCAATAGAGTCTTTAAAAAAAGAACCAAGTATGTGGAAGAATCTGTGCATTTCAAATTTGATGAAACAAATCCACATGAACCTAAGACCTCCTTAGAAAATATTGAGGATGATTTTTCAAATCTCTGCATGAATTCTAAAATTTCTGACTCTGGTGTTATGAATGAAGAAAAATATTTTATTTTTGGAAAAATTACAAATTCTGATAAAAATGACCTAATCCTATAAAATAACATAAAATAACGATCCCTTATTTCTCTAGATGTTTTTGAACTCTTAAAAATCATCCATTCGATGCTGATGTTGGACACTTATATAAGGAGAAACATACTAGAGCTTCTATAAGAATAAAACTTGAACATCAATCCTTTTGTCATATCTTGAACCTATGAACATCAATAACGCAATCAACGATGAATTTTGGGAGGTGTCTATGCAAGAATAATTGAATCAATTTGAAATAAATAATATTTGGAAACTTATTGATAGACCTAAAGAATTCAGTAAAATGGGAACTAAGTGGGTGTTTAGAAACAATGTGGATTATGGTGGAACTATTTTATGAAATTAGGCTAGATTTGTTGCACAAGGATATAGTCAAGATGAAGGAATTGACTATGAAGAAACATCTCCACCTATTTCCATTCATGAAGCCATTGTAATACTACTACATTATATGGTACATTTGAACATTAAACAAATAAATGGATGTAAAAATTACATTCCAAAATGGTTATATAGTTGAGGTTGTTTTTTTAAAAACCCTTGTTTTTAAAAATCCACATTTTAAAAATCATATTTTCAAATTATCAGAAGCTTTGTATGGATTAAAATAATCATCTAGAGCCTAGTATTATAGGCTCAACACATTTCTTATTTATAATGGTTTTATAAATGTTCTAGTCGCTCTTATTATTTTCATTAAATGAATTTCATAATATGTTTTAGCTATTCAAATAAATGTTGATGATATTTTTTTAGATCATCTAAAAATTATTTATGTATTGATTTTTCATTATATGTGAAAAAATAATTTGAAATGAGTTTAATGGGTGAAGTCAAATTATTTTTTGGATTTTAAATTTCTCAAAATAAAGAATGAATTATTTTAAATCCAATATAATATAATAATTATATTTTAATTTTTTCTAATTTATATAGAACTAAAAGTAATGATACTCATATGAATACCACCTGTAAAATAGATCTTGAAGAAGATGGAAAATCAACGGTTCAAACAAATTATAGAGGAATAATTGAAATTCTTCTTAATTTAATGTTATCTAAGCTGATATAATATTTAGTGTGTGTATGTGTGCTCATTTTCATGAAATACTTAAGAGACAAACCTTATGTCTGATAAAATATGTTTTAAATACATCAAGTGTACTACTAAATTAGGACTATTATATCCTAGAGGAAAACCATTTTATTTATTTAGTTATTATAATGCTATGTTTGGTGGTTCCATGTTAGATAGAATATAACCTCTAGATCCTGGCACATTTTGGAAAGTATCTATTATCATTATGTAGTAAAAAATAGAACCCAATTTCATTATCTAATATTGAAGATGAATACATAGCTTCTAGTTATTTTTGTGCTCAGATTTTGTGGATGATATACACATTATTAGATGTTGGATATCAATTTATTAATGTCCCTATAAAACAAAACAATACACATGCTATTAACATTTCTAAGAACCTAGTTTCCCATTCAAGAAGAAAACATATTGATGTAAGACATCACATTTGGAGAGATCATTATCAAAACGCTGATATAAATATGTAATTCATTGGCACAGAACATCATCTTGCAACCATTTTCACTAATACATTAAATCATAAAAGAATGAGTTACATCTAAAATGAGTTAGGAATGATCAAATTTTGATGCCTCACCAATGATGTCTTACCGATGATGTCTCACTGATAATGTGTCACCAATGATGTCTCACCAATGATGTCTCATATATGATGTCTGATATATGATGTCTCATCGATGATATCTCACTAATGATGTCTCATTGATGATTTCCCACTGAGAGGGCACATTGATAGGAAACATTTATAGGAAACATTGATAGGACTCTTTGATAAGACTAATCGATGGGACTCACTAATGTGCCTCACTCATCAACTTTTTCATTTATCTGTCTGGAATTCAAAACATTGATTTTTTATTTCATTCAATTCATTTGTTACTTATTTGTTATTTTATGATTTTAAATCCATAAATTATTAAATTAGAGAAAATACAACTCACATTCTTACTCTTAGACTCATGCTCTCGCACTCTTTCCTTCAAACCATTCTCTCTCGAACACCTGCACTTATCATTTGAAATAGAAACCCTAAAATATAACGAATAGATCAATTTAAGAATGTCTCAAAGGAATCTATGGATGATTCAAGTCATTTTAAAAAGAATAAATGTTAATCCAGTGAACATAAACCAAAAAAATATACATCCTGAACTTGGGAACCAAATAATTAATCCGAAGAAGTAATTGGATTTCCAATGGTAACTACCAAGTAAGTTAATTTTGATTAATGTTTTCAAGAACAGGGATGGGAGGAGTGGTTCTCCAATAATAAAAGATGTTTTTACCCGCAATTAGGGAACATGTTCTATCTATATTCATAATTTATTCTTGAAGGCTCAGAGGTATTTTGGATTATTTTTATAGTAAATTGAAGATGAATTTATTTTTCATCCAAGTAGTGGGAGGAATTCTTGAATGTATCCCACAAGGGTGTGTTTGATGAAAATCATGGTATTTCACCTCCATATTTTTATATTTTCACATATGAGGAAAATTTGGCTAATATTACTTATAATGGAGCTCATAAAAGTCCAATGGAAATAGAGAATGATGGTGAATTCAGAATATTGTTCAAGTTCATTTAAAAATTGTTATGTCCAAAAGGGTAATTTTCCTCCCTGAAATAACAAGATGCATATTTTTAATATTTTTTGTAGAAGGGACACAAGGTTAACTTGTTCATGATTATAATGGTTTATATAATGAGGTGATAAAACAACACTTCAAGAATGTTTTTTTATTCCAAGATTATTTCTTCAATGTTAGAATTTAATGGTTTGGTGAAAGAGGGTGAAGAATAAATAATTTATTGTGATTTTTTTTTCATCATAAAAGAAAATTTTAGGAGGATTATATATAAATTGGAATTCTATGAAGAAACTTTTGGTTGAGGATTAAGTCAATATTTATGAGGATATTGATCGTATTGAGCACCATACAATGAAAAGAGATATGGTTGACCCTGGTCTAGGAACAGATTCTAACAAGGAAGAATATGAAGCTAAGGCAAACCAAGGAAATGAATCTCCCATTTAAGATAGAAGTAACCTGGATATAGTTATAAGTTAAGAAGGTAATACATTTAGACCATAAATACCTCCATGATCTCCTATATCAAAGGAACCTTTCATGGATAATGATTTTGATGAGGAGGGAAAAGAATCATAAAATGGTAAATATATCAGTAAGAGTGGTAGTGTATAAGATAAGGAGTCAGATGATGAAAATGAAGAAAGTAACAGTGGGGAAGAATAATAGGATGATGATGATGGATATGACGAAGAGAATGAAGAATTTAACGAAGAATCCAGTTACAAAAATTAAGATGATGGAGATGAAGAGGATGAAGAAGGAATTTGTGAATCTAATAGTGGTGTAGACCATCCTGAAGATGATTAAGGTCCTATTTGTGAACCTATTGATATTAATACAGAGCATGTTGAGCCTGTAAATTCAACTTATACCCTTTTAGTTGAACAAGAATTAGTTTGGGAATCCCAAGATAATCTTGAGTTAGTTGTGTTGTAGGAAAGAGCTCCAGACGTTGCAATGAAAGAGGAAGATCATGCTGAAGAAGAAGTACCGGTAGCTCCAGTACAAGCAATAGTTTATGTTAGGAGGAAATCTCATGTTGTGTGGAAATCACATGTTGAGGGAGATTAACAACCAAAAAACATTATAATTAATATCATTACTCCCAATTATGATATAGTTATGCCTGAATGGTAAATAGATCCAGGATATGTGACTTTGGGTTTGGAGTACCATAATTAAGAGGATGTGAAAACTGATCCTTTGGGATCTGTGGTTGATGGAATTGATCCTATTGAAACTAAACCAGTAGTTTCACCTGATTCTTCTTCTAGTGATGTACATGTACCTATTAATTATGTAACTATTATTGACCGCAATTTTTAGAAGGAAAAATTGTGCTCAGTAGTTAAATTAGTCCTTCTTAATCATCCAAATCCAATCGTAAGTCTCAATGAAAATTATATAGCTAGGTAAACATAAATAATTGTTTCTCAAATTGAACCACATATGATTGCAGTGGTTGAAGCAATTGTGACAGACAATTAAAATATTCGTAATGAACTGATTTGTATGGTTTATTCCATTAATAATCTGACCATTGAATATAGAACATATTTATACAAGGATCTCAAATCTCTTAGAGACACATCTTCTAAGTCTTTTGAGAATTCTACTCTTTCACCAGCATTCCTTGATTTGAATCAGTTTAGAATAGTTTTTCAGTATTTAATTCAATGTGCATCAACCTCGCATGATCCTTCTACTCAGACTCTAGTTGTTGAGATGATTATACCTGTAATAAGAGAATAGCTTCAGACTATTATGGGTGGCATAAATAAGAAAATCTTGGACAAAAATAAGAAAAATAGTGATCATGTGCATGATATGGTAACATTCTACCATAAGGGTTCCACTAATTCTCAGGAAGAGATAACCAAGAAATTAAACATCTACTTTACAAGGGTTTATACTAATCATCAACTATATAGTCATTTCATGTTTTTGTTTGAGAATCTAATACTACCTATAGTCACTGAAGTGTTCATAGAAAATGTCATGAAGCTTAAAGAATTAACTCCTACTCTTCAAATTTTTATGGAAAATAAGGTGGATTTTACAAAGGATATGGACTATGGTGGCCAAAACCTAATGGAAATTATCAACCTATTGAATACCTACATACAACATGAGAGTTATATAATTTTTATTCCAATAAATTCTCCTCTCAAACCTATCCTAAACCCTTCCACCCCGTTTGCACCCTTTCAACATTTTTCCATGCCTCTTGCTTAGTCACTTAGTCAAACTAGACCTATCATTATTCCTAAATTTACAGTTCCTCCTACCTATCCTATCCTAATCCTTGATCCTTTCATGTTTACTAGTGTTCCTCTTCTTTCCATCAGTACCCCAATAGTAACTCCAACCACTACCTAATCAGTACCTACTGGTCCTTACACTATTTACCTGATAAGGGAAAATGTGTGACGGACTCTACTTTGGAAAATTAGTGATTGGATGGATCTTTGTTTCAGATCAATTATAATATTTATTTATCTCCTATATTACTTATTCTATGACATATATAATATGTTTTCATCTAATTTTCTATTATCTCTCTTAATTTATTATTTTATTTTTGTTAATTAAAAAAGGGGGAGAATTCGTTTGTCATATACCTCTAGGGGAAAATGAGATTAAAAGAATGATTCATTATTAGATTAATAGAAAAAATAATAATTGATCTGTATAATATGTTAATTAGATCTTACTTTGATCATAATAATTCAATTATGTGTTATATAATTCCCAGATTTTTTATCATCAAAAAGGGAGATATTATTATCCTCTTATTGTTTTAATACTCACAAAACATTCTTAATCATGTTTTATTAAGTTACATATTGTTTAATCATGTTTACATATAATCTTACTATCTTCAGTTAGAATTTACATCATACAATTTGTTACTAATATTTTGATAAGTACATGTTTCCAATAAGAAAAATTCACCAATAGTTATAAGCCACTGATAAGTAAAAGTCACCAATAAGTACAAGTCACTAATAAGGAAAATTCACTGATGATTGACCTACAAATTCACTGAGACCATGATACATCGTCCTTATAATATCTCTAATCATAATTTTTTCTGAGGATGTGTCACCGATGTAGTCTGAGTAACCAATTACATGAGTCACCAAATGCTTGGCATACAGACAGAGTGATTGACCAATACTCAGAATTTTCAATAAGTATAAAATATCTATAGTTGCATTACAAAAAAATATCCTACTATCCAGAGGACCTACCGACACATCACCAACCATCAAGAAGTCTTATAGACTAACTTACCTATTAATCATGTATTTCTGAGACAAGTCTGAGACATAAAAAAATGACATACCAATCCATGATACCATTCAAGACTTTGAAAATTTTCATTATATATCATCTAAATTAAAAATTTCTTCTAACTCTCATGTTTACCAAACATATTATTTCGCATTATATTATTAAGCTTCTATGTCATTTGTAGACATAATTTAATTAATGTCAATGTACAGTAAGAGGTATGGGGTACCAGAGAACATGCTCCATGTATTAGTCTTCATATAAATCTAATACTAGATCCAAAAGGAAGATGAGAGAAATGATAGAAAAATATCAAGTTTCTCGTGCACCATTGAACACAAACATGAACAGATCATCGTACACATTATGCAATATTATTGGGAGACCAAAATGACGAAAATTTTGTTGTAATAAAAGAGATCAACCACCAAGATTTACGCTACCCTAGAAAATGAAAATAGACGACCCACAACTCAATATTTTTATTCCTGGTTCCAGAAATTGAATTCTGCTTCACTTCATTCATCTTTAAGGAGTCTAGAGGCATCAAATCATATCACACCGAGCCATCAAATTCTATTCTATTTAATTTATGATATGTTTTTGAACTGTTTAATATTTTGAGAAGTGTATGTGCCATATATTATAAATACACAGTATCTCCTAATAATTACTAGAATATACACTTATATATTCACAATCCTATCATCTTACATCATAAACTTCCATGAATATAGTGGAAGAGGTTCCTATGTGTCCCTTTTCAATTTTTACTCCAAAAAAACAATGTAAGATGTCTTGTTTTCCGAGATTGTTGTGTATGATGTTTTATATCCCAATCCAGGCTATGGATCAATTTTATTTATATATATTAATTTGAGGAAGAAGATCACCAAGTGAATAGGATTATGTCTTAACATGATAATGAACCACTTGTTTTTTAATCTGTTGTGTATTTCCATGTTTTATTTTCACTATTTTATTTATTCATTAAAAAAATACTTCACTTTGATATTTAATATTAAATATTATCTATATTAGAAATTTGTGTAGAATAGTGATTTTTAAAGGTAATAATATAAACCATATTTTTTTAATAGAGTACTAAAAAATATTTGATTAATCATTCAAAACATTAAGATTTTTATAAATCATCTACTTGGGTTAATTGGGCTACATAATATTTAAATTTGGGGAAGTATTAACTATCTGTGTTAGCTAGAAATTTTTATAGGAACTCAATTCACCCTGTCTTGAGTTTCCTTATTTGACCAATATTTGGTATCATAGGATTTAGGTTTTAATTTTTTTAATCTTTCCTACAATGATTTTATATATTTTTCAAATTTCTATAAATTTCTTTGTGTTGAAAATTTATTGTTCTTTCAAATAAATAAAATTTCATTTAAATAGAATATAGGCAGGAAGGTGTTTCCACTAATAGGACTTCCAATTTTAATGGCACAAATTATGGACAATGGAAAAGTAAAATGAAAATACATTTAGAAAGAATAGGTATTGAAATATAGTAAGTTATTTTTGATGAATTTAATATTCCTACTATTTCTAGAAATACATTGTGAAGATTACACTAAAGCATACTAAAATAATAATTTCAAGGCTTTTAAGGCCTTATATTGTGTTTTGGGAGTTTAATAATTCAATAAGATTTCTATATGTAAAACATCATATGAGATTTGGGATACATTAACTGTTTCACATGAAGGAACCACTAATGTTAAGGAAATAAGGCTTAACACATAAACTATTAAATATGGTAATTTTAAAATGAAGCATGATGAGCCTATTTTTGACATGTATCTTAAGTTCATTTAGACATTGAATACAACGATCTCACTAGGAAAGACAATCAATGCATAGGAACAAATCATGGGGATCCTGAGATGTCTTCAAAAAATATAGAGAGGGAATTCAGTATCAATTATAAAATCTTATGAAATATATTCACTGCATGTAAAAGATCTAATAGGTAAGCTGATGATGTATGAGAAATATTGAAGGATAACAAATAAGCATAAAATGAACCAATGATAAAGTTAATAGCTTTCAAAACTACTTCTTATAAACAAAAAAAGAGGAGAAAATTAAAGTTCATGTTGAATGTTCTAGTGATAATAATCAAGTGAAAATGATGGGGAAATGGATCAACTGGCCAGAAGATTTGTAGAGTTCTATATAAATAAGAAGTTCTTTAAAAATCACAGTTATAAAGGGATTTATGAGAATACGAAAAATTGGAAAAAGTATAGGAATATGAGTTATAATATTGATGAGATATTATTCTATGAGTGAAAGACAAGAGGGGATATAGGACATAGTGAATAATGAAATGATAGAGGAATGGAAAATCTGGATATGGTACAAAAGCACTGTTTAAGGTGACGTCGTTTTCCAGTGTTTGCCAAATCGTAGGGCCTGAAAATCAGGAGGTGAACCAATGTGTTTTTGATAATGGATATTGCGTGAAAGATTGAAGATGGTTTAGATTTTTTCATACAAGTAATTATTTAAGGTCAAAACATCAGAAAATGGAAAAGGCATGGAGTGTGCGTAAATTTAAAAAATGTTGTGCGAAAAAATAATGCAGTGCATGAAATAGTAGCGGGATGCGCAAAATATCAGCAGGATGTGCTAAATAGTAGCTGGATGCACAAAATATCAGCGGGATGCATGAAAAATAAACGATGCAGGAAATATTAGGGGGTGTACAAAAAAAAGCAGTACGTGAAATATTGTCATGGTGCGCGAAATAGAGGAATAATGTTTTTCATGCAAAAGGTGTTTCCGGATCAGAATCTCTAAAATTTGTAAAGGCATGATGTGCGCGAAAAATTGGATCTCTGTGCAAAATATGTTATTGAGGGAAAGAGTTTTTACAGGCACGAAGAGGATTGTACGCATGTATAAGTGTTTTTCACGTAGGTTTAAAATGGCCTATAAATACATGGTGTCCCCCTCTCATTTTATGATGCTCGACACTTTGAAGAAATCCTGAGCTATGGTGTGGGAAAAATTTTATGCTAAGTTATTTTCGTGAAAAGAAAGAGGTTTGTGCAAAAAGAGGAAGGGTGTATGAAAAATTGGGAAGCTGCAGGAAAAGTGTAAAGTTGCGTGGAAAATGGAAGTTCTGAAAAAAAGTTTTTCACACCAGAAGGGAATTTTTACGCGCAAGCCATTTGAATTGTCTACAAGAAACCCTAAATTTTGAGCGAAAAATTTGGTGTCTTCACACATATTCAGCTATACGTATGGGAGTTCCTACCAGCTTTTGGGTTGGAAAGTGAAGATTTGTACTTCATAGAAAACAACTGTTCAATTGTAAAGAATCACTGAAATACTGTAATTCCCTTTTTGTGAAAATAGGGTGAACACACGCTTACAGATTGTTTTCCAAGTGCTACATGAGTGTAAGGGTATATCAGGCTTGTTGTATTCCACATCAAAGTATTTTTTTAATGGATTGTGTTTTACATGATTATTTATGTACCATACCAAGGATGTAGCTACTCTTGTTGAGTAGTGAACCTTGTAAATATTGTATTCCTGTGGTTGTGTGTGTTCAGCAGAGAAGAAACTCTTTAACAGGAGAAAAATGTTGTTTCAATTAGAAGGAAACATAAAAAGAAAAATATATCACCGATTGACACCCTCCCCATCTCAGTGATACTTGGATCCTGACTGGGAACTTCACTCTAAGAAACCAGGTTAAACATCAATACTTTTTTTCCGAGCAATAACCTTATAACATCAATAATGTAATACATGATGAAGTTTGGGTGATCGAAATAGTATAATAAATGAATCAGTTTGAATAAAATAAGGTGTAGAAACTTACTGACACACCCAATTATTCCTTGACCATATGCACTAATTGGGTGTTTATAAACAAAGTGGATGAGGCTGGAACAATAGTACTAAATAAGGCTAGATTAGTTGCACAAGTTTATAGTCAATATGAAGGAATTAACTATGAAGAAACATTCTCACATGTTTCCATACTTGAAGCCATTATAATATTACTATATTATATGGAACATTTAAACATAAACATTATCAAATGGAATTAAAAATTTCATTCCTAAATGGGTAAATAGTTGAGGATGTTTTATTGGAAAACACCTTGTTTAATAAATAAACATTTTACAAAACATGTTTTAAAATAATCAAAATATTTGAATAGATCAAAATAATCCCCAAGATCTTGGTATGATAGGCTCAATTATTATCTTATTTATAAAGGTTTTATAAAAGGTATAGTTGATCCTACAATTTTCTTAAAAATAATTTCTTAAGATGTTTTAATTTTACAAATATATTTTGATGATATTAATTTTGGATATTATAAAAAAAATTATTATGTATTGATTTTTCAAAAATTATGCAAAAATAATTTAAATTGACTTTAATGGGTGAAATAAAATTATTTCATGGATTTAAAATTTCTCAAAATAAAGAAGTAATTATTTTTAATCAATGAAAATATACTAAATATCTTTTAAAACGTTTTAATTTTGATATCACTAAAACTAGTGATACTCCTATGAGTACGACTTTTAAATTTATTCTTGGCAAAGATAGAAAATTGGTGGACCAAATAAATTATAGAAGTATTATTGGAATTACTCTTTACTTTACTGCTATCTGACCTGATATTATGTTTAGTGTGTATATGTGTGTTAATTTTAAGAAAATACTAAAGAGACACACCTTCTGTCTATTAAAATAATTTTTAAATACCTCATGTACCCTGCTAAATTAGGAATATTCTATCCTATAGGTATACCATTTGACTTTTTTAGTTATTATAAGGCTAACTTTTGTAGGTCAAAGTTTGATAGAAAAATAACCTCTAGACCATGTCACGTTTGAGAAAGTATGTAGTTTCATGGTGTATTTAAAATCAAATCTTGGTTGCATTATCTACCATTGAAGAAGAATACATAGATTCTAGTTGTTTTTGCACTCATACTCTGTGGATGAATAACAAATTACTAGATTTTGGATATCAATTTAGGCATGTCCCTATAAAGGAGAACGATACATGTGATATTAAAATTTCTAGAAACCTAGTTTCTCATTCAAGAAAAAAAACATATTGATGTAAGGCATCACTATTTGATAGACCATAATCAAAAAGGGCATATAACTCTCAAATTCATTAGCACTGAACATCAAATTTTTCACAATTTTACTAATCCATTAAAATATAAAATTATGAGTTACATTAGACAAGAGTTTGGAATGATCAACATTTGATGTCGCACCAATGATGTCTCACCGATGATGTCTTAATGATAATGTCTCACCAATGATGTATCACAGATGGTGTCTCACCAATGATGTCTCACTGAGGATGTCTTATTGAGAGGACATGTAAATAGGACACATTAAAAGGAATCACTGATAGTACTCACCAATAGGACTCACTAATACCACTCCCCCATGTGTCTCACCCGATATCCTTTATCATTTCTCTGTCTAGAAGTGAAAACATTTTATTTTTTTATGATTCATTTTATTTTTTCCACATTTATTATTTTAGTATTTTAAATATATAAATGATAAAATTAAAGACGATCCAAATCACTTGCTTACTCTCAAACTCTTTCTCTCGCACTCTTTCCTTTGATCATATCTCTCCAGAACTCTTACCCTTTTAATTTGAACCTGAATCCCTCGAATATCACTAATAGATCGAGTTAGTAATGGCTCTGGGAAATTTTTGGATGGGTCACATCCTTATAAGAAGCAGAAAGATGAATCTATTGAACATAAACCAAAACCTATACATCCCGAACTCACAAACCAAATCATGAATCCAAAGAAGGAAGTGGATTCCAAAAGGTTACTACCATTTATGTCTCTCTTGTTGAATTTTATGTATGAAAAAGGATTGTTGTGGTGGTTCTACAACAACAGAATTCCATTTTACCCATGACTAGAGAACGATTTCTATCTGTAGGTATAATTTATTATTGAAGGCTTATAAGTATTTTTGATTTAGTATATATTAAAATAAAAAAGAATTTATTTTTCATCCAAACAGTGGGAAGAATATTGAAGGTACCCCAAAAGAGTGTGTTTGATGAACATCAGGGATGTGCACCTCCATCTAGTGTTATTTTCACTTATGAGTATGATATTACAAATCTCACTTGTAATGGAGCTCATATAAGACTAATAGAAGTTGATAATAATGGTTAATATAGGCTATTGTTCAAGTTTACTTAACACCTATTATATCTAAAAGGGTATTTTTCCTCCTTAAAATACCACGATGTGTATTTTCTATATCTGTTGCAGAAGGGACATATGGTTAACTTGTGAAAGTATGTAATGGTTTATATGAATGAGATTATAAAACCATACTGATTTTTTTGCTTTATTCCCATATTATTTCTAGAATATAGAAAGTTTAATATTTGGTGAATGAGGGTGAGGAATCAGTAATTGATTTTGATTGGTTTTTCTTGTCAAAAGAAAATCGAAAGAGGATGAATGTAAATTGGAATCCCTGGAAGAAAGTTTGGGTTGAAGACAATGATAATATTTAAAAGTATTTTGATCATATTGAGCTACATACAATACCTAGAGATATGGTTGACCCTAGTCTAAGAACAAATTCTAATGATGAAGTAGAAGAAGCTAAAGAAAACAAATGAAAGGAATCACCTATTAATGATAGAAGTTACCTGGATATAGTTGTATGTTCAGAAGGAATGACCTGTGGACCTGCATGACCACCTCAGTCTACTTCATCCAAACAACCTATCATGGATGAATATTATAATAAGGATATTGGAGAATCAAAAAATAGTTAATATGTCTTTTAGAGTGGATGTGTAGAAGAAGAATATTCATGTAATGAAAATGAAGAAAGTAACAATGGGGAAGAAGAAGGGGATTTTGGTGATGGAGATGAGGAATATAATATAGAAGTTGATTTATAATCTAGTAACCAAAATGAATATGATGAAGATGATAAGGAATAAGAAGGATGTGGTGAATCTTTTAGGGTATTATTCCATCGTCAATATGATCAAAGTCCTATTGCAGAACCTATTGATCTTAATATAGAGCATGTTGAGCCTGTAAATCAGACAAATACTCATCTAGTGGAACAATAATCACTTTTGTAATCCCATGAAGGTCTTTGGTTTGTTTTGTTGGAGGAAAGAGCTCCAAATGTTCCAATGTAAGAGGAAGATCATGATGTTGAAGAATTACAAATAGCTCCATTACAAGCACTTGTTTATGTTAGGAAGAAGGATCCTGTTCGGAGGAGATCAGCTGTTAAGGGGGAGTAACATACAAAAGGGTTCAAATTGAAATTATTAATCCTTATGATGATGTAGTCTTTCACCTCCAGTAATTTATTTGAATCAATTGAGAACAATAGTTCAATATGTAATTCCGGGTGGATCACCATCAGATTCTCCTTCTATTCAAACTCCAAAAGTTGAGTTGATTTGATCTGTAATAATAGAATATCATCAAAATATGATGGGTGGCATAGATCAAAAAATCTTGGCGAACATTAAGAAAAATAGTGGACATGTGCATGATATTTTAAAATTCTACACTAATGGTTCCACTAATTTTAAAGAAGTGATAACCAACAATGTAGACATATACTTTAATATGTTTTATACTAAGTATCAACTAGAAATTCATTTCATATTTTTGGTTATGAATCTGAGGCTACCTCCAGTCACTCATTCCTTCAGAGAAAAAGTCATGCTACTTAAAGAATTCACTTATACTCTTTAATAGTTTATTGAAAATAAGGATTATTTTAAAAATGTTATGGACTATGGTGGCCAAATTATAATTGACATTATCAAACTATTGAAGCACTACCTACATCATAGAGTACTATAATTATTTTTCTTGTAGCTTATCCTCTATAACCTATAATAGACACTTCCACTCCTTCTACACCCTTGAAACATTTTCCATGCCTCTTTTTCAGTTTCCTAGTCAAATCAGTCCTATCATTATTCAGGAATTTATAGGTCCTACTTCCTCTTCTAGCCCAAGCCTTTTTTCTTTATTCATATATTGGTGTCCTCTTCATTCCAATAATATCCCCATAGTAACTCCAACCACTACATATTTTTCACCTACTAATCTTATCACTATTTCTTTGATAAGGGAAAATGTGTGATGGATTCTACAAGGAAGAATTAGTGATTATATATATCCTTGATTGGGATCAATTGTAATATTTGTTATTATCTCCTATATTATATTTTCAATGACATATATAATATCTTTTCATCTCATTTTATATTCCCTCTCTTAATTTCTTGTTTCCTTTTTGATAATCCCAAAAGGGGGAGAATGTGTATGGAATATATCTCTAGGAGAGAAATAAATATTCATCATGAGATTAATAGAAAAATTACAAAGTGATATGTATAAAATGTTAATCAGATCATACTTTGATCATCATAATTCAACTGTGTAGTATATAATGCCAGGATTTGTGATCATAAAAGGGGAAATTGTTATCCTCCTCTTATTTTAATTTTCAAAAAGCATGAATACTTATCTTTTATTAAGTTACATATTTTTTAATCATATTTAAATATATTATTAATCGATTATGTTAGTATTTACATCATATGACAGATTACCAATATTTGGATAAGTATGAGTCCCCAATATGTAAAAGTCGCCAATAAGTAAAAGTGACTAATAAGTTCAAGTTACATATAAATACATGTCATAAATAATGACAAGTCACTGATGATTGACCTTCTAATGCCCTAATACCCTGATACATCAACATACTAACAACTAAAATGAAAATTTTCACTAAGGACAAGTCATCAATGATGTCTGAGTTATCGATGACATGAGTCACTGTCAACTTGACCTACTGATAGAGAGATTGACCAACACTCAGAATGTTTTCTAGGTATAAGTTATTGATAGGTGAGTAACTGAAAAATCACCTACCATCTAGAGGACCTAATGAAAAATCACATACTATTAAGAGGACATACCCACGAACTAATCTTCCAAGGGCCATGTCACTAAAAATTCAACTAAACGACTGATCGAACTTTTGATCCTGGATATCTAAGGCAATTCTAAGACACCAAAAAAATGGGATAACAATCGGAGCTACCATTAATGACTTTGAAAAATTTATCATCTGCCATTTAAATTCAAATGAACTTCTAACTGTCATATTTATCAATCTTACTATTTATCATTATATTAAAAATCATTTCTATCTTTTTTAAAAAACATTTAATTGACATCAGATACTAGTAAGAGGTACTTTGTACCAGATAATATGCTCCTTTTCTTATACTTTTTATAAAGATAATTCTAGATCAAAAAATATTCTAAGAGAGATTAGAGAAAAATATCAAGTTGTTCAAGCACTATAGAACACAAATAAGAGCTAATAACTGTACACACTATGAAATATTTCTTGGAGCCCAATGGACAAATAATTTGTTGTAATAAGAAGAGATCATCCACCATGTCATAAACCTAACTGGAAAGAGAAAACATAACACAAAAAGAACTTATTTTTTCTTCATGTTTTTATAAGATGATCTCATCTTCACTTATGCAATCTTTGAGGAGTCCAAAGGTTGTGAAGCTCATCACATAGAGCCTTCTAAATCTATTCTATTTAATTTATGAAATTTTTTTATAAAATTTTATATTTTGAGTAGTGTGTGTTCCTTTTTTTATAAACACACACTATCTCTTGAGAATAAATAGAACATACATTGATATCTTCACAATACTATCATCTTACATCTTACACTCTCTTGAATAACAATGGAAGAGGTTCCTGAGTGTTCTATTTTTAATTTTTACTCCCAAAAAATATATGGATGAGGTCTATATGACATATATAGTTGTGTATACTATAGTATACCCCAATAGAGGGTGTATATCACGTTTATTTATATATATATATATTTCTTGGTGGTAGGTGATCACCAATTGGATATGACTATGTATCATCTTGAGAATATACCTCTTGTTTTTTAATCAGTTGTGTCAATTAGAGTTTCGTTTTAATTATTTAATTTATTCATTGAAATATTTTCTTCATATAGATAGTAAATCTTAAATAGTGTCTATACTATAATTTGTTTTATTTCAATGATTTCAAAAGATAAAATAATAAACCATATTTTTCTATCTGAGAACTAATCAATATTTGAGAAATTTTTTAAAACATAATTTTTTAATAAATTATTGCATTAGTTAACTAGGACATGTTATATTTAAAATTTTTTATGTATTAAATACGTTTGTTAGATATAAATTTTAATAAGAACTCAATTAAACCCTTATGGAGTTTCCTAATCCAACTAACATTAGGTATAATAGGATTTAGGTTTTCAATGTTTTTAAATATTCTCAATTGTTATTTTACTTTTGTTTCAAAGATCTCTAAATTTCTATCTGTTCAAAATTTATTTTTCTTTAATATATTTGTTTTTTTAATATAAAATAGATAGGAAGGTGTTTCCCCTAACAAGCCTCTCTATTTTAATGGATCAAATTATGCATAATGGAAAATTTAAATGAAACTACATTTATAAAGCTAGGGTTTTGAAATCTGATAAGCTATAGTTGATGAATATAATATTACTAATATTTCTAGAAACACTTGGTATGATTACACTAAATAAACCTACAATAATAATTTATCTTCTATGAATGCCTTATATTATTATTTTGGAGTTGAATAATTCAATTGGATTTTTTCATGTAAAACAACCTATGATATTTGGGATACTTTAGCAGTTTCACATGAATGATCACTAATGTTAAGGATATGAGGCTTAACACATATACTATTAAATACGATAATTTCAAAATAAATCACAATTATACTATTTCTGACATGTACCTCATGTTCATTGAGATTTTTAATACAATTATCTAACTGGGAATATAATTAGTGATTAGGAACAAATCTGGAGGATCATGAGATGTCATCAAAAAAGTTAGAGAGGGCCTTTAGTATCAGTTAAAGAATCTTATTACATAGATTCACTACATGTGAAAGAGTTAATAGGTAACCTATTGATGTATGATGAAGATTTAATGGTTACCCATGAATAAGTGAATGAACCAATGATAATGTTACTATCATTCAAAACAACATCTTTTAAAGTCAAAGAAAAGAAGAAAATGAATGTTCATGTTGAAAGTTTCAGTGATAATCATCATCTGAAAATCATGAGGAAGTGGATCAGCTAGCCATAATATTCAAAGAGTTATATAGAAATAAGAATTTCTTTAAAAATCCCAGGTATAAAGGTAATTTTTACAACAAGGGAAATTGGAAATAGGACTGGAAGGGGATTTATAATTCCGATGAGATATTCTCATATCAGTGATAGAGAAGAGGGAATGTAAAGTCTAAATTTCCAAAATTAATGTAAAAAATGAATTATGAGGTGAAAGATACAGAATATAATAAGGAAATGAATGCTACTTGGAGTGCTTTCTAGGATAGCTCCAATGAATCAGAATCATCACATTAAGAGAATAATGTCAAAGGAAACATGTGTTTTTGATAAAAACTTCCTAGGTAACTCTATAATCTATTATATATAAATATTATTATTCTATAGATGAATCTATTTATGAAAATATGAAAAATGGATATAAGTTTTAATAATGTAAATTACATAAGGATATTTATAATGAACTAAAAGATAAATATGAATCTCTAAAGAAAATCATGCTTTTTAATACTACTATGAAGTGTGAAATTACTATTTAAAATATAAATAATGCTTAGTTTATCAATTATTTTAATGAACTTAAAATTTCTTAAGGGAAATTATATAATGATTTATAGAAATTTATAAATGGAGTAAATAATCTAACTAATATTCTTCATAATATGGTTTCTCCAAAATATACTACTAGTATAGGTTATCAACCAGGGAATTGTTTTTATTAAGAACAATTTTGTATTTAAATCAAGAAAATACAGTTGTATACCCAGTTTTGGAAACTATTTTTCATGTTTGAGTAGTGGAAAATCATTTGATACTTTTATTTTTAATTGAAATAATATATTTTATATCTTTAAGCCATTACAAACAGCATATAGGGAACCCATAAAGAAAATTTGGGTTCCTAAATATTTTATTACTAATGTTACTATCCTCAAGCAAGTCCAGATACCATTGTATTTTCTTGTCTGGTCTATTTTTGTTGAAAGATATTTGAATAGTTCCTATAAGTGGTTGTGGTATATGGAATGTAGGTGTTCAAAACATTTGACAAGGTACTATTCGATATTCAATAACCTTATCATGATTGGTGATGGTCATGTCAACTTTGGTGACAATGGTAAAGGAACAATAATTGGCCTCAACAAAATTGGTTACTCTAATTTAGTTTTAAGTTCAATTATTCTTTTTGTGGATGGTCTAAAGTATAACCTTATTTTAATTTCATAATTATGTGATAATGGGATTCATGTTAAATTTGAAAATGATGAATTCAATGTTTTAAACTCTAAAAATTATTTAATTTCTACTACCTTTATAAATGATAATGTTTATGCTCTTAATTTGGTTTCTTATTTTTATGAAAATGTGTCTCTCTAATGACATTTTCATAAAGAATCTTGAATTGGGCATAAAAGACTAGGACACTGTAACATTCACTCACTTAGAAAGTTTACTTGAAAATAAATAGTCTAGGATCCACCTAAACATGAGTTTCCAAATGATAATATCTATAATCCTTTTCAAAATATAAATCATCATAAAAAATATTTCAATCGAAAAAAAGTTTCAACTTCTCAAACTCTTGAGTTGGTGGACATGGATTTCTTTGGTCCTTCAATACTATCAAGAATAAATTGTACTAAATTTGTCTATATTTTAGTAGATGACCTTTCTAGGTATACATGGTCATTCTTCTTATATCAATAGGGTGAATCTTACTCTTATTTTACCAAATATTCTAGATCTGTAGAAAACCTATGTGTTCATAGAATCAAATACTTAAGTATGAACATGTTTATGAGTTAAAAAATCAATAATTTGTTTCATTTGGCTCTCAAATTGGCTATAGGAAAAACTTCTCTTCTCATACGACACCCTAGAAGATTGTAGTTGTAGAAAGGAGAAATAGAACCTTATAAGAGATAACATAAACTATGGTTAATGAATATTATTTGCCTATTTATTTTTTGGTAGAAGCTAGAAATACAACTTGGTATGTAATTAATAATTTTTTTATTATACCTATCATTAAGAAGACACCCTATGAGTTGTGGAGTAATAGTAAACCCATGATTAATTATTTTAAAAGTTTTTGTTGAAAATTCTATATCCTTAATAAAAAAGATAATATTGAAAAATATTCATCCATGAGAGATAAATAGTTTTCTTAAGTTTTCCAAACTCTAACAAATCCAATAATGTATTTAACAAAAAAAACTATGTATGTATAAGAATTTTTCCATGTAAAATTTGGTGAAACAGATCCACATGAACCTAAGAACTCATTAGAAACCATTGAGTATGATTCATCAAATCTTTAATTTAATTCTAATCCTTCTGACTATGCTATTAATAAATAAGAAAAAATTTATTGTTTTGGAAAATATCCAAATTCTGATAATAATTAACCTCATCCAATAAAATAAAATGAAATAGCCATCCCTTCTATCCCTAAATAAGATATAAATCTTAAAATCAAACCTTTAGATGATATAGTTGGATACTTAGATTATGGGACACATACTAGAGCTTCTCTAAGAAACCAGGTTGAACAAAAAGCCTTTTTTCATAGCATGAACCTATTAAAATCAATAATTTAATTAGTGATGAATTTGGGTGATGGATATTTAATAAGAATTGAATCAGTTTGAAAAAATAATGTTTGTAAAACATATTTATCAACCGAAAGACACCTTGATAATAGGCACTAAGTGGGTGTTTATAAACAATGTGGATGAGGCATGGACTATAGTATGAAATAAGTCTATATTAGTTATACAAGGTTATAATCAAGATGAAGGAATTGAATATGAAGAAAACTTTTCACATGTTTCCATACATGAATTCATTAAAATAATACTATCTTATATTGCACATTTGACTTTAAAAATTATCAAATGGATGTTAAAAGTGCATTCCTAAATGGTTATATAGTTGAGGATTATTTTTTTGAATACCCCTTAGTTTTAAAAACACACTTTTTATAAACCATGTTTTGAAATTATAAAATATTATTATGGATTAAAATAATCTTCAAGACCTTTGAATGAAAGGATCAATACTTTTCTTATTTATAAAGGTTTTATAAAAGTTACAATTGATCCTAATATTTTTATTAAAAGAATTTCTTAAGATATTTTTGTTGTTCAAATATATATTGATGATCTTATTTTTGGATATTCGAATAATTATTTATGAATAGATTTTTAAAAAATGAATCAAATATAACTTGATTTGATTTGAATGTGTGGACTCAAATTGTTTCTTAGATTTCAAATTTCTCAAAATAAGGAATTAATTAATTTATATCAATGTTAATATATTTACTATTTTTTAAAACATTTTAATTTAGATAGCACTCAAACTAGTGATAATCTTATGAGTACCAAATTTAAATTGGATGTGGATAATGATGGGAAATTAGTGGTTCAAACCAATTATAGATGTATGATTGGAATCCTTCCTTACATTAATGCTCTATGACTAGATATTATATTTACTGTGTGTATGTGTACTTGTCTTCAAGAAAATGTCCAAGAGACAAACCTTCTAGATGTTGAAATAATTTTTAAATACATCAAGTGTACTACTAAATTGTGACTATTTTATCCTAGAGGAAAACCACTTGACTTAGTTAGTTATTCTAATGCTATATTTGGTGGTTCCATGTTAGATAAAAAAGGATCACTAGACCATGTCACATTTGGGAAAGTATGTAGTTTCACGTTGTAGTAAAAATAGAAAATCTGTTTCCTTATCTACTATCAAAGATGAATACATAGTCTCAAGTCATTTTTGTGATTATATTTTGTGGATGAAACAAACATTACTAGATGTTGGATGTCAATTTAGGAATGAACATATAAACTAGAAAAATACAATTGCTATTAACATTTCCAAGAACAAATTTTCTCAATCATGAGATTAATATATTGATATAATAGATCACTTTTTGAGAGATCATTATGAGAAAGGTGATAAAAAAATGAGTTCATTGGCACAAAATATCACATTGCTGATATTTTTACTAAGACATTAAATTATAAAAGAATGAGTTACATAAGACAAGAGTTAGGAATGATCAAATTATTATCTCTCACCAATGATGTCTCTCTGATGATGTCCCACTGATATTTTCTCACCAATGATTTCTCACCGATGATGTCTCACCAATGTTTTATCTTTGATGATGTCTCACTGATTTTGTATCCCTGCTAGGACACATTGATAAAAATCACTGATAGGACTCCCTGATGTGTCTCACCACTATACATTTTCATTTTAGTATCTATAATTCAAAATCATTAATATATTTTTATTTTATTTTATTTTTGCGCATTACTGATTTTATGATTTTAAATCCATAAATGATAAAATTAGAGTCCATCCAACTCAGATTCTTACTCTCACACTTCTTCTCTTGCACTATTTCCTTTAAAAAGTTCTCTCCCAAACTCCTACCCTTCTCATTTGAACCCAAAACCCTCGAATCTCACCAATGGATTAGGTTAGGAATTTCTCTATGAAGTATGTGGATGAGTCGCATCCTTGTATGAATAATATAAGAGTGTCCAATGAACCTAAACCAAAAAATATCCATCCCAAACTCGCGAACAAAATCATCATTCCAATGAAAGAAGTGGATGAGAAATGGTTCCTACCAAGTAAGTCTCTCTTGTGGAATGTTTTGAAAGAACAAGTATGGTTTGAGTGCTTCTACAAATACAAAAGTATTTATTACCGATGATTAGATAACGTTATCTCTCTGTATGAATAATTTTTTATTGAAGGTTCAGAGTTATTTTTGATTAAGTATATCATAAATGGAAGAATAATTTATTTTTCCTCCAAATAGTTGGAAGAATCGTTGAAGGTACCCCACAAGGTTGTGTTTGATTAATAGTAGAGGTGTTCACCTCCATCTAGTGATATTTTCACTTATGAAGAATATTTGTTTAAGCTTACTAGTAATGAAGCTCATATAAGACCAATAGAATCGTAGAATGGTGGTGAATGTAAGATATTGTTCAAGTTCAGTTATCACCAGTTAGGTTCAAAAAGGGGACCTTGCCACCCCAAAATACCAAGATGTGTATTTTATATATCTGTTTCATAAG
Source organism: Viscum album (assembly GCA_963277665.1). Taxonomy (NCBI): domain Eukaryota; kingdom Viridiplantae; phylum Streptophyta; class Magnoliopsida; order Santalales; family Viscaceae; genus Viscum; species Viscum album. Next base: position 1,370,932,454 of record OY728162.1, on the reverse strand, counting down.
GGACACAAGGTTAACTAGTGACATTAGGTAATGGTGTATATGAATGGGATGATAAAACCATACAGCAAGACAAAATTTTCATTTTATTCCAAAATTATTTCTACAAGTTGGAAGTTAATATTTTGGTGAATGAGGGTGATGAATAAGTAATTGATTGCGATGGGTCTTGAATCCCCAAGGAAATTTGTAAGGGTATGAATGTAAATAGAAATCCCAATAAGAAACTTTGTATTGAGGAAAATGATATGCTTTATGTGTATTTTGATCCAATTGAACACCATAAAATTCCAAGTGACATGGTTGTCCCTGGACATGGACTAGATTCTGATGAGGAAGAAGAAGATGCTAAGGTAAACCAAGGAAATGAATCACATATTTATGATAGAAGTGACCTAGATATATCTGTATGTAAATTAGTTACGACCATTGGACTTGAAATCCCTCCTCACTCTCTGACATCAACGAAACCTCTCATGGATGATGATTATGATGAGGAGACTAAAGAATATGAAAATGGTGAATATATTAGTAAGAGTGTAAGTGTAAAATATAAGGAGTAAAATGATGAAAATGAATAATCTAACATTGGGGAAGAAGAATAGGATTATGGTGATAGAGATGAGGAATATAATGAAGAAGATGATGAAAAATTTTGTGACCAAAATGAAGATGATGGACATGATGAGGAAGAAGAAGGAAGTTGTGAATCTGGTAGTCGATCAGACCAACCAGAAGATGACGAAGGCCATATTGCAGAACCTATTGATCATAATCTAGATAATTCTAAGCATATAAGTCCAGCTGATACTCCATTAGTGGAACATGAATCCATTTTGTAATCCCATGATTCTCTTGAGATATTTCTGTTGTAGGAAAGAGCTCCTGATGTTCCAATGAAAGAGGAAGAACATGTTAAAGAAGAATTACCAGTTTCTCTAGTACAAGAAACTTTTTATGTCAAAGAAGAAATATAATATTGAGATAAGACTGCCTATTAAGTGAGAATAACAACCAATAATGGGTTATAATTGATATTCTTACTCCTGATGATGATATAGTTTTGAATGAATGGTAAATGAATCTTGATTATGTGACTTGGGATAGAGTACCCAAGTTCAAAGGATGTGAAATCTAATCCTATGGGATCTATGGTTAAAGGAATAGATCCTATTTAAACTGATCCAAAAGTAACACCTACATCTTCTTCTATGGTTATAACAGTACTGACAAATTATGCAACTAATGATGACCATAATTATTAAACGAATAGTTGTGCTCAGTAGTTAGATCAGTCCTTCCTAATCAACCAGATCTTGTGGCGAGACTCAATGAAAATGATGTAGCTATGATAATGTAAAGGATTTTTTATCAAATTGAAACTCATAAGATTATAGTTGTTGAAGAAATTTTATTAGATAATCAAAAGATGCATAATGAACTGACTTGTGTGGTTTCAGCCATTAATAATATAACCACCTAATTTAGAACATATTTTAAAAAAGGTTATGAAACCTCTTAGAGAAATATCTTCTTAGTCTTCTATGAATGGTAATCTTTCACCTCCAATCCTTGAGTTGAAATAGTTGAGAATAGTAGTTCAAATGGTAATTCAAGGCATACCAACCTTGGATGATTCTGTTATCTAGAATCGAAATTTTGATATGATTAGATCTATAATAAGAAAACTTTCTTCAGACTGTGATGGGTGGCACAGATCGGGAAAGCTTGGCTAACATTAAGCAAAATAGTGATCATGTGCATGATATAGTAAGATTCAACACTAAGGGTTTCACTAATGGTCTAGAAGAGATATTGAAGAACATGAAATTCTACTTTAAGATGGTTTATACTAGGAATTAAATGGATAGTCATTTAATTTTTTTGGTTGATAATATGAGACTACCTCCAGTAACTCAAGCCTTCAGAGAACAAGTCATGCAACTTAAATAATCCACTCTTACTATTTAGTGGTTTGTGGAAAATAATAAGGATATTACAAAGGATATAGAGTGTGGTGGCCAGTTCATAATAGACTTTTTCAACATGTTGAAGCCCTACTTACATCCTGAGAGTAGTAAAATTGTTGATCCAGTAGCTTCTCCCCTCAGACCTATCCTGAACCCTTCCACTCCTTCACCCTTGACACCATTTTCTATGCCTTTTTCTTATTCTCTTAGTCAAATAAAACTCATCATTATTTGGTAATTTATAGGTCCTATTACCTCTTTTAGACCAAGACCTACTCCTTTTCTGATTACTAGTGTTCCTCTTCCTTCCATTAGTACCCCCACAGTAACTACAACCACTACCTATTCTACACCTACTGATCCTACAACTGTTTCTCTGATAAGGGAAAATGTGTGATGTGTTATACTTTCTAGATTTAGTGATTTTATGGATATTTGATTGGGATCTGTTGTAATATTTTTTTTATCTCCTGTATTACTTGTTCAATGACATATATAATACATTTTCATCTCATTTTATGTTCTCACTCTAAATTGCTTGTTTCCTTTTTGATAATTACAAAATGGGGAGAGTTTTTATAGAATATATCTCCACTAGTGAATGAGATTAAAATATATATTTTTTATGAGATTAACAGAAAAATACTATGTGATCTGTATATTATGTTAAGAGGACCTTACATTGATCATCATAATTCAACCGTGTGGTTTATACTGCTGGGATTTATGATCATTAAAAGTGGAGATTATTATCCTCTTGATTTAATGCTCACAAAGCATGAATATTTATGTTTTAATAAGATACATATTGTTTAATAATGTTTACATATAATCATAATCTCTTCTTTTAGTATTAACATCATACAATATGTTACCAAGATCCAGATAAGTACAAGTCACCAATATGTAAAAGTGACCAATAAGTACCAGTCATCGATAAGTACACGTCACTAACAAGTGAAATTAATCAATAAGGATTATACACCATTGATTGAACTACTGATCCCTTGAGACCCTAATACATCAACCTACAAACATCTCAAATCAGAATTTTTGCAAAAGTTGATTCACTGATTGTGTCTGAGTTGCTGATGACATGAGTGACCAACAGCTTGACCTACCGATAGAGCGACTGACCGATACTCATAATTTTCTCTCTATATAAGCTATTAATAGCTGATTTACCTACAAATCACCTACCATCTAGAAGACCTACCGACAAATCAACTACCATCAAGAGGAACTATAGACTGATTGACCTACAAAGGGCTATGTAACTAAAAAATCGACCTACTTACCGACCGACCTATTGATCTTGAGTTTCTGAGACAAGTTCAGGAAATCGAAAAAATTACTTAGCAATCCAAGCAACAATTCAAGATATAGAGAAATTTCTTACATTTCATTTAATTTAAAAATTACTTCTAACGGTCAAATTTATCAAACATGGTATTAGTAATTATATTAATAAGTTTGTCTATATTTGTAGAAAACATTTAATGACTTTCTGAAAGTAGTAAGAGGTATGAGGTACTATAGAACATGCTCATTGGAATCTAATTTGTATAAAGATAATACTAGATCAAAAAGGAAGATGAGAGTGATCTGAGAAAAATATATAATTGCTCATGAACCATGGAACACAAACAAGAACTGATCCCATTACACAATATGTGATATTCCTCAAAGCCCAAACGGAAGAACATTTTGTGTAAGCAGAATATATCATCCACGAAGTCATACACCTCACAAGAAACAAACAACAGAAGACCCATGACACCCTATTTTGCTGCCTATTTTTAGAAGTTGAATTCAGATTCACTTCTTCCATCTTTGAGGAGTTCAGATGCTGAAAAACACATCACAAAAAGACTTCTAACTCTATTCTATTTAATTTATTCTCTTTGTGTGAACTGTTTAATATTTTGAGTAGTGCGTGGGAATTTTTTTATAAACACACTATCACTTAAGAATAACTAGAAGATACTTTTTTATTATTACAATCTTATCAACTTACATCTTACACTCACATGAATAATAGTGGAAGAGGATCATGTGTGGCATGTTTGTAATTTTCACTCTAAAAAAAACTATTGAAGTGGTCTATATGACCTAGATAGACATGTATGAAATTATATATCCGAATACAGGGTGTGGATGAAGTTTTTTTATATAAATTCCATGGTGGAATATGATCACTAAGTGGAGAGTACTAAGTGTAACCTTGAGAATTTACCTCTTGTTTTCTAGTCCATTGTGTCTTTCAATGTTTTTTATTCATTGAAAACATTACTTCACATTGATAGTTAATCTTAAATAATGTATATATTAGAATTTAGTTTAATATATTTATTGCAAAAGCTAAAATAATAAAACATATTTTTTTACCCGAGAACTAATCAATCATTGAGAAATATTTCAAAATGCTATTAATTGTATAAATCATCTACTTTGGTTAACTGGTCCACGTTATATTTTAAATTGCGGAATTATTAAATAATTTCTTTAGCTTGTATTTTTTTAGAGGAAATCGATTACACTCTTCTTGAGTGTCCTACTATGACCAACATTTGGTATCATATGATTTAATTTTTAAATTTTTTAAATCTATTCAACTATGATTTTAGATGCGTTTCAATGATATCTAAATTTATATATATTCAAAATATATAATTCCTTAAAATCATTAATATTTTAAAAAAAATAGAAAATAGATAGGAAGGGTTTTCAACTATCAAGCATCTGTATCTTAATGGAACAAATTATAAGTAGTGGTAAAATAAAATGAAATTATGTTTAGAAAGCTTTGGTTTTGAAATTTAGTAATCTAACGTTGATGAATATATGATTTCTAAAATATTTATAAGCACTTGCGATGATTACACCAAAGAAACCTACAATAATAATGTCAAATATATGAATGCCTTATATTATGTTTTGGGAGTTGAAGAATTAAAAAGGATTTCTATATGTAAAATAGCCTATGAGATTTGGGATAATTTAGCTATTTCACATCAAGGAACCACTAATGTGGATAAAATGAGACTTAAGACATATAAAATTAAATATGATAATTTTAAACTGAAGCTTGCGGTTTTTTTTCATGTATCTTAAGTTCATTACGATTTTGAATACAATGATCTTTCTCGGAAAGACAATCACTTCATTGGAAACCATCTGTAGGATCATGAGATTTCTACTAGATAGATAGAGAGAGACTTCAGTATCAATTAAACAATATTATTAAATAGATTAACTACATGTAAAAGAGCTAATAGGTATACTGATGATGTATGATAAAAAATTGAAGGTCAATAAAGAAGAATATATTAATACATAGAGAAAGTTAGAAGCTTTCAAAGACACTACTTATAAACACAACGAAAAGGGGAAATGCATGTTTAAGATGAAATTTATAGTTATTGACATAAAGTGACAACGAGGAGGAAAGGGATCATCTAGCCCGAAAATTCAATTCGTTTTATAGGAAGAATATGTTTTTTTGAAATCTCAGTTATAAAAGGATGTATGAAAATAAGGGAAATAAGAAAAAAATTCTAGAAGAGGATTTATAATACTGATGAGATACTCTTTTATGAGTACAACATAAGGGGACATGTAAAGCCTAATTTTGAAAAATTATTGTAGAAAATAATAACAAGGACAATGTTATGAAATATAAGAAGAAAATGAAGGCCACCTAGAGTGCTCTTGAGGATAGCTCTAGTGAATCAAAATCATCACATGCCGAGAAGGATAACAAAGACAACATGTGTTTTATGAAAAACACATCTGAGTTAACTCTAGAATCTAATGTATATAATTATTATTATTCTAAAGATGAATATGTTTATGAAAATATTAAAAATGAAGAAAATATTGAATAATATAAATTTCTTGTGGAAAAAATTAATGAACTAAAAGATAAATATAAATATCTCAAGAAGAATCATGCTCCTTCTACTTCTATGAAGTATAAAATTACTATTGAAAAGGAAAATAATTCTTAGTTTCTCAATTAGAATAATGAACATAAAATTTATAATGATAAATTAATTAAGAATTTTTAGATATTTAAAAATGGTAACACCACTCTAACTAAAATTCTTGGTAAGAAGGTTTATCTAAAATATAATATTTGTATAAGTTATCAGACAAGGGAATTTTTTTATTAAGAACAATGGTGTACCTATATCTAGAAAATCTAGTTTTATACCCAGTTTTGGAAAATTTCTTACAAGTTCTCACAATGGAACATCTTTTACTGCTTCTAGTTTTTATAGATATAATAGAGTTTTTTATAAGACATTACAAATGGAATATATGAAACCCACAAATAAAATTTGGTTTCCAAAATCATTCCTTTATAATGTTCCTGTTCCCAAGAATGTCTGGGTACTGAAGTTTTTTTTTGTCTGATCAATTTTTGTAGGAAATCTGTTAGAAGATTTCCTATAATATGTTATGGTACATTGAATGTGGGTGCTCAAGACATATGATAGGGAAATATTCGAGCTTCACGAACCTTATCAAGATTTATGGTGGTCATGTCACCTTTGTTAACAAATCAAAAGGAAAAAATGGCCTTGTCCAAATTGGGGACTCTAATACAGTTTTAAGTTCCAATGTTCTTTATGTTGATGGTCTAATGTATGGTCTGTTTAGAATTTCACAATTATGTGATGATGTATTTCATGTAAGTTTTTATAATTATTCATGCAATGTTTTCAATTCCAAAAATGATTTTGTATATAATACCTTTTGAAATGAGAATGTTTATACGCTTAATTTGGTTTCCTTAGTTTTTGAAAATGTGTCTCTCTTTAGCACTTTTCAAAAAGAATATTGGATCTATCATAGGAGACTCGGACTCTATAACAATTACTCATATAGAATGTTTACTAGTAGAGAAACTGTTAGAGATCTACCTAAACATGAGTTCCCAATAGATAATGTTTTTAATCCTTTTCAAAATAGAAAGTATCATAAAATATATTTCAATGCAAATAAATAAGTTTCATCTTCTTAACATCATGAGTTTGTTCACGTGGATTTTTTTGGACAATCTATAGTATCATGTTTATATATGAAGAACTGTGTCTATGTTTTAGTAGATGGATTTTCTGGGAATACTTGGACGTTCTGTTTATCTCACTAAGGTGAAGCCTGCTCTTATTTTACCAAATATACTAGATCTGTATAAATCCTAACTGGACATAGAATCAAATAATTATGAATGAAAATTGCTCTGAGTTTTAAAATCATGTATTTGAATCCTTTTTATTACAAAATTTATATAGTCATAACTTTCATTCTCATAGGACACCCCAACAGAATAGAGTTGTTGATTGGTGAAATGGAACCTTTATAAAATAATACAAACAATTCTTTATGAATATTATTTTGCAATTTTTTTGGGCATAAGTTATTAATAAAAAATGGTATATAGTTAATAGAGTTGTTATTAGAGTAATCCTATAGAATAACCCCAATGAGTTGTGAAGTAATAGGAAACCCAAGGTTAATTATTTTAATGTTTTTGGTTGCAATGTCTACACCGTTAATATAAAAGATAATTTTGAAATTTTTTCTCCAATGGGTGAGAATGAATTTTCCTAGGTTATTCAACCACTAAAAAAGACTACAGATTCTTAAATAAAACAAACAAGTATGTGAAATAATTATTTCATGTCAAATTTTATGAAACAGATCCACATGAACCTATGACCTACATAGAAAATATTGAGGATGATTGGTCAAATTTTTCTTGATTTCTGAAGCTTCTAAATCTATTGTTAAGAATGATGAAAAATATTCTAGTTCTATAATATTTTCAAATTCTGATCCTAATGAACCTAAAACTATAAAAGAGAATGAAATAACCATCCCTTATTTCTCTAAATCAGTTATAACTCTCCAAAACCATCAGTTAGATACTGTAGTTGGAGGCTTAGATAAGGGGACACATATTAGAGATTCTCTAAGAAACTAGGTCGAAGATCATTCCTTTTGTCATAGAATGAAACTTGGAACATCAATAATGTAATCAATGATGAATTATAGGTAATGGATATTCCAGAATAATTGAATCAGTTTAAAATAAATAAGGTTTGGAAATATATTGATAGACCTAAAGACACCTTGGCAATAAGCACTAAGTGGGTGTTTAGAAACAAAGTGGATGAGGCTAGAAATATATTATTAAATAAGGCTATATTAGTTGCACATGGTTATAGTCATGATGAAAGAATTAAATATGAAGAAACATTATCACCTGTTTCCATACTTAAACCTATTAGAATACTACAAGCATATATAGCACATTTGTACGTCAGTCACTATCAAATGGATGTCAAAAGTGCATTCATAAATGGGTAAATTATTGAGGATGTTTTTTTAAAACCCATTGTTTTAGAAATCCATGTTTTACAAACCATGTTTTTAAATAATCTAAAGCATTTTATGGATTAAAAGAATCCCTAAGAGATTGGTATGATAGTCTCAACACTTTAATTATTTATGGAGGTTTTATAAAAGGTATATATAATCCTACTATGCTCAGTTAAATAATTTCTTAAGATGTATTAGTTGTTCAAATATATGTTATTGATATTATTTTTGGATATTAAAAAAATTCATTATGTATTGATTTTTATAAATTTATACAAAAAGAATTTGAAATTATTTTAATGGGTGAACACAACTAATTTTTTGGATTTCAAATTTCTCAAAATATGAAATGAATTATTTTATATCAATGTTAATATACTATATATATTTATAAATGTATTAATTTATATAGGACTAAAATTAGGGATACTATTATGTGTACAACATGTAAATTGGATCATGATGAAGATGGAAAATTAGTGGATAAACCAAATTATAGAGGAATGATTGGAATGATTATTTACATTAGTGATATCGGACTTGATTTTCTTTTTAGTGTATGTAAGTGTGCTCAATTTAAATCAAATCCTAAAGAGACACACCTTCTAGTTATTAAAATAGTTTTCTAATACCTCAAGTATACAACAAAATTAGGAATGTTCTATCTTAGAGGACAACCATTTGACATAGTTACTTATTATCATGATAACATAGGTGGTTCCATGTAAGATAGAAAAAGAACCTCTAGACTATGAAACATTTGGGAAAGAATCTAGTTTCATGGTGTAGTAAAAATAAAAACTTTGTTACATTATCTACTATCGAAGTAGAATACATAGCTTCTATTAGTTTTTGTTATTATATTTTGTGGATGAAACACACATTACTATATGTTGGATATCAATTTAGGATTATCTCTATAACCGGAACAATACACATGCTATTAAAATTTCTAAGAATGCAGTTTCTCATTCATGAAAAAACATTTTGATGTAAGACATCAATTTTTGAGAGATCATTATGAGAAAGGTGATATAAATATTGAATTCATTATCATAGAACATCAGATTGCTCACATTTTTACCAAGACATTAAATTCTTAAAGAATGAGTTACATCAGACATGAGTTAGGAATAATCAATTTTGGATGTATGACCAATGATGTCTCACCTATGATGTCTCACTGATAATGTCTCACCAATGATGTCTCACCAATTATTTTTCGCCAATATTGTCTCACTGATGATTTCTCACTGATGATGTCTCACTGACAGGAAATACCTATAGGACGATTAATTGGAATCCCTGATAGGACTCACCGATAGGACTCACTAACGTGTCTCATCGATCTACTTTTTTTATTTTTCTGTCAGTAAGTTAAAATAATGTTGTTTTATTTGCTTCATTATATATTATCTGCATTTATTTTTTTATGATTTTAAGTCCATAAATTATGAAATTTGTTTTGATCCAACTCACTTTCTAACTCTCACACTCATTCTCTTATACTCTTGACTTCAAACCATTCCCTCTCGAACTCCTGTCGTTCTCATTTGAACTTAAAAACCTCAAATCTCACTAATGGATGTAGTTAAGAATGTATCTATGAAGTATTTGGATGATTTTAATACTTATAAGAAGAAGAAATGTGAATACAAAGAACCTAAACAAAAACGTAGACATCTGGAAGTCATAAACCAAATCATCAATCTGTACAAAGAATTGGATTCCAAATGGTTACAACCAAGTAAGTCTCTCATGTTGAAAGTTTTTTAAGAACAAGGATGGTCAGAGGGGTTCTCCAGCAACAAAATACTTTTTAACCATGACTAAATAATTAGTTATATATTTATGCATAATTTATTCTTGAAGACTTAGAGGTATTTTGGATTAACTCTACAGTAAATGGAATGAAAATTTATTTTTCATCCAAGAAATGGGAAAAAATATTGAATGTACCCCACAAGGGTGTGTTTGATAAAAATTAAGGGATTTCACCTCCGTCTAGTGATATTTTCACTTATAGGGATGATTTTGTGAAGATTACTAGTAATGGAGATCATAGAAGAGCAATAGCAATAGCTAATGACGGTGAATGTAGGTTATTGGTCATGTTCATTTAACACAAGTTATGTCTGAGAAGGGGACTTTGCCTCCCTGAAATACCAAGATATGTATTTTTAATATCTATTGTAGAAGGTAAATAATGATAACTTGGGAAATTGTGTAAGGGTGTATATGAATGAGATGATATAACCATTCTAAAAGACATTTGTTTTGTTTCATTCCAAGAATATTTCTGAAATGTTAGATGTTAATGGACTAGTGAATCAGAGTGAAGAATCTATAAATTATTTTGATGTATTTTTCATAACAAAAAGATTGTTTCAAAGGATTGATGTAAATTGGAATCTCTAGAAGAAACATTGTGTTGAGGAATACGATAATATTTATGAGAATTTTGATCATATTGAGCACCATACAATTCCAAATGACATGGTTGATGTTGTTCTAAGACTAAATTCTGATGAGGAAGAAAAAGAATCTAAGGAAAACCAAGGAAATGAATCACCTATTTAGGATAGAAGTGATCCAGATATAGCTGTAAGTTCAGAATGTATGACCTTTGGACCTATAATCCCTCCTCATTCTCCACCATCAAAGGAACCTCTAATGGATTAAGATTATGACGAGGAAACTGAAGAAAAAGAAAATTGTGAATATATCAGTAAGAGTAGAAATGTTGATGATGAGGAGTCAAATGATGAAAATGAAGAAAGTAACAATGGGGTTAAAGAAGAGGCTGATGGTGATGGATATGAGGAAGAGAATGATGAAGTTCATGTAGAATATAGTGACCAAAATGAAGATGATAAAGATGATGATGAAGAATAAGGAAGTGGTGAATCTAATAGTGGATCATACCCTCCTGACGATGATCAAGGTCATGTTGTTGAACCTATTGATTTTACTATAGATCATGTTGATCTTCTACATCCCGATGATACTCTTTAATATGAACATGAATTAGTTTTGGAATCCCATGATTTTATTGAGTTAGTTGTGTTAGAGGAAAGAGTTCTAGATGTTACAATGAAGGAGGAAGATCATGCTGAAGAAGAAGTACTAGTAGCTCTGGTACAAGAACTTGTTTATTTCATAAAGAAAGCTCTTATTAAGGGGGAGTTACATAAAAAAAGGGTTACAATTGATATTATTACTCCTTATGCTGATAAATTTGTGATGGAATGGGAAATGGATCCCGAATATGTGACTTTGGGTTTGGAGTACCCTCATCCATATGATGTGAAAACTAATCCTAGGGGATATGTGGTCGAAGGAATAGCTCTAATTGAAACTGATCCAGCAGTATCACCTACCTCTTCTTCTATGGTTATACCAGTACCTAAAAATTATGAAACTAAGTTCGACCACAATTATTTTAAGTAGGATTTCTGCTCAGTAGTTAGATCGGTCATTTTTAATCAACAATATCTTGTGGCGAGTCCCAATGAAAATGATTTAGCTATGTTAACAGAATGGATTGTTTCTTAAGTTGAACCTCATATGATTACAATGGTTGAAGAAATTTTAATAGACAATCAAAAGATGCATAATGAACTGATTTTTATTGTTTATTCCATTAATAACTTGAACATTTAATATAGAACATCTTTATACAAGGTTTTGAATGCTCTTGGAGAATCATCTTCTTAGTCTTTTAAAAATGATACTCTTTCACATCCTGTCCTTGATTTGAATTAGATGGGAACTATAGTTCAGTATGTAATTTAAATTGTGAAAACATTGATTATCCTGCTATTCAAACTCTTGATGTTGAGATGATTAGATATGTAATAAGAGTATATCTTCAGACTATGATGTGTGGTGTTGATCAGAAAATCTTGGTCAACATTAAGCAAAATAGTGATCATGTGCCTGATTTGGTGATATTATACACTAACGGTTCCAATAATGCTTAGGAATAGATAACCAAGAAAGTATAATTCTACTTCAGGAGGTCTTTTAATAAGCATCAACTGGATAGTCATTTCCTATTTTTTTTGAGAATCTGAGAGGGCCTACAGTCACACTAGCCTTCATAGAACAAGTCAAGAAGATTAAATAATTCACTCAAACTCTTTAGTATATTATGTAAAATAAAGAGTATTTTAAAAATTAAATGTAATATTGTGGAAAGAACATAATAGAATTTATCAATCTATTAAAGCCCTACCTATATCACGAGAGTACTAAAAATGTTGTTCTAGTATCTTCTCCTCTCAAACATTTCATGAACCCATCCACTCCTTATTTACCATTGGAACCTTTTTTCATGCCTATTTATTATTCTCTTAGTAAATGAAGACCTAGTATTCTTTAGTAAATTATAGGTCCTCCTACCTCTTCTAGTCCAAGAATTGATCCTTCTGTGTTTAATGGTGTCCCTCTTCCTTCCATCAGAACGCCCACAATAACTCCAACCATTACCTATTCGTCAATTACTGATCCTACCAATGTTTCTATGATAATGGGAAATGTTTTACAGGTTATAATTTTGAAATTTATTGATTTTATAGATCTTTCCGTTGTGTCTCTTGTAATATTTTCTTTGTTATCTCTTTTTCAATGACATATATAATATCTTTTCATCTCATTTTCTGTTTACTCCCTTAATTGCTTGTTTCCTTTTTGATAATCCCAAAAGGGGGAGAATATGTATGGAATATATCACTAGGGGGAATTAGATTAAAAGAATGATTCATCATGAGATTAATAGAAATCTTACTAAGTTATCTATATAATATGATAAGTAGATCTTACTTTGATAGTCTTAATTCAATTGTGTGGTATACAATGCCCGAATTTGTGATCATCCCAAAGGGGGAGATTGATATACTCCTCTTGTTTTAATTCTCACAGATCATGCTTAATTATGTTTTATTAAGATACAGAGTGTTTAATCATTTAACATATAATATTAATCTGTTCTATTAGTATTTACATCACATGATTGATTACCAAGATTTGGATAAGTACATATACCCAATATGTAAAAGTTACCAATAAGTACAAGTCATTGATAAGTATAAGACACCAATAAGTACAAGCCATAGATAAAGATAAGTCATAGATGATTGACCTGCTAATGCATTGAGACCCTAGTATATCAACGTACTGACAGATCAAATCATAATTTTAGATAAGGACGAGTCACCGACGATGTCTTAGTTACCGATGACTTGAGCCACCGACACCTTGACCTACCGACAAAGCGATGGATTGATACTCATAATTTTCCCTATGTATAAGATACCAATATATGAGTTACAGAAAAATCACCTACCATCCAGAGGACCTTCTGACACATTACCTACCATTAAGAGGATATACCAAACGACAGACCTTCAGACGACATAGTCACTGATAATTCGACTGAAAAAATGACTAACATACTAATCCATAGTTACTGAGGCAACTCTAAGACACTAACCAAATAACCTACCGATCTAAGCTACTGTTGAAGAATTGGAAATATTTCTTATCTGTCATGTAAATTCATAATTACTTCTAATGGTCATATTTATCAAACATAGTTTTACTTATTATACTAATAAGATTATCTGCCTTTTGTAGACAAAATTTAATATATATCAAAGACCAGTACGAGGTATGGGGTACTAGGGAACATGATCCTCATCTACTGATTTGTATAAAGATAATATCAGATAAAAAAGTTATATGAGAGAAATCAGAGAAAAATAATGAGCTTCTAATGCACCTTCGAACAGAAACATGAACTACTCACTGTGTACACTATGTGATATTGCTGAGATCCTAGAAGGAAGAACATTTTTCTTCAAGATGAATAACTCATCGACCAAGTGATACACCTCATAGGTAATAGAAAACAGAAAAATCATGAAACTATTTTTTTCAATCTATTTTCAAAAGTAAATTTTTTCTTCACTTCTACCATATTTTAAGAGTCTAGAGGGTGAAAATAACATCATATAGAGCTTTCTAACTATATTATATTTAATTTATGATCTATTTTTGAACTGATATATATTTTGAGCAGTCTGTGTGTCTCTATTTTATAAACAAACACATTATCCTAATAATAAATGTAAGATTCATTGATATCTTCACAATCCTGTAATCTTATATCATACACTCCCACGAATAATAGTGGAAGATGTTCCAATATGGAATGTTTGTAATTTCCAGTAAAATGAAAAGTTTGTAAGAGGCCTACTTGACCTGTATAGCTATGTATTTTGTTGTATACCATGATCTAGGGTGTGGATCAAGATTATTTATATAAATTTATTGGTGTTAATTGATCATCATGTGGAGAGGACTAAGTCTAATATTGATACTAAACCACATATTTTTTAATATTTTGTGCCTTTAAATGTTTTTTTTCAGCTTTTTTATTTATTAATTGAAAACATTACTTCACTTTGATCTTTAGTTTTAGATAGTGTTTATATTATAATTTTTTTATAGATTGATATCAAAAGCTAAAATAATAATCTGTATTATTTTAACTGAGAACTAATCAATCATTGATAAATATTTCAAATAATCAAAACATTTATAAATATAATACTTTGGTTAACTGGTTCCTATTTTATTTCATATTGGGAAAGTGTATAATAAGTGTGTTAGTTAAGAATTTTATATAGGATCTAAATTAACCCCCTCTTGAGTGTCAAACTCCAACTATCATTATTCAATTGATAATCAATGAATTTATTTTATAAATAAAATTTTCATGACTTAGTTAGTCTTATTCTTACCCACAAATTTTAATGACCAGGTTATACATGTCACATAATATTTTAGAAATAGATTGAAGTTGATCTTAACTCAGTATTTCATGAATCAAAAGCTATAAATGAAATTAAATTTAATTAAAAATAAATATATCATAATGTCGAAGGGTTTTACACAAAATGTTTGAAGATGGGGGGATATATATTCTTGAGAGACAGAGTCTACATTTCAAAGTAATCAACTACAATATAATGTTAGTCAGTGTAACAGTTCGACATTAATGAGAATAAACTACATCATTGGAGGGGAAATACAAAATTTTTATATCACTAGAGTTTTGAGGAGGCCTAGAACATTGGAGATATTCTACACTATAGTTTTATAAAATAAACACACACACTATAGAAATATATTATGAAATAATTAGTGTTTTCTTGGATTTTTAAAACAATACAAAAATTATGAATTCCTACCCCATGGATAAAACGATTTTCCTTACCTATATTTAATATTTTACGTCCATTCCGTAATTATCCCTTACATTATAAAGTATAAGAATTATAGAATCAATATGATTTTATTTCTTCTAATAAAATATTAGATCATGATATCATGTAAATGGATATATCATAGTTATTTTGTTGATCGTAGAAGTTAGAGAAGACCATGGCCTGATTGTGGGCAGTTCACAGAGGAAATTTAATTACAAAAAATATACTTGATAATTAGAATTAATGATATAGAGCAGTGAGTCATGACTGCATAATATGATTTAATACCTCTTCTATGTCATAAATAATAAGTCTACACCATTTTAATTCTTTTCAAGGAAGACCATATTTCGTAGTATGTGATATCACATTGCATATGAGAAGTTATAGTGAAATATGGATTTTTATCAAAGAATATGTTCTTAGGATTTGTGCATCTAAATGAAAATTAACTAGTTTTTAATCAACATATTCTGATGGGTATGACGCAAGGAATAATCCTTAGAAGATATAGATCAAATAATATGATTATATCCCTTGTATTAGATAAAATATTTGGAGTTGAATATTACTACACACAATAGTTATATAGTTCTTGGATGAGGTTGAATTTCATTGGTGTTCTATATAGACTTAGAAAAAAGCTTCACATTGGATATTATCCAGTATTTTATGAAGAATAAAGGTTTAATAAATGAATAAAATTCAAGGAAGTTTATCTCACTAAAACAAAATTAGGTTGTGTAGAAATTACACACCAATATAAGTGTATTTTCACATACATATCATTTTAATAAAATATATTTTATTTTAGGAGTATTGAGTTCCCTATATTATCTAATGTGGGGATATTTTCACATTTTTGGTGAATAAATAGTTCAGATGATCGGCATGGATGATACCTTGTGAAAATCAAATAGAATTTGTGAAATCTTGTGTTTTAGGTTTATAAGAACATAGCCTATCTATGATCCTTGTACTGGCTGGGTTTGAGAGATGAAATTAACCATATCGTCAATCTTTATTTCATTCATCAATTTTAGAGAGAATGTAATGGACAGAAAGAAGTGTTCCTCACATTGAGAGATCACAATCAATTTCAAGGGGTTAATATTTTTAAACAGTAATATCATGATTCACCTCTTACATAGGGTAAAATCATTGAAATGGGAACAATAAATGGTTTCAATATAGTTTAATGGGTTACATTTTCATTCTTTGAATCATATAAATCGTAGCATTTGTTAATAAAAAAGAATTCTAATTTTTTAAGGAAAAAATTATATTTATTTAATAATATGATTGAACAGTTAATTATGTCATTAGGTATAGATGTTCTCAAAATAAATATTCATGTTATTTTCAATAACAAGGAAAGTGAAACATTTTCAGAATGAAACCATAAAGAATAAGATATAGTTTCCAAGGTAATCAATGTTTTAGGGGAAGCCCTGGACAACCCTATGTACACATTGTAAATGTCCTGAAAAAACTTTAATGACACATGGAAATAACACTTAAATATTTATAATGGAAATTATAAATTTCGATTTGAATATTTTCTAGTGTTGTGGAATATGTATAAATATTTTATTATGATCCCAACCTAATTGGTCATGCATTTTTATATCATTTAAATGTTCATGTGGATGTAATATGGGGACTTGGTAAAAATATTAATGATATCAATATTATTGAAGTAATATTGATAATTCGAACTCCATGTTTTACAATTAAGGGTTACATTCATGAGGATGAGGATCCAAAATAAGTTTCTTTGGATATCCTTTACATTAAACTGGCAACATATCCAATGATAAATAAAGAAAATAAAGGTAGGGTAAAGAATAAATCATATGAGGCTCTATTAAAAGAGATAAAAAACATTCCATTATTGAAGATCTATATAAAAATGAGGTCAACATAGTTATTTCATTCCTTCTCTCTAATTGTAATAGGGGAAATGAAAAAATCAATTGGAAACTAACACAAACTTATTTATTATGAGGTATGGTAGGAAATCTTAGTAATATGTATTTTATAAATATGGAATATTTTGAGGATGAAAAATATTTAAAAAACCATTTAAGGAATAGAAAATTAGGGGAAAATGGAAAATTATTAAAATTTAGAAAACTATTATCTAATAAATATTAAAGATAGAATAAAAAAGAAGTGGATGAGGTTAGGATTATAGACACCTCAATTATAATGATTTACTCCCTGCTATTGATATAATATAAGCAAAAGACAATGGTATTATAAATGAAAATATTTAAGTCAATTTCAATCATTAGGATCATCTCACGTGATTTAATAAACAAAATTATAAATTGAAGGCTAAGAATATGATTCATCATTCAATTTATCTCAAAAATAAGTATTTCATACCAAAAAATAAAGAAGAAAATCTAGAACTGAAAGTAGAGATTGAAACATTGAAATCTATAATTTCTAAATACTCTTTAAAGGAAGTGGAAATCATGCTCAAAGGGGATGAATATGAATAAATCATATAATATTTATTGATATAGTGCAATAATTGTACAAATGAATTGAACAACTCAAATAATAAGTTCGTGTTTTGTGATGAGTATGTGATGATCAAGAGATACTCCTTTCACCAAAAATGGTATAGGGATTATCCAAGAAAATATCCCTAACAAATCTAATGAAGTCCTAGTTGTGATTAATAAATAGATAATTCTCATACAAAAGGTTTAAAACATTAAAAAAGGAGAAAATATTGTTTAACAATTTCATATTGAGGATTCAACCATGAATCACCCTACACATCAAATTTATTCTCCCAAAAATACAGATTATGTTTTGGAAGTTATAATCCTTCCAATAAAGCATTAAAGATGAAAAATGAAATGAAAATTTAGATATTAATATTTTAAAAATATATATCATATTCTACATGTTTTCTCCATTGTAATGTTTCTTTTTATCAATAAACAAATCAAAATATATAAAATATGTTTTCATTAATTTTTATATTATTTTGTTGATAATTTTTTTGGTATGATTGATTTGGGAATATAAAGGCTTATTTCACCTCAAGGGCTAAATGAGGATTGTCTAAATAGGTACATAAGGGTGGAAATCAACATCATTTA
Source organism: Viscum album (assembly GCA_963277665.1). Taxonomy (NCBI): domain Eukaryota; kingdom Viridiplantae; phylum Streptophyta; class Magnoliopsida; order Santalales; family Viscaceae; genus Viscum; species Viscum album. The sequence goes on along the minus strand of OY728162.1, from coordinate 1,370,913,701 downwards.
ATCTTAAAAAACATGGTGAAAAATTATAATTGATTGTAATATATTGAATAAATTTAATAACTATGAGAGAAAATGAATTTTCAATCATCAAGAGAAGCCCCCTAACAACCATGGGTGATAAAAAGAGGATATTAGAAAAAAATATTAATAATATTTCTTCAAGAGTGACAAGAATGATTGATTTATGGGTTTTGGGCAATGGTTGTTCTTCACACATGACATGAAATAAAAATATTTTCACTATAATAGAATACGACAAAGGTGGATTGTTCAAGTTCACCAATAATGATGAAATAACAAGGAATTCCTAGTGTGTAAGGGGTATTTCCCATATTGGATTCATCGATATAGATGATACATTTTCATTCTTCTCTTGTTTGGGGACTATTTGGATACTCTTAGGGATGGCTATTTTAAGGTAGTTTAATGTGTATCAAATGGATACAAAATCAACATTAATGAATGGGGTCCTTCAAGAGGGAACTTATATTGAGAAAATATATAGATTTTTCATTAATAAAAACTATTTTAGGTTTTTTCCATTAAATAATGCATTATATGGTATAAAAGAAGAACCAAGATCATCGTACTCTCTACTGGGTCAATACCTAATTAATCTTGCTTATCATATAAGAGGGGTTGATCACAACATCAATATTAAGAAAGATAATGGATAGTATATGTTATTGCTTTGATATGTTTATAACAGCATATTTAGAGGCTAAGGTGACACTCAATAAATTAGTTTTCATAACTTATGTGTACTAATTTTAGATGTCTCTAATAAATGAAATCTCTTTTTTCCCTTAGTCTATAGGTTAGTCATAGGTGGGATGATATAGTTATCTCCAAAATATATTATCTAAGGAGGTGCTAAAGAGGTTTCATATCAATGATTATAACACAATGGATACTCTGAATGAGACCTTGATGAAATTGATGAAATATAGAGAATGTGATAAGGTTCCTGTAACTATCAAAAGGATAACCATTATTAGTTTAATGTAACTTAGAACCACTAAATAAAATACTATTTTTTCTACATTTCAATCTACATGTTTTTCCTGAATTAATGTCCCTTGAATTTGTTGAGATGAATACTTAGTTACATTAAAAAATTGTAGCCTTTGAGATATATTATTATAGAAATTCAGAGCATCAAATGATGGAATATATATATATTGGGTATGTTTGGTTGATGGAAAAAATTTAATTTTGCAGGTTTTTTTTATCTCAGTAGATCATGAATTTCTTATAAATGTAAAGAAATCAAGATTACATATCATTAATCACTACATAGGTAGAATATATCAAAAACCCCCAATAACATACTCAATTGGTATGTGTGTGAAAATAAATTTAATACATTTTTATTGATGTAGTATCTCCTATTATAAGTTTTTATGAAAACTCAAGTACATTCAATATTAGAAAAAATCCAATTTAATGCTATATGACAAATCAAATTGAGATAAAATACCATTTTAAGGGGAAATTTGTGTAGATGGCTGTAAATTTGGAGTATTTAATAAATACAAATCTACCAGATGCTATTATGACCATGGTGATACCTATGGTATATTTTATATATAATTATATGGATATATTAATCCAATTGAGCACTTATCTATTGAATATTTTAGAGATGAAAATCCCCACTGGACCGTGGAAATTACTTCCTATGTAAGGAATGATTTATTCCCTCATTTCATTTCTTATTCATCTTTCTCTATTCTATGAAATATCGAGGAATTAATCGTTGGGTTCATGATAAAGGGGGAGAATGTAATCATTTTTGGGAGAATGTTTTGGATGTATTTTTTATATAAAATGGGGGATGGTTCCACATAGGGGGAGTGTATTAGATTGTATACTTGAGGAAAATGTTTTTGTAGTGTAGTAAATTCAAAACCTAAAGTTAATTGATGTTTTATCATGATATTTAATTAATATAAATCTTTTCTTTCATAATGGTCTAGTCTCACATAAGAGTAGAGTTTGTAATTTTTGTATCAATTATTTACAATACTAAGTGGTGATGTGATTCATATTGAATTTTCAAGAAATCCCAAGGGAGGGATTTATGGGAAAAATACCTTTAGTGTTTGGTATTGATTAATTTTTTTGAAAATAAAGTATGACATTTAAATTTAAATAAGCATGTGGAGAATATGTTATTTTTGAATGCTTTTTATATATCCATTAAATCAATATGGTTTACATCTAGAGGAGAAATATTATTGAAAGACAATGTCTATGTCATAGTGAAATGGGAAACATCAAATTGGTATGGTGTGTAATGGTTCATCATTATCGACAATACTCTACACCATAGGTGGTGGAAAAAAAGTATTAAAATCACCAGCATTTAAATGATTCTTACAGTATAGAGGAAAGGATACAATATAGTTTCTTGTAGAATAAATTACGCCATCGTAAAAACGTCTAGAGACATGGATGGTGTGTGCATGATATTTACAATACCGATGAAATGTTTTTGGATACCTAGAATAAGGATAATAGGATTCAATATAGATTTATTGAAAAAGAAATGTCCATACTACAAATATCACTTATATCATGAAGCATATGAATTAGAAAGTGTATATGATTTGATTAATTCCAATATTATAGGATCCCAAGAAATATTGTAAATACCCATAAATTGATTAGTTTATAACCCCTATAATTTAGAATAGATGATGACTAGATATTTGGTAGTTTAGGGAGAAATTTATACTTGATAAAAATAATATTAGTCATTGGAATTCACAGTGTAGTGTAGGGATCCAGAACCACATAATATGATTGAAGACAAATTTATATTTATATAAAAAATAAGACCATTCTATGGAAACTCTTTGCAAGTCGGATCATATTCCATAGTATGTGTGATCATATTTCATATGAAAAGATATACTGAAAAATATATTTTCATTAGAGAAGTTTTTCTTGAGATTTATTGAATTTAAGGAAAATTTAACGGTCCCTAGTCACCAAATTTAGTTGGGGATGGAAAATGGAATAATCCTAACAAATGAGATAAGTAATTTATTGATTCTATCACTTGTATAAGCATAAAGTAGTTGAAATGTTTACAACAACACACTATAGTACAGTAAATGTTGAAATACATATAATTGCTAGAGATATTTTTAGAGACACATGGGGAAAGTTCATAGTAGATTTTTCTAGTATTTATTGAAAATCAAAGGTGTTATAGAAGGAGGAAATTGTAGGTTTTACTCTCATTAGAACATCATTGGGTTATAAAGAGGATGCACCCTAAACTATGTTATTTTCACATACATATCTTGTGAATAAGAATTATATTATGGTAGGATAAGTGAGATCCTTATGTGATGTGAGGAAAAGATCTTTTCACATTTTGTGTGACATTGATTTCAAAGGGTTAATGTTATTTCTATTTTGTATAAATATAATATAATCAATTTGATGTAGTGATTCAGGTACATATGGAGATCACCATTTCATATACCAAAATTTAGTATGATTAGGTTGAACCAAGTGAAAATGTAACACCCCAAGATTTCATAGTGTGTTATTTCTTCAAAATAATTCAATAACTTGCACTACACGCAACACCGAGTTCAATTGCACCATGACTTACCAAAAAAAAAAGCCATTAAAAGAGGTCATGAATAGTATTAACTAAATTTTAAACTTTATAATTTTAGAATCCATATTATGAGTTTCTTAGTCATAATGCAAGAACAGATTCATTTTCAGTATTGCACTTTTATCAAATTTTAGTGAAACCTTTTTAAATAAAATATTTTAAACTTTTTGACTAAATGGAGACATCAAAAAATTTAAAATGAAACTTCCCAAGCTTCCACGGTACGCTTTCCTTTGAATAAAACAGTAGCGTGTGTTGTACGCAACTTCGAGTTTTAACACACACCACAACCAATCAAACTGGCCGTTATGAATAGTAATACCTAAATTTTGAAATAATATATATTTTATATTTTGAAATGGACTTCATTTTTGGATTCGGAATATCGAATTTAGCCTAAGGTGAAATTTTGGTACTTTTCGGATAACTTTCATATTTTGATGAATAGTGAAAATTACTAAATTTTAATTAAAAACAACTTTTTTAATCAAAATAATTAATAGTGATAAATTATGAATTTGAGTGGTTTTAAAGTATATTTAGAATATATTTTTACAATTTAATATAATTTTGGTCATTAGACAAAATTTTACAATTAAACCGAACATAAACAAGTGTCAATCTTTTGATAGTTATTATCTCTTAAAAACACGCTTTTTGTTTTGACAGCGGGAATTAATTTTAAATTAATTTCTGCAACTTCTGTGGTTTGAATTTAGAAAAATGGATTCCATATTTGGAATCAGGATGTTCAAATTGTGTAAATAGGTAACTTTTATTTTTAGACATTTTGAATAATTACTACGGTAAATATTTTATTTACCATGGTTAAGGGTAAATCCGGTAAATAAGGGTTAAAAAATAATATTATAATAATACTAAATTACCCTAAAACGTGTCTTAACCCTATTGGATGATACATGGTCGACCATGGGCATCGTTGGGTCGATTTTGGGACCCCATGGATCCACTTGTAAGTGATAATGACACTTTATTTTAATTAAGTTAAAATGAATACAAAAATGACAGAAGCATATATCTTTTAGAAAAACAATTGTTAAATAGGGTTATATATGTTGGATGTTAGATTATAAATATTCATTAGAAAGCTAAAAAGATTTCCTACATAATGCTATTTTATTTATAATTTTTAGACATTAAATAATTTATATTATTTATGACACAAGGATGATACAGTAATTACTATAATAGTGAAAAATTAAAATAATTGATATTATAAATACCCAAATAAATATAATATGAAACTTTTAATGAGTTAAACTAATTTTCTAGGATAATATGATATATTAGGATTGATTTAATTTTCTTTTTTCGAAGTAATAAATCTGTTATGAGTTTCAAAAAAATCAACTATTGAATAGTGTCAAAATTGACATAAAAGAGTTCTTAAAACAAATATTATATTATTAATTGATATTAAATTCCTAAAAATCTAAGGTTCGGCCAAGGGACTTATATCATGATAGTTTCATCATTAATGTACCACTTGGGGGTCGTTTGGATGTATATAGTAAGTTTATTAACCATATTATATAAAAATACAAAGAGACATTGTAAAAGTGAAACTAATTAACTTAGAGTTAATACTTAAAGATAAGGTTAATATAAGTACCCAAACCTGTCTAAATTCAATTGGTTGAGTGGTTTTCGACCTATCCCCACCTTAAACTTTGAATAATAAGCTTTGGAGCCATTAGAAACCAAATATGAATTTATTATAAATTAATATTTCTAGCTTTTCCAAAGGTTCCCCTCACCCCTCTTATAAATAGGCACTCCTCCTTCTCATTTCTTCACACCTTCAAAGCCTTTTGGTTCGGCCACACTCTGCCCAAATACTCTCCCAACATCCCTCACTACAACCTAGAGGCCTTAGTTTGATCAGAAAGCCAACCTAAGGAGCCCTTTTGATCAAATCAAAAGGAAGAACCCGAAGAAGAGGTAATGATTTCACCACCCTTCTCCAAGTTCATTTCTTCTTCCACTTCTTCTTCCTTTGTTCTTACCATTCTAAAATAATAACTCCAGTATCTCACATATACTGTGATGTTATTATAAATATGGTACAACCATATTCAGTATTCTATCCACCCTTTGAATAACATGTCACCATACGTGCGTACGTACGGCTTACCGTCTCCACGTCGTGGTGTAATTGTTATTCAATATAATATTATTTGGATGGGTATAATAATGATGTTTAACTCATGTAAATAATAAATATAACATGTTAAGGATTCTGTATAAATGATATACCATCCATTTATATATTATTTTAATATCAAAAGAATGATATTGTCGCTCGTGCGTACGTACGGACTACCGTCTCCACGAACGCGATGAGATTCATTCTCCATCATATCCATTCAAGTATAATTATCATTTGATGATTTAAAAATGATGTTTAAGGACTAGATATCATTCTGGATATGAATAAGATACAACAACCATGGCTTATGTAACAAAACATATAAAAGAAAATGAGTAAGTTAACTCCCGAAACGACGATAATTCTAAGATATTATTAACAAATCAATGTTAAAAGATCATATATGATATCATATTAATATATATGATTCTTGTATAATTTAATAACAACTATTTCACCATTATACAGGAGTTTAACCTACCCCAACCAAGGAAAAGTACAAGGTAAGGGTTTACTTTACAACCTCTTCATTATCCAAGGTTGTTTATACGTAATAATCTACTGGGATCTCTTTATCATCCACATCCATGTTTCTTAAAAATGTATTTCAAAACATTTTTACTATTTACAAGAATATGGGTTAAAGTCATTTATACCCTTGTTTGACTTTTTATAAGAGGTTTATAAAGGAATCTTTCCGTCGTTTTCAAAACAAGGTCCTTTTTAACCTTTTCGACAGAATTGAGGTAAGAATGTTTTTTTTAACTTATACGGCGGGTGCGGTTATTTTACGCCGTTATAAAATCTTCAAAGCTTTCCTTACAAGCTTATAAGATTATTTTTAAAGAAAATGTTTTATTTTATATGGATCTTAAATGATTTCAAAATAAAAGGAGATGTTTCTTTAAAAAGAATTTTGATTTCATCTATGTCAACATCCTTTGATGGATTTTAAGATTATTTGAAGTTGATTTATTATGATACAAAACTTCTATATTGTATTGAAGGTTTTGTGATATGTTTGACTGTGGATGTTCTATTTTTATACCATTCATAGTTTATGGTGAAAGTATTGACATTTCGTATGCTAGTTTTAATACGAATGTTTATGTTATATTTAAACCTTTTCATATGGGAATGCATTGGACTTAATAAGTGACGGGTGGAGCCCGCTATAGCTCCTCGATGCATCGGTAGGTCTCATGAGACAAACTAGTGTCTTGGCACAAGGCCTTGACAAAATCTTATTTGTAGTCTTGGCACGAGGCCTTGGCTATGTGGTTATGATATTCTGGCATTATGCATTCCAACATTATGAAAGTGGTTATTGATTTTGCATGTGATTATTCGATTAGTAGAATATCCATGTGAACAAGTAAATGGCATTTTTTTCATTTTACTTTTGCCATACTATGTTGAATTTCAAGTTTAAAAGGCTTTTGTTTTAGTAATTCATTGCCTTAAATGTTTATGCTTATTTTTGAATGTTCCGCTATATTGTTATCCTTACTGGGCATTTGAGCTCACCCCTTTTCTATGTTTTATTTTTCCCAGGATGTGAAGATGTAAGTTATGAATAACCTGCAGGGATATTATGAGGGGATTATAGTGTGGACTATGGAAAAATTATGTTGTTGTAGTAGTTTTTCATTTTATGATGTAATGTAAAACATATGAATATATCTAGTGTTTCCAAGGCTACTAAACCAATCGGTCTTTCAAGATTTGATCTTTCTTGTGATCATGCCAATGTTACGAAGTAATGCACCGACTCTGGATAACTGGGGTCGGGGCGTTACAGTTGGTATCAGAGGAAGTTTAGTACAAACCTTGGAAGCTAGATTTAGATAAACTCTGATTATAGCACGTAGACCTAAGATGAACTTTGAGGATTAGTATAGAAGAACTTCCTAGAATTTTAGTATTGTAGAGATTTTGTGAGTTTTCCGAGCAATACATCCCTGTCTGGATACGAGCAGGTAGAGGCGGCTCTGGCACAGATGTACCTAGGGGTAAAACCCGAAAACACCTCTTTGAGCTAGACTCGAACGGGAACTGGTGCACGACAACGGGCCTTGCTGCACTCTTGGTTACGACACTCCCGGGGGATATGCTTAGGATAACTCTCATTTTCTTTACAAATCATTTTGAAGGGTTTATGAGTATATACTTCCTTAAAGAAAACATTCTTATGATTATGGATTATATCCATAATATAATTCAATTTATGTTAAGTGTTTTATAAGTATGGGATTATGTATTTTGATTCATAAACTGATCTAGTTTATGCCATTGTTTAGAAATGGCGCCCAGTAGAAGGAATGAGAACTCCGGAAATGCACATGATCCAAAGAGAAGGAAGGATCATATCTTTCATGGTCTTAAGCTAGAATTTATAAGAGAAATAGACTCCCATGTATTATCATCATATGAAGAAATAATATCATGTATTGATAAGATAAGTAAAGAGATTACTGAGTCCTATGGCTTTGAAGGGAAGCAAGAGAAGAAAAGGATAGAAGAGAGAAAGATGGATAAAGGGAAGAGGGAAAAGAAGAATTTTCCCATATGTGGTAACTGTGGAAAGAAACACCCTAGAACTTGCCTGAAAGGAATGGGAGTTTGTTATAAGTGTTGAGGAAAAGGGAACAAAGTACGTGACTGCAAGGGTAAGAAAATGGTTTGAAATGTACAATGCTTCATTTGCAAGGAGTTTGGACACTACGCGAACCTATGTCCCAGTCATCAGACTATGACGCAAATGATGCTATTGGATAATAATCAAGTTATGATACTACCACAGATGAAGAGGAATGATTAGAGTTCTTATGTTGATTATGTCAATTGAGTGTTGTATCAACAATGTACTTGTTATAATAATTATGGAGTATATAAGGATTGTACTGCAGTACTATTTCATTAAGGACTTGAGATTGTGTGGAACAAAGAAAAGTGACTCAATAGCAGGATAATTTTTTGGAAAATATATGGTTGAGAGAATGATAAACCATAATATAGTTCTGATACCGAGGTAGTGATTTTCGAATAATACATGATTATTTTGGAAAAAATATATTGGATATTCTTGACTACCTTGGAACTGATTAATGATTTGTATATTCCATCATTGTTGGGGTTTAAAACATTTTTGGATTGATGAAGTATATCCAGCATTCTATATGGAATAAGGGAGCATGAATGTAATCAATAAGGAATATAGTAATACATGATGAAGGTATTCATATGCTATTACGGGGTAAAAAGGATATATATTATGTTTACCTTCCTTATAAATGTTAGACTGTGAGTTTGGACAGAAGTATTTTGGATAGTTCTAGTTTGGATTATTTTGGATTGCCATAAAATGACAACCCGGAGGTCGGGCGGTAACCCGTCGCGTCCGGCAAGGCTGCGAGACTTGAACCTGCAACCGAAGGGCGACAAGGGTGTATCGCCTACCACTGGACCATGAGATGTCCTGGATTAAATAATGTAGTTTTTATTAAAAGATCATGTAGATGAATTATAAATTCGTTTATTTTAGAACCCTATACGAATAGTGTAAATAGAATTTTTTTACATTCTATTATCTTTTAGAGTGAAAGATGAGTTTGTGGTAGAAATTTATTAATGAATAAAACTCTAATTATAAAGTAAGTATATCTCCTTATGATCTTAGCCAATCTCATAAATAAATTCCTCAATATTAAGAAAAGCAACTTTGAACAAAAATGTTTTCCTAGATGGTACCTTAAATCATCACTAATTTATGGCTTTGGGATTGTTGGCCTTTTTATAGCCATGTTCTCTACCACTCTCCATCAGATAATTGATGGTTAGATTTTTCTTCCATATCCATATTTTCCTACATGGAACCCTAGTATGTGTTATTTTCGGTAATCTTCATACTTTCGACTCTTTATTTTAAATAGAGGCCTCATTAATTCATTTTTCGATGTGGGATTTCAACTAGGATATTTTGAAACGTCAAAAATGTGTTATCCTAATACCCTATGTTTTGTTGAACCGATGGTATTTCAATTCATCATAGATTGATGAATTTAAGGAACTCAATTTTATACTTGTTTGTGATTGATGACCTCAATCACTACCTATAAATATTTACGTTTTTCCTCCGATTATATGTCTCCAATTTCCACCAATGTTCTCCTAATCGAGATCATAATTTGGTGGTGACCCTTTGATTTCTCTTTTCCTCATATTAAGACTAAATTTTAGTAACCCAATTTTCGATGTGGGTTTTCCCACAAATATATTTTCTACTTTCAACCTTTTATTTTCGAAGAACAATTTCAAATTGCGAGGACGCAATTTATTGAAGGAGGGGAGAATGTAACACCCCAAAATTTCATAGTGTGTTATTTCTTCAAAATAATTCAATAACTTGCACTACACGCAACACCGAGTTCAATTGCACCATGACTTACCAAAAAAAAAAGCCATTAAAAGAGGTCATGAATAGTATTAACTAAATTTTAAACTTTATAATTTTAGAATCCATATTATGAGTTTCTTAGTCATAATGCAAGAACAGATTCATTTTCAGTATTGCACTTTTATCAACTTTTAGTGAAACCTTTTTAAATACAATATTTTAAACTTTTTGACTAAATGGAGACACCAAAAAATTTAAAATGAAACTTCCCAAGCTTCCACGGTACGCTTTCCTTTGAATAAAACAGTAGCGTGTGTTGTACGCAACTTCGAGTTTTAACACACACCACAACCAATCAAACTGGCCGTTATGAATAGTAATACCTAAATTTTAAAATAATATATATTTTATATTTTGAAATGGACTTCATTTTTGGATTCGGAATATCGAATTTAGCCTAAGGTGAAATTTTGGTACTTTTCGGATAACTTTCATATTTTGATTAATAGTGAAAATTACTAAATTTTAATTAAAAACAACTTTTTTAATCAAAATAATTAATAGTGATAAATTATGAATTTGAGTGGTTTTAAAGTATATTTAAAATATATTTTTACAATTTAATATAATTTTGGTCATTAGACAAAATTTTACAATTAAACCGAACATAAACAAGTGTCAATCTTTTGATAGTTATTATCTCTTAAAAACACGCTTTTTGTTTTGACAGCGGGAATTAATTTTAAATTAATTTCTGCCACTTCTGTGTTTTGAATTTAGAAAAATGGATTCCATATTTGGAATCAGGATGTTCAAATTGTGTAAATAGGTAACTTTTATTTTTAGACATTTTGAATAATTACTACGGTAAATATTTTATTTACCATAGTTAAGGGTAAATCCGGTAAATAAGGGTTACAAAATAATATTATAATAATACTAAATTACCCTAAAACGTGTCTTAACCCTATTGGATGATACATGGTCGACCCTGGGCGTCTTTGGGTCGATTTTGGGACCCCATGGATCCACTTGTAAGTGATAATGACACTTTATTTTAATTAAGTTAAAATGAATTAAAAAATGACACAAGCATATATCGTTTAGAAAAACAATTGTTACATAGGGTTATATATGTTGGATTTTAGATTATAAATATTCATTAGAAAGCTAAAAAGATTTCCTACATAATGATATTTTATTTATAATTTTTAGACGTTAAATAAATTAATTTATTTATGACACAATGATGATGCAGTAATTACTAAAATAGTGAAAAATTAAAATAATTGATATTATAAATACCCAAATAAATATAATATGAAACTTTTAATGAATTAAACTAATTTTCTAGGATAATATGATATATTAGGATTTATGTAAATGACTTTTTTCGAAGTAATCAATCTGTTATGAGTTTCACAAAAATCAACTATTGAATAGTGTCAAAATTGACATAAAAGAGTTCTTAAAACAAATATTATATTATTAATTGATATTAAATTCCTAAAAATCTAAGGTTCGGCCAAGAGACTTATATCATGATAGGTTCATAATTAATGTACCACTTGAGGGTCTCTTGGATGTATATAGTAAGTTTATTAACCATATTATATAAAAATACAAAGAGACATTGTAAAAGTGAAACTAATTAACTTAGAGTTAATACTTAAAGATAAGGTTAATATAAGTACCCAAACCTGTCTAAATTCTATTGGTTGAGTGGTTTTCGACCTATACCCACCTTAACCGTTGAATAATAAGCTTTGGAGCCATTAGAAACCGAATATGAATTTATTATAAATTAATATTTCTAGCTTTTCCAAAGGTGCCCCTCACCCCTCTTATAAAAGGGCACTCCTCCTTCTCATTTCTTCACACCTTCAAAGACTTTTGGATCGTCCACACTCTGCCCAAATACTCTCCCAACATCCCTCACTACAACCTAGAGGCCTTAGTTTGATCAGAAAGCCTACGTAAGGATCCCTTATGATCAAATCAAAAGGAAGAACCCGAAGAAGAGGTAATGATTTCACCACCCTTCTCCAAGTTCATTTCTTCTTCCACTTCTTCTTCCTTTGTTCTTACCATTCTAAAATAATAACTCCAGTATCTCACATATACTGTGATGTTATTATAAATATGGTACAACCATATTCAGTATTCTATCCACCCTTTGAATAACATGTCACCATACGTGCGTACGTACGGCTTACCGTCTCCACGTCGTGGTGTAATTGTTATTCAATATAATATTATTTGGATGGGTATAATAATGATGTGTAACTCATGTAAATAATAAATATAACATGTTAATGATTCTGTATAAATGATATACCATCCATTTATATATTATTTTAATATCAAAATAATGATATTGTCGCTCGTGCGTACGTACGGACTACCGTCTCCACGAACGCGATGAGATTCATTCTCCATCATATCCATTCAAGTATAATTATCATTTTATGATTTAAAAATGATGTTTAAGGAATAGATATCATTCTGGATATGAATAAGGTACAACAACCATGGCTTATGTAACAAAACATATAAAAGAAAATGAGTAAGTTAACTCCCGAAACGACGATAATTCTAAGATATTATTAACAAATCAATGTTAAAAGATCATATATGATATCATATTAATATATATGATTCTTGTATAATTTAATAACAAATATTTCACCATTATACAGGATGTTAACCTACCCCAACCAAGGAAAAGTACAAGGTAAGGGTTTACTTTACAACCTCTTCATTATCCAAGGTTGTTTATACGTAATAATCTACTGGGATCTCTTTATCATCCACATCCATGTTTCATAAAAATGTATTTCAAAACATTTTTACTATTTACAAGAATATGGGTTAAAGTCACTTATACCCTTGTTTGACTTTTTATAAGAGGTTTATAAAGGAATCTTTCCGTCATTTTCAAAACAAGGTCCTTTTTAACCTTTTCGACAGAATTGAGGTAAGAATGTTTTTTTTAACTTATACGGCGGGTGCGGTTATTTTACGCCATTATAAAATCTTCAAAGCTTTCCTTACAAGCTTATAAGATTATTTTCAATGAAAATGTTTTATTTTATATGGATCTTAAATGATTTCAAAATAAAAGGAGATATTTCTTTAAAAAGAATTTTGATTTCATCTATGTCAACATCCTTTGATGGATTTTAAGATTATTTGAAGTTGATTCATTATGATACAAAACTTCTATATTGTATTGAAGGTTTTGTGATATGTTTGACTGTGGATGTGCTATTTTTATACCATTCATAGTTTATGGTGAAAGTATTGACATTTCGTATGCTAGTTTTAATACGAATGTTTATGTTATATTTAAACCTTTTCATATGGGAATGCATTGGACTTAATAAGTGACGGGTGGAGCCCGCTATAGCTCCTCGATGCATCGGTAGGTCTCATGAGACAAACTAGTGTCTTGGCACAAGGCCTTGACAAAATCTTATTTGTAGTCTTGGCACGAGGCCTTGGCTATGTGGTTATGATAGTCTGGCATTATGCATTCCAACATTATAAAAGTGGTTATTGATTTTGCATGTGATTATTCGATTAGTAGAATATCCATGTGAACAAGTAAATGGCATTTTTTTCATTTTACATTTGCCATACTATGTTGAAGTTCAAGTTTAAAAGGCTTTTGTTTTAGTAATTCATTTCCTTAAATGTTTATGCTTATTTTTGAATGTTCCGCTATATTGTTATCCTTACTGGGCATTTGAGCTCACCCCTTTTCTATGTTTTATTTTTCCCAGGATGTGAAGATGTAAGTTATGAATGACCTGCAGGGATATTATGAGGGGATTATAGTGTGGACTGTGGAAACATTATGTTGTTGTAGTAGTTTTTCATTTTATGATGTAATGTAAAACTTATGAATATATCTAGTGTTTCCAAGGCTACTAAACCAATCGGTCTTTCGAGATTTGATCTTTCTTGTGATCATGCCAATGTTACGAAGTAATGCAATGACTCTGGGTAACTGGGGTCGGGGCGTTACAGAAAATATATGTGTACTTTATTTCTTTCATTACTATCAGATTGGACGAGTTGGAGATAAAGTGGTGTTCCTTATAATGAGAGAACATTATCTCATTCAAGGTGTTAAGATTTTAATAAATAATACCCAAATAAACATCACTATTAGGATAATATCCTTCATAAGGGACAAATTAAGGTTCCATATGTATGGTTCCAAGAGTATTTAAAAAACTGAATTAAACAAATTTTTTTACTTTTTTCTAAAATAAATAAACATTTAATTTTTTTTGCAAAAATGGTTGATTGAGTCCATTTCATAGCAAACATATTGGGTTTTCCATAATTCACATCTCTATATCATTCCTCTTTCTTTCTTAAGAGATATTTATTGGTTAATTATATTTATTTAGAGTGTTTATTCTATAGAATAACCATATGTAAGGATACTTATCATTGAGAACTATGATGTGTTAGTGTTTTCACATAGATTTCCACATCCTTTTTATTAATTTTTAATGATTTATTTAATAATTTTATACAATTTTTTTTTAATAAATGCACTTTTGTATTTTTATAATTAATTTTGTGAAATATTCATATTTTATAACAATTTATGTAATTATGGACCCTAAAATAATCGATTTATTCTTTATTTATTTTTAAATATTATTAATTTTCAATTTTTTTATTTAATATTTTTATGTTTATTTTATTTAAAATTTTCATTATTAATAATTATTTAGTTTGTTAATTAATTCACTTATAATTTTAAATTTTAACACATCCAGTATCTTAGTTACCACTTGCCAGGGTACCAGTACCCAAGATACCGATAGAAAGGCTAATATTGCTTAAACATTATTAAAATGAAATGATGAGATCAAGAGGGGGTATCACATCATATGAAAATGAAAAGGGAATTAGGTTGAATATAAAAGAACATCCTCCAATATAAGAACATGGAGCATAAAATAAATGACATAAAAGAGAGTACTTGGAAAGAAAGATAGAGGTAGGATCCATTACCTTAACACGTAACTGTTAAAACACAAAGGATGGGACCTTGAGGGATTGGGGGAACCTTGGGAGGACTCCTTGAGAGGTAAGGAGACCCGAAATTCGTTGAGGATGATTTTGGAGTTGAAAGGATGAGGGAATGGCTTGGTATTTATAGGGGAAGTGAGGGGACAATGCATTAATGGCCAAGGGACACCTCATTGGTGGTATTGGAAAAACCATGGGCTTTACCATGGTATTTTCCCATGGTATTGGACACTTGGGACACCTCATACCTTATAGTACTATTCATAAGTAGACCATAATTATTACATAATTATTACATCATTAATGATGTCATTAAACACCCAGAACTCTAAACTGAAAATTCACTATTCTCTGAAAATTCATCTTTCTTAAAAAAATACCAAAATTTCACCTTAACCAAATGTCAATGCTCTGATTTCAAAAATGATCTATGTTTTATAAAAATATTTTTCTAAATATTGTTAATTTAATTTTTAAATAAATATTCTATTCACCGAAAATTAATTTTTTCAGAAAAATCCCCAAAAATTACCTTAGCATAATATCGATGCTCTGAGTTCAAAAATGAACTCCATTTTATAAAACTAATTTTCTAAATATTTTTAATTTAATTTTTAATTAAAAACACTATTCACCTGAAAAAACTGATACTTGACTAATAATTTCTGAAATAGTTATTTACCTATTTTGTTGAATCAGATTACTTAATCAAGGTTCATAGATTATATTAATACTTCCTTTATGTGAGATTACTAATCCATTTGGTCACATTACTAATCCTAAGCGTAAAATCACTATTCAAAATTTACTATTCATCAAAATCAAGTTGATCTTATTAGACTCTAAATTTCATACTGAACATAATTGTAGAAGACTATTTTTTGAAAATCATTACACATAATTCATTATTTGAGGTTTACAAAAATATTTTCAAATATCTTTTTTCTAGAATTCATCAAAATATGCATAATATATTTATCCGGACATTTGAAAATTCCCAATCTTCATCATAAGAAAAATCACAATTTTAATTTAAATCAAAGGATTACACAAGGCAGTTACGGTCTCCTTACATAGCCCCTTATAACCACAGCATAGGACCTAAGTGTAAGGTGTGCTAAGGTGAGAAAATCTAAGGGCAGCTCAGCCAACATCGCATGAGTAGTAATTTATATCCGTTTGAACTTCTCACGAAGAAAATTTTGTTCTAGCTTCACACGATGATGTTCAAATTGGGTTTGGTCCAGAGTAAAGCCCAGTGCTGCTACCTCTTTCCCATGTTCTATTATATGGGCTTCGATTGCCCAGAGACTACTGGATGAGGCAATCAAATCTTCTTTCTATATTAATTAACCAAGATCACTTGTATTTAGGGATAATAATCACAACATTTAGTTTCCAAAGGTCATACTGACTAATAGTCATATAATAGTCAAAACCCCATAGTCTCATTTTAAATAAACTCATTTTTTTAAATGAAAAAGTTTTGTTGAGTATGAAATAAAATAACACACAAAATTAGGAAACAAGATTTATTCAAAATTTCGGGTCATTACAATCTTCCCCCCTTAAGAAATTGCGTCCTCACAATTTCTAAAATTGGGCTTGGAAATTTCATTTAAAGTATGACATTAAGTAAAGATACAGTAACACTATTACTTTAAATGAATGAAAAGGAGGTACAAAGGTCACCTGAGTTAACCCATACTAGGATTCCAAGTAGGAAAACATGGATATGGAGGAGAAAACAAAGGGTCAAGTTCTGAGGGAGAGTGATATAAAACATGTCTAAGAGGGAGTTAAACACTAGAAAATCACAAACTTGTGATGGGTTAAACATTCTTTGATTACCCAGTAGGAAATTTAAACCAAATTTTCTTTTGTTTTATGTTCCTTTTATTTATTTTGAGGAATTAATTTACTACATAGAATAAGAGAATAGGGAAATATATTTAACTTCAAGTAGAGTTTTACCCCTTAATAAGTTTCCACCAAGACTAATCTTTTCTCCAAACAAATAGCATTCAAAACTACTTGGTCTCATCAAATCACAAGAATCATCTTCTAGAGAATCATGTAATCCACAAAAGAAAAACTATCTATCTTTAATCATTTATCCCAAAAACATAAAGGGTAAGATAAAACAACTCTTCAAAAAGAAATAACCCTATAGGAAGGGAAACTAATTTAAATCTTCAAAGTTCCACTGTACTACCCAAAGTTGATCATAGACCATTCCATAAATAACTATCCATAAAATTATTCAAAATAAACCAAAATAATATTGAAACCCAAATATAATAAGGATTTTATAACATAGTCTTCCAAGATAAACATTATCTTTCATCTCCAAATAACATCAATCACTCCTAACATCTTATAAAAAAGTAACTAAACTAATAATTTTTTCCCCAAGATAGGTTAATAATTTCCATAAGTAACCTATATTACTACAAGTTCACATTAAATTCATAGATTCTTAAAAATATAAGTCATCCTTTACACTTAAAAGAAAATACCATAGTATTCTATTCACATCGATCATATAGGGTTCCCATAATAGTGAACATCTTCCAAAATAATAATCATCTTTTAATCCCCTAATCATATTTTTTGAAAGAAGATCAGCTTTACTACATCAACATGTGGTACATAATAATAGATTTTTTCCTTAATGATACAAAACCATATTAGGTAGTGACTCAATGTTCTTAGAAAACATTAATGATATGCTCATAGAGCACAAACTAAAATACAACATGACATAGACAATTTTTGCGAAGAAGTTGCATGTACTTTAGTCATCATGATCCATCTCAGCATATGACTAGCATTGTTGCATTGTCCATGAAGATTGTTTATGCTCATCATGCTTCTCATCCCTTACAAGAGAGAATTGCCTTGGATAATGTCAAACATCTCCACATTTACGACCTTGAAAAGTATAAGGTCCATTAGATAGAACCTTATCTCTATTCATCACATTATCCATTTTTTAAAGCAATTGAATTATTTATGCCCTATCACCCCACACTTAAAACATCTCCCAGTTCTTTTTTTACATTCTCCTTGGTGCCCCTTTCCACACTTTTTGCACAAAGGAAATTGGGTCTTCTTTCCCTTATCAACTTTATCAGATAAACATCCTTGAGACTTCGTATTCTTCTTCTTTGATGAATTTGGGCATTCAAATTGTTACCAATTATTAATTGTGATTTTTGATAGCTGGTTTGGCATAAAAACAATATATTCAATTGGATATTTCATCATCTCTGTCATATTAATAGGTAAATCATAACATTTCCTATCACATTGGTTATTGGGACATGTTCATCCATTTCTTGCCATTAACTAAGAAATGAAAGTATAATTAGGGTCCTAAATACTTAACCAATAATCATGAAAAGAAATCTTTAATAATAAGAGGATAAACTTGTAGAAGAAAAGTATATCCTAACTTGTGATCCCCTAGGTTCCAATCTAGGTTATCCATGATCATTTATTCTTATGTGAATCTTTATTTTATTTTATCTTCGTTCCTTTAATAATGTTTCATACTAAGCTTATGAATTTACCAAAGCATATCCCCTGAGAGTGTCGTAACCAAGAGTGCAGCAAGGCCTGTTGTCGTGTACCAGTTCCTATTCGAGTCTAGATTAAGCGGTGTTTTTGGGTTTTACCCCTATCTACATCTGTGCCAGAGCCACCTCTACCTTCTCGTATCCAGACAGGGATGTATTTACTTGATAAACAACTTACTCAATACTCACCAAAATACCAGGAAGATTTAATATATTGAAACTTTTTTATATGGTTCTTCCTAAAGTTTTCATATCATAATTTCCACAAATAACTAAACCATACGTTGATACCAAATATAACATCCCTCCTTTTTATCACATAAACTTTCCTTACATTATACAAATCCAAGGATCTTTAAGGTTTAGTGTCTTGGAAACCAGGAACATAATACATGACAATATAAAAAATTCTTCTTAATTACATGAAATAATTATTCATTTATTCATCCAAGTTCATTACAACATCTCATAACCTGGTAGCATACATCAATGGAAAGGGTGAGCAGAAGGGCCAGAAAGGGAAATTAGAAAAACATTTCACATGTGAACTTGAGAGACATCAAAAGTCTTAAAAAATAACTTTAAGGCATGAGAAATAAATAATGAGGCATATCATAATAAAAATAATGTATTTCATAACTTGATGAAGTGGATACAACATTTAACTTAGACAGTCATTTCCGTTTCACCATGGTCCATCCCCAAGGTGTCATTGAAAATTACCAAGGTTATTCAGCAAGGCATCGTTAAAAATGGTCATCTCTAGAGACTAAGTATATTCCCAATTCATTGGAGCGCTATTAGGGAGAACCATTAATTTGTATTTATTATCATGTGAGCCAAATATATTATAATAAATAATTTAATAAACAACCCATATAGAAAAAAAAGTTGGTTTCATTTCATAGTCATAACATTTTTAAAGCTGCTTTAAAGACATGATCTTTATGTCATTTTAAACCCACATAAAAGAAAAGCAGGTCTCATGTATGTAAATGCCATAATTTAAAATAGAAATTTTTTAAATATATTTGATTAACCATATAGAATAAAGGTTTTTGAGTATTCACTTAATAAAATAAAATAATTTTAGAAAAAGAGAGATACATTTTTGAGACGAAAATTATGCAGCATAACGGCTACGTTACAGGGTTTTGGAAAACATTGAAAAGAGAGGGGACATGGGTCAACCACTCATAAATGATCCATAAAATAGTATAGGGGCAGGATATACAAGATATAAGAACATGGTAATGAAATTTTAATGACATACCATATGAAATGAAAAACATGAAACGAAGACAAAAATAAGATTTCTCTTATTAAAATTTGGCAGCCTAACGGCGTCACTTAAAACATAAAAAAATGAATTGACAAGATCTAATAGGGTCTCTCATAATATGAACATAAAATATCAATATAATAGATATAGATATCATAACCCAACATAATAAAAAGTAATATGAAAGACTTGACATGAGAATAGATTTTGAAAATGAGAAGGGTGGAAGAATCCCTTAAAAATTCAGCAGCCTAACGGCGCCACTTAAAAATTTTTAAAACGAATTGATGAGATCAAGAGGGGATCTCTCATCATATGAACTTTAAAAGGTCAGTAGGATGAATATAAATTAACGTCCTCCACCATAATAACTTGGAGCATAAAAGAATTGACATAAAAGAGAGTACATGGAAAGAAAGAGAGAGGTAGGATCCCTTACCTTAAAACGTAACTCTTAAAACTCAAAGGATTGGACATTGAGGGCTTGGGGCACCTTGGGAGGAATCCTTGAGAGGTAAGTAGACCGGAACCACGTTAAGGATGATTTTGGAGTCGAAAGGATGAGAGGATGGCTTGGTATTTATAGGGGAAGTGAGGGGACAAGGCATTAATGGCCAAGGGACACCTCATTGGTGGTATTGGAAAAACCCTAGGCTTGCCCATGGTATTTTCCCATGGTATTGGACACTTGGGACAAATCATACCTTATATTACTATTCATAAGTCGAACATAATGATTACATAATTATTACATCCTTAATGATGTCATGAAACACCTAAAACTCTAAACTGAAAATTCACTATTCACTGAAAATTCAACTTTCTCAGACAAATCCCATAATTTCACCGTAACCAAATGTCGATACTCTAATTTCAAAAATGATCTCCATTTTAAAAAAATAATTTTCTAAATAATTTTAATATAATTTTTAAATAAATACACTATTCACCGAAAATTCATTTTTTTCAGAAAAATCCCGAAAAATTACAATAACATAATATCGATGCTCTGAGTTCAAAAATGAACTCCATTTTATATAAATAATTTTCTAAATATATTTAACATAATTTATAATTAAAAAACACTATTCACCCAAAAAACTGATACTTGACTAATAATTTCTGAAACAGTTATTTACCTATTTTGTTGAATCACATTATTTAATCAAGGTGCCTAGATTAAATTAATACTTTTTTAAATGATATTACTAATCCATTTGATCACATTACTAATCCTAAGTGTAAAATCACTATTCATAATTTAATATTCATCAAAAATAAATTTGATCTTATTAGAGCCTAAATTTCTTTCTGAACATAATTGTAGAAGACCATTTTTTGAAAATCATTACATATAATTATTTATTTAAGGTTTACATAAATATTTTCAAATATCCTTTTTCTAGAATTCATAAAAATATGCATACTATATTTATCTAGACATTTGAAAATTCACAAACTTCATCATAAGAAGAAATCACAATTCTTATATAAATCAATGAATTACACAAGGAAGTTACAGTCTCCTTACATAGCCCTTTATAAACCCAGAAAAGGACCTAAGTATAAGGTGTGCTAAGGTGAGAGAATCTGAGGGAGGATCAGCCAACATCACACGGGTAGTAATTTCTATCAGTTTGAACTTCTTGCAATGGTAATTCTGTTCTAGCTTCACACGATGAAGTTTGGTCTGGGTTTGGTCCAGAGCAAAGCCTAGTGGTGCTACCTCCTTCCAAAGTTCTCTTAGATGAGCTTCAATTGGCCTGAGACTACTGGATGAGTCCATCAAATCTTGTTTCTGTTTTAATTAACCAAGATCACTTGTATTTAGAGACAACAATCGCAAAATTTAGTTTCCAAAGGTCATACTGACTAACGGTCATATAATAGTCCAAAACACAGAGTCTCATTTTAATTATAGTAATTTTATTAAATGAAAAACTTTTGATGAGTATGATATAAAATAACACACAAAATTAGGAAATAAGATTTATTCAAAATTTCGTGTCATTACATTACACATATATAGTGTGAATCATGATCCCATATTATGGTATCAATCACCAGTAATCATTGACATATACAATGTATACCCCTCCTAAATGAAGTTCAACACCATTACAATTATTCCAGTCAATTGATATAGAATAACTTCAACAACTATTGGTCAAACCCACCACATGGAATTTATTATATATGAAAATTATCCCAACAACCTCATCCACCCATGGTGTGTGTTGTAACCAATACCCTATGGCCACAACCAATTAACATTCAACAATGCCCTTGGAAATGGATACCACTATCCTTATCACATCTTTGAACCTTATCTATCTATCCTCATTAATAAATATTATCCAGGGTTTCATTGGTTACACCGATACAATTATTAAGGGGGAACATTTCAAATCATTTCTCATTAATGACCTCTTTAACACATGAAATTATTCCCTTCAACCCTCAAAATCAAACCATAATTCAATCATGTACATACCATTCAAAAAATTGTATTTTCCCTGAGATTCTACTATAAGAATATTTTGTGATCAAATAAAATTTAAAGTGGTTTCATTCTTAGTTTCTTACATAAATACACCAAAGACTAGTTATCACCCACAACATAGACACAACTATAACAAAACATGTTTCTTTGAACCACCTATTTCATTTTTACAGGACTCAATTCATCATGAAACTCTAGCTAATGAAATTTTCATCTTATAAAATATGTTAATATGGTAAAATCCTTTAATTATGTCATAAATAATAGAAAAAAAAGAAATGATTTGGAAAACCAGTAATAAGTACCCAGGGAAAGCTAACCTTACCTATAACCACTACCTACAAAAAATGGAATGAATAATAACGAATAATTAATAAATATCACCCAATAAATAAGGGGTAATTTGATATAGATCGTAATTATTAACCATAAATTATGTTCTAGTTAAGATGGAATATAACCCCATTGAAAATATAATTAAATGAATTAATTAATCTTTTTTGAAATATATGGAAAAAAAATTATGTCAACAATTTTTTTAAGAACTTTGGGACCCTCATTTATGAATCCATCCATATGTAACCCTTAAACATTACCCCATATAGACCATTACCTTTCATACATAAATTCGTACACATTCCATACTTTACCAATTTTATAACACTTATGTATTAGATGATCTTTCAGTTTTAGGGCTCCCATAACATATCATAATTTCACAACCTTTGGTAGAAATTTTATATCTAGGGAATTTTTATGTATCACAATTGTGTGAAATTTTCATATATTGGAGTTTACATATACATATCATAATGAAATCCAAGTAAACAATTACGCATCCTATAAGGTGAGTCTTATATATCGCCACACATTACATTATTTATCAAAACAAAGCAAACCCTTTGGTATGAGAGTACCCATACATAAGAGTAAAATATTATTGATTATATCCCTTATATATCAGGGAAAAACTATTACATATTTACAGTAAAACCCTTATAACTTTACTTTGCAAAAAATTTACTATTAAATTCATAGGGAATCTCTAGAGTGACTCTTATGCATGATACTGATTAACTTTTGGTATCGTCATTCACGTATTGATACATTGCCATTTTCTCCAATCCTTCATAGGATGAATCCTATAAATAAGGAACCTTACTGTAAGATCCTGACCTTTTATGGAGTTATATCACACCTAAATTTGGGTACTCTCAGTACTTGTTTGAGTAATTATTTGTTTGGGATATAACATGAAGATATTTTGGGTGAAATTCTAGGTAATTAGATGGGAGAAGTGAAGTGAATGGTTGGTGCACAATTTTACCTAATCATTGGACCCAACCCAGCAAGCTGTGCAATCCAGGATATAAAGGAATATCAAGGTTAGGGAATGGTTTATCACACCATACACCCTCTTATGAGAAACCATTCACCACTATAATATATTCACAGTGTTAATATTCATGGTTAAGGAAAATAATGCACCCCTACCTAGAAAAATGTGATTGACTTGTTAAATCACATGAAAAAATAGTTTTAAAATTGTTCAAACCACCAAAAGTCACCAAAAATTAACCCCATTTCTCATATGATGGTCTTCACAATTTCAGATCCAACAATATAAATTCCAAGCCCTCCCAATCTCTGTTCTTTGTGGTTTGAAGCACAGATCGTGGATATGCAACCTTCATAGAAAGAGGATCTCATCCCAGTTGTTTACCCCTTCTTCTTCTATTCATCACTATTTCTTTAAGGAAAAATATTCTCTATTTTGGGAAGATATATTCATATATTTTGTTGATATAGATCTATGATTTTATATCTAGATTTGGATTTAATATATATATTTATTTTTTCAATCTTGATTTATGTTTTAGATATGCATCTCATTCTACAACATTACTCTAATAAAACTTGTGGATTAATATTGGGTGATCACTCATCAACAAATCAAGGTAGGTGTTATTTTACTCAAATACCATTGTCTTGATATCAATTACTTATATATGATGATATGATTTATTTGGTTCGTTTTGTAATTGAAATTCCTAAATTGAATTAATTAATGTGGTTAATTAATGAATTGAGGAATTGGGGATTTTATTTGACAATGGAATTATGCAATTGGGATAATTAATTGATTAATTGATTATCAATGTGTTGAATTGGAGAATTGGTGATAACTAATTATTCAATTAATTATCAAATTTTTTAATTGTGAATTTATAATAATTAATTGATGAATTAAGTTTTAGACATTGATATTGTGTAATGATTAATTAATTGTTGAATTAATTAATGGATTTTATATAGAAAATTAATTGGGTAATTAATTAACAGAGTAGATGTGAATAATTAATTTTTGAATAATTTAATAGGATATATATGTTTAAATAATTTTTGAATTAATTTAAAGTAATTAATGTGATTAATTAATTGTCATATAAATTAATGGACATGGATAAATTAATTTATGAATTAATTAATGAAAGACGGTGGTCATTAACTATGATAAGAGAGTTAATGTTGATTAATACTAGTTCACATGATAGTGTGAAAGCATGTGATATTGAGATGCAGGTGATAATGCAATATGTTGTGATATGTGTGAAGGATTGATAAACACGTTGTGAGACATGGACTGAATCTCCAAATACTCATAGTGTAATAGAAATATCATTCTATACAACAAAAATTCCTGATAAATTTCATGTGATAGGAACTGATGCTCTAAATAACCATGATATGTGAGACAAAGAATGATGCTCCAAATACTCATGAGGTGCTAGGCATGACATTCGACCCCTAAAGTTTTGGCATTGGACTATGGTTCCATGTGGACATAATACTGAAATTGATGTGATATGGATCATTTATCCAATTGTGTTATAATTAAATGATTATTGAATATTTGATATGGTTTACATTTGGTGTGGGCCAAAGTATGTATTGAGGTTTGGATTTCTTCAGGAACCCAGTGGTTTATGTTGATAAATAAAGAATAATTGATAATGTGACATCTCTTTAATTATTCATTTTACTTTTTTCATTATACAACTCTATACAAAATTATTGAATATATATTGTTTTAGAACCCATTTAGGGAGGACTAAAAGTTTTTACTCAAACACTATTATTGATTGGATGTTGTTTTAGACTCCATTTATGGTGGCCTAAATTTTTTTACTCACATAGAACTAAGGATTATAGATTGGTACCCAAATAGATTTTATATTTAAGGATAAGATAAGGGAAAATTCATTGTATTTGGAGAATTAGTTGGGATAATGCATGTTTGAGGGAACTATACATGGTGTGAGACCCACATGGCAGTTTTCAGTTTCCTTACTTTTTATTTTTCATTTTGAAACTCAGAATATACTTTAGTATGGAATATTTTCAGTTCATTTTTGATATTATATCTCGAGTTTTGGTCATCTTATGATGTTGGTACTCTTCTATTTTTGGTTATATATTATTCAGTTACTATTTCATAATTCCCATTATTGTATTACACTAATAAAGGAGGGTATAGTATCCACATGATAAATATTAGATCATCTATGCAACTCATAAGCATCTATCATATGGGGAGGCATATCAAAGTTCATATGACTGAAAGACTCAAGGAAACAAGATGTAGAACCCAATTCAAGATGATTCAATGTTATATTAGAGCCCAATTTTTTCTTCTTTTATTTGGTCTCACTATTTTGGAAAGGTAGGAAGGAGGTTAGGAATATTTAGGCCTAAGACATGAGCCCATGAAAGGTAACTGCAAACCCATTAACAAGGGAAAACCCAAGTACCTGATGTGGGATTATAGTTATTTCTCTTTGTTGTTAAAATTGAATATTATTTCACATTTGGTGATAAACATAATTTGTGATGTGATTTTTTTTTGATATTTGGTGAGAATTGACTCATGGCCCAGTATGGAATGGGAGATTAGTATGTATGAATCATTTATGAAACTTATGATTATTTTGTGACATTCACCATTTTCGGAACACATGGACAAATGGGAGTTGGGTAAGTTGTTGAACAAAAACTATTTTCCCTTTATTTTGAAACTGAATTGAAAATGGTGCCTAATATGAAAATAGTAGTGGTGAAAAAATGATGAAAAAGTGAATAATTGGGTTTTTAAATGAAAAACATGATTAATGAGAATGTTTCTAACCTATTAACTATGAACTTGGTATAGGATGTATAAGGGAAGTGATACAAATTTTATTTTGACCATGTTCCAGGGTAAGGGGAAATGTAATATTGTGGTATGTTGTGTTCGCATAAATGTGTTAGCCAGTGTTATGTGTCACAAATAATGTTTGGAATTGAGGAGATATGCCTCCAAAAAAATTATTGATGAAGGGAAGACATAAGGAAATAACAATGGATAATCCTTCTATGGTGGAACATGAGGCCCTAATAGTGCTAGGTGAGGAAGACAAAGAGCATTTATTAGATAACATTTATTGATTCATGAAATTAATGGTTAGATAACTAGAGTGGCTTATGTATAGTATTTCTGGTCTTATAAGAGTGTTCCAGTGCCATCACCCATCGACATTTGGAAGAGAGGGTGGACCTGAGGGAGCTATGTTCTGGATTGGCTCTGTCCAGACTATGCAGGAACACATTGAGAGTCATTCTGATAAGAGAGTCAAATTGGATGAATATATGTTTCATGGTCAAGATAATCTTTGGCGAGACATCCAAAATCAGGATTGACAGATGAAACCTGTGGAATGGATGAACTTTCATGATAATTTCTTTGAGCACTTTTGTCCACACACACTCACACCAGAGAGAACCACTGAGTTCATGAGATTGACTCTGGGGATCATGTCTATGATGGACTATGAATAACGATTTGATGATTTGTAGCGCTATTCTAAAGTGTTGAGAGAGTATGAGGATAATTTAGAAAAATGGTTTCATAATGTAATTATGTGTAAAATTATGTCATAGGTGAAGATCTTCATGCTGAGGATGTTTTCATAGGTGGTAAATAAGGATCTCATTATTAAGGGTTACCTGAAGAAGGATTCCAGTAGAGGATAGCTAGATTCTACTAGATGATCATGATGTATGAATGGAGAGAGATGGAAGTGTCATTATGAGAATATTATCTTGATAAGTGGAAAGAATATTGGCCAAAAAGATCGATAAGTTAAACGGGAACTTACCCATGTTCATTACAAATAATGAGGTATGATGGGGTATTTTTGTAAACATTGTCCCATACCACTAATGGAGTTCTGATCCTATGGAAAGATGGGTAATTTATTAAGGTTCATAAGTAAGCCTCAATATACAGGTAGTGATGGTTGATCTAGATAAAACTACTGTGTTGGGATGGGATCTCCTGCACTATATGAGACTAGAAGATGGAGTTCTATTAGATGTGGTAATAGAGGATGTAGAAGTGGTTCTTCTGGGAAAAAGAACCCACATTAGCATGGTAGTGCAGCTCCGGGGAGCCAGAGTGCATCTCATGGGAGAGGAGAATGATAGTTTCATGTTGTGTAACATAAATTTATGGGAAGTGAGGCTAGACCATCAACAATGAGAGGTACTATTCTTGTATCTTCTATATTAGCTAGTTCAATCTTAGATACTAGATCCTATGATTACTTTATATCAAAAAAAACTTCTTAATGATTTGATCCTAGTGATTGAGTTTGGGAGTGGGATAATGATGATAAATATTCAATTGCGTGTACATTATACAGAAATTTTTTTTGTGAAAGGGGTTTTCTGTCATAGTTGTGGAGTATCATTTATTATGGGATCTTTGTATCATTGACATGTCAGGATTTGACATGATTTTGTGTATGGACTGGTCAGTCACATAATGAGATGACATTTATTGTTACCATAAGAGAGTGTTTTTTACGTCTCTGAAGGGTAAAAACTATATTCACCATTGAGAGTGGGATATCTAGGAAACATAAATTTGAACAATTACTCCTCAAATGGCATAGATCATGATCTATATTTCTAGTTTGTTCCTGGATGATAGAGATGTAATGAATGAAGAATTAAAACTAATAGCGAATATGTTTTAGTGTGTCTATCTTGAAGACATATTAGGGATTCCAAAATAGTGATATATGGAATTCATAATACTGGGGGATGATATAGTTTCTATTCCCCCATACCGAACTTATCCCATAGAGCATAAAAAGATCAAGACTAGGATAGTGGAGTTATAGGATAACAGATTAGTTTGCCCCAATATGTCTCTTTGGGGTTCACCAGTGTTTGTTTTCAAAGTAGTATGATGGGAAACTATTCTTGTGTATTGATTATAAGAGAATAAACTGGATGAATATAGAAATCTAGAATCCACAACAGCATATTGAAGACATATTTTACCACTTGGGAGGAGATTGTGTATTCTTAATGATCAACTTTAGATCAGGATATCATCAGTTGGGAGTTTGGAAATATAATATATTGAGGAATAATTTCTGGAATAGGTATGGATTATATGACTTCATTGTAATTTCATTTGGATTGTTGAACACACCTACAGTGTTTATGTCCTTGTTGAATAAAATAATTCATCTTAACTAGGATCAATTTGTGGTGGTGTTTTTGAATGATATCTTGGTGTACTAAAAGAGTCAGGATGATCATTCCCATCATCTAGGCATTGTCCTAAGTACACTAAGAGAGAATCGACTATATGTGAAGAAATATTAGTGTCAGTTTTGTATTGAACATGTACACATCGTGGGTAGCATCATCTCATAGGAACGTGTTTAAATGGACCCAGAGAATGTATAAGTAGTTGTATCCTAGGAGTATTCGAAGAACATTTTCAACATCTATATATTTCTTTGTTTGGAAGCATATTATCAGAAATAAATCTAGGACTTTTCCTAATTTTAAACGACACTTAAAAGATTAAACCAAAAGCATATAATGTTTTAATGGTGGAAGAAAGTGAGAATTCCTTTCATTATTTTACGTAGTTATTGACATCAGCACCAATCATGATCCTACCCGATCTAGGTGAGGTGTATACGGTGTAATGTGACTCTTCTAGGATCAGACATGGAGTAGTGTTGTTGTAAGGGGATCGAGTTATGTCATATGGGTCTCGGTAGTTGATTCCATATGAATATAATTACACTATTAATGACCTCGAGTCAGAATTTGTGGTTAATGATTTGTAGTGTTTTCATCATTATCTATTTAGTAAAATATTTACTATGTATACAGATCACAATAGCTTCAAGTATTTCTATTTACAATGATATTTGAATATCTGGTAGTGATGGTGGGTTGAGTATATACATTCATTTTGTTTTAATCTAGCATATATGATTAGAATATTGTAAATTTTTTTCCAATGTATAAGAAGGAAGACATAGTCTCAAGAGGTTCTTGAGTTAAGGGAAAAGTGGAAGATGATGACTTCACTATTTGAGATACATTTGGTGGTTCAGGAGAGTTAAGAGAAGTTGAATCTCATATCAGTTTTAGTGGAGTGTGCACTTATGAGATGGATTAGAGATAGGTGGTATGGAGATATGGAATATATATCCTTGAGGGAGAGCCTTGAAGATGGGGAGACACCTTCAGAATATAGCATAGATGAGGAAAATATCATCGATGTCAAGAATTGAGTTGTTATGCCTATGAGTATGTGAGAGGAGTCGATTAAGGAATTTCGTTCCTCAAAGTGGGAGGTACATCTAGGTGTGACTAAAATTTAACATAACAAATGATGTCATTTTTGGTGGTTGGGAATGAAAAAGTAAATACTAGGGTTCCTCACATGAAACTACACTTGCCTGTAGTGGAATATGGAGCATTAATGTGTTGATGGTTTCCTATAACTTTTGACATTTCTAGAGTGAAAGTATGAAGACATAACTATTGAATTTATGGTGGGTATCCTGAGGAAACCTCATATGAATGAAACTATATTGGTTATCGAGGAAATACTAACAAAATTATCTCCTTGATTTCCTATATGTGAGGCTTTCTCAGTGGATTAGTTATGAGATTTGTATATTCGAGAGATAGTCTATCTACTTGGGGTACCAAAAATGATAATTTTATACCTTGACCCACAATTTTACTCATGATTCTATCTAATCTCAAATAAGTATCATGGTAAAGAGGTTTTATTGAGTACCTATTATCACCCACTAATAGATGGGTAGTCAGATCATACTGTACATGTGATAAAGGACAGGCTTCAAGCATTTGTTCTTGACTTCAGTGGGTATTGGAAGAAGCACATAACATTTTGGAGTTTTCCTATAAAAATATTTATCAAGAAACTATACATATAGAACCATATGAGGATCTTTATTATAGGCAGTGAAGATCAATGTT
Organism: Viscum album; assembly: GCA_963277665.1. NCBI lineage: Eukaryota > Viridiplantae > Streptophyta > Magnoliopsida > Santalales > Viscaceae > Viscum > Viscum album. The sequence continues at coordinate 1,370,882,710 of OY728162.1, read as the reverse complement.
ATGCTAGATATAAGGAGGTGAGTAAAAATTATTGGGACCGAGTCTCATGTATGAGACATCAGAAGATGATCAGCTAATTCAGAAATGTATAAATCCGATTTAGAGTAGGTAGAAGTCATTTGGTGATATATTTTGATGAACCCATGAGTTTTTGGAGGGTGATAATTTATTCCATAATGTGTCTCATAGGTTGGGTCACCTCATGATATAGAGACAAGGATAGTTTAAACCCTGTTTTATTAGACCGTTTGATGTTTTGGAGGGAATCAGGCTAGTGGCATACTGATTGGCTCTTCCTTTTAAATATAGTGAAATCCATGTTGTATTCCATTTATTAAAACAACAATGGTGTCACCCCCTAAAAATCTCATCTAATTTAGGTGGATGATGTTGAGCTTGAGATAGATGCATCCTTTGAAGAGCATCTGATACATTTGTTGGACTGTAGTGTGAAAGTGTTGTGGGAAAATATTGTGCCTATAGTTCATGTATTGTGGTAGTACATAGGTTTTCAGGTGATACATGTGTAATAGAAGGTGATATGTAGGCTCACTGGACCAATATTTTTGACTCATAATCTTATGGATTCTTAGGAGGGCAGCTCGAGGATGAGTTGTTATAGGGTGGAGAGATTGTAAGATCCCGAACATTTCTAGAGATGTATGTAACTTTATTTCAAGTACAAATTTTTCCTTGAATTATTTTTTTTTGTGTTATAACTTGAGGAGTTTTTTGATATATTTTTAGTAAATTATAAGGGAGAGTGGTAGTGCATAGTTGGCACATAATTTTCCCTAACTGTATGCCCAATGCCAAAAACTGTACAACCATGGACAGAGGGTAATTGAAAACATGGCCCACAGTTTCTTTAATAGTACACCCTATTAGAAGAATCCAGGAACCCCTATAATAGAGTTTCATAGTTTAGGTACAATTTTAGGGAAAACCGAGGACCTCTACCTAGAAAATCAAGAAACAATATTTATATCACCTGAAAATTAGTTTTAAAATTATATGAACCCCAAAAATTATTCAAAATCATACCCCATTAAACACCTAAAATTATTTCATGATTTAATATCATCATTGATGAATTAAAAGTTTTCTCGAACTTGGTTATTTGTGGTTTGAAGCTCAGATGAAAGATATACACCCCTCCTAGTGAGAGTATGTCATCATGTTTGTTTTATCCTTTTTCTCCTATTCATATATCATTATTTAAGGGAATTTGGTCCTTATTTTGGTTAGATCTAGACCTATTTTTTCATCAAGATATGGGATTATAGATCTAGTGCTAGATTTAAGAGATCTATGTTCGTTCAATACATATTAAGGATTTAGATCTAGATCTCGTTTTATGATGTTACTCAGCTGAAATTTGGGGATTTCCCTTGGGTGATATTTTATCAATGTATTGATATAGGTGTTCTATTATTCAAATACCATATTCTATATATAAATAACTTTTATTTTATTTTATTATTTATAGTTTTTTTATCAATTATAATTACTACATTGAACTAAATAATATATCAATTAATGAATTAAGGATTTGAGGATTTTATTGAATAATGGAATTGGGTAATTGGGATAATTAATATATGAATTTATTATCAAATTATTTAAATTTGGAATTGGGGATAATTAAGTTTTGTGTTAATTATCAAATTGTTGAATTTTGAATTGAGAATAATTAATTTTTTATTTAATTATTGGATGTAGAGATTGTTAAATGATTAATAAATTGTTGAATTAATTAATGGAAGCCATATGGTTAATTAACTAGTGAGTTAATTATAATAATTGATGTTTCTAATTAGTTGGTGAATTATTTTATGGGATAAATATGGTTAATTTATTTTTGATTTAATTTAAAGAAATTTATGTAATTAGATAATTATTAATTTTTTTAATTTACATGGATTAATTAATTTATGAATTAATTAGGGAAGATTGTGGTTGTTAACTGTGATAATATTATTAATGAATATTAATATTGGTTGTAGTGAAAATGTGAAAACATGTGATAATGAGATACAAGTGATAAGGTAATTTGTTGTAATATTTTTGAATGATTGATAAATGGGTTGTGAGATAGGGACTGTTTCTCCAAATGATCACGGGATAATAGACATGATGCTTTACACCCAATGAATTCATGAAAAATTTTATGGGACATAGACTAATTATACCAATACTCATGAGGTGTGTGATTAGGGCTGATGCTCCTAATACAGATGGGGTGATCAACAAGGAGTTATACCCACAAAACATTGGAATTGGGAAAAGGTTCAAAGTGTCCATAGTAATGACATATAATTAACAGAGATAATGTAATACCATGTGTTATAATGAAATGATAATTGAATATGTGATATGGTTTAGACCTAGTGCGGGATGTAGATGGTATTGAGGTATGTGTGTCTTTAGGAACATTGTTGGTTATATGGTTAAATAATTAATTATTAATAATGAGATCTTTATTTAATTAAGAATTTTACTTATTTCTTTTTACAAATTAATACACTATTATTTACCAGATATTGTTTTAGAAACCCTTGGTGGTGGCCTATTGAGTTGTTCTCACACCCTAATCAGGCTACCTAATTGGTACCCAAATAGATTTCTTGATTACATGACATGATAATGGAAAAGGCACTATATTAGATGAATAGTTTTAGATGGATCAAGGTTAAAGAAACCCGACATTGTACAAGACATGATTAGGAGTCTTCAATTTATTTACTTTTGGGGTTTCATTTTGACACATAGCATATATATTATCAAGATATATTTACAAATCAGTTTTGATATTATATCTCATGTTTTATTCATCTTGTGATCTTGGTGCTATTATATTTATGGTTATATGTTATTTTATTATTGTTTATTAATTTCCACTAGGGTGTTTACCCAATAAAAGAGGGTATAGTCTCCCCATGATTAATATTAGACCCTCTCTACTAGTCAACATAATCTAACATATGGTGAGGCACACCTAAGGTCACATAACTGAATAGATTAGGGCATTGAGGCATGACACCCAGGCTGGGATGTTACACTTACATATAATGAGACTTACATATAAGTATATATCTAATTTTCCAAAAATATACTAGAACTCTATATGTTCAAATTATTCCAAAAATATTTATGGAAATTAAATTATCAACAAATAATTCCAAAACTAATATCCATCAAAAAAATTATTCTAAACATGATATGTAGAGAAAATTTACAACAACTCATCCTTGAGCTTAGAATAACTCCCAAGACTCATTCCTCACCTTATTGTGATACCCCTGATTTCATACTGGGGTCTAAATCCACATGTTCGTTCCTTTATATGACCAATATCACCACACCAGAATACATTTTCCATTAAAAGTCCTCTACTATATAATAACTCTTCACCAAGTTATCTTGAAAAGTACACTGAACAATCATTAAAAACCCAATTATATTTCCCATCACTTTACCAAAACATGATGACGACATCAAACAAATTTTTCTATTCCCTTTTCACATTTATTATCAAACAAAAATAGAAAAATCCTTTCCATGGGAACTACTACATTTAAGAATAAACAACCCAATATCATCTTAAGAAAAATATATGATACGATTCTAGTGTTATACCCATCCATAATACAAACATCCATATAGACTATTTAACTATATATAACCTCAATTTTTAGTCACCATCATCCAATATAATATTGATTCCCAGTTTTACCTCTCATTATACCCAATTCCCAAAAATTATATTTTATTTTCACAATTATAATTGATTAAAACACATTCCATAGTTATCACATATCATATCTGATTCCTAGACCTTAACAGGTATCCACTCATTCCATTTGTCACAGAAACAAAATTCACCTATTACAATCATAAAAAAATAAAAACCAACATGCTCCTTAGGTACATTTAATTATCATCAAATACTTATCTAGCTTTGAACATGTCAGATCAATCACATCAAACTGACTTAAAGTGTATAATCTTGATATCTATACCGACTAAACCATTCTCACTATTAGAAACTAATCGCTCTACTGGGTATCTAATCCACTACATCAACTAAAATGTGTAGTTTTATTTGCCTACTGGATCTTATTACAACTCCTAGAACTATATCAGATTCATGAGTTTGTTCTGATCCATGACCCTCAACTTTCAATGAGGAAATACAAAACCCTCTCCAGGTGTCCAATCTAGCCTCATAACTCACACTTCTTTGTGAATGGTCAGACTAGGCATGATTTGTCTTCCTCTATCGACACATGAATAACTTATTCAATGAACCATTATTTGATGAAGTACATTAAATCTCTACTTAAAAAATCCAGCTAGATCTTATCATGTCCTTGTATTGGGATACATTGAGCTCTGCTACTAATCTCACTATAAAACATTATCTGTCTTGGTATACACGCATCCATTAACTTTTGTTTATCTATCAATGCCTAGTTCACATAATCTAAAAACGAGGTGAACATGAATATGTTTATTCACACCCTAATAGGATTCAATAATCTATATTTGAATCACTACACTTTGGTGATCCCTTTATTTTATATTGTTGGTGAAAATTGTTGTGAATATGTGAACCTCAAGACATAATTTGTTAATTAAATAGTTCCTTGCACCAAGTGAATAAACTCTTGGTCTCCAACCACAATTTCATGTGAAAGAAGTATTCAAAGAACCCAACCTTGAAATCCTTAAAAATAATACCCCCATGTATACATATCTATACCTATATATTCCACATGAATGTTTTTCATTACTCTAATCATAAATGTAGCTATATTTTTTCATCACCTTGGTGGAATCTCTATTTGACAAAAAATCATCATTTTTTACTCCATCCCATACTCTAAAACATGGGGTCCACCCACTCTATGGAATAAGGGGGGACTTTTTGACTATAAATATGATATCAAGAATGCCACTAACATCTTATCAACTTGAGATCCATAATCAATGTATGAGATATCATGCAGTAGGCTCTCCCAAATCTACTCATTCAATAAAAACCTAAACTCATATAACCACAATCACTAAAATGACTTCCTCAAAAAATATATCTAAGGATCATTCTCACTATTGAATTAAGGGGCCTCAACTTGTTAATACCATGGTGAAACCTTATATCTGCCCACATATCAATCCAATGTTAGCTGTATATGTTTCATCTCATTTTGAATAAGCTACCATGCACAATACATTTATACCAATCCATATATTGAAAATAGATAAATCTATAACAGGTAGTGTTACCCTCTTTTCCTAAACTTCCATCATACTCCAAAGTCCCATACCATCCATCCTAATGGTCACACCTATTTATGTCAGGGTCAGGTACCACACACACTATACATATGAAAGATAACAAAATAATTCACTCAAAGAGTAATATACTTAGTCAATCTAAATATAGTACCTCCAGGTATTTATTTTGGAAAACATAATATAGGTTATTACAGGATCATTAAAAATCCAAATCCTTTTTCATTATACAACTAAAATGATAATCATAAGCACCCACACACATTTTATTTGGTTTATACATTCCTATAATTAGTACCAAATGTTTCCTATCAGGGATAATAAGTTGGAACATTAATGTATTACATCAAATAATCAAATGTCCAAATAAAAAACTCACCTGTGACTAAAAAAATCATAAAAAATCCCATTTTCCCTAGTAACATGGAATTATGTTTATACATGATTTGGCTAGGAAAAAAACATTGTATCCATTCTAAGTTCCAACACAATCATAAAAAACTATGTACTGTAAACCAAATAGTATAATAATACCCTATTTGTGTTAGTTTTCTTCAACCAGGTTAGATACCACAAGGTAATTTACATACCTAAGTCACTCAATAACAATAAAAAAGAGTCCAACAATACATTAGGGGAACATCCCTATACACCAAATTTTTATGATTAATAGTTAGGGTATATGAGGTGATAATGTAGGGAATATTACCTTGAAGATAAATAATAATCAAATCACAACACTAGTGTGAAAAACGAATAATAATAAAAAAAGCTAGAAACTCTACACAATGTGTATATAAAACATCTAAATTTTCATCATAGTTGTATAGAAATAAAAATGATCACTCATAGACTGATCATGTATTTAAAAACTAAGTGACCAAAAAAAAATTACTATCCTATTACCGAGGAACCAATTATATCATCTACAATACCATAATGCCAACAAAAGCACTATTTTTACTAATATTTATTAGATTCTATATGATGAACCCTCACTCTTACCTATTACAAGATAAAAAATGTATGTACATGCCCAGGAGGGCCCATACCCTGCGTGAGTATAAACATAGTGGGATGATACCAACAATGTACATAGCTAATGATACTATATATACTTATGTACAGAAAGTGAATTAAATAGTAACCAAAACTCACTACACAATCCAATTTAATAATAATTTACTATATATGAGGGAGTCTCAGATTCCTCGATATGTTCTTTAGTGGAACAATACATCTACACTCTATAATACCATAATTTCCCATGTCATTTTTTATCATTTCAATAAAATATTACTTCTCACACTAACCATAATCAATGTGACCACAAAAATTCAAGCATGATTCCCAAACAACATATCATTAAATTATATACCATGTTTTATAGTCTTCCGAACCCATTACTACTGATGAGAACAATATCCCATAGAAGAAAAAGGCATGACAACAACCATCCTTTACCATGACTTCACTCATCATCCCCAATAAATTTGAGATATATAATGTGAATCATGATCTTATATGGGGTCTCAATAACCTCCACATGTGTCCTTTTTGATGTGTCCCCCTATATAATTATGTTTAACACCACTACCCTTATAAAACCCATTATAATGTGAATTTTTCCAAAAAACCATAGGTCAAAACCACTTCATGTGCACTATAAAGTGTGAAAACCCCCAATATCATCACCCCACGGTGAATGGAATCACCAATATCATACAACCACAACCAGAATACTTATATTTTTGCAATCATCAGTGTTCAACAATATTCTAATCACACTATAAAACCCAATCACCCCATTCCATGTGATCAACATCACCCAGAGTTACAAGAGATACACCCATAATTTTCTCAAGGAGACAAATAAACCATCACATTTCATAAATTAACTCTTTAAAACAAATTAAATAATTCTAATCAAACTCCCAAAACAAACCATAAATCAATCAATCCCATATCATTATAAACATATCAATTTTCATAAGTAACCGACCTTGGGTATCATTTATTAACAATATCAACCACAAGTTGTTCCATTAAAAAGGTCGTACACAATCTCAACAAATAATATTAATCCAAAATCACATAATACCACATATTACATAAGAAATAGCAAGGAACCACTTATCTGGAGTTCATAAGACACCATGTATTAAGAAAATATATCTTTTAACATCTTGATATTTTATAAAATATATTCTTTCAAATTAAAATAATTTATTTGGTATCTTGAATTATACACAATTCATAGTTAGGATTGTGTTTATAAAACACCATGTTTATTTGGTGTTGCACCTAATAATTAATTTCTTTGGTATATTTTGTTCCACGCAAAAACAAATCTTACTAGACAACAATATACTATTACTATTATTTATTTATCATAATAATTATTTCTATTCTATTGGAATGGAAGTAATGAATATTATTGACTAAAATATGAATATATGGTTAAAAAATGTTTATATAATTAATCCTTTGGTGAAAAATTAATAATAAATTAAAATAAATACTAATTGAATATAAAGGATGTGTTTTTATAGAAAACTATTTTAATGAACAGAATGTAATTTTGTATTAATAAATTAAGTTAATCACTATTAGAGAAATTTATTAATGAAATTTGTATTTTATATATTTAATAAAATGTTTTGAAATACATACAATGTTTTTTTATTGAATTAATATAATAATAATTCCAATTTTATTCCTAAAAATATGTATATTCTTAAAAGGTTGTTTTATCGCCTTTCAATTGTAAAATTATTTTAAAAAATAATTTGGAACCTTTTATAATTTTAATTTGACCAAATAAATAACTTTTTTTAAATCCTAATATCCAAAGATACATTATCATAGGTGTCGATAATTTTAGGAGAACTTTCATATTTTGATGAATAGTGAATAAAAGAAATTTTCATCGAAATCTTCTTTTTCATCTAAATAATTTATTGTGTTGAATTAAATTTTTAATAATTTTAAAAGTATAATTAGATCAATGTAATATAATTTGATCCAATTCATGTCATTGGAATCAATTTCACATTTTTATTGTATATCAAAACATTTTAATCTTTCGAACTTACCTCTTTAAAAACATGCTTTGTGATCCCATCAAAAGAAATAATTTTAAATTATTTTCTTCTAATTATGGGATTGGAATTTGGAAAAATTGATTCCATATTTAAAATCAGAATAATTAATAATTTATAATATTTTAAATTTATTTTTTGACCTAAAATATTCGTTAATGAAATTGAAATTATTTATTCGGATTGAAGTAAAAAATGAGTTTACTTAATCGTTAAACTTTAATATTAAGTGATCAATTATCCTAGAAACATGTAAAAAACCAATTTTATGTACATTATTTGACCATATTCAAAACAAAATAGAAATAAATCTAATTATTGGAGGCACATGATGTATGGGAGACCTCCTAAGTGCGTTTACCTTTTTATATTTTTATGAGATTGCCCCTCCCTCTCCTCTATAAAAAGACACTCACCCTCCCCACTTATTATCACCCTTAAAGACCTCTGGCTCATTGAAAACCTACCCAAATAATCTCCCAAAATCCATCATCTCATACATGAATCCTAAATCATGGTATAAAAAAACCAAAGACATCATTTGGTGCAATCCAAAATGTGTTACCTGAAAAATAGGTAACATTTTTCAACAATCAGTTTTGTTTGATTTGTTTCCAAAACCTCATCCATTATTTTTTATACAATATTATATAAAAAAATAATATAATAAATATAAAAATATTTTTAATTATAAGGTTTATATATATATCAGGACACACTTCCATCAAATGTGTATTGAAATCACCGTACATGTGTACGACGAACTACCGTCACATGAAACGATGTCGTTTGTTTTTCCTTTACCACCACTTATGTTTGGGAATTATTATTAACATAATGATTTTACTTATTATATATTATATTTATAATATATATATATATATATGTAATTATTATATATTTTTGAGGTAAATTGTTTCCATTTTTGATAATAAGATAATGTCGTTTATGGACGTATGGACTACCACCTCTTCAAAGTGATGTGATTTGTTGACAAAATACATAAAATGTATTAATGATGGATTTAAAATATATATAATATAAAATAAATATTTTTGATATTAATTACATAATTATCTATTTTTATATATAACATATCATATTATTCTTTCAATTTGACTAACTAAAAATCTGATATCAGCGTTTCTGGGCATGTGGACCACCTGCTCCTCTAAGGGATGTGATTATTCCATTTTCATAACCACATAACAAGAATTATATATATAATTATATATAATTAAATAATATTGTATTTATGACATAATGGTTATTCTAGAAATAAAAAAACAACTTACCTTCATTCCATAATTATCATTGAAAAATGAGAATGTTACTCATACATACATATGACTTACCCTCTCCATGAAGGTAACGTTAGTAAATTGTTTTTAAAACAAATTCCTGTATTATTTTAACAGTATAATTAAATTAAAAATGTTACCATTATTTCATTTTCATTATTCTAGATAGGATTAAATAGTTACATCATTGACCATAGCATACCTATCAATGTCACTACTTCCATATAAGTCGAATATGATCAAGATATCAAATTTAAACAATATTTATAAATTCATTGTATATAAATTGTTTATAAATTAAATAATAGTACTAATAAACTTGTAATTTTTTTAAGTATATAAATAATTAACAAATGTTTTTTATTCATTAATATATAGGACTATCATGATGAATCAGACTCAAGTTAATGGGGATAATCTCAATTTATATTCCATTGAGACATATTTGTTATTATGCACATAGTTACATTTATATTGTGTATATATTGACCTATGACTTCTTATATCACAAGTCTAATTTATTTTAGGATGTTGAATGTTTCAATTGATGTTATTATGTCATATATCTCTTGATCCAAAAGATACTCACATAGTAAGGGATTTCTTAACTCAATTTCCATTCATTTTGTGAAACTTCTATGTAATTGGTCATGTTATACTGAGTAATTGTGTGAAATTAAAATGAATGTATTATTTGTTATTCAAATTTTTTATGGATTTAAAATTTTCAAACATAAATATTTCATTGATTTAATCTCATTCCAATCATATAATCTTTTTAAGGGTTTTCTCATCTCACTTTTATTTCTATTGGATATATTCTATATTCATTACTTATTTTGTTGGGTGGTGTATATAATTCCTAGGAATATATTATTTGGTTATTATCCGTGAATTTATGAGGGTTTGTGAATACTTTTAATGATCTATCATTCATGGGATTACATTTTCAAAATTACTATATCATTAATTGATTTTTGTCACAATTTGACTTTTTGAGACGTTTGTTATATTATAAACTTGTCTTATATTATAAGGTGTATATACTACCCCATTGACATGTTATATCAAGAATATTATTATTATTATTATATTATAAGTTTAATTTAATTTTATTTCATTAATGGGGTAAATGATTTAAATGTTTCAATGTGTCATGGGATTATATGGAATGTTTAATGATTATTTACATCAAGAATGTTTTGATGATATTTTAATGGTATTTTCATTCATCAACGTAAAAAAACTGTTTTCCAATATCCGCCACTGAGGATATTTTTTATTGAGACTATCTCCAATCATTTATGGATGAATTAAAATTATTTCAAAGAGATTGTTGTGTAATAAATTTTATTTCACTCACTATCCATGTTTCATTGAAATTATTATGGAACCCATTTATTTTCCATGGGTTAATCATGTTATAAATATATTTATATTGAACCAATTTTTTTCCATGGGTTAGTCATGTCCTAAATAAATTATTATGGAACCCATTTCTTAATTGGTTAATCATGTTTTGAATATATTTTTATTGAGACCATTTACTTTTCATTGGTTTATCATGTTTTAAATAGATTTTTTATTGAATGCATTTCTTTTCAATGGGTTAATCATTTTTTTGATAGATTGTTATTGAACCCATTTCATTTCCATGGATTAATCGTGTTTTTAAGAGACTTACTATTGAACCCATTTATTTTCTAGGGGATAATAATGTTTTAGAGAGATTTATATTGAACAAATTTTGTTTCCATGGGTTAATATTTGTCTAAAGAAATTGTTCTAGATGTAATTTTTTCCCATGGGTCAATCATGTTTTAAAGAGATAGTTATTGAACCCATTTCCTTTCCACTAGTTAATCATGTTTCTAATAGATTGTAATTAAATACATTTCTTTTCCATTGTTTCATAATGTAATGAATAAATTTTCATTGAAACCATTTCATTTATATTAGTAAATCATGTGTCGAAGAGATTGATTATTGAACACATTTCCATTGCATGGGATAATCATGTTTCAATGATATTGTTATAGAACCCATTTGTTATCCATGGATTAATCATTTACTAAAGAAATATTTGTAGAACAAATTTTTTTTCCATGGGTTAATAATGTTTTGAATAGATTGTTATTAAAATCATTTATTTTCCTAGGGTTAATATTGTTTTGAAGAGATTATTATCAAACTCATTTTTTGATGGGTTAATAATGTTTTAAATAGATTGATATTTTACCCATTTTATTTACATGGGAAAATCATGTTTTGAATATATTTTTATTGAATGAATTTATTTTATATGGGTTATTATATCTTCAAAGATATTTTTATTAAACCCATTTATTTTCAATGTTTTAATAATTTTTTAAACATATTAACATGAAACAAATTTCTTTTCTGTGGGTTAATCAAGTTATAAATGGGAAAAGCTTTTTTCCTAGGAGTTTATTATTTAATGAAATATTTTATGTGTCATGTAAATGTATTTTTACATTTTAGGGGTGGTTACATGACAATACAATGACATGTGGTTCTATGATAAACAAATAATGGGTGGTTCCATGATAAACCAACCACAGGTGGGTCTGTGATCCCCCTTCAATGCATTGGGTATACAAGTCCGCTGTATGACTATTCCATTTTTAAGAGTGACATGTATGGAATTAGACCACATCGTTATTCCATTTATAATAATGAAATGTATAATAATGGACCAAGATACCTTTATGTGTTTTTATGCTTGATATTGGTTTATAATGTTTCAATCAATTGATATTAATAACAAATGGATCATGATTATTGATTTTGATGACTCTTTAGTTTTCCATGTTTTCATTTTTGATGATCCAGGTATTTTTTGGGTATGAGTTATTTTTTGATTCTCTCATTCACTTTAATTATGTCATGATACCCTTACGAAATATTATTATTGTCAATTACTTTCAATTATTTTTACTTATGTTTTAGCTTACCAATAATCTAAGATCACACTTACCAGGTTTCCAAATTCGCATTTTTTAAGAATGATATATAATGGGTTAGGTAAATAAGGTATTTCATATGGACGATGACGATGTATTAATGTGATAAACTATAGTTGGGTTAAATGGGGGAAATGCACATTTAAAGTCATGAAAATCATTTATGTGGGATTTTTTCTAAATTATATAAAACTAAAATCCTAAAAGCTCCTATTGTAAGTAAGTTATCCATGTTTTTCATTTTATGTTGTAATGTTTTAATGAACAATTATTTTTTTACAATTATCCACCTAAAAACAAGAATGTAAATTTATGTATTTCAACATAGGATCTAGGAGTGCTGGTTCTGGGCTATTATAGTTAGCATAAAAGTTCTTTTTAGATAACATTGGAGATTATAATGTTTTTATTTGAGGATATATTAATATTTATAGATAAAATCATAGGACTATAATATCAAGGTTGATCCAAAGTTCAATGTCCTAAGACTCCGCATTTGAGGTTTTTATGACGTAAATATTTGGAGGTTATCAATGATTTTTTGATGAGTTTTTTTGGGTACAGGTATTTATTACACCAACTGTCTACATGAAGTTTTTGTAGGAAAGATTAAACCTTTTGGAGTAATGAATAAAAGAATAAAACCTGTATGTTGGGTGAAAACCTTTTACATCCGGCTTGGCGGTGGGTCTTGAACCCATAACAGAAGATTATAAGGGTTTCATGCATGACAACTGGCCTACATGATGTCCTAGACATCATAAAATGTTTTTATAAAAAATTAATATTTTTGTTACATAATCATATTGGATTTTATTTGAGTAATAATTATTGATTTATTGTAGAATAATATATGATTGAATCCTTCTAATATTTGGGTTTAAACTTTGTCATGAAATGTTTCAATAAATTTATAGATAGTTATTTATGGAATAATTTAGTTTCATATTTGGGTATTAGTTTTGAATATTTATTTTTCATTTGTAGGTTTACTCATTTTGGGAATTATCTCACCCTTTGATAAACATTTTGTTTTTGACTAATTTCTAATGATAGTTAAAATATATTGATTATAATTTTTTGGTTATATAGTTTTTAAATGTATGGGTATAGTGCATACAGAATTAAAAATTGATCTTGAATAATCATAATTTGGAAAAAAGATTAGATTTTTGTGGAAATTTTATAGAGAATTAAGTTATAAATATAAATTAATTATATTTCATTTTTTTACTTGTTCTTGATGGTGATATAATTCTTTATCATTAGGAAATAGATCATTATATAAAAGTTTATCATATTTCCATATTTTCCGATGAAATCAATGAAGATTTACACACCTATTTGTCGTGCAGGTTTTTATTAATTGAATTTATATTGAAAATGTTCTATATTACTCTCTATTAGTAAATGTAAATTACTTTTCCCTTCTAAATCCATATTTTAACACCTCAATAATGTTATCCCTAAGAGGAATCCTAGTAACTCTTAACTTTGAGGGACCATTATGTTTACAATTTACATTTTTAAGAGGATATTTTGTTAACCCTTAGAAATATGTGGGATTTAGTAAAGGAATTATTGAATTGTTAATCATTTGACAACCAAGAGAAAATTAAATGGTGAAATTCATTTTATGGGGGGTAGTTTGTAACATCCCATGATTTTATAAAATATCATATTTCAAATTATTTTAAATTATTTGGTATTATGTATTAAACAAAATGAATAGTTATGATATAATAATACTAAAAACTATGTTTATATTTCATTTTATGTAAAATTGAATTTCTTCGATAACATGTGTTATACAAAAGGGCGAGTTTTCCTGGAAAAAAATATAATAATATTTTTATTTATTTATCATAATAGTTATCAACTATTAATTGTAATAGAAAAATGAAATTTATTAATTATATTATGAATATATGGTTTAGAAATGTTTATATAATTAATCCTATGGTAACTAATTAATTAAAAATTAAAATAAAAACTAATTGAATATAAAGGATATGTTTATATGAAAAACAATTTTTATGACTGTAATGAATTTTTTTCTTAATAAATTAAATTAATTATTTTTAGTGAAATATAATAATGAAATTTATATGTTATGTATTTGATAAATTGTTTTTAGATTCATCCAATACCATTGATAGGATAATGATAAATGTAAATCCAATTTTAAACATAAATTTATTTATATTTTTGAAATGTCATTTTACCGCCTTTTAATGAAAGACTTAATAGATTATTTTTGAAATTTTAAAATTTTTTATTTTAAAAAATAAAATTAATTCCCGAAATAATAATATTAAAATTTATCTTGGGTTAATGTTTTTAATTTTTTAGATAAAATTCTTAATTTGGTGAATAATGAATGACAATAAATTTTAATTGAAAACTGATTTTTCATCAAAATATTGTTTATGTTAAATTATATTTGAAATTATTTTTAATGAATAATTATTACATTCTTATATCATTTAAATCAATTTAGGTCCTTGTAATCAATTTCAAATTGAAATTGTATAACAAAATTTCAAAATTTTTCACACTTCTCTTTAAACAATTTATTTGTCATACCAACAACATGATTAAATTAAAATTAATTTCAATCACTTTTGTGATTAGAATTTAAAAAAATTGATTCCATATTTTTAATTATAATAATTTCAAATTTATAATAAATTAAACATAGTATTTGACCAAAAATATGAGTGAAGGTCATTAAATTTAATTTTAGATATTAAGTGAAAAATGAGTTTACTTAGAGGTTAAACATTAATCTTCAGTGGGAAAATGATGGAAAAACATATAAAAACCCAATTTTCTATCCATTATTAAACAATATAACTAATTTTATTGAAAATGTGTTCATTATTGGTGGATCGGGATTTGAGGGATACCTCCCAATAGTGTTTACCTTTTTATATTTATAAGAATGCTAGTCCCTCTCCACTATAAAAAGTCACTCAACCTCCCATCTTATTCATATAAAATAAGCCATTTTCATAATAAAAAACCTTACTAAATAATCACACAACATACTTAATCTCAATCTATCGTCCTCAATTATTGTATAAAAAATAAATTATGTCCTGTAGTTCAAACTTAAAAGAGTTACTCAAAAAAGATGTAACATTCTCCAATGATCACATTTGTTTTATTTATTTTTCCAAAACCATAAATTCTAATTATTATGGTGGTATATAATAAACTTAGTATCATAAATATTCAAATATGTTGTCTTGTTGAGGTTTAAACCTTCAACGACACACACTTTAATCAAATGTGCAATAAAATCAATATTTATGTGTATAGTGAACTTATGCCTTGTGAGATGATGTATATAATTTTCCATTTACCACCTCTTATCATAGGGAATTATGATAGAAATACTATTTTTATTTGATATATTAAATATATATAATTTCTTATTACTTATAGAATTATTATATAATACCCACCTTCTTGCTTTCCATTTTGTGATAATACGATAACATTGTTTGTTGACTTGTGGACTACCGCCTCCTCCATGCTATGTGATTAAATAACATGTTACATGGAATGCATTGAGGATATATTTTATAATAATATAGTATATAAATTAATTATTTATGATATTAAGGTCATAATTATCAATATAAAAATATAACATATCTTTTTTCTTATGTCCATTTCACACAATGAAAATGTGATAACGTCATTCATGGATGTGCAGACTACCACCTCTTCAAAGAGATGTGATTCTTCATTTTTCTTCCCCACGTGAAAATAATGATATATATAATTATATATAATTAAATAAAATAGTTTTTATTATACACTGTTCATTCTGGAAAAATAATTTTTTTCATAACTTATTTTCATAACAATCATTGAAAATTGGGAATGTTACTATTGCGTACGTACGACCTACCGTCACCATGATCGTGATATTGGTTCATTTTTCAAAACTGTCATTCATGTATGATCATAAAAGTATAATTGAAGTAAAATTATGATAATTATGCAATTTTTATTATTTAGGATAAGTTTAAGTAATTTCTTCATTGACCCCAGTGGACCTATCAAAGTCAGTTTTGGCCTATAAGGCGAATGTGGTCAAAACATCATATTTAATCATTAATGATTATGTAATTGAATATAAAAAAATTATAAAATAAATAAATTTAATAATAAATTTGGTAAAGGTTATTAATTAATTAAATATTTACACTAATATTATTATTTAGGATGACAGTTTACTATCCCGTGGAATGAAAGTAATTGTAAGGGGTTTCATCTCAATTTACATTCCATTGAGAAATATTTGTTATTATCACCTTGTTAATTTTATATGGTCCATCTACTCCCTTATGACCTGTATTATCATGATTTTAATTTATTTCATAATGTTAAATGTTTCATTTGATTTTATTTTTTCATGGATATCATGATTCAAAACATACTCAATTATAAATGGTTTTCCAAACTCAATTTCCATTCATTGTGTAAAACTTATATGTCATTAGTTATCTTTTGAAAATAATATGTTTCAAATTACCTATTATTATAATAAATTTTAGTAACACTTTTATGTTGTAGAGTTAAAAATGTCCCACATAATTATTTTATTGATTTAATCTTACACCAATGATACAATCATTGTAATGGTTTTTCACATTTCACTTTTCTTTCTGTGAGTTATATTACATATTCACCACTTATTATTGTATTTTAGTGTATATAGTTACTATAAATTTATTTTAAAATTACTATCCTTAAATATATGGGGGTTTAAATATCACTTTGATGATAAATATTTCTTGTTGTTTACGGTGTAAGAGTTACAAAGGTAGTAATGTATTGTTGTCATAATCTTCCTTATATGTCACTTATGTTATTTTATACATGTATCTTATATTAGAATGTGTTTATACTGATCCTTTTACATTTTACATCATTAAAATACTTATTATATTGATATTATAAGTTTCATTTAATTTTATTCCATTCGTGGGGTAAATGATTCAAATGTTTCAAAGTGGTATGGGATGCTCTAAAATTCATAGAGATCATTTTACATAAAAATATTTTAATTTTATATTAATGGTATTTACAATCAAAAATGTAAAAATCTATTATTTTTACATATCCTCCACTTGGGATGTTTTTTATTTATACTTTCCTAATTATATAAAGGATTATTTAATATTACTTCAACATTATATTTTTGGAAGTTGTTTCTTTTCCACGGGCTAGCAATGTTTCAAAGAGATTGTTATGGAACTCATTTGTTTTTCTTGGGTTAATCATGATTCAAATATGTTTTTATTGAAACCATTTATTTTACATGGGTAAATAATTTTCTAATGTTATTTTTATTGAACATATTTGTTTTCCATGGGTTTATAACATTCTAAATAAATTGTTATAGAACAGATTTCTTTTCCATGGATTAATCATGTTTGAAAGAGATTTTTGTTGAACACATTTAATTTCCATGGTCTAATCTTATTTCAAATATATTATTACTTAACCCATTTAGTTTAAACGGGCTGAACATGTTTTGAAGAGATTTATTATTGAACCCATTTCTTTTCAAAGAGATAATTATGTTTCAAAGAGACTGTTATTGAACCTATTACTTTAGTATGTGTTAATAACATTGTAATAAAAAATTTTGGGAACCCATTTCTTTTACATGGGTCAAGCTTGTTTTGATAATATTTTTATTGAACCAAATTTCTTTACATGGGATAATCATGTTTTGATGAGATATTTTGAACCCCTATATTTTCTTTCATTTAATCATGTTTGAAATAAAATATTACAGAAATAATTTATTTCCCATGGATGAATCGTGTTTTTAAGATATTAATTATTGATCCAATTTCTTTTCCATTATTTATTCATGATTAAAGTAGATTTTTATTGAAAACACCTCATACCCATAGATCAATAATGTTCTAAATAAATTAATATGGAACCGATTTATTTCCCATGGGGAAATAATGTTTTAATGAGACTATTATTAAGAACATTTATTTTCATTGAGATAATCATAATTTGAAGATATTGTTTTTTAACAAATTTATTTTCCATGGTTTAATTATGATTCAATGAGATTATTATTGAATGCATTTATTTTCTGGGATTTAATCATGTTATGAAGCGATTTTTATTGAACCCATTTATTTTTTATGAGTTAATCAAATTTCAATGATATTGTTATAGAACCCATTTCTTTTCGATGGGTTAATCATGTTTCAAATAGATTGATAGTAAACCCATTTCATTTCCATGGGTTGATCAATTTAGAAAATGTTTAATGGTTTTCAAAATTAGTTTATTATGAAATGAAATCTTTTACGAGTTATGTAATTTTACCTGTACATTAGATAGGTGGTTACGTGAATAAATAATGAAATATAGTTTCATGGAAAAACAATTATGGGCGATTCCATGACAAACCAATGATAGGTTAGTCAGTGATATTCCTCCAATGCATTGGGTAGAGAAATTAGTGGTATGGCAATTCTATTTGTAAGAGTGATATGCACGGAATATGACCACGTGGTTATTCAATTTATAATATTTTAAAGTATAATAATCCACCAAGATACCATTATATGTTTTATATTCTCATTATAGGTTTATAATATTTCTAATGATCGATATTGATATTACATGGATCTTGATAATCAATTTTTATGAATATTTCCTTTTCCATTTTTTCATACCACATGATTAATATATTGATGGGTATAAGTTATATTGTGATTTTCTATTACTTGTTGATTATTTAAACATACCCATATGAAATATTATTCTTATCGATGAAATTGAAGTGTAAATTCTAATGTTCACCCCTTCTGATCATCTTATCCCCCCTTAATATGTTTCCTTCTCCCCAGGTTTTGAATAATGATGTTGAAAATGATATGTCTATAAGGGATTTCCTATGGATGTTGAAGAAGTATTAATGTGATGAAAATATGTATAAAGCGGGATACATGTTCATTTAATTTCATGTGAATCATTTATGTAAGAAGTTTTTTTAATTATATAAAACTCTAAACCAAAATGGTCATCTACTGTGTAAGTGATCTATTTTTTTTAGTTTATAATGTTTATATGGAAAATTGGGTTCAAAACTATCAGCAACAAATCCCAAAATGCAATGTTATGGATTTATGAACAGGATCTGAGAGTGTGGGTTCTTGGATATTATATTTAGTATAAAATGTTGGTTAATATAACCATAGGTATAATATATTTTCATATGGGGCTGTCTTAAGATTTATGGATACCATCATAAGATAACAATCATAAGGTTGATCATAATTTCGAAGACTTATAACCCCCCATTTGATGTTTTAAATAGTAAACATTTTGAGGTTATCAATGAAATTGTTGGATTCTTTTTCCAAGTAAAGGTATTTGTAACCCCTATTATAAAAATTATATTTTTAAAATATAGGATTTATTTTTTATGATTAATGAATAAAAGTTAAAACCCATATACTGGGTAAAAACCAGTCACATATTTCTAGTTGGTGAGGCTTGAACCCATGAATGAATAAAATAAGGGTTTTATGCACTACCACTAGCCTACATGATGTCCTGGTTATCATGAATATTTATTACAAGGAATGATTATGTTTATTATGAAAAAATAGGGGATTTTATTTGAGTAATAATAGTTGATTTATCATGGGGGAATATATGGTCAAATCATTATAATATTTGGGTTTCAACTTAATCAAGAAATTTTGAATAATTTTACCGATAGTAATTTATGGAATAAATTATTTTCAACCATGGGAATTAATTTTGAATATTAATATTTCATATTAAGGTTAAATCATTTCTATAAGTATCAAACCATATCCAAACAATTTTTTTGTTTAATATATAATTATTTTTTGAATATCTTGACTATCTTATTTCAGTTATGTAGTCTTTAAAATGATGATTTTAGCGCATCAGGAAATAAAAATTCATCTTGAATACTCATCATTTGGAGAAAAAAAAATTGGATTTTAGATGAAGTTACATAAATAAGGAAAATTTTATCATAAATTAAGTACATTATATTTTTTTCTCACTTTGTATATATGGTAAGAGAATTCATTATCTTTAGGAAAAGTATATTGAAATAAAATATTATTAGATTCTCTTCATTTTTTATCATATAAATGACATTTTACTCACCTATATGGAATCTATTTTTTTCGTAATTGACATCATCTTGAGCATGTTATCTATCACACTCTACTAGTCCATGTGAATTATTTTTCCCCTTCAAATATAGATTAAAACTACCCACTAATTTTCTCCATAGGTGGAATCCTAGTAATGTGTAACATTTGAGGAACTTTATTTTTCACACTATCACTTTTAAGAGGATATTTTATTAAACTTATTTATGATATGGGTTTCAATAAAATAATTCTATAAATTTTAATCATTTGATAACCAAGAAAAATCTCTAAGGAAAAACTCATTTTAAGGGTGGTGGGATGTAACATCCAAAGATTTCATATAATCATATTTAAAATTACATTAAATTCGTTGAATGATTTCATTAAAAAAATTAATTGTTAAGTTTTAATTATACAAAAAAACCATGTTTATCCTACGTTTCACATAACATTTAATTTCTTTGATAACATGCGTTACACACATGCGAGAGTCTTATAGGACAATAATATACTAGTAATATTATTTATTTTAAATAATAGTTATCAATTATGAATTGGAATGGAAGTAATCAATATTATTTTTTATATTATTAATATATGGTCTACACATGTCTATAAAATTAATCATTCGGTGACCAATTAATTATAAATTAAAATAAATCTTAATTTAATATAAGGGATGTGTTTTTATAAGAAACTATTTTTATGATCAGAATATCATTTTACCTTAATAAACAAAATTTACCAATTTTAGTGAAATTTATCAATGAAATATATATTTTTTATATTTAATATATATTTTTTAAATTCATAAAATATTTTTTATAGTCTTTAGATAAGAATAAATCCCATTTTAGGAATAAAAAGTTTTGTATTTCTAAAAGGTATTTTTCCACCATCTAATGGAAGACATGTTTTAAAATTTTACTTTTTGAATATTTTATAATATTTCTTGAAAAAAATAAAATTCATTTTTGAAAATAAATATCAAAAATTACCTTAGGTGTATTTTTTCATTTTTCATGAAAATTTCATATTTATATGTGTAGGGAATGACATAGAATTTTTATTGAAAACTTCTTTTTCTTCTAGATAATTTAAATTATTAAATTATATTTTGAATTTGTTTAAAATTATAATTAGATATATGTAATATCCTTTGAACAAATTTAGGCCATTGGAATCAATTTCATACTTATAATTGATATAAAAACATGTCAAACCTTTTAAATTTCCTCTTTAAAAACCTGCATTGTCATCTCATCCACATGATTAATTTTAAATTAATTTTTGTCACTTCTATAATTGGAATTAAAAATATAGATTATATATTTAGAATAATCATAATTTATAACTTCTAATAATTTAAAATGATTTTTTGACTAAAAATATTATAAAATTGAATAAAAATTAATTACAAAAATTAAGGTAAAAATGAGTTTACTTAGTGGTTAAACATTAATCAAAAGTGGAAAAATGGCCAAAACATGTCCAAAACCAAATTTATCTCTATTATTCGACAATATAAACACTTTTAATAAAATTATGATCATTTTATGAGGCACATAATGTAAGGGGGACCTCCCAAAAGTCTTTTCCATTTTATATTTATAATATTTACACACCCTATCCAATTTAAAAAGGCACCCATCGTCCCCACTTATTAACAAAACTCATGAAATTTGGATAATCCAAACCCTACAAAAATAATCCCCAAATATCCCTACTATAATCTTAGAAGAATAACATTGGGAAGAAAAAAAACTAATGAATTCCATTTGTTCCTACCAAAAGGAGTTACCTTAAAAGAGGTAAAATTCTTCAAAGATCACTTTTGGTAATTTTTTTAAAAAAATATTCTATAATCAATCCTAGTTAAATATATAAATATCACCTCAAAGAAAATGTTGATTGGAAGAAAAATAAATTGATCAAGGAATGAAAAGTATAGTATTATTTAAATTATTCTTTATGGAAATCACACATCTTAAAAAGAGTAATAAAATCTTTTTTGGAAAGAAGAAAATATAAATATAAAGGTCACATGATATAACACATTATTTAGTTTCCAAATATAAATGAGAAAATTGATGGGAAGGAAAATACTAATAAGGAGGGGAAACCCTTGTTATAGAGGATGAGAATTATTTTAAAAATGATATAATTTTGAGAAATAATTTTATCAAGGTAAAACGTAGAGATTAAAAAGTAATTATCCTTTTATGGTAATATAATTTATGATAAAACAGAATATTAGGGATAAAGCATATAGGAAAAAACTTCAATAAGAGGCACTGTAACTCAATTAAATGAGATTTTAAGTTTTCTAGATCACTTTTGAAATTAGGATCATTTGAATGAAGGAAGAAAATCAATTTGCCTCTATAGACCCAATTAATTACATCGTAAAATACATGAATACGGTATTAATCACACTAGATGAAGCATATATTGGTGTAAAATGTGAAATATGTGTCCAGAATTTAAATCAGAGACAAAGAACCACATACATTAATTAATGACTTCCTCTAATGAACAAGAATCTAATATATAATAAAATAAGAATGTAAATCAACTATTTTAGAAAAAAAATCTTATCAAAATAAATTATAAGGTTAAGTTTCAATAGTTATATACATGTATATTAGTTAGTTCAAATCTATCTTCAATATCAAGTGTGAGTAATATTGATTGTTTTGAACTAGTTTTTTAATATTTATGGTATTATTAATTATTATCTACAATTTCATCATCCCCATATCATGAATGTTATTTTAATTAATTTTTTATTATTATTTGTAATTGTGGTCACCAATGTTTTTTTGAGGCCACATATATGAATATTTGAGAAACTTAAATGCATAATTTGAATCAATATATAGTCCTGAGAACTCCAATTGGGACATGCATAATATTGTATGATTGTACGTAATATTGAAATACATGTTCAATGTCCTTATGTTCCCAATGCAGCACCAAATAAATTATTTTGACCCAACCACCCGAAAGAGGCAATGGTTGATACATGAAAGAAGACAAGATGGCACACAATAGGTTATCCAATGCAGAAAGATCTTAATTTCCATATACGAAATCATCCATCCTCTTCTGCACCAACCTTCTTATGCTACCCCATCAAAATTTTCACCTATAAATAAATGGGCACCCATTCCCTCAAGGAAATTATTTAGAAGGTGAACAATCACACTTGTGTGTAAATGATGACCCATTCCATTAACCGCATGCAAGTCATGGATTTAATCTACAGGATCAGGCATGATAGGTTTTCCATGGTTATGCCTTTAGTTGGGCCCACAAGATCTTGATCCATACCCATTTCCCTTTTTCCCATAGGAAATTCCACATAAAATACCCTTCTTACATGAAAGACTTGTCCTTATGTTGATACCTATTTTTCCCAGAACATTCCATTTTGTGCACAAGCCTCAAATCTTGTGTTCACCCCTTACTATGTTCTCTACAAATCACCTTTTTTATCCCCTATTTCATTCAACTCCCACATCATGAATTCACATCATCTATGGGGCCATCTGGGATTACGTGTTGTGATTTCATGGTTCTTAATGCAATGTCTCAGGTTATTTTGAACTACCTATGGTTTCTTCATTTATTTAAAATAAAACAAATTTCATCATTTCATTAATATAATAATATGGACCTTTAAATTGATCAATCCTCCACCTCACTCAAATCCGACATTGCTGGTTCCTTCCCTTCATTGGAATTGGATATAACTTAGTCTTGTATATCTAATAGATGAGAATTGAGTCCACCATGTCTGAGATGGAGGACGCTAAACTTCCTCGATCCAACATCATCAATACATGACATTAAACTATGGTTTCTATATTTGTGGAAGGTCTAAGATGAATAGAAAGGGTATGGGAACCATATCCCTCTAAAAATGTTTTCCTTTGGGGTTTTTCACCATTTCTGCCTTGGGAATTCTCTACACCCACTCATCTCCACTAGAGTGATATCCCCATTAAATTCATGGATGGGAATGATGTCATACTCCCATGGACTGATATCTTCCTCCGACATACATCTGGGATTAATCCCCAATATCCTTCTCCTCGAGCCACCTCTGTTTTTATTCCCCGTATCACCTCTCATGGTCACATGTTTAACAACAAGATCATACAGGATACTTCTTCATCTATTTTCTCACACCGAGAATTACTCACGTAGTATTAGAAATTAATAGTTTCTGAAATCCCCTGATCCACCTCAATGTGTAATTACCATTCTTCTATTTGCCAAACTACATTTTTTTGATCTCTTTCTTCTAAAAAGGGTACGTAGGAAGCCTCAATGAGGTTCAATCCCAACCAAAGGTAAACTTTGGTTCCCCCCTTATAAGGGTGGACCTTCCTGATCCACCATTATTTGGGACCATATTAGCACTCATACAAGAATATTCAATGGGTAATCCCACCCACATAGGACACCTCTAAAGAAACATACCCCAATTCACCAATTATATCTATGTGGAATTTGATCTCTATCCCATAAACATGTTACATAGGAAACCCTCTCAAGGTTCAATCCAGACATCATCATATTCACATCGGTTTATTTTTGTGCATATCATATGATGTTAAATTTCAAGGGATATCCAAATGACATGAACATTGATTCCTAGCCACTAGGATATATAGAAAGCCTCCTCGAGGTTCAATCCCATCACCCACTTCCATCTTGGTCATTCCCTCAAGCCACTATGACTCGGGATGTTCATTACCCAATTTGGAGGTTCCACTTCCTTCAATTCCATATTCATGCACTCCATTCTCATGATCCTCCTTTTTAGTTTTCTCACCACCCCTTTCCCATACTACGAAGACTTTGATTTCCATCCACTGGGATATGTACGAATTCTCCTGGAGGTTCAAGGATGACTCCATCATTTACACATTGGTTCTATACCATTCATTCCATCTACTTCACATAAACCTCCATCATTCATAATGATATTTAACTTGGCCACCACATCTTATTGGGATTATTCCATCCATATGGGATACCTTAGTATGCAAGCCACAATCACCATCCAATCATTTCTCTTAGTATCACATAGGTAGATATCCATGTTTAAGCAGCACAGAATCTACAATCATCCAACCAAGAGTGCTACTCTTGCGTTGTGTTGTTATCCATGTGTAATAAAAAAATAATCACTTTAAAATATGTATATTTTTATCACTATATTTTATAATGGGTATTTAGGAAGCCTCACTAAGGTTAATTCATATCCAGTGGTAATTGTTTGTGTCCCCACTCATTATGGTATACCTCCCTAATCCACCCTCAGTGGTGTCTTGATTATCTATCTTGCTATGAAATCTTTCCTTTATGGGATACACCACTGTGTGTTCATCTTCATTGGGTGTTCATATCCTTCCATATGATAAAACATCCAGGTAATCCCCCCTAGGGATGTGCTTATCTGATTTACCTTTTCAAGTTTTTTGATCAGTCTGATCCATCTCTTCTAGGCGTTAAACTTAAGGAATGAATTGTTTTAATCATCAGAATCCGAATGAAATCTCAGATACATGCCTCTAGCATAATATACCTCGTGATGAATTTGGGAAGCCTTAGGTTTTTATTCCCTTGATAATTCCTCTGACGAGGTGGATTTAGGTATACCAATGATTTAGTATCCAAATATGCATGTGATTCCCAACATGACTATTATTTTTACTAATGGTTAATGCCATGACAGTACCCTTTGAAATATCCTAACAGAAGCATCATAATTATCTAGAATCCAAAATGATATGACACTAGGAGGGGTTTCATGAACAACATATTAATATATAAGGGAGACCCAGACTAGGTGAAAAATTCCATATAGGAATCCACATAAGGATAGAATGACATACCATCACCCCATTTCGATTAAGGAGAAAACATATCTGAATATTTTCTGAATACATCCAACCTTTGTAAAGTATGAATGCGGTGTAATAGACTCGTGTGTCATTAAAGAATACAATAGACATGTCTTGGTGAAAATAAACAGAAACATATATGGGGAACCCCATGTGAAAAGTTTCTCCTTCACCCATGGTGATTTGTAGTGTTCAAGACATCAATAGATATGTGTGTCACTTCATCTAGCTATATTATGCCACATCCCAACAAGAAAATAGTGTTCTTGGTGTGAAAATTAATAGAATTTACTGCAGTTTATCCTTGGAGAATCTGGTCTGTGACATCGTTAGTGTGGACCTCTCTATCCAACCATGGAAGAATGAATGATTTTGGTGCATTTGGCATTATATTACAAAAATAAATATTGATAGATGAATCTTCATTCATTACAAGACCAATTCTTTAGGAAATTACTCACCTATTATCCACAGACCTAGGGACAGGACAAGATTCAACACAGTAATCCCCCATGACTCGACCTCCTCCTTGAAGTCATCCTCAATAACAGATATTAGGAACTCATGCCCCATCGAACCATAAGAATCTTTTTACACACTGGTGATAGACACTCATCTGACAATGTAAATAAGAGTTGGAATTTACCATGAGGGAAATAACACTCCATGACTTGGTAGGATCTTTCCCCCACCATCACTGCCACCCCAAGGGCCACATAGGGAACCACTACTCCCCACTCCAACTTTCATTTGTTTTTGGAGACTCTCCTTGGAATGTTCATATGACTCTATCCCCTATGAAAATGAGTTGAGGGACATTTGAGTCCTCCCAGTGATGACTACTACCTAGGAATTTTAAAGAGGGTTCCCACCAGGCTTCATCAATACAACATACCCATCCCTATGGATGAAGGATATGTGGCCTACAACCCTGCATCATAGGCCCTGGTCCAGCTAACCTGATGCCAATGTGGGGTGTATGATCGAGAAGACACTTATCAGGGGGAATAATCTTCTACAACATCAATGGATCATGCCATCCAAGACTCATTTTATATGGTTCCTTCTACAGCCGAGCATAGATTCACCATTTCCCAATCATAAGCGAGACCTCATCCACCCCATCAGGAGGCTAGGTTGACTATTTCAATCGTTAGTGCATCCAATAACCATTATGGGTATACCTATGATGAAAATATCTATTATAGATGTCGTCCCCACACCATCATCATTTATAGTGAAGGTCCTCCCCTCCCTAGAAACCATCAACATAGAGGTCCTTCATGCATTTCAAAAATTAGTCTATACAGAGGACCTGCTAGTCTTGTCAAAATCTGACAAGAATACCAATACATAGATCCCTCATGTATCACATATTATTAATGAGAAGGTACTCCTCAAACCATACACAGATCAAGTGGAGGCCCTCTTTTCATCAACAACTACTCAAGAATAAGTACTCCCTGCTTCATCAGCACCTAGCATGGAGGATGTTCCAGGGTCCAGTTTAATTGGAATGAAATTCCTCCTCATGCCACCACTTCCAATTAGCATGGACGTGATCACAATGCCACATGCATCTGACATTGATGATCTCCCCATGTTCTCACCTACTCTAGTGGATATCCTCCCTACACAAGCAGTCCCCACTATAGAGGTCCTTACCATGTATCCAGAAAAAAGTATGAAAGTCCTCATTGTCACCTTGTTCACCAACATAGAGGGTCTCCCCGTGTTCCATTTTACATTTTCCCAGGTGCTCCATGTAAAATAGATCATCATAGAGGATGTCCTCCCTAATATCATATCCAACATGGAGGAACTCTCCATATTCTCATTATAACTCGTAGTAGATGTCCTCTCCATGCTTGCAGCAGTCCCAGTGGAGGTTCACCCCAATCTGGTGAAGACAGATATATAAGCCCTCCATGTATCCCATCTAGCTCAATCAGATGTCCTCCCTACTCTAGAACCAACCAGCACTGAGTTCCTCACTATGTCAAGGATTTTCCCTACCCTGATGATTTATCTTGTGGATTAAGGGAACTCCATATCTGGTGATGGATGAACTCAATGAAACACCATATCATCATTAATCTAGATATTTTATATTCTTGAAGTGGAGTGTGACTCAATGTTGGAGCCTTCACCCACATACCCTACATTAGAGTCTGTTCCAGAAACCCAACATCTGAGTTCCATCCATAGTATTATCCCTTCTAACCATCTCTAGAGTAGAAGGGGCACTCCATGGTGATACTAAATATGATCCCATATATCCTCTACTAGAGCAGCAGGGATAGGTACATGTTCTTCTTGGTGAGTTTCCTCCCGTTGTATTTGACAACCCTGGATATCTCGTCAATGTATAGTCTAGAGTTAATGGAAGATAACCAAGTTATGAATTTTAAATGTACCTTAACTTTATAAGAACCCTCCTCGATAATCGGATCAGGTTGTTCCCCAAGAGTTCCTAAAGTTGTTCCCCCATCAGTTCCTCAGGTTATTCTGCATATGGTTTCTCATGTAATTCCAGTCACTCCACTAGTTACTGAGCGTACCTATCACGTTGAAGATCCTGCAAACATATTAGTTGTTAGGAATCCCCAAAAAGATAGGAATGCCCTCCCTGGTGTTCCAATGGATTCGTTCATTTACATCCTTGAAGCCCTTAAAATGTGATAGGTAGAAATCCAACATGATGGAAAGACATATCTAGCATCGTTGGATGATATCCCATTATCCCCAAAATTATTGAAAATACTACCTCTTCCCCTTCCAATAGGATAGGAAACCTGATCCATCATCTGGAATACATTATTTCAAGGTTTTGATACATACTAGGTACTCAAATGTAGTAGGAAGCTGACACGATTCGGTGCATCGTAAAAACACTGGAAGGGCATGCATTCATCTTGTAAATCCAATTACCCATTAGGTCCATGGCTTGTTGGGAATATCTTTATATATAGTTTATTTTTTATCTCAACTTGACCACCAATAATACTTGTATTTCAGACCACTTTAAGTGAAAATAATAGTATTTTGAGTGAGTCACATACTTTGTCTCCATGTGGAGTGGTCTCACATATTCACTCAATATGTCACTTAATCAAGATCATCTTCTAAGCATGTGCATGGGGAAGGTTAATAATGAACTGGTCCATTCCCTTTTGATACATAATTTCTAAGGAATATTTCAATATTATTCTAACATGGCTCATCACCTAGAGTAATCCTTGGAAAAGGGTTACAAGGGACACTCGTGGCCTCCCTAAGCTCCCGCAAGAAGAGTCTCCAAGGCTGAGACCACTATTGGTTCATATTTGGAGGCCCCTAGTGCACTATATTTGTTACTAGTAGAGCCTAGCCCACCACCACACTAAGGATAGTAGCCTCAAGATCATCCTCATGCTCAATATTACCTGCCTCATAATTGGTCAGCACCACCCCATCAAGCATCAGCACATTTGAGAGACAATCAGGGTCTAGACACCCATAAGGCTCTATTACCTCTCCA
Source organism: Viscum album (assembly GCA_963277665.1). Lineage (NCBI taxonomy): Eukaryota > Viridiplantae > Streptophyta > Magnoliopsida > Santalales > Viscaceae > Viscum > Viscum album. The sequence goes on along the minus strand of OY728162.1, from coordinate 1,370,852,396 downwards.
GTGATAGGCACCAAGTGTCTATTTCCATGAAAAATGAAACCATACCTACTCATTCAATAAATCACATGTTCCTAGTTATTTCTGGAGTGCCTTAGATCTAGGGATTTTATAGTTTTCAAAGTGTTGAAATCCCCAGAAGGCTAATCTTACTGATCTCCCTTACTACATCCCCTATCACTGATTACTTGGAAATACACTCAAATGATTCTATATGTTCATGGAATTTCTGTAAGACTAGGTCAACAAAAATATAGTCTGTTTAGGTCCTACCCTAGTACAGGTGGTGTGCATCCCTATAGATCCTGACAACGATAGTGAGGATGAATGATAGGTTCTATTGCTCTCAAAATTATGATGTTTTATTAGACCGAAGAGTAGTCGCTCATTCCAATGAAATCATTCATGCACATTTGAATCATACCAAACCACCTGAAGTCCTTGTGACTCCTCCCACTATCACTAATACATCCTGATCATAGACTTGTACTTCTCAAAAGTGTTGGCCCTGATGGAATAAGTGAAAATGGAACCCTCTTCTGGTGCTGAATCAATATAACATCCTAGGGAATTTAATTCCCCAGAGATGGGAGTCACCTCCAGAATCCACCCAATGTTGTAGGATTCCATAGGTGATAATAAGGTGTATGCATCAAAGAATATCATTGAACCAGTTAACTATTATCAGTTTCCTGACGATGAGGAATGCCAGGAAATAACTCCTTGTGTTCGTAGTTGATGGAATTATCTATGAGTCTGTGGCAATTTCAATCATTATAATTCATAGGTTTGTGCTCCCATGAAATCCATACATGAATTCGAGATAAGGTAGTTAGTTCAGAGTAGAGCTCAACATGTACAATATTCTCCTATTTTCTTGTTAGATACATCTACATCATCATTCAAGCTACTCGACTAGGAAGAGCCACCACGTCCAGCTGAGAAATGACCTCAGTTATTCAATAATCATCTAGTAGTAATTTTTTGTGGTTCACATAGTGAGAAATGGGAAATCCACTTCACCAACTGGAGCTCACCGTTTCAACTTGCGTCACCCACCATATGACAAGCCATAGAGGAACTTTTTGCTAGAAGAAATGTACCTGTAGCACAAAAGTATAATGTGCTTAATCACCTTGATAGTATTCCTACAAATATCTCGATCATCAAGGATATCCTCCTTTCATAAGAGATATGTGAAGACATTGTAGTGTATTTAAAAATCCCCATGATATTCAAGATAGATGTAGCATCCATAGAAACCTTCTATGCTACGTAATATGAGAGTGAAGAATTCCAAGCCATAATCTCATCCTCAGGGGAAGATGAAGGCTCTCTTATAAAGGGGAATATCTATCTATGGTACATCGATAGAATTTTTAATGGTTTGGAAGTCCATTTCTATCTTATCACAATAGGTTCTGGGATTAATCCCATTTTTACCTAGATGCTTTGCAAGCTAGGAAAGACTGAAGAATATCTGAGACCATATGACATGAATATTTAGGGGTATGAAGGAATAGAGCAGAGGCAGTGGGGAAAGATTTTCTCAAAGACCCAGTTTGGTGGCTTGATTGCCTATACTGAATTCATGGTCGTCTCATTGGATACCGGCCACAATTCCAGGATGATTAGGTCATGGCTCCATCTAAATGACATAGTTCCCTCTTCATATCACCAATGCCTTACATAATACATCAACATTCAATTGGGTGTTCTCCTAGGTGATTCATTTCTATTTTATTATTGTGAATCCCACTATTGGGATGAACACTATTAAATTGGTAAGGAAAAATATGTTCAGACTAATGAGGTTGAGCACACCACCACTAAGGTCAACCAATTGATGAACTTGGATGATAAATTAATAATTCTGATTCACCTGTTGGAGGCCACCACCCCAGACATGGGGAATTGGATAATTGTAAATGGAAAGACGGGGAAGTGTGTTCCTATGTACCAAGAATTCCAAAAGAAAAAATCATACCCTTTCATGAATCATGATCAAGTTATCCAGAGCCCCTTACCCTTGTGATGTATTGGAATGTTCGTCCCATGGAAAAAGTCTTATGCCATACCAGCTTATTCCACCAAGCTAGGTTGAATTGGAAAAATCCGACTTTCTACTAATGCATTGATATTTTCAAGCATGGACCCATTTTTGAAGGCCTAATAGAATAGGTTAGAAGAAGTTTTTTCAATATGGATCCCATAGTGTAGGAGTCTCCTGATGAAGATTCCACCACTGTTAAATCTAGTACTGGCATTCCATATGGGTCAACTATCTCAAAATAATGCCTCTATATAATGATCATCTCAATTCATATAATAAAAATTATTTGGAAGATGTTGCTCATGCATTTGGGGAAGGCATATCCACCACCATTGATGAGTTGGTACAAGTGATTCTCGGCAACGAGGTAGACCCGAGGCCAACACTGATGAGAGAATCTATGTCTTTAGAGGAACAAAAATAGTGCTTGGATCTTCTAAAGAATCATTTGGATGTGTTCACCTTGTGTTATGATGAGATTCCAGGATTATATCATCGAGTCCCCGTCCACCGTCTTGGTCTATCATTTAGTAATCACAGCTTCAAACTGCCTCCTAGAATTATGAAACCCTCTTACAGTGCCTTGGTTGATGCCTAAGATGATATTCTCATCCAAGAAAACATCATCAAGGAATTCTAGTATCCCAGGGGGTTATCTGACATTATTCCAGTTATGAAGAATAAAATAAATATTTGTGTCAACATTGACTTCTGATACCTCAACAGCCACTATCCAGAAAATGATTTTCCCCCTTTCTATGATAGAGTTATTGATCGATACCAATCAGGGGTTTCAGGCTCTCTCCTTCATGGAGGGGTATTCTAGTTATAATAAAATCCCAATGGACCATGTGGAAGGATTTTCAAACACCTTTATTGCTCTATAAGGTATCTTTTTTATCTGGTAATGACTTATGATAAGAAGAATGCATGAGCCACCTATCGGCGTGTTATGAATGACATATTCAAACTGATCCTCAAGCTACTAATAGAATGCTTCATGGATGATTTGGTGGTAAAATACCACCAGCGTCTGGACCACCTCATAGGTTTTGAGAATGTGTTCATATTTTTCCACTCCTTACATATGAATATGAACCCCTTGAAGTGTTCATTTAGGGTTACCTATCAAATGTCTCTTATATTTGTCAATAGAAATAGATGCATTGATATTAATATAGATAAGATCTAGTATATCGGTCAGATGGCTCATCTAGGAATCCTTTTGGAGATTTTATACTTTCAAGGCCTCATAGCATACATTCACCAGTTCATCGCAAATATGTCTAATAAGTGTATGCCATTTTCTCAACTCATGATGAAAAGTGTTTTCTATAAGTGAGATAAATAATTATGGAATTATTTTTAGGAGATTAATCTATATCTAGTAATTTTTTAGATTCTGATTCCATCCATATTCGAAAAGACACTGGTCCTCTATGTGCTCACCCTAGAATGATCCCTTGGCCCCCTTTATACATTGAATAATAACGAAGGGAAAGATAATAGCTTATACAATCATAGTTGCATGCTCCTCGACAACGAGACTCAATACTCATCTGTCGAGAAGAGCTACCTTACAGTTGTATTTACAGTGTAGAAGTTGAATCACTATTTTTTGCATCATGGGATAATGTTGATGTCCTAGTTGGATACACTAATGTATATTCTTAGCTGCCCCCTATTAAAATATAAACTAGAATTGTGGTTAGTGAACCTTCTGTAGTTCAATATCAGGATTGTTCTATATAAAGCTATCTAAGATTAGGAATTGGATGATTTTCTAGATACCCTTCCAGCCCTGAAAAAATATTCCATGGATCTTGATTTTCTAGAAAATATCATACACATACCATATCATGTAGTGCCTTTTTGGTAGATGCACTTTTATAGTGCCTCATGGAGCCCGAACTGTAGAATAAATAATGATTCCAGACTCAATAGATTATTCATGGGGATCATTTAACCATACCTACACAAGTTTTCCTACCTTATTAATTATTATTGTCAGAAGGATGCACCAACAACAGGGCATAGTTTCAATCTCTTAGCATTGGTCTAGATCTGGACATTAATATTAATGGTCCCTATATAGATGTGAAGGGAGACTATATTCTATTCATAAAGAATATCAATATAGAATATGTCATCAGGAAGCCAGAGCTCATGCCCCTATTAGATCACACTCACCAGTTGATGATTCAATTATCTTCTCATCCATAGGTCACTCATGTTCCTCGATCATAGAATGGTTGATCAGACACCTTTGTTATTCTAGTCTCATCTCTCTGAGTGCACGACAAGGATGATTTGATTATCCATGTGGTGCATCGATGGTTCATTGCTCCTGTGACTACAGGTGATGATAAAAACCATCATGTAAGCTATATCACCACTATTACATACACATCTAGTCCTCTTGGTCCCCCCATCGCAAGAGAAGGAACATCCAATTGGACTACTCATTTCATTGAGTACCAACAACATGTTTTCCTTCTTATGGGAAAATACTATTGTGAGTGAATCCACTGGTGTATAATGTAGTTCACCCTCTAGAGTGGTCCATGCATTGAGTTGATCCTCTATATGCATGGGTTCGAAGGAATTATCATCTGTTATATAGAAGGAGATGATACCCACCGGGTAATGCAGGAAGTTCATGCCATTTCTTGTTGATCTAATCAAGTAGGGTCGATACTCTCTCACTAGATTCAAATGTTGGGATACTTATGAACCACTATAGTCCATAAGTATATTATGTTCACCAAGAGTTTCCACACATGACATATCCATTCCTTTGTTCTGCATCGACCGTAGGATCCCCTCCACACCACAAAGTACTCTTGGCCCTTTGCGGTCTGGGGAATCAATATTGTTGGACCATATCCACCCACAGTTGATCACCATTGCAGGTTTAGTTTGATCGTGGAAGATTTATTTTCAATGTGGGATGATGGGATTCAACTTAATGAATTCAAGTCCCAATATATTATTGAGTTCATGACCTCCAACATAATCTATAAAATATATGTCTCACAAAACATTACCACTAATATCATGACATATTTTTGAGCTGTTGAGCTGAATAAATTTTACGCCATGTACAACCTATAGTCCAACCATACTTTCCATGGTCATGAATAACAAAATGGTTAGATAGACAAATTGAAAAATACATTGTCCATAATTTTTCAAAACAATTTGGTCCAAAACATGAAGAGTTGGATGGAAAATCTCCCCAACGCTCTCTGAGATTATCAGAAGACAAGTCAAAATTAAACCTAGGTGACTCTATATTTCCTGGTGTATAGGATAGAGTTAGTACTACCAATGGAGATTCAATTTCCATTACTTTGTAGAGATTTCTATTATAAGAAGATGTCAGAAAGAGTAGCCGACATCCATCTAGAAAAACTGGTAGCCTTTGATAAGAATAGGTTTTGGGCCTTTCATATTTTAGAGAGGACCCAGAACAAGATAGCTGGAGCATTCAACAAGAAAGTTCATCTCCATTAATTCCTTAAAGGTGACATGGTTTTGGAACTTAGAATTGCAATGATAATTGGAAGGAAGCTACTGAAGTTAAAGCCCATATGGGAAGGACCCTATATTATTCATAAGGATTACCATAACGATTCATACTACTTGGTCACCATGGATTGTGAGTGAGTCACTCCTCCCTCCAATTCCAAGTTCATTGATAATTACATTGGATAATAACTGTTCTTTATCCTTTATGATGTTTAACAATATAAAGCTTCTTTGTCATCCAGTATGTTATTAAACTATATTGAAATTTATTATCGTACTACATGATGACAAACTACACGGTCACCTTATTGTCCAAACTCTACATCCTTAAACTTGGATATATATTTTCCTATTTGTATCTCATTAAACTACCTAACAGTCTTCATACATACCTAATTATGTTAAACAAAATAGAATTAACTAACTATGCATGGATTAATTCACATAGATATGGGATACGTAGTGAATCCCATATATCTTATCCCTAGGTCCAAAAGAAAATCTACTTTTCCTCCCAATGGAATGATTATTTCCTTAGGAGTGTGTAGCATGGTGTTGTGACCTTCTTGGTCATCATTCACTTCATGTTTATTTATGGTACTACACTACACAACCATATGTTGGTAGTTTCACCTTGTGGTATTTTATATACAACTGTAAACTATGATCGCTTTCATCCATGCAACTTGAAGTTAAAATATGACACCCCATTGCATAAGGCATTAAACTACCGCATCCTACCTAGAAGATATTAAACTGCATAAAATTTATTTTCCTTTCAAGATAACATTAAAAGAAATGTTACCCTTTGTCATGCATGATGTCAAACTACCCCATCCCGCATGACATTAAATTGTTTCTCAGTCCATACCTCATGACATTAAACTATACGATGTCTAATAATAACATATGTCTTGATTACCATCCTCAGGGTATACATAAGAATATTTATACAATTTTTCTTTTACCCTATCCAAAATTCCATAATTATGGCCCCTTGGATAGAGTTCTTTATCAGGAGTCTGTGGTGTGGCATGGATTTCCACAGTCTTCATTCACATAAGGATTATTTTACAATGCCATGAACATCCCCTTTGTGATACAATTCCCCCCAAATATTATAAACACAAGACAATAAACTACACTAAGACTTTATTCTGGTACAAACCTAGGTTTGGTAACCCTCTATTATCCCTCCTCATCCTCTTTTTTTTTATTAGATCATTACCATAACATATTCCGGATCCCTCTTGAGGATTACACCCTTAAGAAAGGGTATAGATCTCTCACATTGATATGAATCATTAACATGGTCAGATTCACTGTGGCCTAGAACCTAGAGTATTGTATTCTTCATAGACATTTGGTCATTCCAACTCCATGGATCATGTGTCCCTGTGTTATGGTCTCCACCATCATTCACATCTGAAGGGACCCACTAAGTACGTGGATCACTAGACTCATGGTTCACCTACCTTCCTAATCCCACGTCTCTGAGAACATTTGACATCTTTTTGAGATAGGTCCCAGATTTTTAATATGCTTAGCAGGTGACCCTTAGTTGTATGTTACTATCCCAGGTTACTAAAGATGGATGTTGTGTTTCGAATAATTTTAACTGTTATCCTCTATCAATACACCATCCCCATAGAATCACAAATATCATATATTGTGATTCAAATATTTTTACACTTCCTTATATCCAGTCAGAACATTAACAACCTTGGTGGAACCCCTCTGTGCACCTTTTCACGTTTATTAGGCCGATCAACATCGTTGGGATGTCCTTAACCCATCTTATTTGTTCCCATATTGTGTGTTTCCATGTGTCATAAGAATCCTCTATACCCCTATTTTCCCAAAATGATCATGGATCAGATGGGATTATGAGTTTTAGTAGGGGTTTTTACCTCCATGGAAGAATCGTAGAAGACTATGGTCCAAATCAATAAAATTTTACTAGGACATTACGTCCCATATGATGTCAAACTGGGCATTCAAGTCCAAGCCTTATGACTTCAAACTGTGTGAATGTTTCCTTCATGGAACATGTGGTGTAGTTTGGATCTTCTTTTTCCTCACTCACGTAGGGTTTCCTTATGGCACCACACTACACATATCTTCACCTTACGGTCCAAATTACACGACCTTAAACTGCGATTTTCAGTGTCTTACTTCACAAGATTGTTAACTTTGTAATAACAACTTATTTATCACTCAAGAAGATATCACTGCTTTTGGTTCCATCCATCTTCCATGAAATCATTCCAGAACTATGTGTGGTTAGATTCTCATCCTTATGGGATACATAGAAATGTATAGATATTTCTTCCCTAGTCTATCTGCAAATCCTTTCATCTTTCTAGCCTCTAGGCCTAGGTTTCCTTAAAAGTATGTGGTGTGCTGGATACCTCTTCAGTCCTCATTTACATTGGGTTTCAAATAGCCGAATCATGTAACTCTCATAAGATCACACCTCCATTAATTCTTCCTTACCACATTAAATTAAACTACATGATTTTCAAGAACTATTTATGGATTGATTCATTCCCTTGTGGGATATGTAGTGACTCCGGGACATATTGTCCGTAGAAACTACTGATAATTGTAATTTGAAAGTTTTTTGTAACTCATAGGCATGGGTTCTCCTTTTCAAATGTGCGGTATGGTATGAATCTCCTTAGTACTAATCCAAATATAGTTTTTTACCATAAAAATCATTTATCATCAGCATGCATATCTCCTAGAAAAATGATGATAAAAAATGTGATGTTTTCATCCTCATCAAATGTCGTTAAATTTAACAGGTATATCCCATGAACATGAAGTTAAACTGGGCACCTATTTTCCCCACTGAGTGACCTTAAACTGAGAGCTTTGTGTCTCAGAAAGATGACCTTTAAACTATTTTCAACACTCCTCAGGAACCCAATCCTTAATGATATTTCTAATATCACCTACAGATGTTCCACATTGGCATGTTGAATTTTTTTGTGGTATAAGACCAAGGGAATTGGATTCTACATGGACATCCCTCCTACTTCATCTCTATGATTCATGTGTCCCCTTATTTGTATCTCCATTATATTTCACATCTAATTGGACCACCTTACAACATGGATTCTCAGCCTCATGGATCACCTACCATCCTGGGACAACATCCCAGAGGTCTTTGTACTACATTTTGGGATAGGACCCACATTTCAAATATGGTCAGTCATTGACCAACATTTATCTAATCCCATCCTAGGTTACACGATTTGGATGTAGTTTTTCAAATAAGGTCAGTAGTTATCCTCCATCATTACACCTGTCCCCAATAATTAATGTTTTTATAATAATTTTCATGTGCTATCATGCTCTTGTAGATCTCCAATACCCCTAGTGTTTTACCTCTATGCATCTATGCACGACAAGTTGGAATGTTTGCGTGGTTGGGTTTATTCCACCTAGCCTTTCCATTATATTCTTTTTCACACTCTTGTGACACGGAAATCCTGACATCACTTATTGTTTCCCACACCAAGCATGGCTCACATGGGATTAATAGTCTTTCTAGGGTCTTATCCACCTAAAAGGTTGGGAAACCATATGTTTTGAGTTCTATGACATTAATATAATATATATTTTGTGCACAAAATATGAAGTTAAACTACACTGCCCCATCCCAAAAAATGATAAATAGTTGTATGCATACTACGTGACATTAAAATTCATGGGGCAGTCCTGTCATATGAACTTAAACATTGGAATCATTGTCATGGATGCAAGATAAAAAACAACACATCATTATTGTGTTCTCAATTGATAGGGAATCACCCATGGAATTGGTCATCCACAATGCCACTTTTCAAGACCGATAAATGGCTTTATCCCTATAGTGACACCCGAAAATTTCATCTATGGATAATCTCTAAAAAACACAACAACCAAAAAATAACAAAAAAAGAAAGATAACATGTCCATTTTTTCTGTGCATGGGTCAAACCTGCACGGTGAAAAATCCATTCAAGAACTATATGTGGTTTGATTCCAATCCTTATGGGATACATAGTGATGCCCAGATCATCAATATCGGTTCCAGCCACAAAATTATTTTCTATTTTAATGTTTAATAGTTTTCATCCTTACCACATGGTGTTAAACTAATCACTATTAAAGAGCTACGTGTGTCTTGATTCCCATCCTAATTGGATATATAGTGATTCTTGGGAATTTTATCTTAGACTGAGCCATAGGTCTACTATACTTTTTTACCTTTTTGTCCAAATTATACTCCAAACTCAATTACCTTAATCTAAGAGCCTCATAGGGATATGTGGTGTGATGGTTGGCCTCCATGGCCATTTTCCTTGTTGGAGTTTGTCCCTCACTTCATCACATGTGCATCCTCCTCGTCAATTAATTGGTATTTATAGTATATATAAGCCTCCTATGGATCATTCATGTCTTCAATTATGATTCATCACATGAGAATATACTCCCCTGGGAGATAGGTTTGATATCTGGATCATACCAATGCACCTACAAAAAATGTTCTCTAAGCCACGATGGCATAATTTTAAGAGTTTTAGAATACTTTTGAAAATTATACCCATCCAATTCCATGATTGTTGTTCCCTTTATTTGTATCCTGATCCTCTTTCACATCTAAAGGAACCCCCTAATGGAATTTTCCCATGCAACTTCAACTCACCTACCACCTTGGGACAATGTTCTGGGAGACATGAATATCAATTCGGGATATGTCCTATTTTTCAATGATGATCAATAGTCAACCGTTGTTTGTTTGTCCCCATTTAAGGATAGTAGTATAGATAATATGTTTTGAACATAATCTTATGTTATTTTATATTGGCACACCATCATCATTTTATTCTAAATTTTAGGCATTGTGATCCAAACTTTTATTTTCCTTTTTTTGTCGGATTGATTCTAACACCGTGTGCATTTTCCCACTCATGCTCTAGAGTGTTTTAGGAAAAGAAAGCTAATTGTTCTAAGATCCCTATTCTCTAGCCACAACCTCTCTCATTCAATATAATCTAAGTGGTCATTAAACAATAGAATACCATGAGTATTCTCTGATTAGATGGAAATCGCATACAAAGTGAATTATTATGTTGGTGTCCCTTATTTATAAGACTATACATGAACCATGTGAGCATAGAGATTGATCGTTAGTTTCTTCGCATATATGATAATGGTATAATAATTAAAGTAATCAAGAAATATACTCATGATCATAGTTTATAAAATATATTTTTAATAAGTTTTTAAAAAACATGGACCTTAGGAATCCCCCTTCAATGGAATACTTCAATACCACCATTTTCTGGCATGATGCTTCCAGAGTCTTCTAATGCATATTGAAATATGTCTCATTACAAACAGTTATAGATTGAAGATCATTTTTTTTGATCTACATTTGATAATGGTTGGCTCAATTCTCATCTACTTGATGGCTCACCTGTTCTAGTTTCTACTAGGCTTCCACCAGCCAAGCATTTAATTGTTTGATGAGTTCTGACTGATTCTTATAGAATGTGGAACGCTCGTTTCTCTACTCTTTGAGTCATGGGATTTATTGTTAAGCCTCATGAAACTTCTAGGAATTTTCATATTTATTTTAGAACCATGTGGTATCTATTTGTTGACTTCTCTCTCACATATTCTCAGTAAGATAGTCACTGATTGTAACGTGATGATAGAGAGAATCCACCCCTCCAGCCTAATAAAATTGTATCCAGGTGTAGAGTGAACCCATTAAACTAATCCATTATATCATTGGTATATCAATGAGTCATTGTATAAACTTACAAACCCTATGTGGTGTTATATAGATCTTCTTGGATTCATTGAGATCACAATCATCTAGATCTTTAGGGTAGGTAGGCCTGTATTCAATGGAAGATCGCTAGAAGTTCAGGGTTAAGGTATTCCTCCATCATCCCTTATAAGGGGTTGGGATATATGACATAGGGGGTACCATATTACCTCATTTATTATTTTGTGACCTTACTTCCTACAGCTTTAGGATCCACCATGGGAGTGGAATCACCTATAGCCACAACTTCATTCTCACCAGGTGCCAATGCCGGATCAACTTGAATGGTCAGTTCCTCGAATACATTTACAATCACCAAAATATCTCCCATGAATGTCCTAGACATGTCATTTTTGTAGTATTCTTGTATTATGATAACAATATGTGTAATGGAAACCTTGTTTAGCCAGATATCAAATAACAGATGAGGGACTATAAGAATATAGAGACTTATAAGCCATAAGTGCACCCATATCAATTGCCTGAGTCACCATAGGAACTTTGACCATGGATGAAACATTAATTATGATTATCTAAAAAATTGGAACGGGATCCTTGGGAATAATGGTGATACCTCATCATTTCAACATCATCACATTGCCCCTCATACTTGTTCACCTCTAGCTGCTTCGACCACAACTTATCTGCCACCTTGATCAGCCCCAAATGTTGGATCTGTGGATGTATATCCACATCCATTGACACATTCTCATACCCTTTAGTGGGATCTCCTTAATCATCAAAAAATTTTTCCTAAAAAGGACAAAATTGATTAGTGTATTCGAGTTTTTGAAAGAGAAGGAACTGAGAATATGTGAGTTATGGATTTCCTTGAGATCCTCAGCAAATTTGTTATCAGAGTCTGCAAATTTTTCTACTCTTCCATGGAATCTCATGGTGATACATTTCCCATTGGGAATCCCAACCACTAGGGTTTTTATACTCATCATATTCTCCTCCTCCTCCTCCTTCTTCTCCCTCCTCTTCATTAGGTCTCTTTCTTCTTCTTTTTCTTCTTCTTCAACTTCTTCTACTTTGTCGTTTTCATTTTTGGATGATAGTTATATAGATCATGATTTGGGCCAAGAATCACTTTGACCAAAACATGTGGATATTCATATTACTCTTGTGGGCATGAATATACATCCATGTCAATCATATATGTGTATCCGTGATGAATGTGCACCTTGTTTATGACCCAGATAAGCCTAATTTCTTGTAGCTGAATCCCATCTCGGGTCAATTTTCTCCATAGGGATTTCCGACTAATAGATTACCGCATTTTTTCCAAGCTAACCAAAGTTTAGAGAATATTGAATTTTCAGTGGGTTGAAGCTGATGCATTAGTTTCTTCTTAGGGGATTCTCTATCCGGCCCACAAGGATTCTTTTTGGACTACCTTTACTCAGTATGCGGAGGTGTGGCCATACCTTGGGATGTTTTTATCACTGAGGTTCCAGCTTGTGCTAGCCCAAATGGTTTTCCTACCTGTGGTCTAACTTCCCCAGTAGTAACTAACCTATTCTCTTTCTGCCTATAATCTACATTTCCCTCATAATTTTCTAAATTTTCTTCTGCATACCTACCTATGGATACACTTCCACTAGTGGTTATCTTATTTCATTGATAGTTCGACATCAACATTAGTGGGGGAAATGTGATTATTTCACCAAATCTCGAAGTTATAAACATAATCCATAACTGGTGAAGGTTACACAAGTTCTAATCCTCCCATAACTATGTATACACATACTTCAACATTCTTTGTTGGCTCCAAAAATATCTCACAAAGAGAGAAGACACATATGGTTTACAGATATTATTTCCATAAATCTGGGCTATAAGAATGCCACCCCCGATACTCTGCATATATTCCCTCCACTCTTATAGACCTCGGAGGTCATCCACAATCTGAATGATTATGTTATTGAATGTTAAAATTTATGTTTTCATGATTTCTGATACGGATCTTGATTCCCTCCTCATTGAGCATCAAAATCCATACACCAAAAATATTCAATAATGATGGATATATACCGTTTCCTAGAAGATGACAGGAATTTGGGAAGTCATACCATCCAAAGAGAGCTGCAATCTAGTCATGGAGGAATTGGAATGGCCCACAGATTCCCTTGGGCACCCCCTTGAAATGTGCCCTCGAATACCGTATGACCGTTCAAATGATGGAACTCAGAGGTTTACCGTGTTTGGGGCTGCCATGACACTGACCATTGCCATCATCCTCAGATGAACCCCCATCCTTGTGTCCATAACTATATGTAGCCACTCACTAAAGAAGGAAACAAAAAATATGGTGTATCTTACCCGTGTATCTCAGCTCTCATTGACACTAAAGCCCCATGATTGATATTCACCTATTTTCAGGGCCACCAAATCTGATCTAGCCTTGCCCCTTGCAAAGAATTCAGAAACTACTTCCCCTACCTATAAATATTCAGTTTGTATCCCTTTCCAAAAACAAATCGAACCATTCCAGGTAAGAGATATCTTTTACAATTTATTTGATCCCCTGCCTTTCTTTTACTAGATGCGACAAATTCCATCTCATGATGGGAATCCAAGCTCTATTCTCCTAGATGTTCTCTATCGGCTAGAATCACCATAGAAAAGCCCTCTATAAGGATATATCTAATGAAATGGATTTCCCAAATACAAATACCATCTTTCCCATATGGGAGGGGGAATGTATATGTGTTAGGATACCACTGACTGAATAGATCTTGCAACAATTTTTATTAGTGGTAGAATTGAAATTACAATGATCGCAAGGTTACAGATATCCTGATGTGTAGAAGATATACCCAAAATTCCTCACATGTTTGGCACACATAGTATGATAATTCCCATTATCTAGAAACATTACCACTAGAACTCAAGTCCAAATACTGTTTCCAGCCCTTGATATTTTAATTGTTGCTTGTTTGGAAGGATCTTATGTAGTGGGTAAGAATTCTTCCACCACCGATTCACTTCATATGACTATCTTTGTTTTTGTATTTATGATGATTATGGAAATAGCACGATTCTCTCTATTAGGGTGTTTTTTTGTGAAGTTATACTGCTAAAGGATATCTTCATGTGTGACCCATGACTACAGAGTGTCAATCGAGAAGCCCATAATGGCCACTTCCTCCACAATTTCGATGTTCCAAAGTTGGAGGCTATCAATCTAATCGTAATACTTCAAAGAAAACTTCATCATTCCTAAAATAATATGAGTTTTAGATAATACCATTCTGGAATGGAGAATTTTTTGGTTCACAATCATCTCATCCCTCCCTGCACTGAAGGCAGCCTCCCTCTCAGTAGTGGTCTTTTAACCTACCATCTCGGTCAAGAGGCAACTATATAAATGAAATTGAATGAAATATTAAGGTTTGACACACAAAAGATAAAGTTTTACAAATGTTGAGATAATTGAATGAAAGATTCGTCTATGCTTGGAGAATGTAAGATTTGGACGTTTTGATGAAAATTAGTTACCATTATTGGGTATTTTGTGCCGGAATGTGAAACTTACATGCACGTGAGAGAATATATTATGTAATAGAAAGTTATGGTATTATTCCTTTCCCCTCCCCCACATTTATAGGTAAGGACCATGTATGTAATAAGATGGAAAGGTTCCTTAAGCATCAGATTTGAAATTATTCACATGCTTCCTTAAACACATAATTTTCTTCAGCATTTCCCTAGGATTCTGACCTTATGGTCCCCTTTGAGATCAGATTATGAGGGGGTAATTATTGGAACCAAACTCTACTTGAGGCTGTATATACGAATATTTGATTAACATAAATCCATAATTTGACTCAGAGGACAATATCAAGAACCCAATTGGTGGGGTTTTTATGTTTGGATTCTTGTTCGCAAGATGAAAATTCTTTAACATGGTTTTTATGAGTCCAATGCAATGTCACAGTCATTCCCTCACCCGAACCTATCAAAAGAAGCCAAGTTAGATTTTCAAAAGAATAGAGACAACACACAGAGGATGTCCTACGTCTAATGATCTTACACACCAAATGTGACATCAACCAGAAATTTTTTTGACGGCCTTATTATGTGCCCGAGCCTAGATTTCCACCTATAAATAGAAAGGGACCCCCTTCTCTTAGGGTAATGCTTTAGAAGTCAAAACTTCACTCCCATTCGTGCAAGATAACCCCCTATGTGACTCTGCAGAAGTCATGGATTCACGGAATATGATCTTGCATGATATCTCCCCCCCATGAATCGATCATTAGGTGGGACCAAAATGACTTGACCCCCACTCATTTATTATTCTTCCTAAGGAAACTCCATGCAAAAGACCCCTCTTTCATGCAATACTTTTTGTTGTGAATATACCTATTTATCCCAAAACCCAACATTTTTCATGCTACCCTCTAATATTATGCACACCCCTTCCTCTATGAACCCTGGTATGTCTTTACACCAATGCCCCATGTTTGATATCCTATTTAACGAAAATATCACATATTGTGAACACTTCCTCCATGTGACCCACCACGATTGTGAGTAGTGGTTTTATGGTTCCTCATGTAGTGTCTCTTATAAAGTTGCTAAAACTTTTACTTCTTAACATAGGTACCTTAAAAATAATGTCTTTATTGTATATCAATGCTAACAAGGATCCCCCAATTGACCTCTCCTCCACCTCACCCTCTTGAAACATTGTTGGTACGTCCCCTTCACCATGTGTGGATGGGAATAAGTCATGTATGTCCAAGGGGTGAAATGTGACTCCACCTAGTCCAAACAACATGATTTTAAATTTTCGAGAACCAATTTCCCCAACACATTATGTTAGTCTATGGTTTTTCATGCGTGGAAAGCCCAAGGGGACCAGAAAGGGGATGATAAATAGATCCATTTCACCCTTATCTCCCATTGGGACATATCTCTATGTGTGCCTCAGGTATTCTCCACACCCACTCATATCCACTAGAGTGAGATTCTCCCTACCTTACTCACAAGGAATTTTATCCTCCTCCATTAGAATGATATATTCCTCAAGCATTACTCTTGGAGTAATCCCCAATCTACATCTCCTCAAGCCACCTCATAGAAAAATCCCCACATCACATGTCATGGCGACAACTTCCACAACATAATCATCATGTATAATCATACTTATTGTTTCTCACACAAATAATCACTCATGTGGGTTTATAGATTAATAGAATCTGATACACTCTGGGACACCTTAGTGCATATGAACCGTTACCCTCTTTTCCAAACTATACAGTTTTTATCCCTATCTTCCAAATAGGGTACACAGGTAGCCTTCACGCAGTTCAATTCCAACAAATGGAATACATCAGTTCCCCACTTCTAGGGGTGAACCTCCCCGATTTACCCCCAGTGGTTCCAAAATAAGCACTCACCTGGGAAGATTCAATGTGTAATCACCACACCACGTGATTCGGCCTCCTATAATGGTATAAGATGTAATGCCCAATCAGAACTACATTTAATTTGATCCCTGTCTCCAAAACAAGGTCTGTAGGAAAACACCTCAAGGTTCAAGACTAACACCATCATATTCATGATAGTTTATTTTTTTTACTATTTGACGTTAAATAGAATGGGATATCTGAATTACATGGACTTTGATTCCCATCAACTGTGATATCTAGGAAGCAACCCATTGGTTCAAGACCATCACCCACCTCCATCTTTGTCATTCCCTCAAGCCACTACATCTTGGTAGGATCATGACCCATCTCATAGGTTCCACTTCCTACGGTTCCTTACACATTCACTCCATTATCAAGAGTCGACTTCTTAGGAGTATTATAACCCAATTCTTAATCTATGTATAATTTTATTCCCATGAAATTAAATATGTAGGAATCCTAACAGATGTAAAATCCCAACACCAAAATGTTCACATTGGTTTCATATCATTCTTTCCATCCACTTCATATAACCCTCAACTATTCATCCTGATTCTTAACTAGGATGCCACATCACAGTGGGATCATTCCATCCATATGGGTTGCCTCATTGAATAAGCACCATTTATCATCCAATAAATAATTCTAGTAGCACAAACGTAGAAAACAATCCATAAGCCACACACATTCCATATTCATCCAACCAGGATTTCTACTCCTACAATGCGATGATAGACATATGTATTCCCAAAATTACCCATTCAAAATACACAGGGTTTGATCACTATCTTCTATATAGAATTTGTTGAAATCCTGACCTAGGTTCAATATCATCCAATGGCAATCCTTGGTGTCCCACTCATTGGGATATAACTCCAAAATCCACCCTCAATGGTATCTAGATCAGTCTTCATGGTGTGAAATCGCCTCTTTATGAGATAAAACACCATGATTCCATCCTCATTGGGTGTTGTGATCCTCCCATATGGTAATCCTTCTAGGAGATACCTCATAGGGATGTGAAAATCTGATCCACCTTCAAATGTTTTTTGATCAGTCTGATCCATCTCTTCTAAAAGTTAAACTCATGGCATACCCTTGGTTATACTTGGGAAGCTGAGGAAATCATTTGAGACATACCTATGGAATAAGATACCCCGTGATCGGCATTGGAATCCACAAGTTTCTACCCCATCAATAAGCCCTCTAAGGAGGTATAATTCTTGTGTACTACTTTTTTATTATCAAGACATGTCGATGATGCCCAACGTGACTATTCTCCGGACCAAAGGATTTTTCCTTGAGTTGACCCATTGGATTGTACTAAAAAAATCAGAATAATTAATCTGTGTCAGTGAATAGATGTCACTAAGAGGAGTTTAATGGAAAAATTATTAATCTATAAGGGAGACCCAAACAAGGAAACATATTCCGTTGAGGAATCCATAGAAGGAGATAGAGCGACATCCCATCATCTAATTTCGATCAAGGAGAAAAAATATATGAAGAACTGATGAAAGACTCCAACATCTGAAAATTGGTAATGTGGGGAAAAAGAGTTGCACATCTACAAATCTAACAATACACATGACCAGATAGAGCGTTTAAGAAACAATAATTTTATAATTTAATTTCACAATTATTTTATGTATTATCCCTGATGATGAAGTCGGTGAAAATATTGTTTTGGAATAAATAATGAAAATTTTTTGTTTTATTAATTATGGAGTTATGTTTTTATATATCCAATTAAAAATTAATTATTGAACTATTAATATTAAATATTATTTTTTAATGGTATATGAGATTAATTTTTTTTAATTTTTCATGTTGGTGGATAAAGAGACCAAACCAGAACATACATAAATCAATTTTTGATTATGACTATTGGGGAGATTATTTTTTTATGATATCACATTCAAAAATTATAGATGAATTATTTTGATTATTTTATATGATGAATCAGAATTATAACGATTTATTAGAAGAAGAAAAATGTAAAAAATGTTATTACTTATAATATATCACTTTTTCTCATGGTAACTTCGTTTTAGTTGGTTAGTTTTGTAATGATCACTTATATGTAATATTATTTATCTAATTAAAATTTTTTTATTAAATAATATAATAAATTACATAAATATAATATCTATTCATAAAAACCATTTATATAATCTCCCTTGAATGGCGGTGATGAAAATTGAAATGCGTCCTTCATGGAGGTGGTAGTAAGCACAAACAAATGATCAACACTTTCAGTTTATTAATTGAATGATAAGGGAATAGATAATGGTCTTACCATAATTTAATGATATTTAAGCATATTATAAATATTGATGTCACTATATACATATAGATAGAATGTTTTTGGAGGAGGGTGAATGAAAAGTTTAATGACATCATAACATCTAACGTTTTAAAAAAATAGCTTAAAATAACTACAAACCCCCATAATGTTACAATGTCAATTATATTAATTAAAGAACATATTTCATTTTATAAATTCCAAATACCTTTTATATTTATTATTTTAAAAACTTAGAGAAATACATTAAATAATCAAAGTCAGGTATTTTGTATCTAACAATTTATTTGAAAACAATATAACCTATATCTTAATAAATAAAAGTCCTAAACCTTTACTATAACACCCTTTGTTTTTAGGAATTATTTTTTCGAATAAATTAAAATTCCATAATGTCTTGCATTACATGCTATACCCTGTTAATAATACTTTAAGCATAGCACCATGTTTAATTATTCTACATGAAACACCAGGCTTATATTGACTCATGAAAAAATGTTCACCGCTTGAGTTACATGCAACACTACGTTTGTATTGTATTATACACCATGTTGAGTTCCTTACATGGATTCTATTATATGATATACTAAGTTTTATAGAATGAAAATATACCATTAATTTTATTATTAAAAAATTATTATTGTTTTCTCCTACCCATTGGAATGGAGGTTATAAAAAATATTAAACAAATTATTAATATAGTTTTGAAATATGTATATATAAAAATTATTGGGTGACTAATTAACTATAAATTTATATAAAACCCTTTTGAAAATTTAGGAAATCTTGTGCCATAGGTATATATTTATGAAATAAAACATGCTTAACTTCAATAAATTAGTTAATTTTTTCATAATTTATTATAATGATATATGTATATATATTATTATTATTTAAACCATTTAACATTAATATTATGTGTTTTCTATAAATGTGATAATAATAAATCCAATTTTACACATAATGATATATTTTTTTTAAAAGATAATTTTGACACCTTTTAATGTAGAAAATATTTTAAATATACTCTTTAAAAATTCATAAAATTATATTTTCTAAAAAACATCTTTTATCAAAATGAAATATGAAAATGTACATTGGGTATATTTTTGGTATTTTTCTGAGATTTTTCCTTTTGTTTATGAATAGTGAAAAAACATTGAATTTGAATTGAAAATTAAACACTCATCTAATTTATTTATATAGAAAATTTGTATTGAAAATTGTTTTAAAAGAATATTTATATAAATTATTCATATTTTAATACAATTTATTTCATTGAAATCAATTTCACAATGAAATTTTATATAAAAACATTTCAAAATTATAGATATATTCACTTTAATAACTTGTTGTCTCATCCCGTCCATGAGATTAATTTCAAATTAATTTCTGCCACTAATGTGCTTTTAATTAGGTAAAATATATTATATATTTGTAATAATCATAATATATAATTACCATAGAGTTAAACTAAGCTTTTTATGAAAACAATTAGTGAAAATTGTTATAATTAAGTACTGTGATTAAGGTAAAATAGTTTACATAGTGGTTAAACATTAAAATAAAGGCCAAATAACCTAGAAACATGTCCAAAAGACATATTATGGACATATACGAACAATATAATCCTTTTTAAAAAAATGGACTATTATTTTTGGAAATGTTTTTAAGGAATACCTCCCAACAATGTTATCCTTTTTGTATTTATATGAATGCCACTCATCCTCTACTCAAAAATTAAAATAACCCCCTCAATTCATATCACCTTTGAAACTATTTGGATCATCCAAAACCTGAAAAACATAATCTACCAAATTCCTTTATATAAACCTAGATCCCTCACATTGGGAATAATTTTAACCGTGGAATCCCTTTGGTTCAATCCAAAAGGAATTAACCATAGAAGAGGCAACATCCTTGAACAGGAACTTTTGTTTTATAACCTTATCCAAACCTTAATTTCTAATTTATTTACTTTCTTATGTAAAATCCTTAGTATAATAAATCAGATTACAATTTTTATTTTATGGTTAATCCCTACACTCAAAAACACATCCACCAAATGAGATATGCAATCTTTGTTTGTGTGTAAAATATACTACAAACTCACGAACCAAAATTGTTCATTATCAAATTAACACATATAATAATTGGGAATAATGATGGAATGACCATTTTAATATGATATATATGATAAATATGATTTATTTAAGCTTCTTTAATTTCTATATAATAGATACCTTCAAGCTTTTCGTTTTTCAGGAATACAATAACATTGTTTGTGGACATATGAACTACTCCCTCCTCAATGCAATGTGATTCATTACCAATTCACATGGAATTTATTTGGAAACTATTTTTTAAAGATATATCATATATATTAGAAAATAATTATACTGTTATAATATATATATATATTCATATATTTCATTTTCTTTATTGATTTAAATATATAAAGAAAACGAAAACAGTGTTAATGCATATGTACAACATACGTTTTCATGAACTGCGTATTCCACTATTTATTTTAGATTATTTGAAATAAATTTATACTAAATATTTATGATATTTAAATTATTGAAATAAGTAAATCATGATCTAATTAAGAGGATCAAGAATAACAAGTCAAAATATTTTAAAAAAACAAAGTAGTTACTATCTAAAATGTAACTATAATAAGAAATTATTTATAAAAGATTAAAATAAAGTCATAATAATGTCACATTTGAGATTATATATAATAATATTGATATTTGGAATATTTATAATAAACTGATATTTATTATACAATAGTATTTAATGTGTACAAAGAATGTCCCGAATTAAGGGAATATTTTTCTCTTCACACTTTTATTTTATGGAGATATATTATATATTCACCATATATTCATGTTGAATGTTGTATATAAATAAATATGACATGCTATATCATAAATTTAAGTTATTTTTTTGATATTAAAATCCCTAATTTATTTCATTATTTCATGGGGATCTTTATTTAAAAGTTACTCATGTAGGAAGGGTATTTCAAGTATCACTTTCATTTCTATGAGACATATGCATAATTAAACAATCATTTATTTTGTGTGGTGTTTATAATTACCATGAGTTAATTTTATAATAAATATAAATAAATTTATTGTTATTTATACTTTTATTTTATTATTTCTATTTCATTGGGTTTTATAATTCAAAAGTTACCGAATCTGTAAGGTAATTTTGTTTCAATTTGACTTCTTCGAGACACGTGTTTTGTTATACACCTATATATTCCTTTAAGTGGTGTATATACATCAATTTTAAATGTTATTTAATGAATGTATTACTTTATTGATATTTTATTCTTCATTTAATTTAAATATTTCAATGGTATTAGCATTAAAATTTGTAAGGTTGCAAGATTTTATTTCTATAATCTCATCATTTATCGAGTTTTTAATGATTATTGTTCTTTTGATAAAATTTTATGATTAATCTCTCAACAATTCTAATGAATTTTATTATCCTCTTTTTATTAATGACATATTAAAGTAATGGTACCATATTTTTAGTTTTTTTTAATTAATATAATAAATAAATTTTTTTAATAAAATATGACTTTGTTTCAGTCTTCAGTCAAGAAATAGGTTTTTCAAAAAAACTTTTCTTCCTAAATATGTTTTCAAAAATGTTTCTAAATTATATTTTAGTACATTTTTTAAGGAAAATTAATTTTTAAGGTGTTTTAATTTTAAATAAGTTTTACCAAATTTTTTCAAACTTCCTTTATAAGTTTTGAAAGTTATTTTTAATGAAAATGATTTCAAAATGTTTTCAATCTTCCATTATATGCTTTAAAGATATTTTCAATGAGAAGGTTATCCAAATTATTTCAACATTAATTTATAATATTTGGAATATATTTTCAAATAAAAATTAATCATAATGTTGTCAATATTATTTTTAATTTTTCTTTTTAATTTTTCAAGAAAAGTATTTCAATGATAAAAAACTTTATTTATTTTTTATCAAAGCTATTTTCAATAAAGAACGATTAAAAAAAGGTTATATGTTAAATATGTTTTTTAAATTTTATCCAAAGATTCAATTATATTTTTAAAAAATACATATTTCATGAAAATAGTTTTCAAATTTGTTTTATTTTTAAATAGTGTTATAAATGATTTTCAAATATTACGTTATATGATTCCCAAAAAAATAAAAAAACATTATTTCAATTATTTCATTGAATGTTTTAATATATTATCAAAGAAAAAGTGTTTAAAAGTTATATATATATATATATATACTATTTTAAATTATTTTTAAAGATTCCACTATATAATTTTAAATGGTTATTTTCAAATAAAAAGATTTCGAAAAAGTTTTGTGTTTTAAAAAACATTTTTAAAAAAGGTTATTCTCATTATGAAACAACATAAGTGATAATTAAAAATCCTTCTCCATCTAATATGATATCCTTATATATATTATGTTGTACTGGGGATATGATCTTTGGACAGAATTCTTATTATTTCTCTGAATGGTTATGCTTTTGTTGAACTGTTTATAATGAAACCCATTTCAATTCCATGGGTTATACCATGATAAAATTCTCATGATAACCACTTAATTTAATAGGAAATTTTATGATGAAATGATTATGAAACTTATATATTTTAATTAGGTTATGATATGTTGAAATGTTTATAATACCCATGTCATTTCATGGGTTATGTTATGATCTTTATGAAACCCATATCATTATATAAGACATGATATGATGAATGTTGTATTATCATGTGTCACACATTTGTATTATTTCATTATGGGATGGGTGGGACCTATATCTCCCTCTAATGTATTGGGTAAAGAATTAAATACTTAGATAGACATGGATGGAACTGGTAGTGAACTCAGTTTTGTAACGGACTTTGTCTTATTAGATGGTCTTGTGTGTGAACATTGAATACTAAGATGGTTCATGGAGTGAACCCATTCCATTATGGTGGAATTGGAATTATACCATGACTACTATGAAAATAATTTTTAAAGGATTATTCATTGGCCATAAATTGCATATCTTATTCATGTGCAATGATTTCAGAGATTATTCTATTGATTCTATTATAAATCATGTCTTATGAAATACCAAAATTCATTACATGACTCGAGTATATGATATTTGATATGAAGGGTATGATATTTAAATGTTATTGTCTTGTTTTCATATCATTATTCTCATATTATTCTTTTTTATATCCTTCATTTACCCTTATTAAGCATATGAAGTCACACTTTCAAATGTTTCCATTCCCAATGTTATGAATAAAAAGTTTTAATTTTGAGTATTAATGTTCAAGATCTTTAATAGAGGTGTTGATGATATTTCACCAATATATAAGATTAGGTTTTAATGTTTATAAAGACACTAAACTACTATGGTCTGCATGCATATACCTATGTAATATCCTTAACATTATTCTAAAATGATATAATATATATGTATGATACTCCCATGTTTATATAGTTTTTATTAAAGTAATCGTATATTGTAATGTTTAAAACGAGGATGAGAAAACATTAATGTAGTCCCTAGAGAAATTTCTAAGGATATGCCTAGGGATGTCTTTAAGAATATGTCTAATAATGAGTTAATGTGTAGGAAAATGTCCTTGATTTTTTGAAAATTTTATGGTAAGTGATTTCCAATCTATACATCCCTATCTAGATGCTATAAGTGGATTTTTCTCTAGAATAAATGTTCATAGGGGTGAGGACCCAAAAAATCATATTGATATAGACTCAATCAAGAACTTTTGTACGATAATGGGACATGATGTACACCTAGTTTGATAATCTTGAGGGAATGATTTGGAAATTCACTAAATTATTCTTAGAAAATAATTAATGATTTAAATTTAATTTGACTATAAATGTCCAAGGGTGAACCTATGTTGTAATATATTAAATAATTTTTCATAATTTAGTCATCCTATAAGTGATTTTTTTTATTATGCGGTTTAACAATATAATAAGCCTGCTCACACTATGCTTTCAAGTTTTTGTCAATGGAGGGAACCAGAAGGAACTATGTTAATGATTAACGTGATGGAAAGTTTACTATCAAGAAGTCAAAATTGATAATGATTAGAGTAAATTACACTGTGATCATTCATAATTAGTTTTAATGGTACATGATAAACAACAAGAAACTTAAACAACTATAAAATTAAAAAACTATGATATGTAAAGAGTTCACTGGATACTAAAGAGTAAATGTGATTTATTTTACAACATGTGGAGATTTGGAAAGAGTCCCACGATTGAATTTCTTAGAGGAACATGATGTCTATTTGAATATGTAAATGATGGACCTAATAAATGTAAAGTAAAAGGGAAATTAAAATTTCAGTTAACTAAATTGAAGGGAATAATGGAATCCCTAAGATGTCATCGATGGTTGATTTAGTTAAATTTAGAATGCATGAGAATTATGAAAATAGATGTCCAAAGTGGAAAAACCATGAATATAATTATCATGGTGGTATGAGTAATGGTTAAATTGCTACTAAGGCTGGGACTATATGAGAAATGCGAAAAGAAAGATGCATTAAGTAATAGTATGAGGTATCCTTATAAATGGATTAAGGATTAAGAGTAATAATGTAAGTGTTTATGTATTAGGATTCAAGAATTATGTTATATTAATTGTGAAATATATATGGACTATTTTATTATGATTTTTCAAATGATATAGAAGAATATGTTTAATGGTTCCGATGAAATAGAATTGAGAATTTATGGAAATGTGATATTCCTAGGGAACACATAATTAAGGGATAGATAAACCATAATACGTTCATGATTTTATGATAATAATGCTTGGATAAATTAAATTGGATGGTACTAACTTCCTTAGAACTAATTAATGACTTGTGGAAAATTTGGTTTATAGTATCATTTATAATGATTAAAAACATTTTTTGGATTCATGGAATACATTTAATAAAAATTGGAATAACAAAATATGTATGTTTTTATAAGGATTTATTGTAATTCAGGTTATTACCATGTTTCAAGAAAATACTCGATGAAGGTATTAAATTGATTGTAAATTAAAAAATAGGATAAAATTCTTGATATATGGGGGGATCAATGATAAGATGATTTTTTTGAAATTTAGTGATGATTATTTTAAAAATATATAATTTCATCTTTGAGAAGGGTTAAAAGTTTACCCATTTATAGAATGTCTTAAGCTAAACATAAAATAATGTTTTAGATATTAAGGTATTAAGTCACTATATAATGATTTATTCATATTTTGTACTCTATTATATGAATGTTTTGTGATGTTAACAAATGTTATAAGGAACTAATTAACATTATCTGGATCTGTTAGACTTCTTGAATGAAATAATCACCATCAATTATTAGAGTAAGAGATGAAGTTGACATTAATAAAGGCACAAACCAAGGGTGAGATTGTGCATATGAAAAGAAATAACATCATGTAAGTATATATCCTTGTGTTATTAGATTGTAAAATAATTCTTCATCATTATAAAAAATATATTGAATGATATTGATCATAATACCATTATTGCGGTTGAACTGATTGTCTAATATATAATCACAAATTTATGGTATTGGGGCACTTAACATTCCATTGATAATTAAATTCTTGTGATCAATTAAATAAATCATGGTCTATAATTATTTTAAATTTTCTTCCATTTCCAACACTCCCTCCCCACCTATTTTCTCATATATGGAAAACTAGTTAGGAGAAACAGTGGGTGACTGTTATGTTTCTAGATTTAATTTTATAAAGTAAATTTAGTATTAATTTTTTGTGATATCCATTCATAAGAAATGAAATTTCAACTATAAAGAAATCAATGACCCGGATGAATGTTTAGGTTGAAATTAATTTTAAGGTGGGTAGAATGTAACACCATGAGTTTTTATGAATTGTTATTTTTGAATTATTTATTATTCTTTTATAGTTTTCATTGAATACAATACCGATTTATGTTTTATTTAAACCTAACACCATGTTATGTGTACACAACAAAAAACAAAAAATAGATATAATTTCACATGAAATAATGAGTTTTTATTTCATTACATAAAACACAATATTTTATTTTGTTATACAAAACATAGAGTTCCTTCAATAGAATTCATTATACTGAAGACCATGTTTTATCAAACTATAATATAATATTAATATTATAATTAAATTGTTATTATAGTTTCCACCTTGCTTTAGGAATTGATTTTATGAATAATATTAATTAAATTCTCAATATATATTTTTCACATTTATATAAAAAGAATTTTTTGGTGACCAATCAACTCAAATTGAAAATAAAACACTTTTGAAAATAATGGAAATCCATTAACAGAAAAGTATATTTATGAAATCATTCAAGTTTTACCTTAATAAATTAGTTAAAATACTATTGATAAATGATTTCAATTATATATATATAATTAAAAAAATTATTTAATTATCATATTATGTGTTTTTTACATATTAGATAAGAATTAATCCAATTTTATGTATAAAGATATATATTTTACTAAAAGGTAATTTTACAGTCTTTTAATAGTGAAACTCATTTAGATATAATTTTCATAACATTAATAAATTTTATTTTAATAAATAATCTTCATTTTTGAGAAATTTTTATAAAATTTTACTTTGGGTAATTTTTTGGAATTTTTTCGAGAATTTTCATTTTATTGATAAATAGTAAAAACACTGAATTTTAATTTAAAACTGCATTTTATTGTAATTTTTATATATTGTTAAAAATTATATTAAATTAATTTTAAATTATATATTAATAATATAAATGTATATATATATATATATATTAATTCAATATATTTCATTTGATTCGATTTCACATTCAAATTGGATATAAAAACATTTCAAATATTTCAATCATTTCCACTTTAAAACCCTGTTTTCTATTACCATTTATGGGAAACATTTTTAATTAATTTTTTCAATTTATGTATTAATAATTTTTAAAAATTTATAACATATTCGTAATATTTGTAATTTATAACGTATTGTAATGTAAACTCATCTTTTCATAAAAAATACTAGTGAACGAAATTATAATTAATTACGACAATTGATTTAAAAACAAGTTTCTTAGTGGTGATACATTAACATAAGGGGCCAAACAACCTAGAACAATGAGTCATTTTGTGGAAATATTTCTAAAATATAATCCCTTTTATAAAAAATGGACCATTATTGGAGTTACATGATGTAAGTGAGACCTCAAAATAGTGTTTACCTTTTTATATTTACAAGAATGCATCTCCTCCTCCACTATAACATTGAACTCACCCCTCACTTATTCACACCCATAATGAATTTTTATAGTCGAAAACCTAAAAAATAAAAGCTCTAAATCTCATAAAATTAATCCTAAATGCATCACATTGGTAATAAATCCAACCAAGGAATCCCCTTGTTCCAAACAAAAAGTTGTTACCCAAAGAAGAGGTTAAATTCTTCAACAAGCACATCTGTTTTATTTTCGTATCCATGAACTAAATTAATTTTATTAAATGATTATATAATAACATTAGTATTCTCAATAAACTGGTATTTTTGAGGTTAAAGGTATGACATAAAATTATAGAAACATCCATCAAATGGGATACACAATCATCATATGTGTTTACGACAGATAACCGCCACATGAACCAACGTAATTCATTCTTCCATTACCGTGCATAATGGTTGGAAATAATGATGGAATTAATGTTTTTATAAGATATATATGATTTATATGATGTATATATTATTCTTTTAATTTTATATGACACATACCTTCATGCTTTCCAGTTAGTGGGAACATGATAACTTCATTTGTGGATGTGTGGACTACCACCTCCTTGATGTGATGTGGTTTGTTCACACTTTATATAGAATTTATTAAGTATTGGTAATGTATAATTATGTTATATATTTTAAGTATTAATTATGAGTCATAATAATATATATATATATATATATATATATATACATAAAATTGTTTTACTTTCTTTCTTTAAATAAGTGAAGAAAAAAATCAACATTCATCCTTACATACGACAAACAATATCTATAGACAGTATAATCAATTTCATATTTATATATTATTTATATTATTTTAAATAATTATATAATTCTTTTTTATGATATATAAATGATATTTTACATTATTTTAGTATGTAAATTAGGATCTAGTAAATAGGGCCCAGAATAAAAAGTTAAAACATATGAAAAACTTTTTTTTGATAAAATGAAACCTAACAGTAACAAGAAATTGAAAATACACAGGTAATGTAAGGTATAACTGAAGTAATATATGGTATGATATATAAAAATATGGTTCTATTATATATGTACAATAATCTTATATTTTTTATAAAGGAGATTTGAATGTGTATGAATAAATTATAGGCTTATGGTAAGGGTTTTCTCGTCTCACTTTTATTTCTGTGAGATTTATTCCATATTCACCAATTATTCTTGATGTGTAGAGTATATATATTCCTAGGACATTTTGTATCACGAATTTACATTATTTAATAATATTAAAAGTTAAAATTAATGTTAGTATTTACTGGGGATCATGATTCAAATTTTACTCAATCAGTAAGGGGATTTCTAGTCTCATGTTTGTTTCTGCAATACTTACACCTAATTAGCCAAATGTTCCTTTTGGGTGGTGTATATACTACCCATGAATATATTATATAACTTTAATAATTAAACTTATGGTTATTTAATTATCCAACTTATGATCTCTATTTAATGGGGTTTTACATATGAAATGTTACCAAATTGGTAAGGTAATTTTTGTTTCAGTTTAACTTTTTTGAAACCCATGTTTTTTTATGAACCTATATTATTTTAAAAGCAATATATACTACCATTTGACATGTTATGTATTAAATATAGTTATTGTAATTATATTTTAATATTCATTTAATTTTATTCATTAATGGGTATTGTGATTCAATGTTTCTAAGGTGGTAAGAGTTTGTTGAAATAATCCCATATTTTATCGAGATGGTTTATGATTATGCTTATATAGATGAAATAATATGATGATTATCCCAATAATTCTCATGATTTTTTATACTATAGTTATTAATTATATATTCATGAAATGGTATTGTTTTTCTCATTTTGGTACTTATGATATTTATGAAAATATTTTTAATAACATTATAAATAATGTGTCTCTTCGGTCAGAAATCCATTTTATTAAAAATCCATGTTTCCAAATAATCATTAATTTTTTTTATATATTACCTTCTGAGATCATATTGAAGGAATAATATTTTAAAATTTTTATATATTTTCAAAATATTTTCAAAATATTTTCAACATTCATTGATAATTTTTAAAAGATATTTTTAATGAAAATGTTTTTAGAATGTTTTAAGGATTACTTTATGTGTTTTTAAAGATAATTTCAAATAAAAGTTTCTCAGAATGATTTAAATATTCCTTTGTTATATTTAAATTATATTTCAAATAAATGTTTTTCAAATATTTATTAATATTCATTTATGTATTTTCAGTGTCATTTCTAAATAAAAAAATTTAAATGATTTCAAAGGCTTGTTTATATGTTTTCAATTATATTTTCATTGAAAAATATTTTCACATTTATTTTATTTTCAAGAACTATTTTAAATTATTTTAAAAAATTCCATTATATTTTTTAAAATATATTTTCATTGAAAATGGGTTTTAATAATAATTTAGGTATATAAAGTGTTTTTAAAGATTTATACAGACTCCATTTTATGAATTCAAAATGTTATTTTCAAAGAAAAGTATTTCAATGATTTGAATATTTTAATTTATTTTTTTTCAAAGATATTTACAAACAAAATATATTTCATTTTTTTGTTAAAAAGTTTTTAAATTATTTTCAATGATTCCATTATATTATTTCATAATGTTATTTCAAGTAAAAGTAATTTTAAAATATTTTTTGCTTTAATTTTTTACAATGAAAGGCTAATTTCATTAAGAAATTATCAAAGGGATCTATCAATATAATTATATATCTAAGATGAAATCCTTTGATATAGTTTATTCGGTACTAAAAATATTATCGATGGACACCATTATTATTCTTTCACTCAATGGTTATTTTTTTAAGGACATATTGTTTTTGAAAAATATGTCTCTTCCCTGATTTATATCATGAAAATAATCTTCTGAAACATGTTTCCTTTTCTGGGATATTATATGATTAAAGGGATATTAAATTTGTATATTTTGCATAGGTTACCATATGTTGAAAAGATTACGATTTCCATTTCATTTAATGTGTTATTTTATGTTCATTATGAAACCTATATCTTTATATGGTTCATGATATAATGAATATTTTATCATCATATGGAAAACATATGTATGATTTATTTATGATATGGGTGGAACTTATATCTCCCTCCAATGCATTGGGTATAGAATTATGTCTAATGGGATAGGCATGGGGGAATTGGGAGTGAACTCAGTTCTATAAAGGACCATTTATACAGTGATAGTCTTGGGAAAAAACCTTAAATTCTAAGATATTTTTAGGAGTGAAACCATTCCACTAATATGGGAAAGGAATTAATCATTGACTTTTAGGGAAATTGTTTTATAGTCTTATGCATCTTCTGTAATTCCATTTCTTATTCATGTGTTATGATATTAAAGATAATGTTTTCGATTCCATTATTAATCATGTCTTATGAGCTACCAATATTCATGCGATGACTTATGTATATGATTTTTGATATGAAGGATACGATATTAAAATTTTATTATGATGTTATTATACACATATTATCAATTTATACTTCCATTTCTCCTTTTTTTAATATTACTATGAATTTGAGCTCACTATTTATTATGTTTCCACTCCCCAAGTTATGAAAAATTGTTTTAATTATGAGTACTAAATTAGTGTTGAATATATTTTACAATGATAGATGAATATGTTTCCATTTTTTCCAATGATAGTAAACTATTAGTCTCATTAGGCATGCACTTTGTAATGTGATGAATAATAATATAAAATGAGGTAATATCAATGTACGTTAAGATTGAGTCACTATATATCCCACAAATTCATCTCACATTGTAATCTTATAGATTTATCTTTGACATTAAATTTCATCATGGCAAAAGAAAATGGAAACATAATTAATTGCTGAGCTTATATGCCTAATTAAGGAAATATAATCTAATCAGAAAACATCTGGGATAATAATGGGGGAATAAAATAATAATATATAGATAAAAACATTAATATAATAACATGTGGAATAACAATATCATAAGTATATGAATTATAACATGTATGTGTGGATATAACATAAAACTGAATCATTCAAAAGAATATCACCAATGTTCATCAATAATGTGTTGTAAAATAATGTTACCATGTTTATTCAACAAGGTATCATAATGAAGTACCAAATCACAATATCAATTTATTTTTAACACTTGATCTCTATATATTAATTCATTATTCAATGTACTGGAGCCCTATCAAGGGATACCCATCATATTTCTAAAATTATGTGTTCCTCATAAGGAAAAAAATACATTAATCCCTAAAAGTATAATTATCATTAGAAGGAAATGGGTTACAAAATAATAAATAAACTTTGATTAATCAATAGATATATTTAAGGAGTATTTTATCATTATAAAATATAATAAGAATTATTCGAAAATATATTTTATAATGATTATGAAAAAAATTTAATGAAGAAGTAGAAATATCCCATTTTATTTTTACGTTATTATGAAATCTGAATATTTTGAAAAAAAATTAAGATATATAGAGGAATATTATTTGAATTTAGTGGTCATAATAGCTAAATTATTCTCCCCTAAAATAAAAACTTAAATAGATATTTTAGAAAATATTTTTAATAGTATCATAAAAAGATAAAACGCATGGTCATGGAGTGACAACTATTTTATTATTTTAATATATCTTTGTTGAAATACCAAATCATAAAAAGAGTAAAAAACTAATATTTGAATAATGTATAAGGGTAATATGAATTTCATATGATGTAAAAAATTTATTTTCAATATATGAATGATATCACGAGAGGGAAGAAAAATTTATTCAAGTAAGGGATATTAGAATTAAAAAAATATTGTTATTATTCTCAATAATGATATAGTTTTGGTAAAAAAAATATACAATGTAAATGACTTAGATAAAAAATTAATTATTTCCAGAGTGGAAGATTATGTTCCATTAAAAAAATCTTATGGTGAATGAAACCAAATAAAAGAAATAATAACTATGAGAGGCATTTTGACTCGAATAAAGATGATTTGGAGTTATCAGAAACCCATATGGATTTATAACATTTGAATGATGGAAGGAACTAGATTTATATTTTTAAAACCCATGAATTACATATTAAAATATAGTAATTATATAGTAATGACCCCGTATCTAAGATATAATAGTGCCATATATGAAATATGTCTCAAGAAATTATATTTTTAGCAAATAACCCCCTTTTATAATTACTGACTTGTAATAATGAAATTGAATCCATTATATAACAAAAAAATATCTTAATCATCATTCTTAAATTATTCTTCATATTATTAATTTTTAGTTAGATTTATCTAAAATTATTTAACACATGTATATATGTTTTTTATTATATATTTTATATACCTAGTGTGAATTGTCTTGATCATTTTGATGTAGTGTCGTAATAGGGATGTTGTTCTTTATTAATCCTACATTTTTAATCTTTATAAAATAATAAAAGGTATTAAAATTGAATTTTAAAAATTATTTTTAATTTTATAATTTCATTTCAAATGTATTCTATTGGACTAGAAATTATCTTTTTTATTTTTTACGCACTTTTAATGGGAAAAGTGAGAACCCAAGGAGTATATTAGATGAAGTATCAAATACCATATGAGATAGAAGAACCATTAAAATCTAGCTTGAACCTATTCTACACATTATCCTTCTATAATTATAGTCATTATAAGTGAAGATGAACATAGTGATGAGATTGTTTTGGTAATTTATAACCAACGAACTGTGTTGTTTTAAATAATGATTAAAATGTTAATATTTTCAAAATAGAACTGCTAATTATTAACTTTATGTTATTAACCTATATTATTTTTCTAAATCTATCCTTGAAATAAATTTATATCATTGTTCGTTCTGGTCGTTAAACCGAACAAATAGGAATATTCTAGAATGTATGAGTGAGTTAA
Source organism: Viscum album (assembly GCA_963277665.1). Lineage (NCBI taxonomy): Eukaryota > Viridiplantae > Streptophyta > Magnoliopsida > Santalales > Viscaceae > Viscum > Viscum album. The sequence goes on along the minus strand of OY728162.1, from coordinate 1,370,817,968 downwards.
GTTATGGAATATATTATTTCATTATAATATAACTTTAAAAAACATCTAATGTAACTATTTATATATTATTATGGTTATGAGCCATTATTGGATGGATTTATAAGAATCAGGTATGTAAAAATAATTTTTCACTAATAAATAAATCAATTTTCTCTTGGTTTATTCATTTTAAGTAGTTACATTTAAAATGATTTTTTATTGATAAATTTACTTAACTAATTTTTTTTCCAAAAATATAAATCATTTCATATGTTTATTATCTATTCATGAAAATCATTTATAGGACCTTACATGAAAGGTGTTAGAAAATAAGATGTGTTTTTTCATGGATGGGTTAGTATGCACAGGTGCATGAGAAACAGTTTAACTTTTTCAACTAAAAAAAGAGGGGAATAGATAAGGGCTATACCATAAATATAATAACATTTAATTAGATTATTTATAATAATTTCACCAAATTCATATTGTTAGAATGGGATTAGGGAAGGGTGGAAGAGGCGTATAATGAAAGGAAGTTAAAGTGTAATTAATACCAACATTGATAATTTTGATCTTCTGTTGAAGTATACTTTAGAAATGAGGGACTTCAAAAACATTCATTAGTAAAGAGGCTAACATCATGTATGGGTGTATAGAATAACTAAATTGGGTACATCATCTGAGTAATTTCAAACTATGGGTATGGCATGAAATATATGAAAGTGAGGTCGTTATTTAGGTGGAAAAGGGGGATAAATTTTTGGGAAAGATTGTTAGGTAAGTGGTAATAATGGAATTTCATGAGATTTAGGTGGGGAAATATTGGTGAGATATCATTTAATGGATTTCCATCCATAAACAGTTATTTTATAATGTCTATGTGTGGAATTTATTTATAAAAATTCTAGTCACATATGATTAACAATATTAACATTTATTAAAATTGATTAACATTTAACCATGATAATTATTTTCTTAATGAAATATAAGATGAAACTTATTTTCAAATTTAATCAAGATTAAGCTTAATTATAACTCCATTTAATCTAACCCAATTTATAAATATAGAAAAATTAACTTTAAATAAACGTATAATGTGTCGATGAAATTTTTATTTAGAAAAAAAATTTCTTAATCATTAAATGATATTAATATAAATTAAAATTAATTTAAAATTTAGTGTGTGTTAAATTTGTTGGATGTATTTCCAAAATTATTTTAAAGTCATAACTAAAAATACATAATCATTATTAAAAATAAATAATACTTAAAAAAGTATCATTTTTTTTGAAAATTAATCTTTTTACCATGGAAACTAATATTTATATTGATAACATATTTTATTCCTAAAAATGAAAGTTACATTATTATATACTATGAACATGATGATATAAAATATTAAATCCATTATTTTATAATTAAAATCTATAAGTGTAGAAAACTAATTTATAATATATGTGAATAAAAATAATTATTTGAGAAAAATATTACCCAATTTTTCAAATTGATAAATAATGACATTAATATTTTAACATTATATTTTCATATGAATTATATTACGTATGAATATGTATTTTTATATTAAAAAATTTCTTAAAAATATAATCCATTATTCTTTTAGGAAAATTTATAAAAGTTACATTTTTAGGAAAATATTTATTTTCTCGATTCACCTAAAAATCATTTATTTTTAAACAATTAAAAAATTTACCTTAATATAATTTTTACATGATTATTTTTAAAACTAATTTCATTTCATCAAATTAATATTATAAAATTTAAAAGATTAACATTAATAAAGGAAAACTATTTTTATAGAAAAATAGTCATTCTTATTCTTCAAAAGTGAAAATGAGAATTGTGTACAATAAATGTGATAAATAACTTATTACATAAATAATTACACGACTATAACATTCAATTTTATAGTTACATATCCCTATAACAAATCCTTTTAATATCTAAGAATAAGTTAATCTCTGATGATAGTTAAGAGCGGTGATTTTGATATCAAAGATATTTATTAAATATACTAGAGTTTGAATTTCTGTCTCATATTATTTCACTCATACTACAATTATTTATGTTTATCATGGTATTGGTATATATAAAACCCTTAGTTAACCTATTTCGATTTCAATCCTGGATAAATGAACTTCATAAGGGTTATTTCCACAACCCTACACCATTTTATTCCTTTTTCTTCATAGATTTTGTTAAATGGTTTCTTCATTTTATACAAACTAATTTAATGGCTATATTTTATATGTAATATTTTATTTTATCATATGATGGTTTTTTTACAGGTTGGTCTTTCATGTGAATAAATTTATTGGATTAATTATTTTTAAAATTAAATAATTAATTTAAAATATTAAGGTTTTATATTCTCCCCATGAAATTTATTTTATCCTCTTACTTTTAATTATAAATTAATAATAAAACTAGATAACTGTTTTTAAAATATAGTAATGACTTAGGATATATTATAAAATAAAGTTTCAACACAAATTTCATTAGTATAACTAGGAAACACATATTTTCATTTCTTTGTATTATTTAATTGATTCATTAATCCTGGTATTTTTTTATTTATTCCCTTATATTCCACAAATGAAGTATCCTCATGTTATTTTGAGAAACTTATGGAGGAGTTTCATACCAAATTACATAAATGGAGTAAATTGAATATTCTTTCCTTTATCATACTTTGAACTAAAATTTCATAACACTTCATCATTCTCTTGATTGTGTTATTCTAAAATTTAACTAGGTTTATATTATTGATCATAAACTATTATATCTAATTATGAATAATGAAAAGGTTTCATACATTAGTTCCTATAATTTTATTTTTTTGAAGGGATAATATTATTATAGTCCATAGAATCCATTTTTATCTTGATTTATTTAGTTTTCAACCATTTCTAAAAGTAAATAGATTTAACTGTGAGTGATGAACACCTTAAGAGAATAACTTAAATATAACATGAAAAAATTCAACCTCAAAATGTCTTATTATTATAAATTAATATCATGGAATTAAACCAAAATCATTATTATTTAAATATTATTCTATTTAGATTTTCTTCTCCCATATTTCTTACCCTAGAATAATAATTCATTCATAATATTCTGTTAATGTATTGGGATTAACCAAAAAATATATATTGGGAGTGTATAGATAGTTTTATAGTCTTAAGAACACTCATCATGCACTAGAGTATAGATTAAGATAAAAATCATACAATAATTTTTAGAGTGATTACCCCTAGGATCATTTATTCCATGACCGTATCCAATTTACAGTATCCATACAGTGATATTATTTCAAAAAGAACCATAAAATCTTTACATTATGAAAAATTCATGAAGTTATTAATTATGTAGACTTATACAATAGACTCATCCCTTGGGTTTTTAATTTATATTTCTTGTCCCTATCTTTAAATTATTCAATATTAATTCTACTAACATTGAAGAATTTAAATACCTTAGGAATTATGATTAACCATAACTTATGTACCAATAAATTATCATTTAATAACATCTTATTCCCTACAATTATCTAAACCATACTTTGATACCAACTATAACACCCTAAAATGTGAAAATCTAAATTAAATTATATAATGAAATATTCCCTTATAAAAATTCCTAGGAGATTTTAAGATTAGTGTTATAGGTAATTTGGAAAAAACCATTCCTCTTTAAAATAACAAATATATTTTCCACTACATTAGCTACTTATTAATCCATAACATGTCTTTAAGATATATCATAAGTTATATTAACATGATACTCTTCTTGACACATTATAAAAATTACATTTCATTACATCCAAGGGAAAATGAAACACCAGAAAGGTGTGATCTCAGATTCCTAATAAGTGATAAAAAATGAAATTAGTATATATCTGTGATATAAAATAGTGCATAACGTAAGAATTTGAAGATAAAAAATAGATTATAAATATATGATTCATGACATAATCATAATTAAATGATGCATAATAGGGAAATGTTTCTACAACATAAACATGATAAATTCCTAAAATATCACCAAATATCCTCACTAAGGTGTCATAAAATAATATTAACATGGTTGTTCACCAAGGAATCATAAAATATTTCATATGAATGTGACTATATTATCATGAAAATATCATCTCAATGGATTAAATATAAACCCAATTCACTATAGTTAAATAATGGTGTACCATTTATATGTACTACATTATGTGATAAATATAATTATAATATACATAGATCCATATTATAATAATTTACCAAAGAAGGAAATAGGTAAAATTATAATACAAAACATGATAAAAATCTATATAAATAAATTAGGTGGATGGTATTATAAGAGAATGTAATAGGAAATAATAAAACATGATTAAAGTAATAGAAAATAACTTTTCATGATCTTTAGTTAAATAAAATTTGTAAATAAGAAGAAATACCCCTTATAATTTTGAAATCATTATGTTATAGGATTATTTTTAAACCCATTTCAAAAAATGGATAAAAAGATTCATTGAATGGAATAATCATAATAGTGAACATATATATTCTCTATGAAAAAAACATAGAAATATATTTTATATTTTTTAACATTTTCTTTAAATTGTGAGGTTATGAGTCACATTGAAATGCTATTTTCAAAATGGTGACATGATTTTTTTAATTTGTTTTAAAAAATAACCTTCAAATGATGCCTTTAGAAACACCTAAAGTGTTCCCAAAGTAAATGTGGAGTGGAGGCTAAAACAAATGATTATATAAGGAAAAATACTTTATTATTTTAAAATATTTTTAATGAGACATCATATCATAAAAGGTTAAAAAACATCCTTAAGAAAATAATAGATTACAATTATAAAATTCACATAATGTAAAACATAATTGGGTTTCAATATATAAAGGTAAACATCATTGGGAATAAGAATATTTATATGGAGGGGAAACAATAGTTAAAGAGGATGAGAATTATTCTCATCAATGATATAATTTTTAGAAATAATCATATCAATGTAAAATGTTTGGATTGTAAAAGTAATTATCCTAGTATAGGGAGGAAAATAACATGAAATAAAATATTATGTTCAAAGAAACCGAGCATAAAAAATTAATTTCAATAATGGAAATTATAACTCAACTAAAGAAAAATATGAGTTATTAGGATCTTTTAAGGATTTAGTAACTCCTTAATTGACGAAGTAAAATGATATTAAATTTATATATCCCATTAGTTAAATTGTATAAGACATTAATTAGGTAGTAATCACACCTTATCAAGGATATAATGGTGCAGAATATGAAATATTCCATAAGAAATTTAAACTGAGACAAAGAACCCATTACCTTAATTGTAGACTGCTATTAAAGCACTTGAATATCTTGTATAAAACAATTACCATATTATTCACCTATTTAAGAACCTTTTTCATGACTTTGACATTTTATAAATGAAATTTATAATTATTATATACATGTATATTAGTTAGTTATTATCTATTTTCAATATTATCTGTGAGTAATCTTGATCATTCTAAAAAAATTTTCTTAATAATTGTTTTGTTCTTAATAATTCTCCTAAATGACATCATTCTAAGATCATTATAGGTTCTTTTATTAACATTATTTAATTTTTTTATGAAGTTATTATTTCATTTCTTATGTATGTATCTTATTATCCATGATTCCAAACATGATGATGAGGTGGTTTTGATAATTTATATTGAAGGAATAGTGTTGAGTTAGTTTAAAAGAAAAATGTTTACATAAAAATACCTATAAAATAATTATTTACCTATTAATATAAAATTTTAAGTTTCCAAATCCATAATTTATATAAATTGATATCATTGTTCATGTATGTTGTTAAAATGACCCAATAAAAATTGTTACAATATTTGTTTTAGTTTTTTTGTAGAAGATATTTATTTTTATTACATCACATTCACAAAATTATAATGAAATTTTTTATAAAATATTAAGGTGATTAATCATAACTCTAAATATTTAGATGAAAAAGTTAAATTAAAAGGTACTTTTCACTTATTAAATAATAACATTCTCTCATTGTATATTCATTTTATGCAATCTGTTTTACAATGATTAGTTATTAGTAATATTAATTATTCAATTAATATTATATTTAGGAAATAAAAAAAATAAAAAAAATATCATTTATATTCAATAAATCCATTTTTAAACCTATTGTTTTGTAGTGTTAATGAGAAATGAAATCATTCATTAATGGAGAAGGTAGTCTACACACGATCATGAGCTATGTTTTTGTTTTACAATTCAATGGGAGGGGAATAAATAATGGTTATACCAGCAATATAATAACATTTCATTAAATTATTTACAATGATTCCATTATATATGTATGGTTAAAATGGGATGGGAGGATGGTTGATGAGAAGGCTAAAAAAGGAATGTAAAGTTTAAGTAATACTTACATTAATAATTGTAATCTTCTCTTTTAGTATCCTTTGGAAAATATAGGGCCTGAGGAACAATGGTGATGATATAGGATAAAACAATATGTAGAGGATCTTGAATAATTTAATAATTCATATTTTCTTGGTAATTCTAAACTAGGGGAGTGTCATGAAATGGGTGTATGCGAGCTCCTTTTATGGGTGACAAAAGGGGGATAAATAATTATATAATAATGTTACGTATTTAATAATAACTGAATTAAATGATATTTAGGTTTATTATGTGGAAAAAATTTACTGAGACATTTATCTGTAAATTTTAAACCTAATAGCTTCATTCTTGATGTTATAAGTGTCAAGTTTATTTAGTAAAATTCCAGCCACATTTGATTTCCCATGTTAATAGTAGAAAATATAAATTAAAATATATCCATAGTAGGTATTTTATTAATAAAAATATTAGAATAAATCTATTGCAAAATTTTCATATATTGAATTCCATTTATTTACTTTCTTTAACTTAATTCAAGGGATATATATTAGATAATATAATTTTAAATTAAAACATATAACGTGTTGAGAAAATGTTTTTGTAGAAACATATCATTTTATTCATTAAGTGTTCTTACTCTTATTTAAAATTATTTATCAATTAAATGTTTTTTAATTTATGTTTATATATTTTTAAAAATAAAATTATAATATTAATTAATATAAATCTACTTCATTAATAAAATAAACATTATTTAGAAAAGTATTATTTTTTGAAAATAAATTTTTTACCATGATAAGAAATATTAATATTTGTAACAACATTTGATGCCTAAAAATTAAACTAACATTGATATATAACACTAAAATGATGATATGAAATTTTAAATAAATTAAATTAGAATTATCTTCGACATGTTATGAAAAATAATATTTAATATAACTGAATAAAAATTGTTCTTTTAGAGTAGAATATTACCAATGTTTCCAAAATATTTAATATGAATTTTATATATTCAACATTTTATTTTTAAATGATTTATATTAATTATTTAATATATTTATTTTATATAAATATATTTTAGAATAAATTAATTCATTCTTAATTTAGTATAACTTCATAAAATTTTTATTGTTTTAGAAAAATCTTTGTTTTCACTATTCACCTAAAAATCAAATATTTTAGAAAAATCACCAAAATTCACCCAATGATAAAATTTACATTCCCAATTTCTATATTACATTAATTTCATCAAATTTATATTTTCATATTGATAAGATTAGTTTTTATAAAGGTAAATTCTTTTAATAGAAAACCAATATTTTTTTTCTATAAAAGTAAAAATGTAAAATATATAAAACAAATGTGGTGGATTACTTATTATAATAATAATTACTTGATTATATGATATTTATTTATAGTTGCATATCTTCTAATGATAACCACATTACATATACAGATATGAAAAACTCTAGTGGTAGTCAATGGTGGTGAATCCTATTGCATAAATCTTATGTAAATGTACACAAACATGAATTTATATCACATAATATTTATATAATAACGTAATAGTTTGAGTTTGGATTGGTATTTGTATTATTCTATGAAAAACACTACTAAATTCATCTTCTTTCCAATCATGAAAAATGAGCTTCTTATGGGATAATTCCATTACATAATTGCATTTCAATCCCTTTCGTCATAAATTTTGTAGTATGATTACTTATTTTTATACCTAGAAATTTAGTGACTATATAATAATGGTATGATTTTATTTTAACATATAACAGTTTCAATTTTTAAGTGTTTTATGTTAGTTGATCTACTGAACTCATTAGGTTTTAGAGGAAAATATATAATTTAAAATCTCAGGGCATCACAAAATTTTAGAATATCTTCCAATTATTAAAGTCAAATGGGTCTTTTGAGTAAGTGTGATGTAATATTAACTATATCATAGACCTTGTATGAATGTATTGAAAATCAGAATATTAATGGATAAACCATTTCTCTAATTTAATAACTTGAATATATTTAAATCTTACAATCCTTTACAACTCATCTAAATTATACCATTTGAAATGGATATAAAAAGAGACATAATGATTATATTTTGAAAGAATTTTATGTTGATGAATATCATAGGTTTAATGTTTCTAATTTTTATTTAATTTTTTCAGATGTAAAAAATAATATCATGAAAAAAAAGATTCAAGAGATAGGTGTCATAGAATACATGTAGTTTTTTACATCAAAACAACTTATTAAAAAAATATAATATCGGAATTATTTAATTAGGAAATTTTTAATGAAACTAAAATAATAAAAATATATATTGGTGCAATTATTTTTAGAACAACCTAGACAATATGTGGATACTATTTTAGAATTTATTAAAATTGAATTTTAGATATCTTAGATGGGTGATATTAGTAACATTATTAGCTTCGAAATTTCTAAAAAATTAGAAGGAAATATTCAAAATCCACATAGTTAGATAAAAAATTTATATAAATGTTATTGTTTTGATAATGTATCTCATATTATTACACTGGTAGATAACTCACTTAGGCTTAATTTTGATGAATCTTGAAAATTAATAGATCAAAAACATTAAATAGTCATGATTAAAATTTTACATTACTTTATAGTAAATAAACAGAATATTATTTACTATTCATGGGTGCATGCAAGATTCCAAACAAATTATAATGAATATAATCTTAGAGAAGAAAAAATAATATTCCATTACTTTAGAGATAAATTATAATCATGTTTATTGAATTTTTCAAGATCTCAGTTTATCTTAATGATTTTTTCATATATATATTTTAAGGTTAGTATAATGTAAGGGAAGATTAATTTTTTAACTTATAATTTACATAGAATACTTTTAGTTTATTAGTCTAGTAATAAGTAATATCTGATTTCACTTTCAACTATAAAAACTGATTTTGAAATAAAAGGAAGTTATTGTTCCCAATTTTTTTATGAAGAAAAGACTCATATATTTTAGAATGATATATAATTGAACTATGAATATTATTGATATTAATAGTTCTATTTATTTTTCTATGATTACATTCCATTAGTCATAAGAAAAACACATAGATATGAGACAAAACATACTTCAAGAACTCACACAAAAAAGATATTTTCCTCGAGTTTATCGAAACATTGAATCATCCAACTGATATATTTTATAAATATTTACATTATGAAATATTTGAATATATTAAATAGAAAATAGGTATAAAAAGTGTTAAAGTGTAATCTTTTGTTATATCTTTCTTGTTATACTGACATCAAAAAATCCTTGACTTTTTGATATGATATATATTTGTTTATATTGAACTGTTCTAACTCTTTTTATAGGATAAATTTATATTCATGAAGAGTTTTTAACATAATTTAATGGTCAATCTATTGTATGTTATAAAACCTCGCATTTTGGAATCATATTACTCTCTCAAAATTCTTAACTTATTTTTTTAATGGTATATTTTTTAATTGTTTATATTATGGTGCTACAAATGAAAAAAAATTTATTAAGTTTAAATTTATAATTATTAATAAAACATGATTCTTTGATATAATAATACATATTTTAGTTTCATAATATTACACATATCATACACTTCTTGTTTGACTTATTCTTACATAGTGCATTAGGATCAAATTCATTATCATATAACACCTTAATACACTTACAAGGTTTTTACCTTAGTTAGATTAGTATGGTTATTATAATTTTTATAACTCTCTAGTTATATTTTTTTATTACCCAAAATGAGGAAAAATATTATAAGAAATATTTTCTTTAAAAAGGCATAAAATTTATAACAAAGATGTAGTATCTTCTATTAATTTGTTTCAAAAAGTAGGGGAAATGTTTTTTATGTATTTTATATGGGGGTCTATTTCCTGGACAGATATAAATATATCTAAATTAATTGTTAGTATCTAATATTACATAATTATTTGCTTATTTGATTTTCATAAATTGGGATAAAATTGATTTATTTTCTAAAACAACTTCTCCAGGTTTCATTTCTTTGACAAATCCCAACACAGATTATAAATTTTCCATACATAGATAATGTTTTTTTCGTTATATTTTTGTAAAATATAAACATCTATATCTCATGTTCTGGATTATATTATTTTAAGTACAAACATCTAATTAATTTTGAATCAACCTATACTAATTTTAATGGAAGATCAGATTAGATAGTTCTTGTTTTTGAGAGGTGTCAGTTGTGTCTGAAATCCCACAATTTACCTTATGATGTTTTTATGATAAATTTTTATTTAATGAAGGAGAAGACTTCAGGGAATATATATTGTATCATACTAAATTCATGACATTCAATAGAAATAAAACCCTTAAAAACATAACTGCTTTTGATTTTTATAGTTTTCTTTATGATCTTAGTGGTTTTTTTATGTGATGTTTCATTGTGAAATTTATATATCTATCATTATAATTATCTACTTATAATTAGATTATAATTTAATAGTTTCAAGGATATGGAATTTTTATTCTTTACTTTTATATTGAAGAAGTCATGGAGTTAAATACATGGATTATTGAGGTCATTAGATGGAAGATATTATCAAAGATATGATTTTTGTTATTTCTGATAATTTTTTAAGAAGATTGGGGATAAGAGTATGTCTTATGACCATTTAGATCAAAGACGTTATAGGTATTTGAGACATTTATACTTTGGATTATGGTATTTATCCACTTATAAATTTGGATTAAAAATGAAGAGTTTTGGTTTTTGGAACTCTTATATTATTTGATCATATATTTTAAGGAGGATATATATTATAATCCAAAACAAAACTGTATTATTTATTTTAGTGTTATTTTATTTTTATTTTATATATTCATTTATCTTTTTTTACTTATGAATAGTTTTATTTGTTATATATTTACTATATGTTTTAATTATGATTAATTTTGAACTTGAATCTTATATGATTAATTTTTCCTAGAGTAGGAGAAATTGTTATGTTTCTTTATAATACCAATTTACCCTCGTATTAAAGGTTCCTTAATTGAAAAATAATAAAATATGTAAAAAATAAATCCCAAGAATTCCTAAATCACCTTATAAATTGAAATTACATCTTCTTTCTTTATATATGAATCAAATATCCTATAATGGTTTAAAAAATATTCCATTACTTTATTATATCTAAAATTACATCAAGGAATAATCTCTAAAATGTAAAAGTGTTTAGTAATGAGTCACCAATGTATCCTAATGAGGATTTTGTATCAACCCATAGTACTATCGTTTTTATGGGGGGATAATATTCTCTTATAGGGAGTAACATTGAAACACATCTCAACAATCACTATGAACTATAATTTAAATTGATGCTAGGTATTCCTTTATTGAATACTTATATCCCCACTATAAACCTATTATTGTTATATAAAAACCATAGTAAAATATAACAACATAAATATATGATTATGACACTATGTTGTTAAAAAACTATACTAATAAGGATACACCAGGACTCATGATGTCTTGGGTTACCTTCTAAAGAGATAATGAGATTAGTCATAGGATCCCAAATAGTGAATCAAATAGTGTTAACTTTGGTGATGACTTCAAAATAAATTATAAAGTATAATTATTTTTAATATAAGAATGATTCTAGGACTATAAAAGAAGATGTCTTCTAAAATCCAGGCCAAATCCATCACACTACAATGTATGTGATTGGTGGATATGGAAATGCTGGTGTGATTACACTTCTAATGACTATTAGAAGGTATAAATATTGATTACATAACTATCATTTAAAATCTGATGGCATTGGAACCCTAATTTAGGTTTTGGGAAACATTTGTATTTCTCCACAAATATCAATACTAGATTGTGGAATTTTCACTAATGACTTATCGTATTGCCAACTAGAAATATATATCAAGCTATGGTAGTTATTTTTTATCATGTCTACAATAATAAAATTATCTATAGAAAAAATAATGGATTTCATATGGATAAATGACATAATTAGCCCCTCTAAAAAGTTACAAAAATATAAAAAATAGTGTTATAGACAATAATAAATTACCAACAGGGATTCCACATCCATGATCTTGAGAGATTAAAAATAATCCAATGTATGCACATAAGAATATCAAACACAAAGGGGCTATGATTTTTGGATTGATGTATCATTTCGTTTTATAGTGAATTGCCAGCCACTTTTCCCTCCACTTGATGGGATGATAATTGAAGTACTATAATATCCACATTCATCGATTCCTATAATCTTCCATGAAATAAATAAACGATATTTTTTTTCAATGCACAAATTAGAAATATTCTGATAACATTCCCAAGGTTTTTACTATTCTTAATTGGCCATTGAAGTTGTCATTTATTTAAATCATGTGTCACATCTTTATCCATCTTCATCCACATCCTATTTTCCATTTAGGAGTATTACTATCATCCCGTATTTATACATCTTAAAATTAATCTCCATAGATTACAATGCTTTCTATTCCCAATTTTAATTACATTTATTTTTTTTATATCATCTATCTCCAAGAAAATAATATAGATCATAATTACAGATAGTTTTTATATGATATTTTTGAATGATTTATTGTTATGGATAATAAAATAAATCACAAAAAACATTTGGTAATGATAAATATTTATATAAACATTATATATACGAATGAATAAAATTTATTATGACCTAATAAGGTGGTATATGATGAAAAAGATGATCATCAACCAATGGTATCCTTTTATTTGATAACATATTGAATATTTATCGTGCCATTTATTACAATGATTATGTTAAACATTATGGTTTTAGATCTATTCACTTATTTCCTCATGTACTTGGGTTCAATTCTTCAAGATTGTAACTCACTATCATAATTTCTAGTCTACTAGTTTAATTCATTTGATAAATCTGGTCATCTTAGTAAGGGAAGGATTTACAATGTTTTATACACATAGTGAAAGACATGATATAAGGGTTTTTTAACACCATGGTGTGTGGAAGATACACTAATAGTTTATGGATTATATATACAATTTTGGTATTTCCCTAAAGACATCTCCTCTAATAAATTTTCTTATTTTCTAATTACTCTATAATTTAATATTTATTAATGATAAGTGAAAATGGGTGTATCCCATAATCAGTTAATGTGTGTTCAATATCATGTTTTTTAATTTTATTGATTACAGTTTTTTTGTGTGAAGTGGATTCAGGGATTTTATGGTCGATGATAAGCCGACTCACAATAAAATTATTATAGAAAAAGTTAATCTATTTTCAAGTATAGAATATAGATATTGGTATTCTCTGAACAGTGTCACATGAATATATTATAATTGAATAATTTGATGTAATCACATGAATAACTAGGAACACTAAAATAAGAAAGGTTGTTCAATAAAAAATCTTTTTTATGAAATATAATAGATGACTTTGATTGTTATAACATTAATTATCATTACAGTGCTTAAAATATTTATAATGGTATTTTGGAAAATAACATGAATTTAATTATTTCATTAATATTAATTGTTTATTAATTGTGTTTATTTTTAGGTAATTAATAAAATCAGATACTGAAAACTATACTTTCAATCATTGGGATAACATATTTATAAAGAAATATATTGGACAATGCTGGAGAAATATTTCCACTATATGGAGCTCATGAACCAGGTTCAAGGAGAATCAACCCATTCCTAGGTATTGATAACCCCAACAAAAAACCCACCAACTTTATTCGTATTTACTAGTGAGGTTTAAAAAAATCTACAAGTGAACATAATTCAATCAAACAACTGATATATAAATTATAAATAAATTTTTGAATCTAGGATATCTATTTTTAGCCATCTGAAAATGTTTTTTTCAATGATGAAAAAAAACTCATGTATTTTTCATGATCAAACAATTAATAATTCATAGCATTCAAAAATATAAAAATTAATTGCCAAAAAAATTATATTCCCCAAAAGAGTGTTATAAAAATAACATCATGTTTCTATATACCTAATCTAAATATTTATTTTTTATAAGTGTCCAAATATGAAAATTATTCCAATATGTGTTTAATAAATGATATTCCTGTTTAACATGTTTTTTAAAAACTATTTATAAATGGATCAGAAATTTAATAGGAAATGTACAACTGTAAATAAATTATAAAACTTGAGAAAATATATTTTGAGTCTCTATCACAAAAATTATAATAGTTAACAGTACACACAACTCTAATGTCAAAATTATGTTTACTTTCAAAAAAGTGACATTTCAAATTACATTTTCAAAATGTTATAGTGGATGACTTTTGTAATAATATATTAAAAAAATATGGAAAATCATCACAGAAATCTATTAAAATAATAACATAGAATCTATTTCATTTAGATATATGTACCGTTTTGAATAACATACACCATTAGAAACCAAATAATAAAATTCATTATATAAGATAATTGATAATGAAATTATCTTATACTAAATAGTGGTACTATTGTGGTAAATAAAAAAACTATTACATATAATTTTTATATAATCATATTTCATGATATATACACTAAATTTTGATCACTTACAGGAACTATTAAAGAAATTTTTTACATAACCACCTCTTTTCCTTTTAAATTTCTATTTTAATATTTTTTTTATTTTGTTTAGTTATTTTAATATATCGTATCTCTTCTCTTAAATCCAAAAATTTATTATTTCCCATCATCCTCACAATTAATTATATATATTTTTTATATAATTATATAAACTTATTCAATAATTTTTATCTTTGTTACATGATTTATATATGTGTGTTCTAAGTAATTTTGATGAATTTGTTTTTCTCACATTCTTGTAAACTTCCATATGATTTATATGATTTAAAACATAACCATATCTTATTCATTTCTGATAAATATTTTTAGGATATATGAGTCTAATTTGAATTATTAAACCATCCAACTTAATATTTTTAATCAAATATATTATATGTAATTATTTAACTTAATTTTAATAAAACTATAATATACCATTGAAATTCCCATGAAGATATAGAATTTTGAGGAACCCTCATGAATTTTTTATAAAATAGATGATTTGATATTTCCTTATTTGATATATGGTTAATTTAGTATTGATTTTTACAGTAAAGGTTAGAGAACATTCAAAAAAATAATTTTGTACTATATTATGGTAATTTGATAACAGTTACATTGGGATTTTACTATGACTTGTATCTTGAGAAACTCATTCATTGGTTTTATATTACTGATTTCATGTTTTGTTCAATTTTAACATGCATATAGATTAGTGGAAGATCATATAGAGGTTATTGATCAATAAAGTAATGAATAATTTCTAAGGAGGAAAAAATCATTCCATGGTTCTCAACAAAAACACACTATGATGGGTTTGTTGATAATTACCTTTGAAGAGTTGAAAAATAGTTATTTTTATTGTTATTATTCTTTCCAATTCTATTGAATTTCTAGGGAGAATTATAAATAGGGTTTTATTCTTTTATATACTTTGGTTCAATTATAAATACCCATTGATGAGATTGTTGTAGTTGTAATAAGTTAAATGTGATGTTACAAAATCTTCACAAGGACCTAAAACAACCTAGTTTATATATTAATGTCCATGGAATAATAAATATTGTGATGCCCACTATCATGGTATATAGAGGCATGTTCTAAATATTTTAAATATTTAATTTACATCTTGTGCTTGTTCACCATTTCCTAGTGAGAGTTAAATATATTATTTAAGGATGAAAATGGTCTCTAAGATTCATACTACATTGAATATATCTAAACATGATTTTTATAAAAAAAAATTCTAGACACACCATTTCTTTTGTTACACATAAATGTGTTGATTATTTTAGGTGAACATAAATAATATATTCCAAAAAATATATGAATTGATATGGTGAATAAAAAAACATCCATGGAGTGTGCCAAATATATTTTTTCTAGATTTAAGGATAAGAATAGAGGTTCACACTAGATCAAACATTGAATACAATTACATTTTATTGTTGATGATTGATCACATTTATGACACAAATTAATTACCATTATGGTACTTCAAGTTCAAAACCATCATATCTCTTATTCATTTTATCCCATACTAATTAAGAGATATATAGTTTTGAACCAATATCATGATCATTAGACCCCAAAAATTTACCACTCAATAAAAATATTTAGTAAACCTAGTAAGAAACTGTTATGTTAGTGCATAATTTCTCACCCCCAATCAATTTTCCTCAACATTTGTTTTTCATAATTTAGAAAAATCATTGATTAACTAGTAATAATAGAATTTATAAGTGAATTTTTAGTGACCACTAAATAACCAACCAAGTGGAAAAGTGTAATTCACTAGGGTTGAATAATTTCATTTTGAGTTAATTGTTTCATTGTAAACCTTAAGAATATTATACTTGGTATTTAAAATGATCTTTGTTGTTATCTATTTATTACACCTTTTTCTATGTTTTTACCATAAAAAATGTTTTTCCATGTTCAATGGATAATGATTTTTAGTATAGAAAGAGGGAATAATTTCATATATATTATATCTAGGATTTTAATTTATTGATATCACCATGAATTATATATATATTTATAATGATGGGAAAACCCTTATATTTGAAGACAAGATGATTTTCAAATTATATGAGAGAGCATGTAATACTTTCCTCTCACCCCTCTATAATAAAGAGTTCACTTGAGTAATGGGATCCAAAAAAATGAATTGAATTTGGAGAAGGATTTATGATATTGAGAAAGTAGATAAGAAAGTAAAGGATGAATGATTATTAATATGTCACTCTAAAAAGATATTCATATATTATAAGATAAATATATATAGATTATTTTTTCATTTGGGTGAAGGAAATTGATATCTCGACTCAATAATATAGAGATGTTTATGAAGAATATATTTTGGAAAAGAAATTTACAATAATTATACAAATAAATTTTGATGAAAAAAATTATACAATAAAGAATCAGGATATAGATGAGTTTACCATTGACAAGATAAATAATATATTGATAAATTATAAGATGGGTAGGGGACCAACATTGAAGTATCATTGTAAATTTATAAGGGAAACATCTTTCAATGAATTCAAATATTCAGAGAATATTTAATATTAATGGTTCCATTATGATATATTCCCTGAGTTTTAATGAGTTCATATCATTTTTTTCCAAAATTATGTTATATGGTAAAAACAATTAATGAAAACTACATTGTATGTTTCAAAATATGAAATTATTTCACAGTTTATTGCTAGTTTCCTGGAAATTTATTAAAAATAAGGTGAGTTTAATCAACCTAATAGATCATCGAGTAGAAAAATGGTGGAATGTTTTTTAGTAGGAGAAAAATATTCAGAATTAAGTTAAATTATGATACTTAAGAAAGATAAATTTTACTTATAAATGATGTTTCGTATAATGCTGAGAAAATTGAGAGAGAGAAAGAGTAATCAAAGCTTTAATACCACAAACACATTATAAAAAATGAAATCATTCCAAAAAATCATCTTGTTAAGAATAAGGATGTAATAAAGATTAAAGTAGTGATAAAAATACCTAAAAATATTTAAAATTGAGTAAGGGACTCATGTTTTTCTTTATAGAAAACTCAAATTTTTTAAGGTTGATAATTTACATAAATAAAAAGACAAATATAGTAAAACAATTGAAACATAAAACAAAAAATATTATCAATTTTGTAGTGATGTTTTCAATGATTTTGGGTGATATCAATGAAATATAAAATGTGACATAGAATATTCTTGTAACTAAAATAAAAAAAAATCTTTTGAATAATTATTCGTTAAGGTGTTTTGACGGAAATTTGATTAAATATGAACATTCATTAAAACATATTTGGGTTAAGATTCGAAATTCTATAAAGAAATTTTAAAATATTAAAAAAATTGATAAATATATTGATATCCTGAAGAAACCTTGATATCAACTTATAATCTCAATAAATATTATATTAGAGCCATTGTTTTAAAATCAAATATGTGTAATAAGAAAAAATAAGGTATATAAGGTGATTTATTCAAAAGATAAAAATGATACATCCATTGATACTTCAAGTGGAGTCACTAACAATTATAAAGACCTTTATGTGTGATAGAATAATTATATCGAGTCAAAGGGAAAGAGAAAAAATAAGGAGATCATATCCATTATTAATAGTTATAAATCATTTTAAAATCATTGATTTTCAAAATTAAAAAAATTTATTAAGCACGTTTTGATAAAATCAATTAAAACCATGAATATTATCATATGATGTTATATGATTGTGTGTTAGAGTGTACTAACACATATGATATATACACTACTATAACTTTTCATCTATTAAATAAAATAGTTGTTATAAATTAAGAGGGATATATGATAAATACTAGAGAGGCCAACTATAATAGTTCCCAAAAGGGAAAGTGAAATTCCTAAATTTTAAAAAATCTATTAAGAAAAAATGTAATATCTTTTAAGAAACTATAAATGCACATAAAATGTTTCTCACATTATAATCCGGGGAGATGAATAAAATTTAAAAATTTAAAATTATCAATAGAATGAATGATGAAAATATATATATGGAGTTTATGATGGTTTATATAAATTTAAAGGGAGCAAAACCATGTATTTTAGATGGATATTTTACATCACAAAAGATTATAAAAAAATTGAATGATATAGGTTTCTATAATAGTGGATATATTAATTTTATAAATGATGAATTATTTAATATTATTGAAGATATAAGAATTGATATTTGTTAAAAAAAATATTTGGATTAAGTGTTTCTCTATTCATTAATTGGCTGAGGAATAATTTAATCATTACTTCTAAAAGTTTTGTGAATGGGAATAAGATATTTCTTTATAATAATTAATGCCTTATTATAAGGATAATGTTTTTAAAAATCATTATTAAGGGTTATTGAAAATGTAATAAATTATCTATATTTTTAATTATCAGAATTCTTTTGTATTAGTGTAAATTTTAAGAATAAGTTTTTTCATAAAAACCATGGATTTTGTAAAAAGAACAATGGAAATATTTCTATTATATGTGTATGAGTAACCTTCCAAATATAAATAATTAGAGGATTAACACTTCCTGTGGGTCCTAAAGGAATTTTTGTGAACAAAATTCATAAGATTTTTGAAATCATAACTTAGATTCCACTTTAATCAATACATTTATATATTCTGTTACTAAGGAGCTTAAAATTTACTAATTGAGATAAATAATTTATTAAATTTAATTATGATTTTCCATATTTTACCTATTTTTACATGATGTTGATAAAACCACATTCTCTTGAAAATCTTATGGTGTTTCATCACAATTCTATAAATAAAAAAAATACGATATCATAATACTTTTTGCTAATAATGATTTTAAATACTAGAATGAAGGATTTGATGAATATATTGACAATAATAAGATAATTTATAAATATTTTTCTCAATATACAACTGAAGAAATGGTGTTGATGATAGGAAGAACAATAGATTAGTGTAAATGTGGATTTCCATCTTATCAAAACAAGGAATGTAAAAATATTATTTATAGACAATATATGACAATTATTATATTCATTCTTAATTGGTTCTTATTACGGAAATGTTTGGTCAAAATAATTTTTGAGATGTGGTTTGGTATTATTCCCAAGTTAAAGAGATTGAACTTTTTTAGTATCACTTATTATATAAAAATAAGAGTAAAACATGTTGGAAACTTTAATAAACTATTTAATTCAAATATGTTTATTAGATTTACACCTAGTGGAATGATTTTCCAATGTTAAAAACATGAAGAAATTGGTTTATAAATTTGTTTATATAATAATATTAGGATCTTAAAATATCACAAATATCACTACCTATTGATAATGAGATTAAATAATCTAATTGAGATTATATTGAACTATAAAAGAGAGATTTAGTTATAGTAGTTTGTTTAAAAAAAAGGTTTTTGATTGTGAATTGTTTTGTAATGAGTTATTCTTTTTAAAAGTAACAACTACATTTTCAATGATAAGATAATAATTTTTAAAATACAACAAATCTAATAAATTTCAATTATATTGACTTATATTTTTATTTTTAAGAAATAAGTGTCATTTAATCATTACAAGAGGAGGATTTAATTTTTGTGATGTGGGAATAACTTAAGTAGATATAAAAGTTTATTCTTGAGAGTTGGGGTCACTTCATAAGGATATAAATTTCATTATATGAAAATTGGTTTTTTGTAAAAATATTAAATAAATTTTATAAGTTGCATTGAATAATAATTATCCAGTTTTCCAAGGTTAGTCTCAAATAGATAGTATAAATTTCATGGATTTTTTTCGCTAACTTCAAGGATTTAAATTATTTTTAATTTCTTTTTACTATAAGGTCAAAATATTTAAAACGTTTTTCTAAATATTTTTTAAATAAATATTTTTCAATAATGTACTCTAGGAGGAGGATAACATTAAAAAATTTGAATTTTTCATCCTCTATACTGGTGGTTTTCAATATTGTAAGATGAAGAGTGAATTGTATTTTATTAATAATAAACATGGGGAACAATATTATAAAATGGTAAGTATCACAAAGAGAATTATTACAATTAAGTTAATATACATAAAAACATATTTAAAAAGTGGTAAAACAAAAAATAAATCATTATAATTGTGTTTGAATATGGGATTATTTTTATTTGGAACAAGAAAAATAATTGTGAGGACATTTCCAACCAAATGAAAAAGCTTTGTGAAATTTCAATGATCAATAAGATAATGCTATTTTTTATATTTCAATTAATGAGAATAAAATTTTCTATTCTTACCTCACATGAAAATTATGCATATAATGTTTTAAATAATTTCATAATGGAGGAAAAATGATTGGTTTAATGTAATAACCCTTATTTTATAAATGATATTTTCTTGTTGAAATAAATATTTATTATATTATATTATATAGTATTATACAAATTCAACACATTGAGAAACAAAAAAAGTAAATTTCAATAATTTAAATTATTAAATTATTAAATTAATAAACCAATTTAAATTCTATATATTATAATGGGGCTAAAAATAAAAGATGATATATAATAATAGAAAAAATTGGAATCACCTTGTTCAGCTAGAATCATCCCCCGCACACAAAACCCTATGAAAAAGAAATGAAATTTTAGTAAAAAATCAACATTATATAAAATGGAAATGTGGATGCCTTTGAGGAATTTAATTTAATAATTAATGAAGTAATAAAGAGATATTTATAAGATCTAATGTTACCACTAAATAGTAACTTGATGGTTGGGAACAATGACATGACCATTGAGAATAGTAACCTGACCATTAAACTAGAAATATAACATAAAAAAATGAAATGAAACATAAATAATATTTATCATGATAAATTTATGTATATATTATTATTATAATACCATAAAATAAATATCATGATTATGTAACTCAATGTAAATTTAACCACATTTTTAATAGATATGATTTTAATGTATTTTGTAAAAATAATTATTTTCAATTAAAAAAATAAAATTACCTTTGTTAAAAAATTATTTTGATAAAAATAATTTCATTTTTTAATTAATTATTTATAAATTTTCCGATGGTGATTTCTTAATAACTTTCTGAAATACTTTAATTTTCTAATGAATAGTAAAATACAGTTTCTTCCATAACCAATGTATCTAAAATTGCATAATTCCTAATGTAATAAAGAAATAATAAATTATATAACATTAAACATGTCCAAAAAATATTAAATTTTATAAATTTTAAAATAAAAGATAATAATTATTTCCAAAACAAAATTTACATTCCAAACTCTACAATTTAAAGTATTTTGTAAAAAAAATTCTTCATTTGGGTCAGCTTTCTTTCTTTAAAATTTTTTATTCGAATTATAAATATATTAAAAGTATTAAAATAATGTTATTTAATTAAAATATGGTTTATAATATATAAAATATCACTATTAAAATGTTTACCCTAGATATTCATTTTTTTCAATGTTCTGTTCTAAAATACACCATCTACTCAAATAAAAATAACACGTCCCCAATTATTTTGGAAAACTCACTACTCCCACAACATAAGAAGAAAAATAATTAAATAACTACACTCTTTTAAGACTCTTATGATATCTATGTATGTTCTAGATCCATACACCTCTAATAACTAAAGGATTTTAGAGTAGTATAGAAGAAGTTACACCAAGAAGAGGGTAAGCTCTCTCTAATTCTTCCTCACGTTCTTATCTCCAATTTCTATTTTTTTAACTCTATCCATTTAAAACATCAATATTATATGATTATTAATTATTATAGTAAAATTTTATTAACAATTTATTCCTACAAGAATTATTATTTTTATTACTTATTAATTTTTCGTACTTTATATTCCCACTCTTTGACAATGTCTCGTTAACACTGTGTTTACTACCAAAGAGGACTTGCCAATTATTTTATTATCACCAACCATATAGATATTATTATTAAATTATTGATTATATACAATATTATAAATTAATGTATTTAAATCTTATAGAATTAATTCTGCTAATATATATATTACATTGAAAAAAATAGTGAAATCGAAGAAAAATGTGAAAGGGTCATGAAAACAAATGACATAAAAATGTGTTCCCATTAGAAAATGAAAACATTAAATATAATCAAATGATTATAAATTCTATATATTGGTAAAAATTTCAATAATTGACTTCTACTTCACTTCTTTCATAAATGTATGTTAATTATCTTGGAGGTGATAAAGTGACCAAATAAAGAGGCATTCAAGGTAAGGGGGTTTTCAAACCCATCTCATTTTATTTTTTATAACCCTTTTTCATGATATCATCATTTTATATATTACTATAAAGTTCATTAAATATTGTTTCACTATTATTAATTTTTATTTTTTTCATATATATGATTCCACCATTGTTTTTAATCCAAATACATTTATTTTTAGAAAAGACTTTTCATTACGAAGAACATCATTGACACCTATTGAGTGGCTCTTCTTCTATAAAAATTGGTGATGTTTATACCAAATGTATTTTACCTTATTCATTTTCAATGCCAAAATTTTATTCATGAAAGTATTCATTATGAAATCCTTTTGAAACCCATTCATGTACGTGGATAATTTCATGAATATGATTATTATATGTTCTATATGGCTTGTATGATATTAAAATTTTATGATATGATCTGTGGGACAAAAATTATATTTTCCTCCCGTGTATTGGTTAATGACATGTATCTAAAAATATTATGTGTATTATGCCTAAAAATGATTCTGTATTTGTTCATAATGATGATGTTATTAGTCCTGAACATATGTTATGCAATAAAAAGATTCTAGGTTTGTTCATAATTATTGGTGATATTTGACCATAATGACTTTATGTTTAATTTTCATACATATTCCAATCCATACATTTATCAAATATTGTCCTTATTATTATTATGATGTTCGTTTGATTATGTTTTGATTATAATGATTATGCTTTCCCAAGTTATATTGATTTGTGTCCCTTATTACCCCATTATTGGGCATTTATCTTAACTAGTTCATTGAAGTATATCATTAGGTGATTTCATGTACTATGGAGAATGTGATATTTTAGAAAGATAGTGAAGAAGGATTTAAATAAATTACTAAGTTTTATTATGTATAAGTGATATATGATCCTTATTTTCCCAAGACACTAAAATATCAGATCATGAATTTATAGCACTATTATGTTGTTTTTCTTAAAATTCATACAATAGTTATGTAATAAATGAGGGGTCATTATATTTTTCATCACAGTGATGTTTTAGTTAAATTGTGAATTACTACCTAAGAACATTAATGACAACCCTTAGAATAAGTCTAAGTATAGGTAAAAATATTATAATATTTTTTCATAAGAATTATAAATAAAGAGATCTCATATGATATAATTTCATGAATGATTTTCATATATATATAATTATTTGTTCATTCATTATGGACATATGTTCTATTCAAAGAATTTATATTTTAGAAAATATTTGGAACCTATAGACACCAGACCAATAACACGTGTGAGCAGAAATAAAATTATGGTCTAAATGTATTCCCAAACACTATGTGGGTGGAGTTCAAAACATTATAGTAACGCTTATCAAGATTTCATACGCTATAGAAAATAACCTGAACATTTTGTGACATCCCACATAATCCAAAAAAGAACAACTATTTTTTTAGTCCATTATAATAAATTTAAAATATACTTTTAGGGGATCTTCTGAACCACTTGTCCTGGAATAGGGGATTAATTCAATGGTGGAGACTATTTTTACTCCATTATTCTATAAATGATAATATTTCTCTATGATTTTATCATTTAAATAGAGAGGAAAATAAATGGTGTGCATTGATAATGAACACCAATCTGATGTATGAAATTGGAGGAATAAAGTGGGGAATTTTTTTAAAATATTTATTAACAAGTGTTTCTCAATAACACCTTGAAAATGACATAGAGTGAATTCATAGAGTTGTAGAAATATTATGTTATATGCATAACATATTATGAGGAAAACATCAAAATAATTTAAAGATATAGTCGGGGATTTTATATCAACAATGATTGAAAATATATAGTTTTTTAGAATATTAAAATCACATGTTCCAAAGGATCTATTTGTCCAATAATTCATGTATTATAAAGAAGTGATTAGATGTCATCTCAAAGTGAAGATGAAGTTAAGAGATTGGTCCTTTAGAAATGGGGATAATAAGATAATAAATGATTTAAAATATGGTGGGGAAATTAAAAAGAAGAAAAGATGATCCCTCCACCCACACATAAATGGTCTGGGATGATGAATAATGGGGATTTCCTCAATGTAACATGGAAATACTTCAAGTATGCGAGAGAATTACACTATGTTCATGAAGGTTGAAGATACATAGTGAAGACAGACAACATGATTGAAGAAAAGAACAAACCTTATAATGCACCAATAATGTTTTATTGCTTCAAATGTTGGGAGTAAGGGAACTATACAATCTAGTTCACTAAATCACATGTCCTTGAAGGTAATTATCATCAACAACCACCATAGTAAAAAGGGAAAGGTAAATCTTATGCCATCACTAATTTTGAACTGGAGTGTGAAAAAACATTTGTAGATGGTACGCATCATATTCACTCATGAATGTACAAATATTTTATTTGATTCTAGTTATATTCATTTGATTATACAATGAATTTTCTATAGAATTGTTTAATTAATGCACAAATACCATGATATAAAAATATGTATAACAACACCTGGTGGCGTGATAATTGCAACACAAGTGTTGTACTCTTCTCAAGATAGCATATGTGAGATGATAATTCTATAAAGTATTATAATACATGCCTTGGTGTAATTTGATTATATACATGGAACAGATTGTCTCTCATTATATAAATAACACATCAGATATTTGGAAAAGGAAATCTCACTTCATATTCCAAACCATCCCATGATCCTCTACAAATGCAAAGAATACTTTGAATTTCCATTAGAAAATACCTCGATGGTTTGTGGAATGATACCCTATAAAGAAGAATAACTAACCCAATTGATTGTGCTGAAGGAAAGAATCAACATTGAGTAAATATCCATTGTTAGGGAATATAATGATGTATTTCCCAAAGCATTACCCAAAAATAACCATGATTGTGAGGTAGAGTTCTCAATAGGACTTATCTATAGAGCCACTCATATATCAATCTTCCTCTATATAGATAACCTGATCAAATTGGAGGAGTGAAAGAAGTTACTATAAGAGAATTTTTAAAAATGATTCAAATTCGCAAGTGCATTTTTTTGGGGTGATGCAATGCTCTTTAGCAAGAAGAAGGATGGATCAATGAGGTTGTGATTTAGTTACCGAGAGATTAACAAGATCGCCATAATGAAAAATCATCCCCTACCAAGGATTGTTGAATTTTTGAGTCATCTATGATGATATCAATAATTATCTGTGGAGGATATTTGTTATGGATATCGTCATATAATGCTGAATATAGAAGATATTAATAATAAAACCTTCCAAATAAGGAATGTGTACTGTTAGTTAGAAGTGATTACATACAAACATACTAATTCCCTTGAAATATTCATGGATTTATTGAATATAGTAGATCGATACTATGTCAAAAAAATTGTTGTAGTGTTTATAGAAAATATTTTCTTTTACTCGAAGACAAATTAGGAATATAAGGAGAATCTAAGGATTGTGATAGAGTAATTGTGGATGGAAAACATATATTCTAATTAGTGAAAGTGTGAATTTTGGATATAACAAGTCACATTCAATCGGCTTGTGATCCGAAGTGAGGGAATTTATTTGGAACCATAAATGAAAATGTTAATTAAATAATATCCCATAATCACTATTTTCCTAGAATTCTGTATTTTTTCCATAATATGGTACTAATAATGTTTTTTTAGAAATATATCATGATTTTCTAGCTCTCTAACAAAGTAAAAATGAATGGTGTATTGTATGTTTGGATGAAAGAATATGGGGACTGATTGAAGCATCTAAAATAGGGGATAATAACAATAACTGTAATCACAATACCAAAAGATGGTGATGGTTTTGTGATATAAAATGATGATACATAGAAAATCTTGAGTTGGGTCCTCAAGAAGAAGAATTAAGTAATAGTATAAGACTCATTATATTTTAAGATCCATGAGAAAGACTAACTGATACAAGATCGTGCATTATAAACCGTGATATTTTCATTGAATATTTTTCCGCACTACCCATATGATGAGAATTGTTACATATATAAAGATCACAAGAGTCAAGTATATATCCACATAGAATGAGGTCATCATGAAAAAAAGAATATGGTTAGAGATAATCAATGACTACGATTTCTTTATTAATAACCATTCGAGAAAGGTGAACAATGTAGATGATTCATTTAGTAGAAATGAAAATGATAATCTATCTAGGATAATTATTAAGAATGTCTACATCTTCATGGATATGAATAACGTGTATATATAAATCATAATATAAGGGAATACATACTTCTTTCCCAAATTATTTCCATATCATTTATCCAATGGATGACCAAGGAGGATTAATATGATTATATGGATCTTCAAAAAAAGGTGCAATCATTAAAGGGAAGATACGTGAGTTTCAAACTAATTAGGATGGTTTTATTTGATTATTCTCTAGAATTTGTGTTCCTAAATCAGTTGGGATAAATAAAGAGTTATTGGATAACTCACATATCTCAAATCTCTCTATCCATCCTTGAAGTATTATGATGTACCTTGACCTTTTATAGGACTTCTTGTGGGATAACATGAGTAAGTATATTGCTGCAAATATCTCAAGGTTTTTGGTATATCATAATCTTTAAGAAGAGGGAATAAAGTCCTAGGGTAATATATAACCATTTTATGATCCCATGTGGATATGGGAGAACATTACAATGGACTTTTTCACTAGCCACTCTATACCATTTGAAGGAAACAATGCAATATGGGTTGCGGTGGATTGACTCAGCAAGACTACCCTATTCATTACTAGTTGTGATAAATTTTCACTTGAACAAATTGCCCAGATATGTTTAATGTAATTATTGAGGATTCATTTGGTTCTACCATTAGTCATCTATGAACATGATCCAAGGATCACATTAAAATTATAAAGAAGGCTTTAACAATCATTGACTACTGAATTGAATTTCAATATCTTCTAACACCCAAAAAATTATATATAATTTTGAAGGACTATTCATATGCTCAAGGACATGATGATATCTTTCTCAATAGAATTAATAGGTGGATGTGATCAACATATCCCATTAATTGAGTTCTTATATAGCAACAACATCAACAAAAGTATTCACATGGATCCATTTGAAGCTCTATGTGGGATGTGATGTTGAATGCCAACATATTGGGAATATTTTTTTAAATAAAAGATAAATAGACCAAATATTATTCAAGAGATGATAGAAAGGTTTTATGTCTTCCGAAAATATATAAAATCTTCGCACAACCGTAAAAAAGAGATATCCTGAAAATCATCGATGGGTCATTGAGTTTGAAGTTGGAGGCTAGGATTTACATCTAATATCAAAATGGAAGAGAGTATTATGGTTTTTAAAGAAACCAAATCTTAGTCATAGGTACATTTTCCCCATTTAGATCCTTGATCCCAGAGGATCAGAGGCCTATCAATTTTTACTTACAAAAAATATTTCTCAAGTTCACGACAAGTTCCATGTGTCTCTCTCAAGGATGTACATACCTGACTCCTCATTAGTAATGAACCCATAGGTGGTATAATAAGGGAATTATCAATCATATTAAGAGTGTTAGGTGATTATATTTTATTACAGATACAAAGTTCTACACAAGAATACAACTCACCTAGTCAAATTGCTATGGAGTAACCATAAGTATGAAGAGGCGACTTGGGAACTAAAGGAAAAAAATTAATTATAACTACCATCAATTATTCACAATCGATAATATGATTTGAAATTTTTAGGATGAATTTTTTAAATTATTAATAATTTAACAACCCAATGTTTATAAAAGATATTTTGCTCATTAAAAAAACATGTATTTTATTATATTATTATAAGGCCTCATCCTTAAACATTACTTAATCTTGAGATATTTCAAGAATACAAATTGAGGATCTTTTCAGGTTTAGAGTTTTAGAGAATTAGATCATAAAACATGCATTACATTACACATTTAAACAAAGTGGTTACATAAAAGATAGTATTAATTTTTCCCATCAATGGAAACATATTTAAAATAAAACATGGATTCTTTCTTAACATTTCTTTGACACTATCATCATATCATGTACCATTCCCTTGACCTCTGAAAAAACATTTCAAAAAACTTGGGATGAGCATAAAAATCTAAGTAAGGGATATAAAAATATGGAAAGGAAACATGAGTACATGTATACATAAGAATCAATGAAATAATACTTTACCCATAAAACATAAACACTTCAATAAAACTCCTCAAATAATGAAAAAAACCATTGAAATCATAACACATAAAAGGTAAATTGAGTCATTCATGACATTCTTACGTAGGGAGTAACCCTATTGGTTACGTTTGGAATACCCATCACAGTATATTCCCTAATTCTCTTCAGGGAAAACTTAATGTTTAACTCCTTCACATTACCCAATGCATTGGAGAGCTATATCGGGCTCACCCTCCCTTATTTTATCACGGAACCACCCGTCTTCATAACAATGCCCAAGAACCATAACATAATCGTATCACATAAAATATGCATAAAGGAAACATAACATTTCCACTTTTCCATCACATGATATCAATACAACACATTGATATAATAACATTATGAAAACCATTTTCAATACCAAAATAAAAGAAAAGTAAAACATGGTATTTATTTTTCATTCAATAAATGTTATGGCTTGTAGAGGAACCCGAAACTCAAATAATGGTCACGGTGGCGGAGAAGACATTGTCGCCGCATATGTATGAAAAAAACATTATCTTTTGTAATTTAGTAAAATCTTCGTATAAAACGATTCCTTTTGAATAAACGTAAATTTTAAAGGGGTTTATACACCATATATAAGAAAGTTGTGTATAAAACAAAATATGCCTCAATGAAAGGAGATTGAGATGATGTCCCTTACCTCGGGTCTGACTTGACTCGATCGTTCTTTAAACTCCTGAATTATAAAATTGAGTTAATTTATACTTTCTTGAGAACCTTTTTCAAGTTCATTATTCCTTTTATATCACTTATTACCATGTCATTAACACTATGCAATTATTTAAGTTAATAATGGTTGTTTTGTTGATCATTGGTACTTGAGTCAAAAATAAACTCTTTATAATTAGAAGTTATTCATTTTGTAAAATATCCATTATATCCATAATTATATTCATGATTTATATATCATATATATCATATATATCCAGTATATTCATGCATTTATAATATTACATAACATTTAGAGGTAAGAAATGAAATGCACCGTTCATGGAGACGGTAAGTCGTACGTACGCATGCACGCTCCTTTCATTTCTATTTTGTATTTAATGGAATTAAATCATAATGACATAAAGATATATAATAATTCCATTATAATATAATATATAATATCATTAACTATATCATTTATACTTCCCATATATAGCATTAAGGAATCAAATCATTTTGAGGGGGCGGTAGTCCACACTTCCTAAAATGAAGATATCGCGTTTACCCATAATGGAAAACATAAAGGTATGAAAGAAATGAAAAATACATAAGCTTAAGGAAAACCTAAAAATATTATATATCATATATAAATATAGTGACATCATAATGGAAACCTTTGAAGGTGTTAGAAGAATATTGAATAATCATCGTTTCGTGAGGAAGAAAGTTTCCATCCACGGAAACAGTATGCTCATTAACCATTAGATATAGGTGTGTGTTATTGTAGCTCAAATACTTATTATAAAAACATTCTAGTATATGTACGGTACTGGTTTTGTTACAAAAGAAATGAATAAGAAGAGTTTAGGAGGTTGGAGAAGCAAAATAACACAAAAGAACACAAGTGAAGAAATTACATTAGAATCGGGTAACTCCATTTGGATTGAACCAAAAGGGTTTCTTGAAGAGCATCCTGCCTAAGGTAAGGCTTATAAGATGAGGGTAGGTATATGTAGAGTCAGAAAGATCAGATCCTGGCCGAGCCAAAGGCTTGAGTGGTGTGGGTAAGGAGGTAGAGGTGGGGGACTTTTATTAGAGGAGAGGAAGGGCAATCTTGGAAAGGTATAAAATGTTACTTTATTTTCAAATGCGTTTCGGATTTTAAAGGTCCCACAATGATGTATTTATAGGATAAGGTGATAAGAGTTCAAAATCCACCCATCCAATAGGTTTTTGACATGTTTAGGTCTTATATTTTACATTATCGTTTCATTTTATTTAAATCATTAAATAATGAGGTAATCACTGCATCATCATGATGTCATAAATAATTTAATTTATTTAATGTATAAAAATTATAAAAAAAATACTATGATGTAGGAAATCTTTTTAGCTTTAAATGAGTATTTATAGTCGAAAATATGACTTGTATAACCCCATGTAAAAATTGTTTTAGTAAAATAATACATGTTTGTGTCATTTTTACTTTTACTTTAAATAAAAGGTGTTGATGTCATTATCTTACCCATGTGGCTCCATGGGGTCCCACAAATCGACCCATGGGTTGTCTTGGTCGTCCATGACTCATACAATAGGGTTAGGATAAGTGTCATGATATTTTCATTTTATTATAATATCATTTTTACCTTAAATCACACTAATTGCCTTTAATCACGATTAGTAAAACTTAAAAGTTACATTTCATCAAAATTTATTTTCATCCCATTGAACCAAATTTTACTTAATAATGAAAATCATTTATATTTTATTTTTTAAATTCAAATCACATAAGTGTTAAAGTTCCATTTAAACAAAAAATCAGTTTTTGTAACTACCACTTTGTGGTTTCACTATTCATCAAAAATTAATGTTTTTTCAGAAAAATACCAAAAATTAACCCTAAGCTATATTTGATATTCTAAATTAAAAAATGTTGTTTATTTTACCAAATTAATAGCATAGAATTTTCATTAATTAATTGTATAACAAAATCCCACTGTCAAATCAAATAGTGTGTTTTTAAGAAACAATATCTATCAAAAGATTGACACTCGTTTATGTCCAATCTCAAAGTGATATTAATTCCAATGACCACCATTGGATTAAATGTTACGAATATATTCTAATTTCACTTTAAAACCAATTAAAAAGATAATCTAACTATATAAATAAATTAGATTAAAAAGTGGTTTTGAATTAAAATACAACACTTTTCACTATTCATTAAAAAATGAAAATTATCAGAAAAATACCAAAAATTTATCCAAAGTAAATTTCAATGTCACAATAATAAAGTATAATATTATATTTGACAAATATAGATTATAAAATTGTCAAAATTTAGATTTAAAATTGGTTCTCCATCAAAGGCGGTAAAACAATATTTTAAAAATATTTTAGTATTCCATGCTTAAGATTGGATTTATTCTCATTTTAAGCCTCTAGAACACTATCTTATTCATAAATAGACATATATAAGAATATGTATTATTCATTACTTATATGGGATGTTACAATTATATAGTATATTGAACACATTCATCACATAGTGAAGCAAACAAAATTATATTATTAATTAAAATCCATTCTTTAGTTAATGAATAAACTAATTAAAATTTCAAATATTACACTGGGACAAAAAATGGAAAATATAAATACTAAAATTGGGAAATTTGGATCTCACTGATATGCTCTAATCATGCTTCCCCAAAAAACACCCTGGAAAAGGAATAAAATATTATTTAACTAATTGACATTTTAGAAAATGAAAAGAACCTTCAGAGAAATTAAGGAGAATAATGAATGAAGGACTGAAGATGTATCTATAGTAGTTAATGTGACTTTTTGAATTGTAATGTGACTATTGGAGTAGTAACCTTGCCATTTAGAATAGTAATTTGAAAAATGAAAATAATAACCTGACCATAAGGATTGTAATTTAGCCTCAAAATAATATACATTTACATTAATAAAATTTCAAATAACTAATTTTAGTAAATATAAATATTATACTACTATAAAGTAAATATCAGGATTTAAAATTTATTGAAAAGATAAGTACATTTTTAATAAACGTTTTTTAATGAATTTTATAAAAATCATGCTTTTTATATTAATAATAAAAAGTACCTACTATAGATTTTTTTTATAAAATGAAATTACTTAGATTTTCTCTAGTTTTGTTTTCATAAATTTTTTAGGCAGCTTTCAAGGCCAAGCAATGAGACAATTTGAGATTATGTGGCCTAGTGTGCCGAGAATGACATGGTGAAAAGTGATAATTTTTTAATAATGTTCATAGTATGTTTTCTCTATAAATGAGAATAAATTATAAATGGGTGACTAGATCAGAAAATTGAGGGATTAATTGCATCTAAAGAAGTGACTTTACCTTATGTAGGGCCTAACATTGACTGATGCGGGTCAAATGTGAAATTTGGAAATCCAACATAACCTTCATTAAAAAAGTTTGACCAAAATATTTTATTTGATGCAATGTTGGTTTCTTTTAAATTAAGGCATATTGAAAGGAATCCAAGTTTATCGCCATAACCATAGAAATCTCTCTGACGCAATGAGATGTAATCCTCTTTGATGAGCAGTGCCGAACACCAGCAGATCAAGTATCAAAGAAGACATGAAATCATGTTCTTCGTAAATGATAGATCCATCCTCAGGGTATGGTGTTGATATCTTTATTATTTATTTTACCCTTCATAGAATCAATTGACGAAAATGGACAAATCCATGAATAGGCTGATCTGTGGTCTGATCATTCTTGTGGGAGGGATAATTTATACCTGATTTAAGGGAATAGATCATGGTAATTATATATTCTATTGTATTCTTCATGATTATGATAACAAGAACAGATCAAGTCCCACAAGAACAAGGACAAGATCTATTTTTTAAGTGTTCTTTATGATCCTTGTATGTCTATTATGGGTGTTACGCACTATTGGAACCTAATGGTCCCGTCATAATTTTCTAGGAGGATCTAAATGGTTGTAGACACTCGGAGTGCTAGTAAGGTGAATCAAGGAACATAAAAGTGAAGGATGAAACATGAAGATCATGAAAGTGCCTCCATTTTAAAAAACACCAGAGTAGTGGAGGAGGCCAACATAACCCGGGAAGACGGATGGTGGCATGTGGTGGTGGCTGCATGTAGGTGTGGGGGAGGATGGTGGTTGTCCCAATAGAAAATACAAAAGCGGAGGAAAAAAAACAGCATAGGATGCATGATCAGACTCTGTAAATACCGTTGTGGTGGAATCCGCATCTAGATAGAGGAAGGTTGTAATAGAGAAGGGATGCGGTCAAAGCCGCGTCGAAGGAGGGACCTGTGGTAGAGCTACATGTATGTGCAGGGAAGGTTGGTCAGCCACGTGAAATGAAGTCCAACATTGCATTGACAAGACATACGTGGCCAGATTAGGCCACGTTTACTATACACACACTAGCCTATACCCAACGGTCTGAGAAGGTTGTCTGAAACTGACTAGGTCATGTAGGGTTGTCGAACCAGGTCGGGTCAGACCCAGACCAGACCACACCCTTTTTACTAAATTCGACATATCATTCAAACTATGAGTTTTTTTATGAAGAATTTGTGGAATTCGGACCCATGTGATGAGACAGTACATATTAATTACTTTAAGTGAGTTTTTATGGAAATTGGGAAACAACCTAATGTCTTGAGGAGTAGGTTCTTCAAGAACAAGTGTGCTACGAGTGGAATCCTACGGCTGGCTATGACAAGGTTATCTTGGTGAATATGTGACTTGAGGGATGTGTGAACCATTGACACTCCATTTTCCTTAAAATCTCTATGATCCATCGATGATCCAAGAACCATCGATTCTCCATGTGCCATTGACATTTCATGAGCCCTCGACGGTCGGAGCTCCATCAGCGCTCTAGGTGTCATTAACCCTTCATGCACCATTGACGTTGTGTGAGCCACCGATGCTCCATTTTCCACCGACGCTTCAAACTCCATTGATTCTCTGTCCTATTGTAGATTCTGAATAGCGCTCCAGGTCTATGGATGTTTTGGGCACAAAAAAGCAAATCCATATTTGAAACCAGCGATCTAGTCAAGGGGTCCCTTAGGGGCGGTGCGAAAAACATAATGAGGTACATGAAATAAATATACCCCGCAAGAATAACTATGGGGTTCGAGAGAGTTTTCCATGCCATTGCGAAACCATTTCACACCACCACTACGTGTGGTTCCTCTCTGCGCTGCCGACATTAGGGCACACAATATTTGATGCCGAAGTGTTTTCCGCGCAGACCCACGATCCTGATTGCCTATAAATCGAAGGCCACTCCTTCGACTTCAACCCAAAGAATCTGAACCATATCCCCTGTGTGAAATTCACCTCTCCTGCATGAAAAAGTTGGATTTCTTGTAGTAAATATTTCATTACAGGTCTCTCGAGGGTCCGCCTTTGGGCGATACCCCTCTGGCTTGATCTTCTTCGAATTCCCATTGAGCCCCTTCCCCTGCACGCAATTCCTTCCAATTACGTGCAATTGGGTCCCCAACACCCAATTACTTTTGCGCACAGGCCCACTCTTTTTCGCATCGATCTCTCAATTATGTGTTGGCCTGAACGTTTTTGCGCATGGAATTTATTTTGTGCGCCTGCCCGGCCCCTTTTTCACACAACGGTCCCTTTTGCGTGCGTGCCTCCCGCCTTGTGGAACCGTGATGTCCCTCTTCCGGGCATCATTTTTGGGCACCTCTTGTTCCCATAGAGACTTCTCCATATACTGATTTCCCATAAAACCTCCTAGGTTTGCACAAAATTACTTCAGATTCCCCGGGACAATACTGCCTATTTTGTTGCTTCGCCTCATGCTTCTTCGCATAGGAACGCTAATGGTTATTGCTTCTTTGAATAGCCACACTAACGTGGACCCCTAGATGGTTTGCTCCATGAAACCCCCTCACCACGACTTTTCATGTCCCCTCTCTGCTCCAAGGAGCGAGGGTACTGGTTATGTAAGTCCTATGGGTGTGGAGAAAATCCACCTCCTCCGAGCTGTAGGATGTTAAACAGCCAAGCACCTTTGTCGTCAACACATGACGTTAAACTGTGACCTCTCCTCATGCCTTGAACGTTGGGTACCCCCACCTGGGAGATTCTCTACGCCCACTAGTCTCCACAGGGGATGATATCCTCCTTATGGGAGTGGCATTTATCTAAGGGGACAGGTAAACCATCTCGTTGTAAGCCCCAAGCATTCTTGTAGGAGACAAAATCCCTAATCTTACTTTCTTCTTCGGTCCCCTTGGCCAACAAAGGGAATGAATGGGAATAATTCTTATCATTTCTTCTGTCCCAAAACCCTCTCCCACTGTGCTTTGTCACCAATGGGACTCCCTCCTGGAGTAAGTCACAACCTCTTCGGGATACTAACAACGCATAATCCCCTGTTTACTAACAGGGCTGAAATCACGTGTAAGCCCAACTCCACTTCCGACGGACGCACCTTTCGCGACGTGATCTTTAGGTCTTTGCTGACTATTGTTTCTCACACCAAGCATGAATCATGTGGGCTTAGATAACGAACTGACCGTGAATTTCATCCTGGGAAGCATAGAGTGTAATCCCCACCCCTTAACATGAACTATGATGACTTTCATCCTTGCTAAGTAAGGGTACGTAGGAAGCCTCCCTGAGGTTCATGCCCACCCACACATGGTTGTTCCAACTATCTTCATGTCAATTCACTAACACCCTAGGAAACCTAGAGTGTAATCCCCATGCCACCCATGAACTACTTAGACTTTTATCCTTGACATGGCAGGGTACGAAGGAAGCCTCCCTGAGGTTCAATCCCACCAACACCTAGTTGTTTCGAAAATATTTACGTCAGTTCCCAACCACATGAACTACGTGGTCTTTAATCCTGGCTAAGGAAAGGTACGTAGGAAGCCTCCCTAAGGTTCAAGCCCAAAAATCATTTGATCCCAGGTCAACCTTCACATCCGTTCGTCGACACCCACCTAAACTATGTGTTCTTTGATCCTTCCTAAGGCAGGGTATGTAGGAAGCCTTCCTTTGGTTCAAGCCCAATAGCCATTCACCATTCCAATCATCTTCACATCGGTTTTCCAAGCCCATACGAACTATGAGGAATTTTATCTTTTCTAAGGCAAGGTATGTAGGAATCCTCCCTATGGTTCAAGCCCACCATCCACCTGGACCCTAGGTCCTTATTCACGTCGGTTCACCGACCACATGGGTCACCTTAGAGCGTAAGAACTAAATGCCACTGCATGAACTGCAAGGTCTTTGATCCTTTCTATAGCATGGTACGTAGGAAGCCTCCCTGAGGTTCAAGCACAAAACCTAACAGTTCGGACCGCATTCACATTTGTCTACCCCTATCCTGCATGGCATTAAACTATGAGCCTTAGTCAGTGGTATGTCGTTGTAACCCCATCCAGCGGTAAGCAGTTGTGACCTCATCCAGCTGTAAGCCGTTGCAACCTCATCTTGCGGTAAGCCGTTGTGAACTTATCCACTGGTAAGCCATTACGTCCCCATCCAGTAGCAAGTCGTTGAACCCCAATCAAATGTAAGACAATGCCAGATAAACTACGTGGACTTTGATTCCCTACCATGAGGATACGTAGGAAGCCGCTTCGAGGATCAAGCCCAAAACCATCATTATCCTCATGACAGTCCCATCCCATTCAACATCCCCTTCATGGAACCTTCCATCATCCATCCTGATCCTTACCCAGGCTGCTACATCCCAGTGGTATCACACCACCCTATTCCCCATTCAATTTAATAGCATTCGTGAAGCCACCCACATGTTGGCCCCAATATCTGTGTTCCCTCCCGGGGGTTCCTCCATCTAATGCACTCTAGCTAGTGTTCTGATCAACCAGATCCATCTCAGTTGGACGTTAAACATGCGGCATACCCATTGTTAAAAATGGGAAGCTGGGAAAAACCTTATATACATGCCCATTGCATATGATTCCTTGTGTTCGATGGGGGGGTGCCTCAGGATTCCACACCCTCGAGAAGCCCTATACTAAGGGAAAGAAGATAGACACGCCAATTCCCCTGTGTCCAAACACAACAGTGATGCCCAACGTGACTACTCTTCTAACCAAAGGTTTCTGCCCTAAATGGTCCTTTTGTAATGTCATGACATAAGTAGTGTAATTAACTGTTGTCCATGAGGATATGGCATCGAGAAGAGTTTCACAAACAATGTCTTAAGTCTATGTGGGAGACCCTGACAAGGTGACGAGTTCCAAGGAGGAATCCATAGAAGGAAAAACCGACATCCCATCGTCCCATTTTGATCAAGGAGCAGACATCCCTGAATAAGGAGCAGATTCCACCCACCATTGGAAATCAGGAATGCGGGGAAACAAAAACCATGCCCCTCGTCCCCAAGGAGACGGACGTGGACGCCCTGGAAAAAAGCATCAGAAACAGGAATGGTGGACCCAACATCGATTTTATTCTCCAAAATACGGAGATTAGTAGTGATCGAGGTATAAATGGATTGACATGTCATCAGATTCAATTATCCGATGTTGGTTCCCACCACGAAAATAGTGGGCCTGGCGTGAAATTCACCAGAAGTTGGGGCAATAGAATGTTGGACATCCCGTTCTGTGATGTTGTCATCATCGATCCCTTTTACCAATCACATGAGATTGGATGGGGTTGGGGAATTGATCGAAGATTCCTTTTTTTACAGCACTGATGAGTTCATCTCCATACTTTTCAGGTATTAGGTTACTGCCTCAGAGACATGATCACCATCTGCCCATCTACACAGAGGCTAGGGGGAAACGCCAGCACAGCTGCTCCATGTGACTTCACCTCTTCCGCGATAGCCTCTGTGACTACAATTTTGGGGCGCCCACACCCCATCTCTCCATCAGAAATTATCCAATGAAGGGTAATTAACGACCTCATGCGTCGTTATGAAGAGGAGGGCATCATCCCTACGGGGGATATGGCCTGCCTTGATCTGGAGGCGTCTGTGCCTCTCCGTCAACGCCACCCTCAAGGTCCTCACAGGGAGCCATTTCTCCCCACCCCGAAATACAACCGCTTTAGGAGCCCGTCTCTGAAGGGATTTGAGGACTCCCTACCTTACGCTGGTGAGGTAGGTGACGTCCAGCGCAGCCTGGTCAGAGTCCCATTCTAGGGGCTCCCAGCAAGGGCTCCCACTCGTCCGTGTTATCACCATCGTCCAGTCTTAATGGACGAGGAGTAGGTAAGCTATCCACCTACACCACCAGCCCTGGTTCGTACGACCCAATGCCAGCATCGGGCGCAAGCTGAGGAGGATATCTTCCAAGGGGCGTCAACGTCGACGACTACTGTGGCCCGATCCACTGCCGACGCATACCATCAGGTCCCTATATACACTGAGCATGGGATCTTATAATCTTAATAGGGATCGACGCCCCAAGTGCCCCACGGGTAGGCTGGGTCGACTCTCGTGGTCGCTGGTACAAGTAGTGGCCGCCGCGAACCAACCTGCAGTGATGCCACCCCATAAGGAGGTCCTCCCTGTACCCCTACCACAAAAAGCACATGCCTTCCCCACTTCGAGGCTCGACATGGAGGTCCGCCCTGTGCCACCCCCTAAGCGAGTGAGGGTCTTCTCGACGGTAGTGATAATTGACACAGAAGCCTCTCCTGTGACTATTACACAAGATGTGGAGTCGTTCATCCTACCCCCAACCATCGGTGCAGGGAAATTTGATGTCTGACTTCTCTCCAATGTGGGGATCCACCCTACGTCCTATCAGCAATCAGTGAAGGTCCTCCTAGCCCTGGCAATTAGAGGAGTGAAGGCCAGCCTTGCTCCACCCGCACCAAGCATAGAGGTCCTACCCATGCTCCTGCCAGTTCCAGAAATTTTTTTTCCTACTCTAGCTCTATCCATAGAGGTCCTCCCCACGCACCCTTAGACAGTTTTCCCAGTTCTCCTTGCCCCCGTCGTTCTCGGGTGGAGACCCCCTCTACCCCAGCACCAGTGCGGCTAAAGGACCCCGTGTCATAAATCAACCCTACCCCGAGGAGCCACCCAGCTATAGGAAGTTGGGTTTTCACCGCCAAAAGAATAAACTTGGGATGGTCCGGATAGAGATCAAACATGTCTGCTTCTCAGAATCTGAATCAGAGTATGACTCAGCTTGGGAACCCTCCCCTCACTCATCCGAGTCAAGGGCTCAGAAAAGAACAAGGTGCATCAGCCTGGTGCTCCCAGAATGTGATGTTTATATGAATCCCGCCTCCCTCCATAGGTATATCCATGAGGATGAAAATCTGGAGACCCTACAGGTTGTGGTCGTGAAATCACCACCATTGTCACCGGAAGCACTCTATACCTCCATAAGAGATCACTGAGAGCTATTTTGGGGACCAATGGTAGGTGAGCAGTATCATGACCTATCACAAGTAGCCCTAGCCAATGAGCCAGGAACTGTGGCCGCCATCCCGTCTTATTGCGATGTAGTAGCTAGGTCGCTACACTCTTCGGAGGACAACCCGAGATTCGACTTCCAGTTAGCCCATTCATCGTACTGTCCACCGACCAGCCTGTCATCCCAGCAATCTGCTTCAGTACTGCTACCAGATCCTCAGCCACCACCAGTTGATGAATGGAGAAATCAAGGTCCATACCCTGACTCCTAGCCGAGGATCTTATGGAACATTCTCGCAGTGGTCTACTTCCTCGAGAAGTTCTGGCCCGTGGTAGTGCCAAACCTTCGTGCACCGGAATCCCTCTCCCCTCAGAAGTTTGAATGTTTCCACTAGAACCACTTGGAAAATCACTTCAATCTTTGTCAGAAATGGGTTTCATATCCCAGTATCCAAGTGTACCTTGAAGACATTGACGAACAATGATGTCTGGTTGATCTGGTTGTGCTTCCTTTAGCCTAGCGCCCCCGAGTCACTAGACCACCGCACGACCCTCCAAGAGCAATCTTTTCAGAGTTTCAAGATACTCCATAGTATCATAAAGGAGGATAACCCCTAGATTCAAATCTATGGTTGGGGTTTGTATGCTACCCTTATCTTCTGTCCTAGTCAGCGGAAGCCCGACTCCCTATGTGATATTGAGGACATGTCACCAGGAAGGGTCACAGTCAACATGGATGACATAGTGGAAGAGGAGGACAAGCTGGATATTCTCGATAGAGAATTACCCCCTAAGGGTGTAACGCCACTGTTGGAACCATTATTAAGGATTAATCATCAGAAAAGAAACCTACTTGGTCTTCCTGTTCCCACCAAGGCATTGGTGCTCAACCAAAATTCCGGTAAGGGAAAAAATCATGTCGGAGTTGTCAAGCACTCAGTGTGTCGGCTTCAGTGCAGAAGATAGATGAGGACATTGAGAAGGCCACGTTCCTCTATAAAATTGTTGAGCAGAAAAATTTGGTCGATGAACTCTTGACTGAATGCGCTGCAGGGTGATGACCCGACTACAGCGATCCAAGGCCTGGGCAGTAGGTGCAGGAACAGCTACCCCTCGTCGAGCTGCCCCTAAGAAACCATGATCATGCCCCTCCCGCAGACCGGTTTGAAGCCTATGCTCACAGAATTAGGGCATATTATGTCTCTCCAAACACTCCTGAACGACACGACAATCCGAGGAATCCCGCTCGGGCACCCCCGGCAGCCACAAGGGTCGCTCCACCAGCTGCTCCACGAGCCGTTGAGCCTATCTATAATGTTGAAGAAACAGACAGCACACTCATGGTTAGGGATCCCCATCAAGATAAGGACCCCCTCCCAAATGATTCTATGGGGATGTTCATAGCCCGCCTTGAGGCATTGGAAATGCGGCAGGTGGCAATCCCACTTGATGGTTAGCCATACCCGGCATGGGTGGATGATATGTCGGCACATCCGGGTTTTGGGAATACCACCTTCTACCGCATTAATGGGACGGGGGACCCGCCAAAACCCTTGTCCCACTTCAACTAAAGGTGCGATCCCATGATTGGGACTCTAGCATAGTAGAAGGCCACCAAGCTCCGCTGTTTTGTTCGGACACTGGAGGGGTCGACATTATTCTGGTATATCCAGCTCCTTGTTGGATCTGTAACCAGCTGGGAGGACCTTCGCAGGAAATTACTCTACTAGTTCAACTCCACCACCCATAAAATGAGCATCAAAGACCTCTTCAAGTGCAAAAAGGTCTGATGAGTGAGTTTTGGACTTTATCGCCCGATGGAAGGGGCTCATATACTCCCCTGAAATGCCACTGACTCAGGATAAACTACTGAAGATGTGTGTAGGGAATGTCAAGATAGAAATGGTTCCTTCTCAGATCACTTAGTACTACCCTGGATGATTTTAAGACTTCCCATATATGGCCTAGTGCCTGGAGGATGCCCTGAAACAGGACTGATAGGCATGTCGATTGCCCCCTGTAATCCAAGCGAGGAGGGATTCTAGAGCTGAGCTCGCCACGGTGGACCAAATAGAACGCCCCAAGCAACTATAATTGCTACCAGTGGAACTAGCCCCACAGCCTCGCAGAGGCCCTCCACCCTTGCCGAATTCTCTGCCTAAGCAAAATCCACCTCCAAATCGGCAAGTGCCTCCTGGGAATGCGCCTCCATTGGCCAGGCGGGAAAATCTGGGTCCACCTCCTTGACAGTCCCCTCCATCTCCTCACTGAGTCCAGGTTCCACGAATCCCTTTCCCGGATAGGAGAAACCATACATACTCATTCAATGATAATCAAGTCCCTAGTTACTTTCTAGGTGCTTTGGAACAAAGGATTGTGCACTTTCTTGAGTACAGAAGGCCAGAGGAGGCAAATTGCATTGATCGCCCCAACTAATGCCCCTATCATCAGATTTTGGGGCACACCCTCAAGAAGTGCTTTGTGTTTAAAGACTGGATCCAAGACCAGATCGATAACAAAATAGTCAGGCTGGGCCCGGCACCGACACAAGTGGTGGGTCTCTTTGTAAGGCCAGGAGGTAGTAATGATAGTGAAGGCAAGTGGTACCAGGTTTCTAACCATGGGTCCCAGAAGTATGATGACTAGATGGCTCACAAAATGGTTTCTCACACCCATGGCATCATTTAGGCACGCCTAAATCAGCCGGAGCCTTCAAAATCTACGTCCACCACTTATGCATCATC
Organism: Viscum album; assembly: GCA_963277665.1. Classification (NCBI taxonomy): domain Eukaryota; kingdom Viridiplantae; phylum Streptophyta; class Magnoliopsida; order Santalales; family Viscaceae; genus Viscum; species Viscum album. Next base: position 1,370,774,536 of record OY728162.1, on the reverse strand, counting down.
ATCTCAGCCGACCTCTTCCCAAAAGAGTAAGCATTGATGACGCAGGGGAATGAAATGCACTCCACCAATTCCATTATCTTCCTGCCCTCTCAATGACTTATTGCCCCCTGAGATGGGAATTCTTCCCAGAATCGACCCAGTAGTGGATGAATCTTCATGTGATACTCAATGGTAGGCTTCGGTTAACACAGAGGAGTTGGTAAACAAATATATGACTCCCGACGATAGGGAGCACCAGGTGAACCTCCCCAATGTACCAAGATGACGCCAATGCCAACAGAGCCGAGATAATATGGGTCGTAGGGGTGCATCAGTTTGCATATCCAGCCAGGTTGTGTAAGCCACTAAGACCAGATAGCAGGCCCAGTGTAGAGCTTATCACCCGCGACCTCTTTATCTGGTGTCGTTGGGCCCACCTCCACCACCGTTTGGGCTACTGGATTAGGAAGAGATACCTCAACCATGTTGCGACCAGTCTCGCCCTACTACAAGACAATTTCAGTCTTCTGATCCTCATCTGGAAGCGACTCTTCGGGCTTCGACAAGTGTTATGTGGGATATAACCAGCACCAGTGAGCCACCAGTCCGGCCTGAAGTGCCCGCCATGCCATCTATCATAGAGAGGCATACTGAAAATAGAATTTCTCACTTGGTGTGGAAATACGATATTCTCAAGAACCTTGATGAAACCCCCATTGAATCTTTCCATCCATTAATCCCTTCACTTTTCACCTGATATCCAAGAGGCCCTTGTTGAGGGTTTAAGAAGCCCCCTCTAGTTTGAGATGGAGGTAGAAACTGCAGAAGCATTTCATGCTGAAATGGTCGAGAACACCAAATAAAAACCATAATTACATTCTCTGGAGAGGATGAAGGCTCCCACATATAGGGTCACATTCACCCGCTATACATCACCAGCCAATTTAAGAACATGGAGGTTCACCACTATCTCATTGACACCGGCATTGAGATTAACCTTATCCCAATGCGGATGGTGCAGAAACATGGGTTATCCGAAGATGACATGACTCCCTTCGATTTAAGAATCCAGGGATACGACAGGACATAGCATACCCCAGTCGGTAAGATCCGTTTGAAGACCTAGTTTGGTGGCCTAGTTTCCAGTACTGAGATTATCGTTGTCTCCCAAGACACCACGTACAATTCCATGATTGGTAGACCATGGCTCCACCTGCATGCGGCAGTCCCCTCGTCGTATCACTAGTGACTCATGTACTCCCTAAATGGTCGGGTATGAGTACTCCATGGTGATGCATCTCTTTTCGCCTCTTGTGAACTCGCAACGTGGACGCTGACTATTACAAGAGCATGGACAAACAGATTGGGAAAGTGAGGTTGAGCCCATCACAGTCGCAACTGACCCCTGGGCAGGTCTGGATGACACTTATGTCTTTTTGATCCATCGATTGGAGGACAAAACCCATGATATGGGCCAATTATTTGTTGTCTATGGTTTAAGTATAAATAATATTCCCAAGTCCTAGAGATGGTTGAAAATCACCTTGTACTCCTACACAAACCAGGATCCAGTGATTCTAGGGCCACTTACCCCGTACGATATCGGGACGTCCACCGCAAGGAAATGGCATTACATCATACGTGTATGTTCCATCGGGCTGGAATTAACCGGATCAAGCCGACGTGCCACTATTGCTTTGATATCATCATGTGTGGCCCCTTGGGCTGATGAACAGAATAGATCGATCAACACCTTCATTGATATGGTCTCAGCAACCCGTGAATCCCATGATATGTTGTCCACTACTGTCCAAGTAGGTACCAGCGTCCCGTTAGAATCTTTCGACCTAGAAGAAGCTCCTCCTGCTGGGGATCCCTCTGTAGTTGACGAAGAGGATTTGGAGGATGCTACCCCCACCATTAAAGAAGGTGTCTCTGCCATGGTCGATGAACTAGTACATGTGAAACATGGTAGCGAGGCAGATATGAGACCCACATTGATCAGTGCCTCCATGTTTCTTGAGGAGCAGCAGGGGTACATAGATTTAATGAAGCAGAATCGTGATGTATTCACCTGGAGTTACAACAAGATGTCAGGACTAGATCTTCCGGTAGTTGTCCTCCGCCTCAGTCTCCCGACAAAACATCGCTGGTTCAATCAACCTCTCAGAAATATACACCCTTCTTATAGTTCCATGGTCGTGGCCGAAGTTGACAATCTCATCAGAGCCAACATTGTCAAATTGGTCTAGTACCCCAAGTGTCTAGCCAACATTGTGCCATTTAGGAAGAAGAATAGACATATTCAAGTCTGCATTGACTTTTTGGATCTTTATTGTCACTATCCAAAGGATAATTTTCACCTTCTAGTGATAGAAATGTTGATCGACGCTATAGATGGGTTATAGATCCTATTCTTCATGGATGGTTACTCCAGATATAATCAGATCTAGATGGCCCATGAGGATGAAGAGTACACCTATTTTAGGGCACCCAAGGTACTTTCTGTTACCGAGTTATGCCCTTTGGCCTGATGAATGCAGTTTCCACCTATCAGCGGGCCGTGCACCACATATTCAGACCAATCCTTGTGACATTGGTGGAATGATATGTGGACGATCTAGTTTTCAAATAACACAAACTCTAAGACCATCTCAAGGACCTTGAAAAAGTTCTTGGCTTCCTCCGTTCCCACCGCCTAAAGATGAACCTGATGAAATGTGCATTCGGGGTCACCTTCGGGAAGTTTCTTGGCTTTTTTGTTAGTACTAAGGCATCGAGATCGACCCAGAGAACATCAAGGTCATCGGTTAGTTGCATCCCCTGTGCAATATTCAGGATCTTTGAGGTTTCCAAGGCCACTTAGCCTACATATGCCGATTCATTGTGAATATAGATGGCAAGTGTAAGCCCTTTTCTTTGTTCATGAATAAAGGCTCCGCCTACGAGTGGGACGACGAGTGCCAGACCGCGCTTGATGAAATCATGTAGTGTCTTCTCCAGCGTCTAGTTTTGATGACACCCATCTATGGAATGCTGCTGATCCAGTATGCGACAGCCCTGGAATGATCTCTTGGTGCCCTTTTTTCCAGAAGAACAATAAGGGGAAAGAAAATAGCCTCTTCTACCTCAGTCGTATGATCATCGATATGGAGACGAGATACTCCCCCATCGAACAGAGCTGCCTTGCACTGTTATTTTGCTGTGAAGAAGTTGCGACATTACCTGAAACACCACTAGGTACAGCTGGTGTCTCAGGTATACCCGATAAAGTACATCTTGAACCACCTCATGTTAACCGGACATCTAGTATGGTGGGTGGTAATCCTCTAGCATTTTGACATCAGGTTCATCCCTTCGAAAGCTATCAAGGGAAAAGTATTGGCAGATTTTCATACTGCCCATCCAAACCCTGCAGACCAGTCCCTGGACCTGGACGTTCCCGAAGAGGCAATCCTATTGGTAGATCATTCCATCTCATGTTGGCAGATGCACTTTGATGGTGCCTCCCAGAGCCCCACCGACAGGAGTCTCAATGATCATAGAATTAAGATAGTAGGTCTTGGTACTTCCTTTATTATCTCGGTGAAATCCATTATTCCATATTCGTTTTTGTTATCAGAAGGTTTCACCAACAATGAAGTAGAGTGACAGTCTCTTATCACTAGCCTCGGGCTGGCCATCGAGATCGATGCACCCCATCTACATGTGAAAGGGGATTCTGAACAAGTCACCACGCAAGTAAACAGTGACTATGTCGTCAGAAAGACAGAGCTGATACCTCGGTTGGAGCACACCCTCTAGATAATGGAAATGTTTCCATCTTTGCTGGAGGTTACTCATGTCCCTTGATCTCAGTACAGTCTAGCTGATTCCCTTGCTGGCATGGCTGCATCACATGCAGAACCTGAGTAGGATGATCTGATTATACACATGGAACATCGGAGTGTCATTTCTCCCCTCACCCCAAATGATGATGACGACCTGCGAGTAATCCATCTTACCACTAGATCCTCTATGTCAGGATCCCCAGTTTCTTCAGATGATGTAGTTGAAGAAACTCCCGACTGGAGAGCCCCTTTTGTTGAGTATCACCAAAATGGTTGCCTCCTGGCTGATCGGGCTGAGCGTGAGTGAATCTGATGATGTACACTACAGGTTACCCTCCAGGATAGTCTTAGTCTTGATAATACCGTCTACAAGAATGGCTTTGATGGTGTCCTACTCTATTGAAACCAAGGAGTTGAGATTTCATAGGTCATGCATGAAGTTCATGCCGGTTCTTGTGAGGCTCACCGGGCTTGGCCAAAGCTGTCCCCTTAGATCCGGAGACTGGGGTACTTCTGGGCCACCATGATCCATGATTGTATCGAGTTCTCCAAGAGATGTCCCACATGCCAAATTCGTGATAACTTCTTGCATTGGCTTCTAGAACCTCTCCACTCCAAAAAGCACTCTTCCCCATTTGTAGTGTGGGGAATCAATGTTGTGGGACTATACCCTCTAGTGACAGATCACTAGTGAAGGTTCATCCTGACCGCCACATATTTCTTTTCCAAGTAGGCAGAAGTAGTTCAACTCAAGGTGTTCAAGGCCTATTCTATCATTTACATCATGATCTCAAACATCATCCACCGGTTTAGGGTCTCTCAAGCCATCCTCACCGATAACATCACCAACATCTGATTAGCTGAGCTAAATAAATTGTACGCCAAGTAAAACATATGTTTGAACCATACATCCTGCTATCACGCATAGGAAAATGGGGAGACCGAGGCGTTCAACAAAACCCTCTCTAAAATTTTGATGAAAATGGTTGGTTATAACAAGAAAAGTTGGTCGGACAAGCTCCCCAATGCCCTCAGGGAATATCGGATGACGACTCATAATTCCACCTAGGTGACCCCATATTCCTGGTGTACGAAGCTAAGGCTGTCCTGCCCAACAAGATTTATCCACCGTCATTACGTACGACAATTTATGACCAGAAAGTGCTAGATAAGGTAGCTGAAATCCGTCTAGCTGAATTGGAAGCACTTGATGTGAATAGGCTTCATGCCCTGTACAATCTAGAAAGGCACTAGGATAAGATAGCTAGAGCCTTCAACAAGAAGGTTCGCCTCTACTCTTTCCTACATGGCAACTTGTTATTGGCCCTTCAGGAGCCAAAGATCTCGGGCCGGAAAACACCCATGCCAGAGCCCAAATGGGACGAACCTTACGTAATCAATAGGGTTTACCCAAATGGTGCATACTCGCTGGTGACGATGGATTGCGGATGAATTGGAAGCACTTGTTGGGCATGGTGTGACCCTGAAACTGCACTCAATCCAGCATGACCTTAAACTGCTTAGTCCTAGATGACATTAAACTATTCATCGTCCCGTAAGATATAAAATTGCTCCCCTAGAACTACGAATGGATTGATTCCCACACCTATGAGATACGTAGGAATTCTCAGACACCTTGTCTTGAGCCCATCCCCAAAATCTCCTTTTGACTATCCCCCTTGGGTATAGTCCTCTCGAAGTGTCCTCATCTGGTGTAGTACATGCCTCCTTAGACTTGTTCATTTGGGAATGGTGAATATTGCACCATGTTCTACCTCATTCTTCTATTCTCCCACGTCCTCACCACACAACCTTAAATATCTTGGACATCTAGAACTATGTGTGGCTTGATTCCCATCCTCATGGGATACGTATGAACGCCTGGAAATCTCATCTGTTGGCCCAACCCAAATGCCAGAATCTTCCCCTCGGGTCAAGATATATGGTGGGGGAAGACGTTTTACCCACTCACATCTAGCTAATCTAAATCTGGCCACACATCCCGCTCCCTGGAGATGTTTTCCTCTTTCATAGAAGGGTACAACTATGCTTCCCCCAATCGTTTGATTGGGACTCTATCATCTTCCCCATACAGAAGGGCCCCAGATTGGTATGGAATCTAGGCCTAAGGAATCTCCTACCACATCAGGACAACACCCTAGAAGATGTTGAAAAAAAATCCAACATAATTCCTACTTGTGTGAATATGGTCAGCCGTCGATGCTCATTTGTTATTCCCATTTCAAGTCACTATGGGGACGCTGTGTTTCGAACATGGTCAATAGCTATCCTGCATCATTAGAACCACCCCAAGATGTCCCAAACATTGAGTTTAGTGGTTCATTCTGCCCCATTTTGTCTCCAACCGATGAACTCCCTTTAGGAAATGCTAGCTGTTAGACCCCATATAACAGGGATAGGTGAGACCAGCTCCTTGTTTCCCAATTCGAGCACTGCTCACGTAGACTTAGGAGTTGTGATGAGGTGGTAACCGTATGAGGGGGCGTATGGTGTTCCCATTCGAGGACCAGCCTCATGCCCCTTGGACTTATCAAGCCCCCAAACTATGTTCTTATTTAGGGTTGTGTTGTGTGGTATGGGATTATGTACTCATTCACGTCGGGTTACTCTCTGTGTTGTACACATCCCCAGATGAGATAACTTATCATCTCTTCATCCTCACTAAAAGACGTTAGGCCCCCTGGCCTTTTTGGGGCCTGGCCCAGGTTTCTATTTAGGGTTGTACGGTGTGGTATGGGATTATGTCCTCATTCACGTCAGGTTACTTGCCATGATGTTCACATCCCTGGATGAGATACCATATCCTCTCTTCTTACTCTCTTCAAGATGTTAAACTACAAGCTGGTCGGCCCTTTCCAACTGAGGGCCTACCTCAGGACCTTGGCCTTTTTGGGCGCCGGCCCAGGTTCCTATTTAGGGTTGTATGGTGTGGTATGGGATTATGTCCTCATTTACATTGGGTTACTCGTCATGCCGTACAGATCCCCGGATGAGATACCTTATCCTCTCTTCTTCCTCACTGCAAGAATTTAAACTGCAAACTGGTCGGACCTTTCTGACCAAGGCCCAACCTCATGCCCCTTGGCCTTTTTGTCCCCATCCTAGGTTCCTATTTAGGGTTTTATAGTGTGGTATGATATTATGTCCTCATTCACGTCAGGTTATTCACACTGTTGTACAATTCCCTTCTTTGGGGTATCTTACTCTTCTCTTCGTCCTCACTGTAAGATGCTAAACTGCAAACTGGTAGGGCCTTTCCGACTGAGGCCCAGCCTCAGGACCCTTGGCCTTTTTGGGCCATGGGCCAAGTTTCTATTTATGGATGTACAATTTGGTATGGGATTATGTCCTCATTTATGTCGAGTTACTCCCCATGTTGTACACCCCCCCCCCCTCGTTAGGGTATCTTACCCCTATGCGCCATCAATAACAACATGTGTCTTGATTACCATCCACATGGGATACATTGGACCACCCGAATGTCTAGACTTTGGGTCCAGCACCATCTCTTAGAAATCTTCTTTTCACCTTGTCCGCATGGCCTACCCTTTCCCGGGGAGGGGATTATATCGTTCAGTATGGGATTATGTCCTCATTCAAATCAGTTTTGTAATGACCATGCCACGTACCTCTCCCTCATGGTAGTTCTCTATACCTGTATTCTATAATCATCCATTCTAATCAGGTACTCTCATGTTGAGAACCCTCTTCAACCCTCTTCGACGATTAACTGTGACTAAGGGTACTCAAGTTTAGTACCTGGAATTTCAGACTCTACTCGGACATGCTTTCACCAGTTTCTCAGGCTTTGTGTTCCCCTTCATTATGGATTCCATCACCTTTCACAGCTGAAGGGACCCCCAAGTGGCATGGATGCTAGGCCTACGGGATCTCCTTCAATTACGAGCCAACACCCTTGAGGGTCGCAGACAACCAATCGATACAAATCCTATATTTAGATAATTGTCAGTGGTTGACACTCATTTGATTGCCCCATTTCAGGATAACACGATATGGGTGATGTGTTTCGAACATGGTAAACATTCATCCTCCATCGTCACACCAACTCCATTAAGACCAAAATGTCTATTACATGATTCACAACCTTCTCCACCTCATCATGCCCAAGTAGAACATCTAATTTCTTGGTATTATCCCTCAATGCACATTAACAATTTAGAAGGAAGAAAGCCGAGATAACACAATCATTCGGGGAATCACTGGTTCCCCATTTTTTCATGTATTTTACGTATTGTAAATACTTTATCTGCCCTTGTTTCCAACACCGAGTTCAAATAATGTAGGCTTAGGGATTTGGTTAAGGTTTGATTTTACATGGGATAGTCCTGCTTCTCCATGGTCTAAGTTTTAATACCTTAAACTATGATCTTTTCGTAATACCACTTTTGTGAGAACGATGTATAGCTTGATTCCCATCCTCATGGGATACATAGAAACACCTGAACATTTCCTTTTCAGGTACAGCTCAATTGGGAGCTAGTTTCTCCTTCCCCTACCCTCTTACCACTATTTTGTCCCCTTGTCTAGAGGTTTCTTTTTCGGAATCATGTTCGGTGTTATGTTTGTTCCACATGACGTTAAAATGCATGCCTGGTCTTATAACATGACCCTAAACTATGACATTATCATCCAGGCCACACGACATGAAACAGAATTGCATCGTGATGTCCTCACTCAAGGGGACACCATGTTTGGTATTGGTCACACACCATACCATTTTTCAACTCCTGCATACGGCTTGATTCTTGTGGAGATGTCGGGACATGCTATCATAGGCCTGCCGCTTCACAAAAAAAAACCATTCACCTTAAAATAAAAACAAGATTTATAAAATAACGCTTCTTTTGGTGCGAGGGCCACACCCGCACACCCCATTTTTCTCTGGCACTAGTACCTTACCAGGACTCCTCTAGAACTACGTATAGAATGATCCCCATCCTCATGTGGTACATAGTAATGCTCATTCATTTTGCCTCGGGCCCAACCTAACTCTTGTTTTCCATTCCTCGACCTAAAACCATCAAAGAGAACACGTGGTGGTCGGAACCCCAAGTTCCCATTCATGCCAGGTTTTATAATTACCCCACCATGTGTCTCCATCATTTCCTATCATGCATGTTTCGAGCTCTATAAACACTAGATAAGACCACTATGCGTCGTTTATGTGAGATGTTAAATTGAAAGACACCTCCCAGAACAACGTATGACTTGATTCCCATCCCCATGTGATACATAGAGACACCCAGGTATTTCACCTAGGGTCCAGTCCCAGGAATCGTAAACCCTGTTCCTCTACATTCCTGGCCACTTGGCCTGACCCATTGTGGGAACCATTTCACTACAGTTGTGCCCTGAACAAGTTCGGGATACCCCACAATGATGTTGGGAAGCGACGACTCTCTCGCCAGAGAGGTACTGTCTAAAAGATGGAATGATCCATGATCATACTGATGCACCCATCTAATGTGCTTCCATTGTGGTGGCATAATTTCAAGAGTGTTAGATTCTGTTCGATCAAAACATCACTCCACATTCCACGCTTTGGGTGCCCCTTATTCGAACCCTAGTCCTCTTTCATGACTAAGAGAACCCCTAACATTATAGATGCTCAGACTATGGCCCGCCTATTGTATCGGGCCAATGTTCTGGAAGGATAATGGATTACATTTTTTAGTCAGGCCCAGTGTTTTGAACATGGTCAGTGGTCAGCCCTCATTTTCTATCCCCATTCCAGGATAAAAAAAATAAGGATATTGTGCTTTGAATGTGGTCAACATTTATTATATATCGTCATGCCACCCCCACAGTGTTCTAAATCTGAGGTATCGTGATTTACACCTTCCATTCCCATCTGTTCAGATTGATTCTAGTGCCCTTGGCGTTGTCTCATTTGTGCACATGAGCACACTAGGAAAACAGTAATTCAGTTGTTCGGAGAGATTCATTCTCTAGTCAGGTATCTCTAATTTCCTCCCAGAAATCCAGTACAATTATTCAAACCCTGGATGGCCAAAGCTTGGTTGACGCACCCACTATCAAGCGAAGTAATAGTATGAGTGTACCTTGTTTCTCACATTGGGTTCCACCCGCATGATCTTAGGAATGGATTACTATTTATTCCAGAATTGTGGTTGAATGTGTTAAAACAAACGGATAGGTAAATAAATTCATCCATACATGCAGTCCAGAATAAGAAGCAGTAAGAAGAAATGAGTTTATGAGTTCGGAAAAAAATGTCCCTTAAGGGTTGGCTTCTTGGATGGACCATTCCATCACTAATACCTTTTGTATGGTGGCCTCTAGAATTTCTTACTTCCCCCTAAGGACTCTCTCTTCATCAGCGGCTGCAAAGCATAGTCCACTGACCCTAGACCGTGCTTACACCTGTTCAATTTCAAGTGCGGATATTTGGTGACCTGCCTTCACTAGTTTCTCTTGGGCGTCTGCCAGATACGCCCCCAAATTCTTCACAAGCTCAGAACAGTTTTCGATTAATATCCCCTTAGATTTTAACTATTCCTCAAGGCGTCAAGCCTCTTCTCTTTCCTGGATGAATGCTTGGGTACTTCCTGACTCCTCCCGACACTGGGCAATGTCAGAGCATTGGATGCTCTCACGTAGCTTCTCGGCCTTGTAGTCATGGACCTTCGAATGAAGGCGCTGATCCTCCACCCCTCCTGTACAGAGAAAGCGCAGCCAGGTTTGGAGTGATCCCATCAGTTTCATCCATTTTGTATGAGACTAACCGAGAAAGCACTTGATGCACTGCCACCCTTTGCGCTGTGTCATTCGGCTATCCTCGGCCGCCTTCAAGTCTGTATCATCAATCTCCTTGGGATCTGTGGGCCGATAGTCGGGGAAAGAAGCCAACAGACCAGCAGTGTGGTCTTCTTCGTACTTCCCTCTCAGGGGTTGGGCACTTCAATGCATGGGTGACCGTTACCTCTCACCTTAGTCTCTGTATCTCCTTCACCGATTTCTGGACCTACCCCTATATGATTTCGGCTGATTTCCACTGCTCCATTCTCACAGTGTGCTAGGGCCGGCTCAGTTTGAGAAGTGTGCCCCGAATGGGATGACACGTTTTCTATTGAATCAATTACAGATGACCCAGGTTCAGCAGCCCGATGAGCCTCTAAGGCTGTGATTACTTCACAAAAAGAAACACCCTGACCAATTGAGATCTCTAATGGTGATCAACCGGAGATGATGTAATGATCATATAGGATCCCAAATAATCATCCTCCAGTGTTCTGTTCGCTATAGGAGCTGCCATTATGGGGGATTCCTCAGTGCTCGTTAGATCACTAAGGGGCGTCGGTTACCCAACATGTTCTACCAGAGCCTCCTCCCCTTCTATTGGAGACCCTTGGTCGGTGCCCATATGATCCTAAAAAGTATCAGGAGATCTAACTGATGGATACAGATGATTATGAGAGGAAATGATAGATAAGGGATGAGACGTACCTCAAACAGCTCAATTATATCCACATCATAGCCAACGATCTCGCCGCTCTTCCGGAGACTCCCTTGGTCGGACGCCCCCTGAGACCCTCCACATTCAGGATCCTCATCTTCTTTGCACCCTCATTCACCTTTTCCTTCTTCCTCCTCATTCGTCTCAGTGCCTTCCAGCTCATCGTCGCTGTCATCATCCTCTGAAGGCATCTTTTCTAGATAATACTCTCGGTTGAGCATTACTTTCACCAAGAAGGGTGGCTCCCCATGTCTACCCCTTTTATGTGAATATTCATCCATGGCCATCTGGTATGCATGTAGAAGATGAATGTTCATCCTATCAACAACTCAAATGAGTCTGACCTCTGGCAGCTGCATTCCATTGAGCATTATCTTTTACCAAAGAGCTTCGGTACCCATCAACTGTCGCATGGTTATCTAGGCTGGCCACAGACCCGGGAAGATTGTGTCATTGGAAGGTTGGAGAAAATACCTCATCTGATTCCCTAGACTCTATATAAACCCCTCTCCCCCTAGGTGATGAGTGCCCAGCCGTGCCATGCGACATCCCTGCTACTGAAGTCTCGGCCTATGCAGGCCCAGTTGCCTGATGTGCTGCAGACCTTCGCCCCTCAATAGCACCATGTCTACTCTCTCACCGCCCAGTTTCTACACTGGGTACATTGAGTTGTCAGAATCACTTCCACAAAAGTCCCTCATGGTATGCTATATCCCAATATTCAGAATATTCTGTTGAGAGGATAACGTTATCTCAGGTGGGGGGGGGGATGGTAATGACATAGCAAGAGCCCTGAGCTATGAACATCAGACACATTTGGAGAAGAACATATGGGTGCCTCTCTTCCCGAACATCCGTGTACACCTTCTTCGACATCCGCTGAAGGCATCCTAACGTCCTGGAAAACCTGGACGACCCTTAGGGCTCACAAAAGATCTTCCTGTCAATCCGGGCCACGAGCACCCCACGTTTGATTCTTTGGATGTATTCCCTCTGCTCCAGTGATCCTTCCCCGTTATCTATCATCTAGCCTATCAGGGAGGGTAATGTGCTGAAAGTAAAGTTGGTGTGATTACCGATTCTGATCCTTATTCCCTCCTCATTTAGCATCAACGGCATGACCCCGACTATGATCAGCAAGGAAGGTTACAGGCCATTACCTGGAGGACGAAAGGCGTTCGAGAAGGTATACCTGCCACAATGGGCCACGACCCAGCCACAAAAGACCTAGAAGATGACACAGATCCTCATTGGTTATCCCCCACTTGAGATTCGTCCCAGAATGGCATATAGGCGAGCCAACACAGGGACTCCCAGATTGAATCTTTGATTGGCGGCCATGATGTCGTCCATCACCAGGGTCACTGGACAAACCCCAATCCTTGCATCCCTCACCTGTTGGATCCATCTACTTAGGAATGTGGCATAGAATCCTGTGTATCAGATGTTCAGGTCCCGAATCTCATTTTTGTTGAAGCCCCATGATCAATAGTCCCCCTCCTTTAGGATCCTGTAGTACGATCTGCTCTTGCTCCTCTTTGCTGCAGTCGGACACCGTCTCCCTCGCCCCAACATTTTGAATTCCGGATATTTTTACAGGAACAAGCTGAAACATTTCCTGTAAGTATTTTACTTCAAGAAATCCTTGACCCCCAGCCTCTCCTTGGCCAACACCAGCTAGTGACATGTAAGCATAGGAGTTCGTGATCTATCACCCCAATTGTTACTTGTCAGGAGGAATTCATCGTACTGATGCCCATCTAGAGGTATACACCCGATACAATGGATGTCCCACAGGCTGATGCCGACTTCCCCATGCTGAGGGTGGAAGGTATTGGTTTCAGGTGACCATCGAGTAAATAGGTTTGTCCCAAGATCATGACGATGGTAGAAGTGAAACTGCGACATCCACACAGCATTGAACAAACTGATGTGTCGTAGTTCGGCCCCAAACTAGTCACAAGTCTGGAGAACCCAATACCCCCAGGCCCATTCACAGGAAAAATTTCCTCCAGACAGCAGATCCCAATCCTGAAGCAAGACTTCGATCTCATCAGTAACACTCAGACGAAAGTTTCTTTAGTAAAGGGCTTGAGAAGTCTCTATGACAGGGTCACTCTTCGAGATGGTCGTGAACCTGGGATTCAGGACGTAAACATCCAGGTGTATGGTTTCTCTAGAAGGATGGACATTGTAGGTGATGTTATAAAGGGGTAGGTCATCCTCATGGGTCACCCATGATCGCGGTTTGTTGACTTCAAACCATGGAACATGTACCTCCTCCAGGATTCTGATGTTCCAGATCGGCAGGTTGGAAGAAAGTTCATACTCCATCGGCGCTGGGGTCAACATGTTGAAGAGAGTATGGTTTTTGGATACGATCCTTCTGGCACCATAAACATTAGGGTGGGTGACCATCTCAACCCTTTGACTAGAAGATGTAGATTCCCTCTCACTGTCAGACTGATTGGCAGCCATCTTATACTGGAAAGATTTTATGGAGTTAACATGAAAAAGCATGAGTTGGCATGAAAAAGTGGGTGTTTTCGTGAAAAATCAGCAGCTGATGTGGAAAATCGAAAGCCAACACAGAAAATACTAGGTTGGCATGAAAGTAGACGACTGATCATGGAAAATTATGCGCAATAAAATCATTTTCCGCATAGGTGGATGAATTTTTCTCACACAAGAGCTCTATCTTATCACGCGCGAAAATCAGTATGGAACGGAAGGACCCACAGAGCCTTTTATAGGCGCGATGAGTGGTTTCCGCACACGTCTGAAAAGTTTATTGTGTGCTTCGGACTGGTTTTTCATGTTGCTCCAGTTTTAAGCACCCGACGGCCCCAGGGAGTCATGTATCTTGGACTTTCCCTCATAATCCAACCATTGCATCCCTTCACCGATCCGATTCTAAGGGGGGAATTTATAGACACTAAAAATCTCTCTAGGGCTACAGAAGTTTTGGGCATGACAAAGAGAATCCATATTTGGAACCATCTTTCTAGCCCGGTGGTTTCGGAGGGGAGGTGTGAAAAAAATAATGTGTTGTGTGAAAAAAATCTACCCCTCGTGAAAAACTCCGGGTTTCGTGATAGTTTTCCTCGCGGGTGAGGAACCATTTTGGGAAACTGCTACATGTGGTAATTCTCCATGCTGACGACATCAGGGGGCACAATATTTCGCACAGAAGTGTTTTTCACACGGACCCGTGATCCCAAGAACCTATAAATAGAAGGACACCCCTTAAACTTCAGCCCAATGAATCTGAACTATCTCCCCTGTGAGAAATTCACCTCTCGTGCATGCAAAAGATGGATTTTGAGTGCTAAATGTTTCACGACAGGTTGCCTGGTGGTATGACTTTATGCGAGACACCTCAGAATTTGATCTTCATCAAAGTCCCATTGAGCCCCTTCCCCCACGTGCAATTCTGTCCAATTATACGCAATTGGGTCCCCCGCACACAATTACTTTTCCGCAATGGCCAGCTCTTTTTTTGCACCCGGTGCTCAATTGCATGCTGTCCCATACCTTTTCATACACACAATCCCTTTTGTGCACCGGCTCGACCCCTTTTTCGCACAATGGTCCCTTTTGCGTGCAAGCCTCCCAACTTGTGCGACCGTGATGCCCCTCTTTTGGGCATCATTTTCGGGCACCTTCCCCACCTACAACGCCTTCACCATATACTCATTTCTAGTGCAACCTCATAGGTTCGCACGAAGTAACTTCAAAGTCCCCAGGACGATACCATAGGTTTCTTTGCTTCGCCTCATGATTCTTCGCATAGGCATGCTAATGGCTATAACCTCTTCGCATAGCCATGCTAACGTGGGCCCCTCGATGGTTCTCTCCATGTCACCCCATCTCCACGGCTTTTCTTGTCCCCTCTCTACAAAAGGAGCAGAGGGTACTGGTTATGTATGTCCTAGGGGTGTAGAGAAAACCCACCTCGTCTGAGATGTTGGACGTTAAACTGCCAAGCACCATCTTCCTCAACTCATGACATTAAATTATGACCTCACTCTGTGCCTCACACACTGGTTATCCCCCTTCTTTGATATTCTCCATGCCCACAGGTCTCCACAGGTGATGATATCCTCTTTATGTGAGTGGCATTTTTCCACGGGGAAAGGGAAACCATCTCAGTGTACGCCCCCAGCTTTCTTTTAGGAGGAAACATCCCTACTCCTCCTTTCTTATTCAGTCCCCAGGTCCAGAAAAGGTTGTGATGAGGAATAGTTCTTCTCCATTCTTCGGTCCCAAAACCCTCACCCACTGCACTTAGTCTCTTACGGGCCTCCCTCGTGGAGTATGTCCCAACCTCATTGGGATTCTCACCATGAGTAAGCCCCTGTTTCCTCTCTGTGCTACGATCACATGTAATCCCCACTCCACTTCCAATGGGCACACCTTTCGCGACATGATCGTTAGGTCTTTGATGCCTATTGTTTCTCACACCAAGCATGACTCACAAGGGATTAGAGCAAGCACCGACCATGACATTCATCCTAGGAAGCCTATAGTGTAAGCCCCACCCCTAACATGAACTATGAGGACATTGATCCTTGCTAAGGCAGGGTATGTACGAAGCCCCCCTGAGGTTCAATCCCACCAACACCTGGTCATTCTGACCATCTTCACATCGGTTTACCAACACCCTGGGGAGCCTAGAGTGTATGTCCCATTCCACCCGCTAAACTACATGGACTTTGATCCTTGCCAAGGCAGGGTACGTAGAAAGCCTTCTTGAGGTTCAATCCCTCCAACACCCGGTCATTCCAACCATCTTCACGTTAGTTCCCAACCACCTGAACAACATGGTCTCTGATCCTTGCGAAGTCAAGGTACGTAGGAAGCATCCCTGAGGTTCAAGTCCAACTATCATTGGACCCCAGGTCCACCTTCACATCGGTTCATTGATGCCCACCTAAACTATGTGGTCTATGATACTTGAAAAGGCAGGGTACGTAGGAAGCCTCCCTGAGATTCATGCCTAACACCCATTGACCATTCTGAAAATCTTCATGTCGGTTCGCCAACCCCATCTGAACAGCGAGGACATTAATCTTTCCAAAAGAAAGGTTCGTAGGAAGCCTCCCTAAGGATCAAGCCCACCATCCACCTGTACCCCAGGTCTTTATTCACGTTGGATCACCGAACCCCTGGGCCGCCTCAGAGCGTAAACCCCAAATTCTACCACATGAACTATGAGGTCATTGATCCTCTCTAAGGCAATGTATGTAGTAAGCCTCCTTGAGGTTCAATCCCAACACCTAGTAGTTCTGACCCCATTCACTTCGGTCCTCCCCCATCCTGCATGATGTTAAATTATGGGCCTCAGTTAGCAGTAAGTCGTTGTAACCCCATCCAGTAGTAATCCATTGCAACTTCATTCAGCGGTTATCCATTGCAACCCCATCCAGTGGTCAGCTATTGTGACCTTATATAGTGGTAAGCCATTGCGACCCCATCCAGCGGAAAGCTAGTGAACCCTAATCGGCAGTAAGCCATCACCTGATGATCTACATGGACTTTGATTCCCGACCACAGGGATACATAGGAATCCTCTTCAAGGTTCATGCCCAGAACCATCGTCATCCTCATGATGGTTCCATCCCATTCACCATCCCCTTCCTAGAACCTTCCATCATCCATCCTGATACTTACCCAAGCCTCAACATCCTGGTGGGATCATGCCACCCCATTCTCCATTCCATTTAATAAAATTTGGGAAGCCACCCACATGTTGGCCCCAATATCGGTGTTCCCTCCAGGGGGTTCCTCCATCTGATCCACTCTAGTCTATGTTCTGATCAGCCTGATCCATCTCCGCTGGATGTTAAACGTGCGGAAAACCTTGTGTTAAACATGGGAATCTTAGGAAAACCTCAGATACATGCCCACGGAATATGAGTCTACGCTTTCGATGTGGGATTCCTCGGGATTCTGCACCCTCAAGAAGCCCTATAATAAGGGACATATGATAGACACACTAATTCCCCAGCGTCTAGAAAATCCAGTGATACCCAACGTTACTTCTCTTCTAACTGAATGTTGCTACCCTGACCGGACCCCTATGAATGTCCTAACAGAAGAAGTGTAATTAACATGTGGCCATGAAGATATGGCACCAGGAAGAGTTTCACGAACAACATCTTATGTCTATGAGGGAGACCCAGACTAGGTGATGAGTTCTCTGGAGGGATCCACAAAAGAAAGAACCAACATCACATCACGTTGTTTCGATCATGTTGCAGACATCCCTGAATAATGAGTGGATGTCGCCTGCCTTTGGAATGTGGGAATGCAGGGAAACAAAAACTTAGCCCCTCTTCGCCAAGCGAGAAGGACGTGTGTACCCTGGAAAAAGAATCAGAAAAACACTATTGACCCATTGTGAGCTGTAAACACATCTACTATCATATAGGTTGAAAGATTTGTTGACTCCAACTAGAAATCACTATCTATATGATTTAGAATTATACATGTGTGAGATGATCGTATTGATTGTACTTCATGGGTTTCCATTAAAGCATACTTCATGGTTTTTGCATTGTATTGTACATCAGGTATTTTCTTAGTGGTATTAACTTGGTGTTTTTGGGGTCCCTAAGGAGTAATTGTTTTCTCAACCTTGCAGATGATATGCTCTCACATGTCGTGCCTTATGAAGACGATCGACGCTTTGATTAAGACCATGGTGGATTAGGGATGGTGGTGCTTAGAGAGAGGCCTAATGGATGAGGTGTGCTTCATCATCTCTAGTAAACTATTTCTATACCTACTCTTCATGTAGGGTTTTTTGTAGTTGAATTTCAAGGGCTTGTACTTTTTATTTTGGTTGGGATTGTATTTTGGCTCCGTTTACTTTCCAATTTTTCATTATTTCTATGTGTGGGAATCATAGTGGTATGCAAGAATTTTTACCTATTGTTTTTGTTTCATGAATTTTTCTTGGAGATGTGTGTGTATGTATATGTATTTACGAAAATTCCTCCCATTTGTGGGATATTCCTACTTGGTACTAGTCGTCATCCCCTAGCCAATGAGAGGCGTACTTGGGGTAGTCACAACATTGGCCCCATGGGATTGTTCGTAACTGAGTGGTATCAGAGGAGAACAGTTCAACATAACGAACCATGATTCTATGATAATTTTTTGGGAAATATTGTCAAGAGTTTCAAGTTCATCTTTCTGGACAGAGAACCCAATGTTGGTGTGGTGGCCAATGTGTCCTTACACCAGGACTCTGAATTATGATTTCTAACTTAATACATGAAAACAATGGTTGCATGTAAAATAATATTAAATTCATGATATAGGTTTGACTGTGTTCTCATGTACTTCTTGACTCAATTCCAATTCACTATGTATACTCTATTTAATGAGGTACATCTTCATCTATTTCATGACGTTCTCACACAAACAACAAGCCATGATTCTAATTCATGATCATGAAGATGATCCTCCTAGCGATGAGGTGTCGGTACATAGAGTCATAGTAGAGATAGAACCCATGGGTGGTGTACCAGTGATACCACCACCTAGAGAGTAGTAATTACTACTAGCACTACTGGATGAAGATTCATGCAGACTATGTGCATTGCATTAGTTTCAGAGGCAGAAAACTCCTGAGATCAGGGGTGAGACAGACCCCCATGAAGCAAAGGATTAGATGGAAGTGACTATGCATGTCTTCATCCTACTAAGAACACATCTTGACCAGATGATAGTCCTATTTGTGATTCTTATTCAGTTCTCAATGGGGTGATGGTGGATCCTAGTGATCTAGAAGCATGAGGAGATGACCCTCACTTGGACAAACTTTTAACATCTCTTTGTGGAGGAGTTCCTTCCAGTGAAATTATTCACCATGCGTATAAAGGAACTACTGCATTTGCAGCACAACAGTCAGATAGTAATGGAGTACTCAGAATGATTTATGGATCATTCTACCTGCTACAAAGATATGTTGTTGGACCTGTTCTTCATGTCTTTAACATTCGAACAAAGGGTATACAAGTAGATATGGGAATCCCCGACATCCCTTTGCATCCCTACATATTTTGAGGTACTCGACTGAGCCCTGCTAGTGGAGAGCTTTCAGGTGGAGTAGGTAACAGTAGTGTTAGATACTAGTAGGCACTAGAAAAATTATTACTCTATAGTAGGCAACCGATAGAAGACTCAGGAACCCATGCCAGTCAAGCACTATATGGAATTTAATAAAGGATATGGGATCAGTGGTGCGATGATCCAAGGGAGGAGCAAGCCAGGTGAAGGACAAGTTATGTTACTCATGTCGCTGTCTAAGTGATTTTCCTTGAGATTGTCTGACCATTATTACCACTGATTGGCATAGATTTGAGGGGTTGCTAAGGTAGAGGAGGATTTCGGAACAGGAAGGAATTCTAGGAAGTGGATTTAGAAAAGGAGCATGTAGATATGTAGGATTTGGGTGGAGTTTCATGGTACTACCAACACCACCCCAATGTGGTCCACCATAGGATCAAGGAGCTATTCGACAAGGATGAGTCGAGCTTTAGGTGTTGGAGGATTACGACCCCACCACCACCGCCAATGAATTTTTGACTCTAGATGATGCTTTGATTGACACAAGTTTGAATCAGTCTTTTCTGACCATGATCCTTGTTTGAGACCTAAATTTTCTAGTGGAATCATTGACTCGATCTCTATGATTAGAGACTCATATGGGGGATTATTCTATTATCACACACTAGTGATGATAGTGTTTCTTTATTCTAGGTTGCAAGAGTTTCGGTTGGGATCCATTGGTTGCAGCATCGAGGCCTTATGATGTCATTCCTTGTATGGACTAGTTTTCTACAGTTCATGCAGTGATAGATTATTTTAGGCACATAGTGTGGTGTTTCTATAGATTTAGGACCATGTTTTTTTGGAGAAAAGGAATCCCATTCAATGAAGCATGGACTAACTTGTAGAATAGTGCAAATGATCACACACCTGTTGGCTAGGAGGACCCTCAGTGTAGTGGATGAGAGGAGTCCATAGTTTCCTGTAGTGGTGGATGAGTATGAGGATGTCATTACATAGTATTTTATGTTCATCACTTTTTCATGGATACATGATAATGTGTATAGGTATTTAGATAAATGTCTCCCATTTGTGGGATTTTCCTAATAAGTGCTAGTCACCAACCCCTGGCCTATTGGATGATGGCTTGGGGTAATCACGACACAAGATTTGGGGAATGGATCATGACAAAAAATGAATTTCATTTTTAAAATTATAAAATTGTAATTTTCCAAGGGTTTTGTTTTGGTAATTTT
Source organism: Viscum album (assembly GCA_963277665.1). Lineage (NCBI taxonomy): Eukaryota > Viridiplantae > Streptophyta > Magnoliopsida > Santalales > Viscaceae > Viscum > Viscum album. The sequence goes on along the minus strand of OY728162.1, from coordinate 1,370,753,891 downwards.
TTTAAATAATTCAATTCAATTGTTAGTAGAAAAAAATCATTTTTTATAATAAGTGCATCTTAAATTACATCATTTATGATGTAATAATTGCCTAATCATTTCATGGACTTGGGTATGAATGAAAAATATATATAATTTGACTAATTTATCATGAAAATAAAAAAATTATATTCATTCCAAAAATTTACTTTCCAAAGTCTAAAATCTTAAGTATTCATTAAAATAATATTTAATTATTTCCCCCACAACATCGTTTGATTAAACTAATGATTTCAAATTATAAAGATACTAAAGGTCTTAACATCATGTTATTTAATTAAAAATATGGTTTATAATTTCAAAAATATCTCTATTATATGGTTTACCTTAGATATAATATTTTATTCAATATTTACTTCAAAAAATACCACTATCCTCAAGTATAAATTACCCCTCTCCCTATACTATGAATACCACTCCTCACACACATTACAAAGAAAAAATATATACACAAATCCTCACTCATAAGCCTCTTATCATACCAAGGGATTTTTTGGATCCATCAAAGTCCATGCACCAAAGGAGTTTAGTGTTTTTCAGATGAAGCAACACTGAGAAGTGGGTAAGCTCTCAACAATTTCTCCTCCCATTCTCCTATATTTTTTATATTTTATTTCCTACCCAATTCAAGGAAAACATATTATAAGGTTAATTTGGTAGTATGTTAACACTATATTAATGATTTTAAACTAGTAGAAAAATTGTATTTATGACACACTAAATTATCATACTTCTCATTCCCACTCTATTGACAATGTACCATTAACGTTTGGTTAACCACCAATTAGGACATTCTAATTCTTTCTCTTCACAAAACATATGTATGGTAAAAATACATTATTTATTATATATAAATGTATTAATATATGTATTTAATTTTTCTATAATTAATTCTACTAATGTACAAATTAAAATTAAAATAAGTGAAATAAAAGGAAAATACAAAATTTTGATGGAATGCATGATATTGAAATGTATTACATTTAACCATGGAAATTAAGAAATATAATAAAATTATTATACCTGTAAAATTTATGTAAAAATGTAAATAATTAACTTCTGGATAAATGTTTTTATAAAACATCATTTATTATTAAGGAGGAAAAAAAGTGATTAAATAATGTGAGATTTAAGGTAACAGGATTATGAAACCCAACTCCTTTTTTTGCGGGTTATCCCCTTTAATGAAGTATTATTTATAAATTTCTCTCATGTTACATAAAAATCATCTCACTTGTATTAACATTGATTTTTATTTTTTTACACATTTCCCACTTTATTTTTAATACAAATACAATGATTTCCCAAAAATAATTTTATTTCCAAAACACATATTTGACTATTCTTGAGGTGTTTCATCTTCACTCAATAAGGATGTTGTTTATACCAATTTTTTTTCCAATTCTTTAGTTAGAAAAACCAAAGTTCATTCTTGGAACTATTTATTATTAAATCATTATGAAACCCATTCCTTTCAATGGGTTATTTTAGTACGATGATTGTTATACATTTTATGTGGCATGCATGATTATGAACATTTATAATGTGAATGGTGTGCACAAAATTATATATCCCTTTAATGCATTGGGTTATGTATTTTATTTCATGATATTTTTTAATCTATGCATGAAAATGATGCTATATTTTTTCAATATGATGATGTTATTATGTATGCACATATATTAGGCATGAACATGATGTTTAGTTTTGTCACAAGTATGTGTGGTTTCCAACCACTATGACCTGATGTTTTGTTTTTTTCCCTTATACCACATTACCTGACATTATCAAAATCTTCACTCATTATTATGATGACGATATTATTCTTAGGATCTTATGATGATGATTATACTCATCTACGTTATGTTGATTCATGCCCCTTATTCCTCATATTACTAGGCTTTTAGCTTACCCATTTAATATATGTTCATCTTTAGGATATGTACTAAGGATAATGAAAGTTGTTATAATGATAAAGAATGAGGTTTTCAATTGATGTTTATGTGTTATTATACAAGTGGTGTATGAGCCTAATTTTGTAAGGACACTAAATCATTGGATCCTAAACTTGTAACACTATTATGTTGTTTATATAAAATATAATGAAATAACAATCTAAAAATATTAAGGTCATTATATTTAAACCCTTATTTCACTTGGGATAAAAGTTTTCATTGTTTAATCAAGAATGATCATGATCTAAAATGAGTATCAAATGCTCATCTCAATATTAGTTTTCCAGAATTTTTCATGGATAAATTTAATGTCGGTTTCTATTGATTTTTTATTATTACAAAGTAATATTAATAAGTCTTATATTTTTGTAGAAAATGGGATCTTGTTTTCTTTATAAGTAATAATGTTTTTTTCTTTGGGAATGAAAAAAACAAATATTTATATATTTATAAATTTTTTAATTCGGATTATGATAGTGTTATTGTAGGTTGTAAGTCAACTTATAGAGATCAATTATTTATAATTGGAAGATGTAGTTCATGGAACATCAATATCAAAAGTACTATTTCAATAGGCCCAATAGAATCCATGTATATTTTTTAATTATAGGAAATCACTGAAATGACATCGATGAAGTCTCAACCTAAATATAGGAAGGTGGATATCTCATACCCATCGATGATTATATATGATAATCAAAGTGTGATCAATTTTTAAATGATTCTATATTAATATCCAATGTTGAAATAAATTGATATCAAGAACCAATTTATCTATGAGACATTTAAATATATATATATATATTTATAATGAAAATATTTTAATTAAGGGTCATGTAGTGGATATCTAGATAAGGAACGTAAAAAATGATGGCTTACAAAACATGACAGTATTATTTAAGGTGTATTATTTGTAAAAATTATTGCGAGTTTATTATATTATTTATCCAATTTTATTCATTTTTATTTACTAATGAATGGGAAGAATGGTATATTTTTTAGAAAATAGGGATAAATCTTTGTTGTTATATTTAAGGTCAATGATGGAGAATTGTTTTCATGAATTGGAGAAATGAGATGATTATTTTTGTAGTTTTGGGAAGAGTTTAATTAGTTTATTATCATGTTACTATCTAGTGTAAAGAGTGACATTGAAAATCCATTGATGATTGGGGTTTGGAAGAACCCCGGTGAATAAAATTTACAAATAAGGATTTTATTGGATGTCAATTGACTCTATCAATATAGTATTAATCATTACATTGATTGTTCGAAAGATAAAAAAACATCAATCCATCCAATAGTGTAGTATTAAAATAATTATCAAATAGGGAGTTTCTTATGACATGTTTCATGATAAGATCATTTAGGAGTTTATATCAGTAAATTAATGTTATATTAAACAAAATAATTCTGATAAATTTATTGATGATTATTTAAGGTTATTGATCTATGAAGGAATAATTAATTTCTAAGGATACATAGATCTTGTTGTGATTCTCTCGACAAAACATCACGATTGGTCCATTGAAAATATATTATTTAGAGTTGGATAAAAACTATTATTTATGTGGTAATAGTTATTTTCAATTCTTGTAGAAGACTATATAAAAAAATAATATATGTAGTGTAACGCCCTAACCCAAGTTACCCAAATTCGGTGCATTATTACGTAACATTGGCATGATCACAAAAGATCATGTCTCGAAAGACCGATTAGTTTAGTAGCCTCGGAAACACTAGATACATTCATAAATGTTACATTAAATCATAAAGTGAAAACTACAATAACATGGTTTCCATAGTCCACACCCAAATCCCCTTCTGAGTATCCCTGCATGTCATTCATAAAATACTTCATCACATCCTGGAAAAATTAAAACATTGAAAGGGCTGAGCTCAGGTGCTCAGTAAGGATAACAATATATAGGAAACTTTCATAAATAATCATAAACATTTAAGGCAATGTATAACTGAAACACAATCCTTTTAAACATTATATTAAACATAATATGGAAACAAAAAATGAAATAATTTCATTTAATTATTCACATGGATATTATACTAGTCGAATAATCAAATGCAATATCAATAACCACTTTCATAATGATGGAATGCATAATGCCAGACTATCATAACCACGTAGCCAATGCCTCATTCCATGACTACAAATAAGATTTTGTCAAGGCCTCATGCCAAGACACTAGTTTGTCTCATGAGACCTACCGATGAATCGAGGAGGTATAGCGGGCTCCACCCATCACTTATTAAGTCCAATGCATTCCTTATATGAAAAGGTTTAAACATATCATAAACCATAACATAATCGTATCACATAAAACATGCATAAAAGAAACATAACATTTCCACATTTCATAAAAAGATATCAATACAACACATTGATATAATAATACCATTTTCAATACCAAAATAAAAGAAAAGTAAAACATGGTATTTAATTTTCATTTAAAAAAAAGTTATCGCTTGTAGAGGAAGCCAACAAATCAAATAATGGTCACGACGGCGGATAAGTCGTTGTCGCTGCATACGTACGAAAAAAAACATTCCCTTTTTCATTTAGTAAAACTCTTCTTATAAAAAAGATTCATTTTGAATAAACATAAAATTCAAATGGGTTTATACACCGTATAAAAGAAATTTGCGTATAAAACCAAATATGCCTCAATGAAAAGAGATTGAGACGAAGTCCCTTACAAAGATAATTTTTTTTAAAAATATATATATTATGTGTATTCACAATAATTACACATAAAGAATGTACAAATACAAGATAGTAAAAAATAATATCATGACATAATTTGGATGTAGGAGATTAACCCAATGAGTGGAAAATGGGTTAAGAAGTCCCCTTACCTCGTGTCCGACTTGACTCGATCATTCTTTAACCTGCTGAATAATAAACTAGAGTTAATTTCTACTTGCTTAAGAAACTTTTTCAAGTTCATTATTACTTTTATATCACTTATTACCATGTTATGAAAATTATGTAATTATTTATGTTAATAACGGTCGTTTTGTCGATCTTTGGTACTTGAGTCAAAAATAAACATCTTATAATTGCATTTTGTTCATGTGGTAAAATTTCCATTATATCCAAAATTATATTCATGATGTAGATATCATATATATCATATATATCCATTATATACATTCATTAATAATATTACGTAACATTTAGATGTAATAAATGAAATGCAACGTTCATGGAGACGGTAAGCCGTACGTACGCATGAACGCTACTTTCATTTATATTTAATATTTAATGGAATGAAATCATAATGATATAAAGTTATATTATAATTCCATTATAATATCATATATAACATCATAAAATCCATCCTTTATACGTCCCACATTTGGCATTAACTATTCAAATCACTTTGAGGGGGCAGTGGTCCACACTTCCTAAAATGAAATTATGACGTTTACCCATAATGGAAATCATAAAGGTATGCCATAAATGTAATGTAAAGAAGCATAAAGAAAACATAAACCTAATATATATCATATATAGAAATAGTGTCATCATAATGGCGACCATGAGAGGTGTTAATAGAAGATTAAACAATCATCGTTTCGTGAGGCAGTAATTCGCCACCCAGAGAAAGAGTATGTTCATTAACCACCAGACGAAGGTGTGTGTAAGTGTAAATAAAATACTTTTCATAACAACATCATAGTATTTTTAATATACTGGTGTTGTTACAAAATAAAGGAATAAAAATAGTTTAAGGGGTTGGAGAAGAAAAATAAAACAAAAGAACACAAGTGAAGACATTACCTTTAAAATCGGGTAACTCTTTTTGATTTGAGCCAAAGGCTTACTTGGGAAGACTTACACCCAATGTGAGGCTTCTAAGAGTAAAAGAGGGAAGTTGGGAGAGTATTTGGGCAGAGGTTTGCCTAGCCAAATTGCTTGATGGTGTGAATAAGGTGGTAGAGGTGGGGGCCTTTTATAAGAGGAGATGAGGGGTACTCATGGAAAGTAAAGAAATGTTACTTTATTATATATTGAGTTTTGGATTTTAATTGTCCCAAAATTATATATTTATAGGATAAGGTGATAAGGGTTAGAAATATACTCTTCCAATAGGTTTTTGACAAGTTTATGTCTTATATTTTACATTATCATTTCACTTTATTTAAATCGTTAATTAATGCGGTAATCGCTGCATCATCATGGTGTCATAAAAAATTTATTTTATTTAATGTATAAAGATTATAAAAAAAATATCATGATATAAGAAATATTTTTATCTTTCCAATGAATATTTATAGTCTAAATGATATCTTATATATCCCAATTTTATAATTGTTTTAGTTAAACAACACATGTTTGTGACAATTTTTTTTACTTTAAATAATAAGTTATTAATGTCATTTTCTTACCCAAGTGGCTCCATGGGGTGCCCAAGTTGACCCATGGATTTTCTTGGTCACCCATGACTCATCCAATAAGGTTAGGACAAGTGTAAAGGTGGTTTCATATTATTATATAATTATATTTACATTAAATTACACTAATTACCTTTAATCACGATTAATAAATCATAAAAGTTACTATTCAACTATAATTATTTTAATCCCATTGAACCACATTTTACTTGCTAATGACAATGATGTATATCGGATTTTTGAAATTCAAATCACAGAGGTGGTAAAATTTTATTTAAACAAAAAATCAGTTTTTTAACTACTAATTAGTGGTTTCACTATTCATCAAAAATCGATGTTTTTCAGAAAAATATAAAAAATTCACCCTAAGCTATATTTGATATTACGAATAAAAAAATTATGTTTATTTTACAATATTGAAAACATATATGTTGCAGTAATTAATTTTATAATTAATTCCCGCTGTCACAACAAATAGCATGTTTTTAAGAAACAATATATATCAAAAGATTTACAATTGTTTATGTACAATTTAACTTTATTTAACTTTATTTAACTTTATTTAATTCCAGGTTCCCCTTAAACCCTTAAAAGGAGGATTATCCATAATAAAAATAAAAAACAAGGCCTTCGGGCCATTCAGCCTAAGTCCAATTTCAAAGTGAAATTAATTCAAATGACCACGATTGGATAAAATGGTAAAAATACATTCTAATTGAACTTTAAAACCACTTAATAGTATAATTTATCACTATAAATTATTTTTATTAAAAAATTTGTTTTTAATTATATTTTTCACTATTCATCAAAAATTGGAAGTTCTCGAAAAAATACCAAAAATTCAACATAGGCTAATTTCGATATTCCGAATCCAAAATTGAAGTCCATTTTGAATTATAAAATTAATACAATTTCAAAAAGTGGGTATTACTATTCATAATGTCAACTTTGATTGATCACGGTGTGTTAGAATCTCAAACTTGTGTACAAAGCAAGATATTGCATTATTGAAAGAGAATAGTACCATGGAAGCTTGGGGTGTTACATTCTCCCCTCCTTGAATATATTGTGTCCTCGCAATTTGAAAATTTTCTTCAAAAATAAAAGGTTGAAAATAGAAAATACCTTTGTGGAAAACCCACATTGGAAATAAGGTTAATAAAATTTAGCCTCAATAAGTGGGAAAGGGAAATGAAAAAGTCACCACCAAATTATGATCTTGATTAAAAGAACATTGGTGGAAATTAGAGACAAATTATTGGAGGGAAAACGTAAATATTTTTAGGGAGTGATTGAGGTCATCAATCACAAACAAGTGTAAAATTGTGGGCCTCAAAGCCTTCAATCTATGGTGATTTAAAATATCATCAGTTCAACAAAACATAAGGTATTAGGATAACACATTTATTTTAATATCTATTTCCTAAAGTTTAAGAATTAATTTATTCATAGAATAAGAGAGTGGTGTATATATATATACTTGACAAGTAGAGTTTCAACCTTCAACTAATTTCTACCACAAACTCATCTTTCTCTCAAAAAGAAAATAAGACCCAAAAATATTATATTCATCCTAATTTTACAAGGTTCCAAATATAAACACATACCATTTAGATTAGGAAAAATATTTTTTAATAACATGGGACATCTTGTAGGCTAGTGTAAGGTAATAAAGGCCGGTCACACTATGGTTGTGGGTTTGATTCCTACAGCTTTATCCGACGTGACGGGTTATCCCCCAACCGGTAGGTTGTCCTTTTCTTAAAACTATAGTATTATAATATTCCAAAAATAATCTTTAGAAATGGTTTAACCTTAAATAATACTATCAAATGTTAATCTTAATACATTGCATCCTTTATAGTTATCCAAAGTACCTCTCTCTAGACTTTCTATAAAAGGTCTCTAAATTCCAAAATCAATTGTAACATCAGATTCCCCAAACAAAGTAAAGTTTCTCTTACTATCACATACTAAAAATATGATTACCTTCATCATATTAAAACCTTAATGAAAAAAACAACTACTGTAGTAAAATCCTTATATATATCACATTATTCTTATAACCAGAATATAATCCTTGAGTCCAAAAGCACCAATACATTAATTCTTCCACTTCAACTATAGTAACAACATACGATTAGCCTTGATACCTTGTCCTTTTCTGAGGTAAGTTTCCCTGAAAATTAAGACATTAATTTGCATAATGCCCCATTTCCCTACAATTGTAGCATTCAACATTGATAGCCTCTTTCTTTCCCTTGCAATCATGAGCCCTGTGAACTTTTTCTCCACATTTATAACAAACTCCCTTTCCTTTTAGGAAAGTACCGAGGTGATTCTTCCCACAATTATCACATAATGGAAAATCCTTCTTTTCCTTTTTCCCTTTATCAGTCTCTTGTTCCACCATTATCTTATTCTCTTTCTTTACTTTATTGTCATAATATTTAGAGAATTATTTTTCTGTCTTAATAGAACATGAGACAATGTCTTCGTATAACGAGAAGGATTCTGAGACCAATGCTCGATGGAGAAACAGTTTTAACCCATGAAAGAAATGATCAAACATACTTCTTGGGTTACCTATATAATCTGCAGCATACCTCGCGAACCTTGTAAAGTTGGCCTCAGACTTTGCGACATTCCCATCCTCCTTTTGTCTCCGACTCAGAAATTGCCTTTCCATATCTGCTCGATAGTCACGAGGAAATTATTTTTCAATGAAAATATCTTTGAACACCATCCATTACATATTTGATACTTATTCATCTTCCTTTGTATTTTGAATCAATGACCACCATTGATCAACATCTCCAGTGAGGCGGTAAACTGCCATGATAACCTTTTCTATTTCACTACTCCCCAAGGTAAGGAATATTTTCTCTAAGGATTTTATCCATTTCTCATCTACTTATGGATTTGTAACCCCATTAAATATTGGTTATTGTTTCCTCATGAAACAATCTAACATTGATCCTCCATGTTGCGGATCAGGGTGCTTTATATGAGTAAGGTTATTATTCATGACATGAGTGAGTTATCCCATTATGGTGATAAGTTGATCAACAACGGTTGTATCAACAGCTCCACTATAATTATCATGAGCTGGAGTGAAATCCCTACATGGAGTGCATGCATTGATAGAGTTTCCATTCCTTCCACTAGTTTCCATTTCTAAACAATGGCATAAAATAGATTAGTTTATGAATCAAAATACATAATAAAAAACATCCAAAACACTTAACATAAATTGAACTATTTATTGATATAATCCATAACCATAAAAATGTTTTCTTTGAGGAAGTATATACTCATAAACCCTTCATATTGGTTTGTAAAGAAAATGGTAATTATCCTAAGCATATACCCCAGGAGTGTTGTAACCTAGAGTGCAGCAAGGTTCGTTGTTGTGCACCAGTTCCTATTCGATTCTACCTCAAAGCGGTGTTTTCAGGTTTTAACCCTAGGTACATCTGTGCTAGAGCCGCCTCTACCTACTCATATCCAGACATGGATGTATTGCTCAGAAAACTCACAAAATCTCTATAATACCAAAATTCTAGGATGTTCTTCTATACTAATCCTCAAACTCTATCTTAGGTCTATGTGATCTAATCAGAGTTTATCTAAATCTAGGTTCCAAGGTTAGTACTAAACTGACTCTGATACCAACTGTAATGCCCCGACCCAAGTAACCCAGAGTCGGTGCATTATTACATAACACTGTCATGATCACAAAATATCATGTCTAGAAAGGCCGATTAGTTTCGTAGCCTTTAAAACACTAGATACATACATAAATGTTACATTACATCATAAATTAAAAAACTACAATAACATGGTTTCCATAGTCCACAATCATATCCCCTTCCGACTATCCCTGTAGGACATTAATAAAATACTTCATCACATCCTAGAAAAATTAAAACATTGAAAGGGGTGATCTCAGGTGCTCACTAAGGATAACAATATAGTGGAAACATTCAAAAATAAACATAAACATTTGAGGCAATGTATAACTGAAACAAAATCATTTTGAACTTGAACTTCAGCATAATATGGAAAAATAAAATGAAATAAAAACATTTACTTATTCACGTGGATATTCTACTAGTCGAATAATCACATGCAATATCAATAACAACTTTCATAATGATGGAATGCATAATGCCAGAGTATCATAACCACATAGCAGATGCCTCATTCCAAGACTACAAATAATATTTTTTTCAAGGCCTCATGACAAGACACTAGTTTATCTCATGAGACATACCGATGCATCGAGGATCTATAGTGGGCTCCACCCATCACTTATTAAGTCCAAGGAATTCCTTATATGAATAGGTTTAAACATATCATAAACCATAACATAATCGTATCACATATAACATCCATAAAAGAAAACATAAAATTTACACATTTCAATCACAAGATATCAATACAACACATTGATTTAATAAAACCATTTTCAATACCAAAATAAAAGAAAAGTAAAACTTGTTATTTATTTTTCATTTTAATAAATGTTATGGCTTGTAGAGGAAGCTGAAACTCAAATAATGGTCATGGCGGCAGAGAAGTCATTGTCGCCACATATGTACAACAAAAAAAACATTCCCTTTTGTATTTTAGAAAATTGCTTCATATAAATAAGATTCCTTTTGAATAAATGTAAAATTCAAAGGGGTTTATACACCGTATAAAAGAATGTTGTGTATAAAAGAAAATATGAATCAATGAAATGAGATTGAGATGAAGTCACTTACAAAGATCATTTTTTAAATAAAATAGTTCCATTATGTGTATTCACTATAAGAACACATAAATAAAGTACAAATAAAAGATAGGACATAATAATATCATTCCATAATATGAAAGTAGGAGATTAACCCAATGAACGGAAATTGGGTTAAGAAGTTCCTTTACCACATGTCCGACTTGACTCGATCGTTCTTTAACATCCTGAATAATAAACTAGAGTTAATTTATACTTTCTTAAGAAACTTCTCAAGTTCATTATTCCTTTTATATCACTTATTACCATGTTATGAACATTATGTTATTATTTAAGTTAATAATGGTCGTTTTGTCGATCTTTGCTACTTGAGTCAAAAATAAACTTCTTATAATTACAAGTTGTTCACATGGTAAAATATCCATTATATCCAGAATTATATTCATTATTTAGATATCATATATATAATATATATCCAGTATATACATTCATTCATAATATTACGTAACATTTAGATGTATGAAATGAAATGCACCGTTCATGGAGACGGTAAGCCATACGTATGAATGAACGCTACTTTCATTTCTATTTCATATTTAATGGAATAAAATCATAATGATATAATGTAATACTATAATTCCAATATAATATAATATATAAAATAATAAAATCCATCCTTTATATGTCCCATATATGACATTAACGATTCAAATCACTTTGATGGGGCGGTAGTACGCACTTCCCAAAATGAAATTATAGCGTTTACCCATAATGGAAATCATAAAGGTATGCCGTAAATGAAAAGTACAGAAGCATAAAGAAAACATAACATAATATATATCTTATATAGAAATAGTGTCATCATTATGGCCACCATGAGAGGTGTTAAAAGAATATTGAACAATCATCGTTTTGTGAGGCAGTAATTCGCCACCCACAGAAACAGTATGTTCTTTAACTTTTAGAAGAAGGTGTGTGTAAGTGTAAATCAAATCAATTTCATAACAAAATCCTAGTATATTTAAGATAATTGTGTTGTTACATAAGAAATGAATAAAAATAGTTTAAGGGGTCGGAGAAGGAAAAAAAAGAACACAAGTGAAAACATTACCTTTAAAATCGGGTAACTCTTTTGGATTTGAGCCAAAGGCTTCCTTGGGAAGATTTATGCCCAAAGTGAGGCTTCTAAGAGTAAGAGAGGGAACTTGGGAGAGTATTTTGGTAGAGTTTGGAAGATCCAAATGGCATGAATGTGTGAATAAGGTGGTATAGGTGGGGGCCTTTTATAAGAGGAGAGGAGGGGCCCTCTTGGAAAGTCAAGAAATGTTACTTTATTATATATTGAGTTTCAGATTTTAAAGGTCCCCCAATTATATATTTCGAGGATAAGGTGATAAGGGTTATAAATATACTCATTCAATATGTTTTTGACAAATGTATGTCTTATATTTTACATTATCTTTTCATTTTATTTCAATAGATAATTAATGAGGTAATCACTGCATCATCATGCTATCATAAAATATTTAATTTATTTAGGGTCTAAAAATTATAGAAAAACTATATTGATGTAATAAATCTTTTTAGATTTCCATTGAAAATTTATAGTCTAAAATATAACTTATATAACCCCATGTAATAATTGTTTTAGTAAAACAACACATGTTTGTGACAATTTTATTTTTACATTAAATAAAAAGTTATTAATGTTATTTTCTTACCCATGTGGCTCCATGGGGTCCACAAGTTGACCAATGGATTTTCATGGTCGGCCATGACTCATCCAATAAGGTCAAGACATGTTTAAAGGTGGTTCTATATTATTATATCAATATATTTACCTTAAATTACACTAATTACCTTTAATCTCGATTAATATAACTTAAAAGTTACTAATCACCAAAAATTATTTTAATCCCATTGAACCAAATTTTACTTCCTAATGAAAATGATGTATGTCAGATTTTTGAAATTCAAATCACAGAGGTCGTAAAATTTCATTTAAATGAAAAATCAGTTTTTTAACTACCACTTAGTGGTTTCACTATTCATCAAAAATCGGTTTTTTTCAGAAATATAACAAAAATTCACCTTAATCTATATTTGATATTCTGAATAAAAAAATAATGATTATTTTAAAAAATTAAAAACATATAAGTTGCATTAATTGATTTTATAATTAATTCCTGATGTCACAACAAATAGCGTGTTTTTAATAAACAATATATATCGAAAGATTGACAATTGTTTATGTCCAATTTCAAAGTGAAATTAATTATAATGACCACCATTGGATAAAATTATAAAAATAAATTCTAATTATAATTTAAAACCACTCAATATTATACTCTATCACTATAAATTATTTTTATTAAACAAGTTGTTTTTAAGTATTTTTTACTATTCATCGAAAATTGGAAGTTCTCGGAAAAATACCAAAAATTCAACATATGCTAATTTCGATATTCCAAATCCAAAATTGAAGTCCATTTTTAATTATAAAATTAATATAATTTCAAAAATAGGGTATTACTATTCATAACGACTACTTTGATTGGTCGCGGTGTGTTAAAATCTCGAACTTGCATACAATGCAAGCTGTTGCGTTATTGAAAGAGAATCGTACCGTGGAAGATTGGGGTATTACATGTAGTATTCCTTACTATGAATTCACATAGTCTACAAATGAACATGGTTTATTTGATTATGGTTATAGTGAATTAAAAATGATGATGGAGGGTCACCACAAGAACAAAAAATGGTGTGGTTTAAATAAAATCAATCATGGTAGTGTAAAATGTTGAATTCTCATCATCATGGTATGAAGTGAATTTTTTTTTATTTAATATAAGGAAACAAAATTATGATCATGTTAACAATTTCTTGATGAAACTCAATGATATGATAAATGAGTGAAAAATATTCACCATGATTCATGGTAGAGTGGATATATATAGTCATAGTTATTAGATTTGTGTTTGACCAGCTACACCATGATATAATAAACACATAACTATTCAAGTTTTTGTTAATATTGTTTAAATAATGAAATTTGAATCGAAATTTTTTTTGGATACATGTTCATAACTAACCTTACATTCCATGTACAGTTATAGAGTGTTTTGGATAGGTTTTTTGGGGAATAGTAATAGTGATCACATGATCCAACCATATAGTGAATTGCGGACTATAGAATATTGGATGTATTGCACAAAATCCATTTTTATCATTCATTCACATGGATTTTCGGAATATCTTCAGAATACCATTCTATATTCATGAGTGATAACAAAAAAATAACATAAGTAGTGAAATTTGAATAATTGAACAATAAACATTAATAAAAAGTTAAATATGGGTGAGTTACAATAGTAAATACATATTTTGTGTGTGTTCTTTCTCAAAGTTTGTTTCTCATAATCAATACATGGTTTCAATCACTGATCTTACAAATTAATCGACATAAGAATAATATTTTTTAAAAGTGCATTTTTAGTAACAATTGATTAAATCACATCACCCTTAGTGGTAATTCATCTTTCACGTCAGCCTAACAATGATAGTGGGTTTGTCAAACGAGGGAAAAATGAAATCTTGTAATTAATTTATCATTCAAAAAATATCTATTTTTAGAAATTAAATAATATAATAAGACATAACGAATCACACAAAAATTAGTTAATGATAAAATTGAAAATATGAAATATTGTTTAGTGTTCTATGTAATTGAAATACCCCACTTTGTTTACTCTAAAATAATATGAATAGAGAAATTCTAGTACCTCAGGCATACCTCCTCATATTCTAGAGGCCATTGAATAGTAACATGTGGTAAATGTTAGTACCATGGTAAGACTATACTCTCATATTAAAGTTTATTGTAACTGATAAAAATAACCAAACTACATCTCTAATAATAAAAATCAACAAGTGTGAATATAATACATTATAAAAATAAATAATAAATGAAAAAGAATGAAAGATACCATAGAATCTCACAACCATGCCAATACACAAAAACTAATCACCCACTATTCAATCACATATATATAGTAAAAAAACGAAATAAAATACAGAATATGTTCTACTGCAATCCTAAAGACTCATCATTTCCCTGTCTACAAACTCCATATGAGTTTTCCTACTTGATCATGAATCATTGGCCCTTTACCAATCCTAAACATATAACCAATGATTTTTTCATAGGTACCTAAGTGAAATTGAATCTAATGTGGGGTTTGAGTAGAAATCAGTATGGCACCATGACTATGGTATTGTAAATTAAATTTAAATGAAATATGTATGGATATTATAGGATCAGATTAATAAAATAATATATGAAATCACAAATAAAAAATCACCATCAATCCTATTTATTTAACATTACACAATGAATTTACTTCAATTTATGCAACCCGTGATGGAGTGTCTCTAATATTTTCCTTAAACTGGTCAATCATTTATCTAACCCATGAAGGATTCCTTAGATAATGTATTAAGTAATATAGTAACATAATTCTAAATTGTATATTCTTTATAGAATGCCCTAGGAAATCCAAATCAAGCATAAAGTCCAAAAAGAAGCATCTCATCCCCTAAACCTGATTCTAGGGAATAATTTAAATGTAATCCATATAGTACCATATAAAATATAATGATTATTTCTATGGAATTAAAAATTTTATCACATTTGAATCCATTTTTAGTGTCCAATTAATTCCGAAACAGTATTATTCTTGAAGGATAAATCCACATCATATATCTAAGTCAAATGATGTATATCAATAATAATAATCTGGTAGTTCATCCCATCTAAACTATATCATTTAATCATCACTATTAAAATATTAAGTTCATTGTTGATTCATATTATAATGTGGAAACAAAAATAAAGTCTACCCATTTACCATATGAACCCTTTCTAGGGTCAACATTTCACTATGGAACCCATTGGGGTACCATAGGTCTCACAAATCATGTGAAACCTTCATGTGTTTCCTCTTCTCCAAAAATATACCTGGTCAAAAACTATCACTCAGATAGAATAACAATCCTTAGTATCATCAAAATATAATAGGGGCCTCATAGGTCCCCCACGAAAACCCATAATGGGATTGGTATTTGTAGATTTAATGATGATAATCACATTTTCTATGTTGTCTCAGGTTTGTCCACTCACTCAAAAAATACACAAAGGTAATTCACTGGTTATTTAAAACATTTACTTTCTGAATTAACTCAACCTAAAGGTACCAAGGTTCTGTTTGTGACCTACATTCCCCCAGAAATTTTACATTTTGGTCTTGGTTTTGTGGTAGAATAGTCTAGTGGTAGAAAATTGGTCCCATAGTAGGAATTTATTCAGCCTGTAGAAGGTTTTTGTGATGATAGAAGGTTGGTCTAGTGGAAGTACGATCTGATATAATAAATTGACTGAGTAGTAACAATTTGGTAATGTAGTAGTAAGTTATTCTAGTGATAGTAAGTTGGTCTAGATATAGTAGGATTGTTTAGATTTATTAATATCTATCTATTGTTCTGTCTATAAGTATATTGTTTTTATAATAAGTAGTTGGGAAGATAGTAGTAGAATAATATTCCAGTTTATTTTCTTTAATTTCCCATTCCCTAGAATTTCATATATATGTATTGTTACTGAAAAAAAGGATTTAAGTACTTAAATAATGAAAATTAAAGTCAATTTTGAAGAAGATATTTTTATTCATTAGTTCCGAAAATTATTAATCTCTTAATAGGGGTTTTCCACTTGTAAATTAAATTTCAATTAAACTATGTTAATTCTTAAAAAATCATATATTGTATTGGAAAGGTTCGAGACATTTTCAGTTTGATTCTTCATTGTTTTCTAATACTTCAGATGAATGAGTATCGAGTTAGTGGTCCTTGAAGAGTAATCTGTATGCACCATAACCTCTATTTTTGTGTTTTATAGTCATGTTAAAAGTTTATTTTGCACTCTATTTTTTATACTATAGAGTTTTGTTTGAGATAGAAGTTTATTTATATTTTTATTTTCTATTATATAAAACAGATAAATGATTTATTAATACCTTAAAATTGGGATAACTAGGTTGGGTCACAAAATCGTTTTCCCCACTCATTTTCAATGCAATGTGTTTGGAAAATTTATTTGAGGTAGGGGACCCTGATCCTGTCCTTTTTTTTGGTTATATGTGGGGACTATATTCATTTTACTTCCATTGGATGGATAATAAGGGTTACCTTAATAATGATAATGGTTTGGATAAATCTAAATGTCGGGGGATTTTGAATAATTCTCATGGATTTAATGATTTTTGGATACATACATCATGATTATGCATGTTTGTTTCCAATACTAAATATCATGGATTTTTTGAGCCTTTCATGGGAGATATTTATTATATTTAAGAAAATTCATATCATTGTGGGCTTTTTAACTCCCATTGAGTAACATGGATAACCACTTATATAGGTTTATTTACTTGATCTCCCATGGAATGTTGGATTTGTGTGATAATAATTCAACTATTTAAAGAAGTAAATTAATGAAATCTATAATAAAGTGTTCATAAAACTAAAATGTGTTTTTTTTGTTGACTGTTGTGGTTATGTAACCCCTTTTGGGGCTTGTGTTTTGAAGTTGGCGAGTTTCTTAGGTGTGTAAAGTATTAGTCCATAAGGTAATAGTTGGTTGGCATGGAATGTGTGGTGGAGATCTTTGATTTGGGTTGTTATGATATTGATTGGTGTGGTCATATAAGTTTCCCGATAATCCAAATAATGAACTTTAGATACATAATCTAAAATGATAAAAGATGGTACACGAATAAGAACTAGTGAACTTTAATATAAAAAATTTTGGGAATAAGAATATGGCTTTTGGATTAAATACATTATATAAGAGGTTAATGGGATGTGTTAATGTAAAATTAAACGGGTTAGTAAATATAAGTTGGTGTAAACTATTTTATTATAGTAAATGTTGGAACCTACAATTGAAACTAAAATCATCTGGCTATCTGTGGTGGTTGTATGGTGGGATTTGTATATATTTGGAAATGGATATGACATATTTCATGTGTTCCAGTGGTAGTAATATGGAATATGCTGGTGCAATTGGTGTCAACCCATCGGTTGAGTATTATGTGTCACCTATCAATCATCTACATTATGTTTCTTACTTATGTTCTGAAAAAAATTATATAACCATAAAAATTACCATATGTTTTAGTATTTGGGTTTTTTCCAATATCTATATTGGTGTTGAATCATGTAGATAAATAGCCCTTCATCCCTAGTCTCCCTTCAACTGTAGTCATGATAGGTTGATGTTGGAGATTACCAAGTGATGAAACATTTTGGTGATGGAAAATAACCAATAGTTATGATGATGTGATTTTTGGAAGGGTTCATGCATAGTGGGAGGGGGAATGAGGTTGATGTCCATAACATTCATGATATCGTAATTCTCTAGTCATGAGACATGGTATTGATGTGGAGACTATGACATGTGATACGACTGATGTTATCACCACATACTAACCCTATGGGAGATTTTTATTTGAATGAATGCATCCTAAAACACATCATATATTGATTGACATGTGATACTATATTTGTGGAAGGAATGTGAGCACAAGATGTTTGGTGTTGGAAAATCAAAGCATTAACTTATTAAGGATGTAGATGAAGGGAACTATTGGTTATATGTTTTGGTTCTATTTTATTATACCGGATTCATTATTTTGTGTGTTTTATAGTGAGGACTAGAATTATTAGTCGACTTATTTAGGTGTATTTTGGTTCATATCTTTGTTCACTGGTGCATTACTATTCTCTTTTAAAATTTTAATGTGACACATTGGTTATGATCCAACTGAACAAACATGAAATGATAACCCTAGGTATAGAAACTATTTCCATCATTTTAGGAATACTTTGGGGTCTAAACTAGGCATTACTAGTTTATGTTTTGGATATTTTGTTAAGTCACTACCATATAACATATATTTTAGTATTATTTTGGATAAATTTATTTATTTATATAAATTATTCATCCATTCTGATATAGTTTTTCTTTACCTTTGTATTATGATATGAATTTTATTAGTTTTAAAAATATCCTATGTTATGATCATTATTTATATTGAGGGAAACTCCTTCCCTCTATGATATTTTTATACATTTAGTGCTAGTCTCAGACATGGTGCCTACAGATGGTTGGACTTGGGGATCATTACGTCTCTTCCTTGATTGTCGAACTAGGAGGGGTCATGATAAAAATGTATTAGATGTTTTTTTGAGAGATAATTTTATGTTCATAGTTGTGACTACAAGGATTGCATGGGTTGGTAGGGAGGTCATGCCAGTTGATCTTAGCTTGTAACATATGCTATAGAGACCCACTAGAACCTGAGAATTTAGGACCCCCATGATCATATTTAAGGAATATGAGGTTTTTGAATGACCAATTGAGATGGTTCTATTTAAAGGGTAGAGACCTAAGAGAGTTACATGTATCATTAATGTTTTATTCATGTTATAATTGAATTGAATTTGGGGAATTAAATTGAAATTTGTAAAATAATCCCGGATAAAATTTCATACTACCAGGATTAAGGATTATACTTTTTTCTAAGGAATGAATATAATTCACAATCTTACACCAAGTAATGTATTAGTGTTCCAATAGGATGATCTAGTTGATAGCCATAAGATTAAACCAACAGAGGTGGATGAGGCATTTAAATGATCCTTGTGTGTCTTTCTATGGTAGATCATGGGGATGTATGGGGGAAGTGTTTCTCATCTGAAGGCATATCAATGATTATAAGAAATTGAGATCTCTTTCATCCTGATTTGTACTCATGCTTTGTTTTGGTTTCTATTTACATTTAATCAAATTTAGGGATTTGTAAATTAGTGATGGATGATGTATCTTGGTGAGTGGAAGGAAGTTAATGTTTTGTGGGATGAAGTCCTGAAATAAATTTTTATAGAGTTCATTTCATTGAAAATGAAGGTGTAAAAGAGGATGTGTCATCTTTCTTGTTTGTAAGAAAACATGAGTGTGATGGAACTTGGGATTATGTTCAATGATCTTATATATTATTACATTATCTCCTCCCTAATGAGGAGTCATGCATGCAACTTCTAGATGTGGTGTTAGGAACAATGGTATGCTATGAAGGGACCATCTTAATGATTCCTATATATCTGGAGGCGAAGAAGAAGTTAAATGTTATAAAATGAACTATTTCCCTAGAAGATGATTATTTTTGGAGGATCCAAATGGGAATCTTTTGAATAATGACATTAGATAGTGGATCCTGAATGTCATCACAATAGGGCTTTTGATCATAAGGGAATAGAACCCAAAAACTCTTTTCACGCCAATATTGGCCTATTGTCTCTTTATTATTTACCGGAGGCTTTATGTTTTCATAGTATATCATTGTTTTTTAGGGTTTCAATAAATATTATTATAGAAAACCTATGGAATTATATTTCCATATGTGTAATTAAACCCCCATCCAACAACAATAGTTATTTCCCTTCAAGGAAAAACATGCTGTAGGAACAACTGATGTTTGTTCATTGGACAAGGGATGGTAGGGATGGAAGATGGTAGACTCGTGATTGTCCATATCTTTAGGGAACTAGTCTAGAGAAAATTAATGGGGGGATATTAGTATATAGTCATAGTAGTTGGGTGTGGGAATATATAAGCGATGAAGGTTATAGTTCTAGAATGCTCAGAGGTTTTCTGAGGTACTATTAGTTTATCGAAAACCCTTATTTTTGCCTTTTTTATTGAAGATTCGCACACTAATTTGTTTCCATTACTTTGGTATATTCCTTGGTACTAGATTTGTAGATACATCCTATTCCCCTAGTGTTATAAATTCATATTGGAGGTTGGGATACTTTGTCTGATGTGTTTTAGTGATGCGTACTTGTGATGTAGAAACACCAGTTAGTGGGGGATTTTTTATTGTTAAACATATAACTCTATAATTTTGTTGTTCCCATTGAATTTAAATATTTCATGAGTTAATTCACTGAATAATTTTTAGGATAATATTTCTTTCTGATGTTTAGGTATATCGAGTTTTGATCATTAGAAAGTTGATTTATCATATGGGTGGTAAGAAGGTGGAGCCATTTTTATCCCATTTGGTAGTGTTGCCCAAGGAAGCTCATTTTGAGGATGTTTCCACGGTAATAAATATGTTACAAGACATTTTTATGGATGTGGTTGTGACATTACCTCCACCAAACCATTTTATGTTTAGAATAAAGATTCATCTAGATGAATCTCTGATTTTGATGGCTCACTATTGGATTGTACCCATGGAGAAGTGCAAGTTGAGGTTATAAGTTGATGATTTGGTGAAGAGGGGATGCATTTGAACTTGTGTGTATCCTTGGGTTAATCTTGTATTGTTTTCTGTGAAAGTGGGATATATTATATGGTTGTTTATAAACTTCTAAATGTTAAACTAGGTAATAGCCAAGAACCATTACCCCTCCTAAGGATTGATAATATGTTGAACCAAATAAAGCGAGCTTGTTGGATTTCAGAAGACTAATTAGGGTATGGATGTCATTAGATGAGGGTAAATGATGAGGATATCCCAAACCATACAATGGTTTAGGTATTGGAATATCAGGTTCATGTTCTTTAATTTTTGTGTCATTAACTCACTATATAGGATCATGAGGATTATTAACTCCATGTTTTATAAGCTCATGGACTAGTTGGTAGTTGTTTTCATCGAAGATAACTTGATCTACTAAAAAAACAAAAGTAGATCATGTTACACATCTCCAAGCATTTATATTGGAACTTTTCCCCACTATCTATTTGGAATATTGAAAAGTTTATGCTTTGGATTCTAGAGGTTCATTTTCATGAGTATGTTGTGTGTATTTAGGTAGAATCCATAGACCTATCAAAGTTCATGATAACAATTTCGGGTATAAAACCAAAAAACATGGAATAAGTTCTTAGTTTCCTTGTTATTATACACTACAATTAGAGTATTGTGATTGATTTCTCTAAAATTGAGGTCCCATTTATAGCTTTCACTTGGATGGATGTGGTATTTCTTCGACTAATCAGCTCATGTAAATTCTCATATACCTAAAAGTTAATTTGATTAGTTCCCTAATGCTTTGGTTTCATGTAGAGGGTTTTATATTTTAAGATTTTTTTTAGGAATAACATATTGGTTTTGGATGTGTCTTGATGAAATTGAGGGAGGTGAGTCATATGGGTCTATACTATTATGTCCCTATGTGAATAACTATTCCACCCATGAACTAGAGTTGGAACGTGTTGTGCTTATTATGAAGAAATAGTGAAATTTCATCATCAATAATTGACTCTAGGGTTTCAAGGATCCTAAGATCCTAAAATTTACTATCTCATAATGGTATTTAAATCTACACCAACAATGGTGAAAAATAGTCTCTCTAAGATTATGATTTTTAGATATTATACACTCAGGTAAAGGGAAGTGTTGTCACTAGCATTCTATGAAAGATTCATTAAGGAGATGTGGTAAGAGAGTCTATAGATGTTAAGAAAATGGATGGAGGAACCATAATTATGCATGCTAATGTGAAGTAAGTAAGTAAGAGAAGTTTTCATAAAGAGATGAATGTGGATTAATATCTGATGTAATAGGGGGAGGAGTCTTAGTGGGGAGACTCAAATGTAGAGGGGTGTGTGACAATATTGGTCTAAGAGATACATTGAAGGGTTTGTCAAAGGATGAACAAAATCAGATGTTGTTTTAGGGAATGTTTTTTCCAAAGGTGGTGTGCTAAGGAGTTCTCCATGAGTACAATAAATAACTATTATCAATAAAATCTACTATATCTATGATTTATCATGGATAGAGGAGATCGATTTTATGGTCTGGGATGAAGCAATTAGTGATAATGTTTTTGGAGAAATTCTTTCCCTATCATTAGGTGAAGGTAGCGAAATATGTTCCTATAGAGTTTTTTCTACCCATTGGTTTCATTGAGTGGAATTGGGATAAAATTTATACATATTTCATCATTGGGTTAGCCCCGGCTTGAAGAAGGTGTGATGCATTTTGGGTGATTGTGGACTAAGTGGAAAAGTTGTTTCACTTTTTGAGAAATAATTAAATATTGTTCATAGATTGTTTGGTAAGGTAGACTATTGATGATCTGTTTGGGATTGTTTGGGCACCAATGACTGTCATCATAGATCAGGATTCATGTTTTTTCTAACAGTTCAAGAGGGGATTTCATCATGCCTTTGGATCCCTCTTATACAGTAACACTACTTATTATTCTAAGATATATGGGTAGATAGAGTCAACCATACATACCCTAGAGGATAGTTAAATGAATAAATATTGTATTTTAGTGGATAATGGTTAAATCACCTAAATATTTTTACGATTTATATTAATATATACTATCACTCGTCCATTGGAATTAGCTATTGAAGTGTTGTATGATGAGAATTGTCATTCTAGATTATTCTAAGCATAGGATGGGAAGTCAATGGTTCATGTTCCTGATGTAGTATAGAGAATAATCAATAATATCTAGATGAATTGCGGGTATATGAAGAAGGAAAAAGAGTTATAGAAGGCATATGTTGATCAGAGGCAGAGTATAAAGCCCCACTATGTTCAAACATAGATATCGAAACTTAATATATGAATATTAATTCCATTACACAAATACACACATGATGACCGCAAAGGATTGTTGTCTTGGGAAACATTGATATATAAACATGTAGTTTAAAGCTGAACTACATAATCTCCATATATTTTCTTCATAACCAGAACTCTTCTTAGAAATATCACAAATAATTCGGTTCTTCAGATCCTAGGGAAAGGAAACATAAAAAACCGAGATCTCAGAATATCAATAAGGGAAAACAATGGAGATATTAAAGATCACATTTTCATAACATAATACTAAGATTGTGAGAACATGATCCTGAAATTTTAAAATGATTCCATGTATATGAATGATCATAATTGTAAGACATGGAATAAACCATTGTTGTTCATAAGAAATGAATAAAAAAGGAATCAAAAAGTGGAATTCATGAGAGACTAATGTTTACACAAAAACATAGATTTATGTCGTACACATGTGTAATGAAAATCATTTCCTTAGTAGTTGAGGATCAATTTTTATGTTTTCATAGTATTTTGGTTTTACTCCCCAAAATATCATATAAGTCATGGTTTACTTCTAAAACTATCATAGTGGACAAAGTCCCTTACTTAACTGGGTTAAATTATCATTAAGACCTATTTATCTCTTTAGATATCCATATTTACCCTATAAATTGGAGGTAAATATAATTATGAGCCCACACATAACATAATAAAATCATAAATATGTATGTTATAAGATTAAAAAACTTTTAACATTTCATAACACAATATAAGTTAATGGGTTTCAAAAAAAATTACTCAATGAATAACCCATGTAAAAAATAGGTTTCATAAGTATAGTTCATCGAATAAAAACAAGTTTCACAAATATTTGATCAAATAATAACCCATTGAAAATAAATGGGTTCCATAATCAATTCATAAATTCCTCAAAGCATAAACTATAGAAGATGAATGAGATTCCTAAAAAATATTTATACCATAATCATAAACAAAACAGAAAAAGAAAAATAATGGTATCATTGGATCATATCCACTATAAAAATTAGGAAACAAAACATTATTGCATGATAAATCTAAAATTAATTTAAAATATCAATTGAGAAAATTCTTATGGAAAATACCATTTTCCCTTTGAGAAGGTATACTTAGAATCTAATAAATATCCACAATATGACGGATTATTTCTTGAAATGTACCTTTAAAACATTTAATGTAATCTTTAAATAATTTATGGTCCATAAAAATTGAAAACTTCATTCATTTCATATATGATGAATCAAATATTATTTCACATTCTTGGTAAAATTCAAAATTACATCCTTTAGATAATTAAAAGTGTATTCCATTAACAATTTTTTTGTAAAAATCAAAACATAAAATAGTTTTTTAAAACTATCAATGTGGAATAGGAAAAACTTCTTTATTTTTTTTAGAAAACATGGACAAAGAAGAGAAATGATTTTTGACTGAATATTGAATAAATTAATTTGAATTTAAAAAATTCATTCACTATATTAAGTATATAAAGTGAGACTAAAGTAATTAAAGAATGTATTCTCAAAAATTAACAAGAGTAGAACAAAATAGATGAGTTTATTGAGAGGTATAACAAAATATTTCATCATTGAAAACCTAACCATAACCATTCCTGATAATCAATGAGATTGTAACATAAAACCTTTACTACTAAGGTGACTTTTGAATACCAATACCCAGAAAATAATGAACATTATATGGATATTTATATCACATAATATTCATTATATTAATAAAAAATAAATTCACGTGTAAAATATACAACAAATAAAATCAATAAGCGGTGAATATAGAACGTGTCTCACATAAATAAAAGAAAGATATAAATCTATTACCACAAGTCTTGAAATGATTCATTCACATTCTAACCCATTATAAAATAAATATAGGATACTTATAAATCTATTAAATAATAATTAGATTATGTAACATATTATATATAATTTAATAATAACCTCTTATCTTCCATTTATTAATAGTTCTTTGTTAAAATCACATTTTAGAGTGAAAATTTATCCATTTTTCTTGAATGTTTTATTCAAGTAGTTTTGTCCGTTTAATTTTTTTATTGTTAAATATTATTAGAAATGATAATAATGATATAAATTATATTTATATTTATTATAAACACATTTATATTCATCCATAAATGTTATATATGAAAAAAATGATTTACCGTATTCTTGGAGATGGTATGCCTTATGTACCCATGAACAATGTTTCCATTTTCTCAATGGATGGAAAAAATGTAAATATTATGTCACCTTTAAAAAATGACTATATCATATATTTATCATATATATTCTATAAATACATCCTTATTAGCATGAAAAAATAAATAACATGAATTACAACACCACCTAGATTATTTGAGGCGGTAGCTCACACGTACACAAGAGATATATTATCATTTTACAAAAAATTGGAAGGTAAGAAGGTATATGAAGTAATATAATTACATAACTATAATTTTTTATAAATATCAAGTAATTATGTTAAATAAATATATATATATATCTATGATAGTTTTTTATGGAAAATAATTTACATTTATTCGCAAGAGTGTTGTCTACTAGACACACGATCGACTGTTTCATTTCCCATTTGATAGAAGAGGAGATTGATGTATGTTATTACACTAACATAATAAAATATATGTCTATGGGATATAATTATTTTATTATATCATCATATTTTATGAATATTAATAAGAGGTTTCTGAAGAAACAAATCTAAAGTGCATGGTTTAGAAATATACCACTTCTTCGGAGAACCTCTTTATGTTTATACCTCACATTTTATTAGGTGGGTTTCAGAATAAAAATATTCTCTATAAGACATGGTTATTTAGGTAATTAAGGTATTTTGATATTTATTTCCCCAAAAAGTTATATTATATTTAATTTTTAGAGGATAAGAGGCATCCTTTCGTAAATAATTTAGGGGGAAGACCTAGAATATGTGAAAATAAAAAGCCATTCCCAAATTTTACACAAACCAACAGGATCCTAAAAATAATATTTTAGAACCCTATATTATATAAGGACAAATTATTTATAATAAATCATGAATAAACTATTTTTTTTGAAAATTTTACCACTGTTGATTTTATTTTAACTACTTCTAAACCCGTTTAAACCTTAACTATGATAATTAGTTTTTAATTTTATCACTATTAATTAGAATAAAAAATTAAATTGAAATTATTTAATAATATTTATCATGTTTATTATAAATATTTAATTCATTTTATAAAATTCAATACATAAAATTGGTATAATTGAATTTAAAATTAATCATGTAGATGTGATAGAAAAAATGTTTTTCCATACAGAATGTTTTCATATGTATAAAAAGATTTTATATAAAATTTATTTCATAAATTTATTCCAATGATCTAAATCAGATTAATAAAATAATAATAGAAATAATTTTATTTTTAAAACCATTTATAATATCATATAAACTTGTAAATATATTAAATGAAAAGAGATTTGGTTATCGAAATGAGTATTTTCATTATTCATCTTAAATTCAATATTTTTATAAATTTATCACTAAATAACTATATGATAATTTTGGGATGATGATTTTATAAAACAAATTTAATTTTTTAAAATTAATTTTCCCTAATTGGAAAAAAATTTATTGTAAAATAAGTACACAAAAGGGTATAAAACTGTTTTTTGGAAAATTATATTTTGTTTATAATAAAACTAGAAATGTTTTCTTATAAAAAATGAATATTAAATGAATATTAATAAATTATAATGACTATAAAATATTTATATTTTTTAAAATTCATTAAAAAACATTTTTTTATTTAATTTATTTTCATTTAAATATATATCACACCTAAAATAGTTTTTTAGAAGAAAAATTCATTTACGTTAAATGATATATATTTTAATTTTTAATCAATTGATAATAAATGACTTTATTTTAGTCATGTGTAAACCGTATTATTTTAATAATTTAGTTAGTCCTTCTAATACCCACAAATTTAATAGCTAAGTTATAATGGTATACTATATTACAATTTCTATAAACATGGTGTTGTGTGTAGCCCAATCTCTCTACGAAATAAAATTTATTTGTATTTTTTCAAAAATTATCAGGGTCTTACAATATACCACTATAAATATTTTCACCCTTAAAAATAATTAACTCATATATAAACAAATGTGGACACTTCTCCCTCATCACATCATCGATATCCCACACAGCTTTCTCAAATTGGTCATCTCCACACAAAAAAATAACCAAGTTAGTGGTCTTTTATTGTATAAATTTCCCTCTATGATATATAATATCCACAGGTTATTCATCATTAGAAGGATCAAACTTTTGTTGCATGACCATTGAGTTTAGTACACATTAGAAATAAGGTATATACATTTTCAAAATAGATAAATAGAACACATAACGAACTTGAGAGAGGTTTGGTGGATATGCTAAGTGTTAATCTACCACCCTTAAATGTTCTAGAATCTCAAAGGGTAAAATATACCAAGGTATAAACTATAAATTATTATTAAATATTATAACATTTTTACATTGAAAAATTTATATAAAAACTTGGTCACTAAATCAAATTCTAGATCATGATGGCGATTATCTGCAAAACTTTTCTATTGACTATGAGCTCCCTTGATGTGATGCTGAATGGGTCTAAATTTATCTACCATTTACTCAGCTATATCAGGTCCCAATAGAATTATTTATCACACATAATCCAATTATTCTGGAGTTTTACACATCATTCCATAGAGTTCTTTAAAAGTAACCACCTAAAATCACGAGTGAAATCTATTTTTGTAGAAGAATTCAATAAATTATGGTGTAGTTGCAAATTACCTTTCAATACTATATAATGAGGTATAATCTTTTCCTCTAGGGCATGAATGGTTTTGATAGACAAAAACTTTATCTAAAAATGATTCACCATGTTGAAACATATGTTTGTATAATGAGATTTCTAAATAATTCTTCAGGACCTAAAGGTAAACCACATATCTTGATCAGATACAATAGAATATAGTACCCATTTCAACCATTCCACTTCCTTAATATAAATTCTAGAAAGATGTTTTGGATAGAAATATTCTATGATAGTGATGAATTATGCTATCATTGTATGGTGATTGACTACAACCCATTTAGAGTTATGCTCGTTAGATTTTTTGGGAATTCCAACAACAAAATCCATTGTGATGTTTTACTGTTTATATTCTCATATAACTAAGGGTTGTATCACCTCATTTGTCATTTTCTCTAAGAATTATCTTACTCACATACCAAAAAACAAGATACAAACTCTACCAGTGAGTGGATTATATAGTCATAATAAATTCTCCACAAACCATCAATAATATCCAATGATACCAAAAAAACTATGGATCTCAATATCTATGGTGGGTTTGGGATAACTTTTAATAACTATCATCTTTGATGTATCCTTTGTTATTCCTTTTATTGATATTAAACGATAAAAAATAAAAATTTTAGTATCCAAAAATCATAAATTTTAAATTTTTCATAATGTTTCTCCGTCCTAAGGGTATTAAGTACTATTCTAAAGTGATATTGTTGCTCTCCCAAGAACATTGAATATATAATAATATCATTTATAAATACAACCACAAACAAATCAATGTAATATATAATTTCTCTATTCATTAAATCCATAATGATATGCGGGGAATTAGTAAAACCAAATGGATTCACTTTATATTTATAGTGTCCATACCTCGTATGGAATGTTTTTTGGGTATAGCCTCCTTCTTAACCCTCAATCGATGATATTGATAATGAAGGCCAATCTTGAAAATATAGTGAGATTCATGCAATTGATAAAACATGTCATAAATATAGTGTAGAGGATACATGTTCATGTTTGTGATCTTGTTCTATTCCTAATAAACAATGAAAATCTGCTTCAATACATCTTAAATTTTAACAAAAATAATAAGTGAACCCCATTGTGAAACAATTAGACAAATTAAACCCTTTTAATGATTCTAATGGAGTTTCTTATTCAATTCATTTAACTCAAATGAGGATATTCTATATGGTTTATTTGAAATTTTGTTGGCCCCAGGAGCAAGTTTTATTAATAACTCAACATCACGATTCAACGGAACACTATAAAACTCTCTATAAAAAGACATAAAATAACTCCCAAATAATATTAATATCATTAATGTTTTGTTTCTCCCCATCCAAATGATAAAAATACCTTTTGTAATTTAAATAAATACCCATACAATGTGATAAATTTCTATTGGTAGTTCATATCTATAGTCATACACATAGATGATCATATGCTAGTTCGAAATATAAAGAAATATTTCCCTTCCTAAAAAATGAAATGTGATATATATATATATATATATATATATCTATATAAATCCAATCCATTCTTAGGATAACATAAAATTAAACTAAAGGGATAATAAAAAGATTTTTAAAAATCACATTCCCACAAACTTCAATTAGTTACAAATCATAGACTTGAGATGCGATCAAGATTCCATTAGGGTTTTTAGTACTAATGAAATATCTAATCATTTGGATGGTATTTTGATACCCATTTAAAATTATTCATATATAAAATAACTAATATATTCTGATTTCAATAGGACAATAATAGTTCTAGATGGGATGATAAGTCTTCCTTTCACCACATTATTATTGTAACCCTCTATAGAAATAGTTACCTCATGAGATTTCCCTTTGTCTCTAATTTGAAGAGGTTACTGATACCAATCCTCATCATTATCCTTTTGATTTAAGAACCCATTTTCATAATTCACATTCTACTTCTATTTTAATCAATGATGTGTTATTGGTGCATTCAACATATATTTCTCTCTATACAAATCATTTTCTAACTTCTTCCCATTACATAGACATTTGATTTTATAATGGCCTTTCCTTTAACAATTAAAACATTTACCAAGCCCCTTTATGATAATTTCCTCCATATTTCCTTCCAAACATCAAGTATGAAGAAAATATCATATTCTTCTCTCCATTGTTTTTCTATTTTCCTTTTAATTACATATTTGTTTTCTTATCACAACCATGAGATTGATGGGTATATCATATATCTACTTACACATTGATAGTAAATCAAACGATTTCTTAATAGCCACTAAAGTCCCATATGGATAACACTCATTATATAAATGATTTTAAACCACTGAATAATTGTTAAACTTTATATTTTTATTGGATGATAAAACCAAAATCATACTACACAATCCTGGTAAAACAATCCTATTTGGTACTGATAGATTCACCATCCTTTAGATTTAGCTTGGGTAATTCCCTTACAATTTTCATTTGAATAACATGGGTAAAGTTGTTGGTATAAAATAAGCCCCTAAAGATATATCACAACTTGGAATCAATTTTTTTCTCTTAACATATATTATAGAAAATATTACACTATTGATCCACTTCTCTTTCAAAATGATAGACTACAAAAATGATGTTTTCTAGGTTTAAAATGAAGAAGTGGAAAATAAATTAACAATGGTACTAATACATTTTTCAGAAACTAGTGGATATTTTTAAGCACCAAAATAAGGCATAAATTTCATCATGAAGGAATAAATATATCATTCCTCCCTTCATTCCATGTTTGGAAGTTCATCATTATTTATAACTTGAGAAAGTTTCATGAGCATAACAATGAGATTTTCCATTTCATATTCTGTAACATTTGGTTACTCCGTTTGAAAATCATTACATTTTACATATTATTCAACATTAACATGATTTTATCTGGTTCCATCCATCTACTAAAGCCAAAAACTATAGTGTGAGATACATTAATCATTGTGGGAAACAATATAATAATGAAACATCATTAATGGGACAAATTATATCATAAAAAGTTTATTTAAATATATGAAATTTTAGGGTTATCCTAGTTCATTCATGGTCATCATAAATTAAATAAATTCATTATTGTTTATAAATAGTTTTAAAATATCTAAATAATATCCCATGGGAGTGTCAAACTTGGTGTTTTGTGCGGCCTAGTTTCATTCCCCAGGTGATGATGAAGTCAATTCTGAAATCATTCTTTTTTAGAGTTTCTAACATAAGGTATAACGATTCAAGAGCTGCATCCACATATAGTATATATAAAAGGATGTAACTTATTGGAAACCAATTTCTTTATACTTTATCAAAATTAAAGGATATTTTCCAATTCTTACAGTTATCGGTTTGGTTATTTAAAAATATATCTTATCCTAGTTACAATGGTTAATTAAAACTATCCTTTGATACTAACTATAGTTTCCCAATAATATAATATGTATATATTACATATTTAAATATTTATATTCATTTCATTACACAAAAAGGAAAATGGGCACCGTAAAGCTTTAATGCCTTTAGAAACATGGATACATAAACAATTGCTTCATGAGTGAACTACGTCAACTCTCACAGTGTTTTTCATAACTTGAATCCTTCTTAGAAATAAAATAAAAAATATATTTCTTCATCGCATGGAGAAAGGAAATATAAGAAATGGTGAAATCATATGCTCAATAAGGGTATAAATAGGAGATATCAATGATCAGAAAAACATAACATCGAAATACGTTTACGGGAATATAAGATTAACATTTTAAAACAATACCTTATATATCATAGATAATAATCTGGAGACATATAATAATCTTTGGACGTTAATAAGATATGAATCATAAAGGAATCAAATAACATGAGCAATGAGGGAATAACATTGTTATATGACAAATATTTTGGGTGTAAAAATAATTATAGAAAATAATTTCCTTGGAATTCAGGAATTCTTTAAAATGCGATCATGTTGAATTGGTTTCACTAACCAAACCATTATAGTAGTGATGGTTCACTTCCAATACTATCACATTATAAAAAGACCCTTACTGAACTGAGTTCACTCTCTAATTTAGTTCTATTTATATGACGATATATACATTTTTAACTAATGCATTATAATGATATATAATTTTAATTCCACCCATCATATAATGGAAATAATACAAATGTGTTCTACAAGATAATAACAAATGCCTAACCCATAGAAAATATATTTGGATTCAAATATTTTTATCAATGTATAACCCTTGGAAAAGAATTGAGTTTCATAAGAATAACTCATTTAAAATAAATGGTTTCCTTAAATATTTCATCATATCAAAACCCACAATAATTAAATGGGTTCCACAATCAGTTCATCAATTTATCATATTATAACTCATGGAAAAGTAAAGGGTTTAATAATTGTTTTCACCATAATTATAAACAATACAATTAAATAAAAATAGTGATATCATTGGATTTTATCCTCAATGAAGACTAGGAAAAATTAATGGATTCTATATTATATGTAAAATAATATGAACATATCAATTGAAACATTTCATAAGGAAAACAAACATTTATATTTTAATTAACTTAAATTATATAAATTAAATTACCATTTATCAGTGATTTTTTTTTAAAACAAGAATCTTGTAAATGAATATTGAAATAATTGATATTAATGGGGGTCAAAAATTCCTCTCAATATTTGTATGCTAAAATGAATATTCTTTTCACATTTCCGATAAAAATTCCAACATATGTTATTCAAAAAAATGAAAAGAAGGTTCATTATAATACATTTTGGAAAAATTAAAACATGGGTAAAAATATGTTCACAAAATAATTAGATAATATTAAATACATTCTTTAAAACGTTTTTGTAAAACATAGATTTGGAAGAGAAAATATTATCAATAGAAGAGAGAAATAACATCATTATCCATAATAACATTTTTTAGTCTCTTAAGCACATTAAGTGAGGAAAATTAATCATGAAAATTTATTCTAATTAAATAAAAAGATTATAAAAAAATATTTTAGTGTCTTGAGTGGTAGATCATAATATTTTATCATTATAAACTTAATCAAAAAAATGTGATATAAAGAGATTGTAACATAAAACCTTTACCACTTCAGTAACATTTGAAACATAAGACCGATGAATGAAATAAAATAATATATATATGTATATACCATAATTTTATTGGTTATTATCCTAAAATAAATTCTTGAGTAGTATATACATCACACAAAAGAAACATGTAGTGAATATGGTATGCGTTCTATAGATATAAAAGTTAGACATAAATCTCTTACCTCAAGTCTCTAATTTCATTGCACACATTTAAAATTCTTGTAAATTAAATCTAGGTTAATTATAAACACATTGTGGAATTATATTCATATTTATCATATTATATTTATTTACCTAAATCATTTATCGACCATTTATTAACAATTATTTGTTAAAATCGTTATTCCAGGTGAAAACTGCTTTGTTTTTCCAGTATGTTTTAGTTTGGTAGTTGTGTTCTTTATAAAATAATTATGGATCCAACATATAAATATTTTAAATAATTATATGACTATAATATAATATCATTATATACATATTTATTATCAGCCATATATTTTATATATGAAAAAATGAATTACACCTTCCATACAGACAGTAAGACGTACGTACACAAGAATAAGGTTTTTATTTTCTCAAAGGACGGAATGAGTAAAATAAAAGTAAATAACTACATTTTATTGAATATTTATTATATAATATATATAATAAATTTTCATTCAATGTATCCTTTTTACCATCCATATGAAAATAATATGGAAAACATAATAACATCACTTCGTGGAGGCGGTAGTCCTCACGCATATATGTGTGATGTTATTGTTTTCCAAAATATTGGAAGATATAAAATATGTTGTGATATTATAATTATAGAAGTATAATTGTTTCTTAATTATTATATAAATATTTTAAATATATCATAATATATAACTATGAGAAGCATTGATGTAAAAAAATTATTCGGTTCGTGAGGAGGTAGTTTACTGTACACGGGATCATCAATTTCATTTTTCATTTGACGGAAGAGGAGATGGATGTATGTTATTACACTAAAATAGTAAAATTTAATTATTTCATAGATATTTATGTTATTATACCATTATTCTTTAAGATTATTCGAATAGGGAGTAAGTATAAATGAAGTGAATGTGCATTGTTAAGAACTACACATATTCTTTAGAGAACCTATTTAGGTTTATAATTAATGTCTTATAAGGAAAATATTTCTCTATTATTTGGTGATGTATTTAATAGAGGTATTTTTTTCCAATAATTTTATGAAAAAAATGGCTTTTGATGTGTTAAAAAGAGAGGATATAGGGTGTCTTTTTATAATGGGGTGAGGAAAATCCCGGAATTTATGAATATAAAAAAATATACCCATGTATAAAACACAACCCAAGAGATAACTGTATAATAATAGTAACATATATTATAGGAGGTATATTTAGTGCATTAAATAAGAGTTGGATAAATTTTTAAGTCAATTTAAAACTTATTGTTTTTTGTTTAAACCATATTAAACCAATTTTAACCTTCATCGCAATAATTTTTATTTATTTTTTATTATTCCTTTTGATCAAAAATTATGTTAATGTATTTATATAATATCAATTATTTTTATTACAAATATTAATCTATTATTCTATATTCAATTCACCAAATTGGTATTATTTAATTTAAAATTAAACCCATAGACATAATGAAAAAAACAGTTCTCGAAAGAGAATGTATTCATATGTATAAATAATTTTTATAAAAACAATAAACAATAAATTGATTAAAATGATCTAAATTGGAATAATAAAAATACTATTAAATAAATTTATATTTATAATCATTTAAAACATAATTTATCAATGTAAATAAACAAAATTGGAATGATATTTTTAAAAAAATAAGTATTTTACAGTCTTCATCATAAAAATAATTAATTCAAAACCTCTCAAAAAATAACACTAATATAAAATTAACATGATTATATAAAAGAAAATTTAATACTTTGAAATTTGTTAAACTAAAATATGAAAAAATAAATTTCAACATTACTGTTGAAGATAGGTGCGACCAATTTTTTGAAAAACATTGTTTCAAAGAATAAAACTTGATTTATTACTTTTCCCTACCCAAAAAATATTACATAAATGATAAAAATTTAACTGAATATAAAAAATATTCTTTTCATTAAAATAATTCAATAATATGTATTAATTTAATTTATCATGATTAAAACACATTACATGAAAACAAATTTTATTTTTGAAAAACATATTTTTAATTTCATGAGATTTTAATATTCATTTATAATCAATTGATAAAAAAGTAATATATTGTACTAGTTTGTGAAATATATAATAGTCATAATTTAGTTATCCCAATTCATACCATCCATTTTAATTTACAAGTTATAATAATATACTATATTAAAAATATTTAAACTCGATGTTGCAAGTAACAAAAATTATTGATGTATTACATTTATTTTAATAATAAATTTCATAAATTATTAGGGTGTTATATAAAAGAACAAGGAGTTTGATTTTGGATAAAAAATTTATTAAGTGTTTCTCCACATCAGGGGAATGAGTGGTTTGCTTGTGGTAGAAGATTTCTCCCAGGTTCGTCAGTCATTTTATGGTGTTGGAGCATATTTGTGGGATGATGTCTCAATTGGACCTTCCAAAATGGTTATAAAATATTGAAAAAATATTCCTCATTTACTATCTTTATCAGTTTCTACATGACGACTCCCACAACATTGATTGGGGAGTGTTAGATATGGAGGATAACACTATGTTCATGGAGTATCCAATAGAGATCCCCGACCACTAAGAGAATATGATGCATGGAAGAAACATGCCCTCTGTTAGTGTATACTGAATGAATTGTATCTTATAGGATACTACATGTGAGAATGATACATAATCGTAGTCCTAGTAATAGTAAATTTTTTATGTTTTTTATTTAGTATTGATTTACGTTTTGATGCTTGGGTGTTTCTAATTTACAAGATGATCCAGTTCCCCCTTACTGGTGATATAGGATACACACTTCCAACATATGTATAGAGGAAGCCCCATCCCAATCTATATGTGTTAGGTTTATGATACATTTTAAAAACATGGAGGCATTCATGTAACAATGAAAGAATAAAATATATTTACAGAAAAGGAAGGCTTCCTTGATCTGTGTTCTTGGGGATGTTTTGGGCATCATTTGTGGTGGATACTAGATTAGGATGTAAAGATATTGAAACAGTACTGAAGATGGTTTCATGGAAGAGAGTTGTCTTATAATTGGTGTGATATGGTGTGGTGTTTTTCCTGGTGGTGGTTGGTTATGTGGTTGAGTGAATTATTTTTTATATTTTTTTTCTTATGTAGATGTTCTTGGACTGTGGTAGTTATGGGGTTTAATGATATCTTAAAGGTTTATCTTTTTTTATGGTTGTTTATAACCATCCATTATTTTTCATATTTGTTTAATTAGAAAGGATGGGAGTAGTTAAAGAGGTATCTAATATAATTCCTTGTTTTCCTAAAACCTTTTCTTTTCTAAATTCCATAGTCCTTGAGGTTACAAGGGGGTTTTTTGGGTCTTCTTTTGACAGAAATTCATAATTGTTTCCATGGTATTATGGTAGTAGGGTATGGTGGTAATATGTCAGTTTGGAATTAGACAATTGGTCTAGTGGTATCAAGTTATATTGACAGTAGCCTGTTTTTATGGCAGCAACAGGGTCAAGCAGAAGAGGATTGGTCTAGAGGTATCAAGTAGTTCTAGCAGAAACATGTTAATCTGGTGGTAGAGAGTTGGTCTTGTAGTGTTATAATTTTCTAGTTTGGGCAGGGTCTGGTGGTAGTATAGTTTTGTGGGAATATGTTATTCTCATGGTAATAGAATCATATTCCAATTTAGTTTTTCAAAATATCTAGTTTTCTACAGAATTTCATAAATTGGATTTTATTAAATAAAAATGGGGTTAAATATTTAAATTAAGTAAATTTAATATTTTTTGTCCGGGGATATATATATATATATATCGTGGATTTCTCAAATGTATGAAAATTTTAATAGGGTCATACTCTATTTAAATTAAAGAGGAATTATACAATGTTAATTGAAGGGAAACTATATATCATATCATTGAATTCTTTAACCTTTTCACTTTGAGTATTAAATGGTTTCTATAACCTATATAAACTAGGATTTTGTTAGTGATCCCTGAAAAGTTTTATACATCCATTAAAACCCCCCATTTCATGTTTTATTTTCGAGATTAGAATTTGGTTCACACTTTGTTTTACAGAAGTGAGTTTCAATTTAGGTAAGATTTTATCAGCCTTCAGTTTTCCATTATCAATAAGAGTTTAATATATTATTAAACCCTTAATTTTTTGATATAATTTTTTTAAAACCATATCCTACTTCCCCTTGTTTTTAATTCAACATTTATTGAAATATTTCTTGAGGCTAAGAGGATCATTCTATTACGGGTTTTATGCATATATAGGGATAACATGATTTTTAATTGATTAGCGTGCATAGTAAGGGTTGACTTAACAATGACTATGATTTGGGTAAATATCAATGTGATTTTAATGAAGATATGTCACAATATCTTAATAGTTTTCTGATAATACCTTTATATTTATTCAGGCATGTTTCACATTCTAAATTCACACCTATTGGGAGCCTTAATTTTTTAATAGTTATATTGTTTATAAAAATAAATTTCAAATTGATTATTGGAACTAATCCCATTTTAAATGGATTATAACTAATACATTTTTAATGAATTTTGCATCCCGGTAATGATATATTTTTGTGATAAAAGAACTACTAATAAAATAATTAATGTATTGAAATCCCTTAATGTGAATTAGAAACAGAGTTTCATTAAAATTAGAATTTGTTTCTATGTGTTGAATTTTGTTCTTCTGTGAACAATGATGGGATTGTTTTATAGTGTAGGGGTCTTGATTGGGTGTGTACAATGTTGGTATATGAATTGATTGTTGGATAACATTAAACTTTTTATGGTGATGGATGATTGAAAGTGATGATCTTTTTAGTTGTGTGGTCATGTTAGTTTCTAGGTCATTTATGGAACAAACATAGAATTATTAAATTGAAAATATAAGGGTTTATAATATAATGAGTAAAATTTAAGGAAAATAATGTACAGTAATGAAAATATTATTTTTTAATAAATGAATTGATTGAAAGGTGAATTGGTAGTGCTAATGTTTAATGAAGGGTCTTAGTAAATAGAAGTTAGAATTAAAAATTAAATTCCAGTAAATAATGGAACCTATAATTGAATGTAAAATTTTGAGGATAGGTATTTTAGTTTTATGTTATGATTCATATATATGTGTAAATAGTTTTGATAGATATCATGTGGTGTAGTGGTGGTGATGTGTAGTATGCTAGTGTAGTTAACGTCAACTGATGGGTTAGGTATTGTGTGATAGCTATCTATCTTGTATATTATATTTATTATTTATGTTTTCACATTACTTGGAACATTTTACATACACTGTAATGTTTTGGGTTATGGGTTTTTTCACCAACATTCTGGCAAGTGGTGAATCAGATGGACGAATACCCACTCTTCTTTTAGTAGTATGGATGATAGTTTGGTGTTTGAGAATACCAAGTGTGATAAAAGTTGGTGTTTGATATTTTCCATATTTATGATGATGTGATATGTGGTGAATAACATGCACTGTGGGAGTATGGAATGAGGTTGTTGTTATTCAGGTTCAGAACATGCTACTTCCCTAGTCATCGGTCGTGGTTGTGATGTAAAGAATGTGATGTGTGACATGATTGATGTCAACACATAAAGATAGACCCTTTAGGAAGATTCCATAGGTAGGGATACATCCTAAAACCCATTATATATTTATGGACATATGAGGATGTAATTGAGGATGGAATATGTGTAAAACATGATTAACATCGAGAAATTATAAAGGCAACTCCAGAGGGACGTGGCTTGGGAAACATTTTTTTTACTATTTTGCTAATATGTTATTGTAATGGATTTCTTAATTATTAATTGTGCTATAGTGAAAGAGGATTGATTATTTGTGTCATGAACAGCCTTCACCAAAAAAGAGGGAAGGGTTAGTAGATTGCCAGGCCCTTTCTTCATTATGTTGAAGGAGAGATAATGACCCCTGAGACCTACCTTTAATAGATCCTGGAGTGGAGACTATCACCAAAGGTATATAAATTACATAAAAATGGAAGGCATTACCCCTTTTTGTTTTATAGGATCAGGAGATAAGATGATGAAACCCAACAACACCAAAACTAGAAGAAAGGTAAAGCCAAAAAGTAAATAATTCCCACATGCATGTTCCAAAAAGTAAAAGCCATAAAGTAAAAAAAGTGACTACAAAGGTAAGTACCGAAGGAAGGAAACAACAACTGAAACTGCCCCAAATGTCCGAGCTAATATGGTCATGCGCGATCCACGAAGTCCTCCTCGAAACCTGAAAGAAGTTTTATATACATAGGGTGAGCATACAAGTACACTCAATAGGGAAACCCAAAGACTCTCGTGCACAAGTGGGGGAACATACTAAATTCCCGTGAGAAAAGGAGTAAACCAAACACCTATCAAGGTAAACTATCCACCCAAGCCTCGCCAAGGAACACTCCCCAAATAAAGAAAGTCAAGTAATATATATAATAAGAGAACATCGATGTTTGGGTACCCCGCGCCACATTCCCACTGGTTATTGAGACATCCTACGCATCGAACCAATCCCGCAAGTTTCACCGTAGTCCCACTGCCACAACCGCCTGCACACACCTGGGCTACAACCACACGCAGTCCCACTGCCGAATCCCGCCCGTAAACACCTGGGCCACAACTGTCACATGTAACCTCAACTGTAAACACCTAGGCCAAAAAACCCACCACCACGACCGAAGACACCTGGTCTAGAAAATCAACTTCCACACTCGAAGACACATGGGCCTCATCCCGAAGACACTTGGGAAACCACCTGCTGCACACACCTGGACAACCACCACACTACCCAGCCCGAAGGGTCTTGAGATAATAATGGACCGCAGACCATCACAGCCTGCTCGATGATACTTGGGCTATCTGGGAAAGGGAGTATAAAAAGAGCTAATGACCAACCACTAATAATAGTGTTGGGAAAAACACTCTCCCCCATGAAATGGGGGTGTTTGGCACTAAGTTCTCAACTTGGGTGGGGCGCGAATAAGAAACACAAAACTACAAATATAAATATAGGTAACAAGAACTCTCCTAATGTTTAGGTTTTTCTTCAGACAGATCAAAACATCACTCATGTTCGAGTCACGAATCTCGCCAACAAAACCCGTTTATCCTATTCTTGTTTTTACGTTCAGTAACAATATTTAATTAAGTTATGAACTTACTTGGGAAACTAGTAAACATGGGTACAAGTCCCGGAAAGTAAACAGTCAAGCATCAACCATAACACCCACACCCGGTTCTCTCATAAAGCCACATCAACTAAAGAGAACCCTAAGTTACAACCCCTTTCCCGATATCCGAGAGCAAAAAGGGATTCTCAACAACAGAGGATCCCACCCCAATTCGTGATACAAACAAGGTCACCACTCGGTCTTAAAACACGCAAAAAATAATTTAATAACAACATGGAATCCCATTCCCAATATCACAACCATCGAGAGTATAAAAATAGGGGATCCCATCCCCTCCCACACCTCCAACAATCAGCCCATAGAAGGAAACAACCAAACCACTACCACCGACACAAAGCAGGGCCATGCCTGTATTTTCATATTTATAAGATTTAATACACTCCATGATTTCAATTCCGTGTGTTTTAACCGGGAGTTATCACATAAGGGTTGATCCTGGTGGTTTCAATTCATTAAGCTGGGTATACGTGATTAACCGATTTACTTTTCACAGAAGGAGTTTATAATTACAAAACAAGTCATTTAAACACCATGAGGGTTTCATTAGTGCACAGACAACGACCACCAATGGCCTCAATTTTCAAAAGTCATTATCCAGCACAACTTATAAGGATCATCATAATATAAAAAACATCATTGATCATAGCCCCTCATTATTCTTTATAGAATCCGTTAATTATCATTATTTAGGTCTGATATATCCAATTCTACAGAATCAAAAGAACGCCCACCACGCGTGATACACAAAAGAGATAGGTGAAGGTGAAATTCCTTACTTGTTGATTGATGATCGATGCTTAGGCCGGGAACGGAACTTTACGGATAATGATACGGCTCGCCAGATTCAAGAAAATCAGCTCGTTGGGATGAAAGTACTCCCAACCGAGGGTGATCAAGAAAAGAAGAAACCCATGGTGAACACTTTTGTTATAAGGGCCACAGATGGTTGAGATAGGAATGGGAAACCGTGTGAGCGGGGGTCA
Organism: Viscum album; assembly: GCA_963277665.1. Taxonomy (NCBI): domain Eukaryota; kingdom Viridiplantae; phylum Streptophyta; class Magnoliopsida; order Santalales; family Viscaceae; genus Viscum; species Viscum album. The sequence goes on along the minus strand of OY728162.1, from coordinate 1,370,711,625 downwards.
TGGTTTGACCATGTGGCCCCACACATCAGTAAAGGGGTCGAGTGGTTTATACCAACTCACACACACCAGGTTAATTAATTAAATAACTAATTAAAACATTTATGAGCATTACCAAAACTAAACACGCTTAAAAGAGTCAAAATAGGGTTTAAAACCCTAATTGTTCAAGAAGGAATGCCACTAGAAAGAGCTCGCGAGGGTAGGCCAGAGCCACCGGTAGCTGAGAGCTACCGGTGGGTGACAGCTACCGATAGACCAAGCTATTGGTAGACAGATCCACCGGTAGCTTCAGCTACCAGTAAACCGAGGTACCGGTAGGCTGCAGCTACCGGTAGACCGAGCTACCGGTAGGTTGCAGCTACCTGTATTCCAAGCTACAAGAAGGCTGCAGCTACCGGTAGGCCGAGCTATCTGTAGGCTGGAGCTACCGGTAGATAGAGCCAAGCTACCGGTAGACCACAATACCGGTAGGCTGCAGCTACCGGTAGACTGAGCTTTCGTTAGGCTGCAGCTACCGGTAGGCCGAGCTACCGGTAGATAGAGACACCAGTAGCTAGAGCCACCGGTAGACCGAACTACCGGTAGACAGAGCTACTGGTAGGTTGCGGCTACCGGTAGACCTACCATTCCCAAACATCACCGAGATTCCCAAAACAGAAAACCTAACACGAGATTTTCACAAAGTGATATACCCCAAAAACCCATGCCATTACATCAGATACCTCTTAAACGATTCTTGTCCTTGAGAATCAAAACAAACCAGAAGTAATGAAAGGGTCCGAACAACCACCTCCAAAGATACCTCTTAGGAGTGAACCCATGCTAACTAAAAACACTTCCCTATCAAAAACCAAGCAACATACCATGACAAACTTCCCAGACATGTGGTTTGGGGAGTCTCCTCCCCCATGTCAAGATATTATCTACTTTGGGTGGTGTTGACTCACCCGCACGGGTTTAATTGCATCCACCTTAATGCGTCTTGATTTGGGGTCGGGTTCTCTCCTCCCCCATAGCCAGGGATTTTCACACACATTAAGAGGAAAGAAAATCAGTACATTCCATAGCCGAAAAGACAAAATGTTCTACCACAACAAGTATAACAAATAACAAAACTCAAAACAATTATGGGTACTGGGTACGCATCTGTGCTTCCCTCTCCCACGTACTCTCTTCAAGCCCACCATGTCTCCACAACACACGAACCAGGGGAATGGTTCATCCACGAAGTACCTTCTCCGCGGGATCCTCGATCATCACTGGTATCTCCACAAAAGTCACGTTGTCCTCGATGTCTATCTCACCCAGATCAAGGACGTGTGAATCATAGTGCAGATACCGACGAAGCTGGGACACATGGAAAACATCATGTATCCTCAGTAGCAGCAGTGTTAACGCTAGCTGATAAGCCACTTCGCCGACCCACCGCAACACTTCAAAGGGTCCGATGAACCTGGGAGAAATCTTACTCCATTTGCCGAACCTCCACTGCCCACGCCGAGGGGAGACCTTCAAGAACACGTGGTCTCCAACCTCAAACTCCAAGGGCCTCCTCCTGGTATTAGCATACGACTTCTGTCGGTCCTGGGCCTCCTTTATCCTTCCCCATATGAGATGAACCTTCTCTGTTGTCCTCTTCACCACTTACAGGCCAAGGATGCCTGCCTCTCCAACTTCACTCCAACACACAGGTGAACGACATGGACTCCTGTACAAAGCTTCAAACGGGGCCATACCGATGGTAGAGTGGTAACTATTATTGTAGGAAAACTCTACCAGAGGCAAGTATCACACCCATGATCCCCCTGAGTCTAGATCACATGCCCGCAGCATATCCTCCAAGGACTGGATGGTGCGCTCTGTCTGTCCGTCTATCTGGGGGTGGAATGCAGTGCTAAGACACAGCTAGGTTCCAAAAGCATGCGGTAATCCTCTAAAGACTCACGAGGTAAAGCATGCATCCCTATCCGAGACTATAGACCTTGGAATCCCATGCACCTGCACTACCTCATCCACGTATCGTCGCGCCAAAGAATCCATTGCACCTGAATCCCTGATCACCAGAAAGTGAGCTGATTTCATCAACCGGTCCACTACCACCCAGATGGCATCATATCCCCCTTGGACCTTGGTTAGTCCCATGATGAAATCCATTGAGATTTTGTCCCACTTCAACTCGAGGACATCTAGAGGTTGCAGTAGGCCACCTGGAACTCGGTGTTCAGCCTTCAATTGCTGACACACTATGCACTTGGCCAAAAATTCTGCCATCTCTCGCTTAACACCGGGACACCAAAACTACCTCTTCAGTCCCTGGTACATCTTGGAAACTCCTGGGTGTACCTCCAGGGCTAAGTTGTGGAACTCACTGAGAACCTTACCACGCATCGCCTCCGGAACAAACAGCCTCCCCTGGAAAAGCATCTGGTTCTGACCATCCTTTGTCCATCCTTCTGAAGTATTGCCCTGGTCAACTCGGTCACGCATCACTTCGCACTCTGGGTCTCCACAATGAGACTCCTCCACTTCTTGAAACATAGATGACTGCACTGTCATCTGATATAGGAAACCTCTACTGTTATTTATATTTGCATCCATACGTAAGGCAGCCAACTCATCCATCGCCTTCCAGGCGTCTGTTGACTCCCGAACCGAATCCTTTTGCGTCCTCCTGCTCAAGGAATCTACCACTACATTGCCCTTTCCCTTAGTATAAGTGATCTCAAAGTCGTAATCCTGGAGGAACTCCACCCATCTCTGTTGTCTCAAGTTTATGTCCCGCTGGGAGATAATATACCTCAAGTTTTTGTGATCTGTGAAGACCTCAAAGTGTTCTCTGATGAGGTAGTGCTTCCATAAATTTAGCGCAAAAATGACCATTGCAAGCTCTGGGTTGTGGGTGGCGTAATTACGCTCATGAGGGCGTAGCTTCCTTGACCCATAAGAGATCACCCATTGTCATTGCACCAACACACATCCCGGGCCCTATCCTGAAGCATCACAGAGAACCTCATAGGCCACCCCTTCTTCTGGTAATCTCGGTACTGGGGCACTAACCAACTTCTCCTTCAGATTGCTGAAGGCTGACTCAAACTTCTTACTCCACACAAAAATCTGGTTTTTCTTGGTCAGGGTTGTCAAAGGGGATGCTACTCTAAAAATTTGGGTACGAAACTCCGATAATAACCCGCCAGCCTAAGGAAACTACGGTCCTCTGCCACATTTTTAGGTGATGCCCAAGAAACAACTACCTCAACCTTTGATGGGTCCACTGCTACCCATGCTCAGACACCACATGACCAAGGAAGTGCACTTATCGTGTCCAGAAATTGCATTTCAAAAACTTCTAATAGAGATGATGATGTCGGAGGACCTCCAAAACTGTCCTCAGGTTCTCTACATGGTCCTCTCTTGACCTCGAATAGATCCAGATATTGTTGATGAACACAACCATGAACCAATCCAATTACTCCCAGAAGATGGAGTTCATAAGCCCCACGAACACAGCTGGGGCGTTCGTAATGCCGAATGGAATAACTACGAACCCTAAGTGTCCATATCTTCACCTGAACGCCGTCTTCAGGATGTCACTTTCCATCACTCTCAGTTGGTGATACCCAGACTGTAGGTCGATATTCGAGAACCATCCTGCCCCTTTCAACTAGTCGAAAAAGATCATCTATCCTCGGAAGAGGGTAGCGATTCTTGATAGTCACCAGATTCAGCCTCCTATAGTCTATGAACAAATTGATACCACCATCTTCCTTCTTTACGAAGAGGACTGGAGCACCCCACGGTGAAACACTCGGTCGAACATAACCCGTCTTCATTAGATCGTCAATTTGGATCCGCAACTCCCGTAGCTCTGAAGGTTTCATCCAGTAAGGAGCCATCGAGATTGGACGAGTGTCGGGCTGCAGGTCTATCCCGAACTCGGTATCACGTCGAGGGGGTGGAATCTTCACCTCCTTAGGGAAGATGTCCACAAACCCATTGACGATCTCTGGCACTTCCACTGTTTCAGTATCTACTGACCCTACTGACAGCTCAGCTAACAAGGAGAGGAGGGTTCTCTCTCTCTTGTCGCCCTTCTGACTACTCCGCTCGCCGGTGAAAACAACACACTGGCCACCGAAGTCTGAGAACACGACCCTTCTTCAGTTTCAGTCGATGACGACACACATAGAGAATAGCCAGTCGATGCCTAGGATGACATCGAATGGCTGTATATGTAGCAGAAGAAGATCCCTAACTGACTGATGTGGCCCTATCATCAGTCTGCATCCCTGACAAACAAACAACAAGTCGGTCTGACCCCCAACTGGTGTGCTCAACACCAGGGGAACTGGGAGTCTCTCGGCATCTAGACCCAAATAACGGGCTAGACTGGGTGCAAAAAATGAGTGGGATACTCCGGTATCGAACAATGCATAAGAAAGGGTACTAAACAAACTGATCGTACCTCGAACAACTTCCGGCCCTGCTGGAACAGTTGCCTCTGCGACATGTAACTGTCCACGCCCAGCTCCTCTGCCCCTCGGCTATCGGCCACCTCCCCGACCACGCCCCGGTTGAGGTCCCTAAAGAGTGCCCTGAGGTCGGCCTCCTCCTCCTACATCTTCCCTCAAAGGAGTGGGAGCTTGCTGTCCAAGCTGCTGCTACTGGAAAGGCCTGGCTAGAAGTTGCTACTGGGGTGGGTGGTGGGGTTGTCCACCACTTCCATACTGTACCCGATCTGGGCACTGAATCCGGAGATGTCCAGGGCTCCCACAGACAAAAGCACCACGGTCTCGGGCCCAAAGGAAAATGGAGAGGACCAGGGGATCGAAACTAAACCTGCTGAAGCCTGCTCCCTACTGGACGGAACCTGGAGTGTCCTAACGCTGGAGGCCTAGTGATGACGGCCTTCCCCTTTGATGGTCCCAGCTGGATCCCCTCTCGTGACACTCCTCCTAGAGAATGCATCCTCTCCACTACTTAGGCCTTCTTCTGGACCACCAAGTACGTCAGAAGGGTAAAGGGGGTAACAACATATTGGATTGAGGGTCGGAGCACCTCCTTCAAACGTCTTGCCCGAGACTCCTCATTGGGAAAGAGGACCAGAGAAAAACGAAGGAGGTACTTGAACTTGATCCCTAGCTCCCTCATGGACATACTCTCCTGCTGGAGGGAGAGTCACTCCTATCTCTTTCCACCTTAATCATCGAAGAGAGGAATTACGCCCGGAACCCCCTCTCGAAATCATCCCAGGCCACCTCAGCCTCTCTCTTCTCCCCCAGGTAAAGCATCCACCACTGACACGCCACTCCCTGAATCTGGATAATGGCCAGAGGAACCCGGTACTCGGTCGGGGCCTGAATCAGACCAAAATCTATCACTAGCTCCTCTAGCCAGCCTTCCCTCCTCATGTCAGAGGTGATTACCTCATACCTCTTGAGGGTATGTTACTGGAAGGCCCGAAGAGTCCTCTGCCACTGGTCGTCCTCCTCTTCTCGGTCAGCTCTCTTCCGATCGGCCAAGGTAGTCTGCGGGGCCTCGATCACTTGTACCACACACGGTTGCCTTCCAGGTGCCATAGATGCAAGGTAAACAAGGAATGCCTATTTCACGACCTGTCCTCGGGGCCCGTGCCGTGACTACCCCAAGCCCGCCTTCCATAGGCCAGGGGCTGGCGACTAGCACCAAAGGCGTAAAATCCCGATAACTGGGAAGGCATTGCCTTTATAAAAGAAAACAAGCACCACAGAGTACAAGCGGAAGAAGTAAACACTAAGTAAAAACTGAGTACAACAATAAGTGCGGAAAGTAAAAAGGGGCCGGAAATACAAGCCCAATTGTAAAGTACAACTCGAAAGGGAAAACGGCAACTGAAAAGTAAAGCTGCTACGCCGAGCTGTCCACTAGAAATCCCACCTGAAGGGTGGGTACATATAGCTCCTCTGCTCCTCAGGTCCCGCCGTCCACTCCGAGTATGTCTCGCCCAGTGGTCCACCTCCGGGTACCGCCTCGTCGTCACGTCCACCTCTGGGTACCGTCTCGTCGTGAGGTCCTCCTCCGGGTACCATCTCTTCGTATAGTCCACCTCCAGGTACCGTCCAGTCCTCGAACACTCAGCCTCTGTCAGCACTGCCCGTCGTCTGCCACCAACACAACGAGGTGCGGGCATAGCCCGTGCAGGGGTGAGTATAACGATACTCAGTAGGGGCCCCGAGAACCTCAAGGTCTCACTAAACCAACAAGGATAACCACAAAGAAGATCTCAACAGATAACCTCTACTTAGGTATATGCCCATACATATACCTAAGTAATCAAGTAACCCATCTCAATCATGAGGAAACACAAGGATTGTGAAATCAACGGATAACCACTACCCGGGTATATGCCCATACATATACCAAAGTTAGCAAGTGACTCATCTCAATCATGAGGTAAACACAAGGTCAAAAGTCTCAGCTCAAACCAGGATTTTCATTATCGAAACCGTAACTGCTGAAGAGCTCCGTCTCTAGAGTGTACAGTGGTCCTGTCACGACTCCGAGGTACTGCTCACAAACCTAAGACTGTTGAAGAACTGCACCCATCGAGTACTGTGGGCCAGCTTCTACAACCAAGCGCTCCCATGTGCCGCTACAACCAAGCACACCTCTGTCGTGGGTCTGCCGCTACAACCAAGTGCTCCCATGTGCCGCTACAACCAAGCGCACCTCTGTTGTGGGTATGCCGCTACAACCAAGCGCTCCCATGTGCCGCTACAACCAAGCGCACCTCTGTTGTGGGTCTTCCGCTACAACCAAGTTCTCCCATGTGCCGCTACAACCAAGCGCACCTCTATAACACACCGAGTCATTCGATCAGCAGTCGTCGGGTCTCAGCCAGCTACACGGTCTCCGTACTCCGCACGCTCGTCACTGGGAGGGTCCGCTCCACGAGCTACAGGTCGATAATCCAAGTATCTCAAAGTCCCACGAAGAAGTATCTCAAAGGACAGCCACGTCAAAGGGGTCTCAACGCAACAGACGGCGCGTCAATCAGACGCCCGGTCTGTGAGTTATTAGCCTTTTCGTCCCAGGGGCCCGGTTGGTTTCGTGAGCGAACCAAACCCGGCCGTATCTCAACTATACCCCGAACTCTCATAGGGTAAACTCATAGGGACCGTTTCTCAACGCGATCATCAACGCCGCTGACGGTTCGTCAAACGGACGTTCTGTCAGAAAGATATCAGCATTTCCGTTCCAGGGGCCCAGTTGGATTTCGGTGCGATCCAACCCGGCCACTATCCATCTGCATCCAAAACTCGGGCAGAGGATGCCAAAAGTTCCGTATTGTTAACAGGAACTCAACGCAACAGACGGCGCGTCAATCAGACGCCCGGTCTGAGAGTTATTGGCTTTTTCGTTCGAGGGGCCCGGTTGGATTTCGATGCGATCCAACCCGACCGCACTCCGTCGGCATCCAAACCTCGAGCGGAGTAAGCCGAAAGATCCATCTCACTTAGATGAATTCAACGAAACAGACGGTGCTTCAATCGGACGCATGGTCTGTTATTTATTGGTCTTTCCGTCTCACACCCACCCTGGGAAACTTCCCAGGAGGTCACCCATCCTGATCACTACTCTAGGCTAAGCACGCTTAACTACGGAGTTTTAACCACGTTGGCTCCCGAAAAGGAAGGTGTACCTTGAATATAGTATACCGAAACGACCGTCTCGATCCAAGGATCGCGTTGCCGCTGACGACGAGTCGTTTGGAGGCCCGTAGCCCAAGATACGGGCATTTGACCAAACCGCTCGGTAACGGGGGTTTCGGGACCGGGCCGTCCCGGCCCGAGACCCCCCAGATGGCCCGAACCGGGTCGACCCGCCCCGGACGGGGTCGACCCGGCCCGACACAGCCCGGCCCGGATCGGCGCGGCGCGGCGCGGCCCGGCCCAGCGTGTCCCGGCGCGGCGAACCGGCCAGGCGCGCCGGTTCGGCGCAAGGCAGCGCGCTGGGCGCGCTGCCAGCTTGGCCGAAGTCCGAGCTTGCTGGAAACGGGGGGTCGCCTGCCCCCCCCCCCCTTTGTGAAACCGGCCTTCCCTCATAATGGGGGGCCAAATAACTGCCCGGGAAAATTAAATTCCTCCGGTTTCCACCAACCCGGCCAGCCAGACCTGGCCGCCCGGCTTCTTGTCAACAGGACCGGCAAGGGCCGGTCCTCTTCCGTCTTCCGGCACCGGCGACCCGGCTGGCCGCCGGTCATCACGATCCGCCGCGGCCTTCGTCGTCCGGCGCGGTGCGACGACACCGCGCCCCTCCGCCGCGGCCTCGCTCTGGCCGCGGCGTCTTCGGTTTCCTTCGACGCGGTGCGACGTCGTCGCGTTCATGATAATTCTTTCCACGGCGCGGCGCGCAGGCGCCGCGCAATAATTTCCGTGTGATTCCCGCGTGGTGCGACGGCACCACGCTATCTCGTTTCATCCGCAAGAAACATTAAAGAACAAAGGAGGGGGGTTCGGCCGTGTTTGTGCGGTCCGGTCCCCCTCTAGTTAGAAGATAACACTTAAATGTTCATCCTCAAGTTTGTCATGCTAGAACCAAGAAAGGAAAATAATTAAATAAAGCAACAACAAACCCCTACCTCGCTTTTTGTTATGTGTTGACGAAGTCGCGGAAAGGCGGCGGCGATTCGTCGACATCGGAAAAGAGAAGCCGTTGACAACGTCGGCGTTCTTCGTGAAAGGCGCTCCCTTCTTTATTCCGGAAGGAGCGGGAAGGAGGCATCCAAGAAGGGATCGACGTTGGAAACTTCACGTTCTTCTTTGGAAAAGGCATTCTTCGTCGAGAAGACGGTGTTCCATGTTTGGAGATGTCCTTCGTGTTCTTCGTCGAGGGTGGAATTCTCTTCAATCCTTCCATGACTCTATCACAAAGATTTAGCCAACCCCAAACAATAAAACAACACACCTTATTATATTGTTAGCTTAATGAATTCAAAATAATTCAAATTCATTAAGTTACATCCTTCATTAATGGGTGGAGAGACTCCAAAATTAATGATGGTGGAAGTGAAGAGTCACATTTAATTGGGGGGGGGGGGGGTTCAAGGGAGTTAAGGAGTTTAAGGAAAATGAGGGGTTTTGGAACATTAAGTGCAAGGGAGTTTAAGGGGGGTAGAAGAGAGTTAAGGGGAAGGTGAAGGGTTGGGGCTCGTGTGGGCCCCACCTCACCTTAATCCTCACTTGGTTAGTTAGGAACTTGTGATTCCACCCCAACTTCCACACTTAGGATATAACCACTTAAGAAGATAAATAAAATTTGTAACACAAATTTTATTTTTCTTTACACTTAAACCACAACCTTATTAAACAACTGCTCCCAAGCAAACGCAACTCCAGGAAAGGCATTCCTAAGAAAACACCAGCGCTACGGTTCCATCGGTGCCCTCGGAATTTGATTCTGGGAACCGGTTCAAAAGTTAGAAATTCCCGCTCGTTCGTTCACTGAACGTACCCGAGCCAAAATTCGGAAATTGATTCTGGGCACACCGGGCCTCGGAATCAGGCGCCGTCAGAAACTGCGTTCTTGTAAAATTTCAAAGAAAATTAAGAAAAAAATTTCCTTGAAATTTCCGGGTCTTTACATTACTCCCACCTCAGGGCTTTACGTCCCCGTAAAGCTTCATCACAAACTAGGGTCACAAAAGCGGTACAGAGCACGCATCTGAGCCTTCCGCTCTCATGTGCTCACCTGGAGGTTCTCGTACTATCAAAGGAAGTGAACCCAAGGAATCGATCATCCTCGTAGGATCTTCTCATATCTATCCTTGATCCCCATTGGAACCTCCGTGCATGTCGCTCTATCATCGACGTCCAACTCCCTGAGGTCGATGATGTGTGAAGGATCAAGCACGTATCTCCTCAATTGAGTTACGTGATAGTCATCGTGCACCTGGTGCAACTGAGGTGGATGGGTCAAGAGATAAACCACCTCGCCTACCCTGCTGGGGACCTAGAAAGTTCTTTTGAACCTCGGATATCTCTTTCCGCCTTGGCTATATCTCCGTAAACCTCGTCGAGGTGAGACCTGTATAAGAACGTGGTCGCCATCCTCGAACTCTAAAGGTCTCCCTTTTTAGGTTAGAACTGAAACTCAAAACTCCTGCTGCCACGAGGGTAAGGTTGGTCTACCCAAGAATGATCGGCTACACCCTCCCATGCACGAGTTTATCTTGTGCTTCCCAGGGTTTCCTTTTCGCCGACCAAGGAAAACCCATCCCAACGTTTGCCTAATACCGTCAATTTGAGTATGAACATTGATTGCCAAATACATACTCAAACTAACGTCGTAAGGCCTCGACGCTGCCACCAAGAGGTCCTAACCGAGACTCTCGCCTCAAGGGTCAGATCACACCGTCGGCGTAAGTGTGACTATTGAGTCTCCTCCCAAAGGTATCTCCAGATGTGAGGGTCAAGTCAACGGCCTAACCGGAATCTCTAGGTCTAGGACTAGATTCATGGAAAGAAGGGATGATTCGTTTCGATTCCTGTGGCTACGGCAGCTAGTAGAAGATAAATTCCGCACTTTGAATCATCCTTAGAGCCCCTTTTTGGTCTCACTCCATGACCGCAAGCAGCTACCCTCTTTCCCTGCTCTCCAACTCCCTGAGTCTAGCGGGGACTACAAAGGCGGGTGATGGTAACATGTTGAAATGTACACCACCATGAGCTGCTCTCCAAGCTCTGCCTCCATGTCTGCTGCTCTGCAGATTCATCTGTCCTTAACATTTCCTCTTCTTGAAACATTTTACATGCCGAAGTCTCCGAGACTGGTGTCAGTTTCCTGCTTTCCAAACTTCTAACATTCTCTGGCTGTATTCGATCAGCAAATAATTCTCAACCACAAAGGTTCCTTCTAGCACTCTAGCCTAAGTAGAAATGCATAGAGAAAAGGTGCTGGCTCGGAAGCCCTTAAACATACCATGCTCAGAGGTCCGACCTCTATTGCACTGATCGAAACACTTCCATCGAGTACCCGATATGTTCGGTACGCCTCGATGAATTCTCAGCTATCAACACGTCATCCCGCCGAAACTGTAAAAGTTCTAGAAAATTCTCGGCCACCTCCTCAAGCCAGTCCTCAGCCGCCTATGAGTCAGGTTCACCTCGGAACATGAGGGTATCTGAAGTTAGAACACATGTAAGGCAGTAAACTTACATGTGTCACCTACCGGTACCGCCGGTTGTAACTGCTGACCAACAGGTAGTGATGTATAGCTGACACACTACCCAAAGGCACTATCTCAGGCATCGGTTCACGTACCGAAGCCTCATCACTATGCGGACCATCCTCATGGTCATTCACTGGAAAACACTAGTGGCCAAGTCCACCATCCACTCTACTGATGTCTCAGCTAGGCGGAAAACTCTAGCAATCGCCTCCAGCCACTGCTCTGCTGTCTGGAAATCTGCCTCGCCTCGTAACTTCAGAGGCCTCTACTGCTGGAACTCGTGCAACGCGCTCCGCCAGCGTGCACAGTCTGCTAGTATAGTCGTTGGCATCTTCTTCCCAACTGGTGGTGATGTACTGGTACACCACCCGAGGGTGCCAACATAGTAAAAAGGGCCCTGCACCAGAGCCTCATCGCTCGGTGAGCCGTCATCGAGTACTCTCTCGGAACTCCAACTGACTGTCTGCGTGGAGACATCTTGAACAGATGCGACACGGTCAACGTCTTATACCTGGTGAGGTGACCTGGTTTGAGCTGACTTTAAAATTTTGGAAACACACACGCAATCAGTGTTTTTGTGTACAAAGTCGGAAATCAGTAGTCAGGGTCCTGGTGTATGGATACGTCGGCCGCCGCACCAACACTGGACTCCCTAAACTGAAGACCACACTTGGTACCCTTAACACTATTGCTTCACATAGAAAAAGATCAGAGTCCTGAGTTCTACGGTAGAACTGAACTCCTCTGATACCAATTTGTCACGACCCGTCCTCGGGTCCCGTGCCGTGACTACCCCAAGCCTGCCTTCCATAGGCCAGGGGCTGGTGACTAGCACCAAAGGCGTAAAATCCCGATAACTGGGAAGGCATTGCCTTTATAAAAGAAAACAAGCACCACAGAGTACAAGCGGAAGAAGTAAACACTAAGTAAAAACTGAGTACAACAGTAAGTGCGGAAAGTAAAAAGGGGCCGGAAATACAAGCCCAACTGTAAAGTACAACTCGAAAGGGAAAACAGCAACTGAAAAGTAAAGCTGCTACGCCGAGCTGTCCACTGGAAATCCCACCTGAAGGGTGGGTACATATATCTCCTCTGCTCCTCAGGTCCCGCCGTCCGCTCCGAGTATGTCTCGCCCAGTGGTCCACCTCCGGGTACCGCCTCGTCGTCACGTCCACCTCTGGGTACTGTCTCGTCGTGAGGTCCTCCTCCAGGTACCATCTCTTCGTATAGTCAACCTCCAGGTACCGTCCAGTCCTCGAACACTCAGCCTCTGTCAGCACTGCCCGTCGTCTGCAACCAACACAATGAGGTGCGGGCATAGCCCGTGCAGGGGTGAGTATAACGATACTTAGTAGGGACCCCGAGAACCTCAAGGTCTCACTAAACCAACAAGGATAACCACAAAGAAGATCTCAACAGATAACCTCTACTTAGGTATATGCCCATACATATACCTAAGTTATCAAGTAACCTATCTCAATCATGAGGAAACACAAGGATTGTGAAATCAACGGATAACCACTACCCGGGTATATGCCCATACATATACCAAAGTTAGAAAGTGACCCATCTAAATCATGAGGTAACACAAGGTCAAAAGTCTCAGCTCAAACTAGGATTTTCATTATCGAAACCGTAACTGCTGAAGAGCTCCGTCTCTGGAGTATACAGTGGTCTTGTCACGACTCCGAGGTACTGCTCACAAACCTAAGACTGCTGAAGAACTCCACCCATCGAGTACTGTGGTCCAGCTGCTACAACCAAGCGCTCCCATGTGCCGCTACAACCAAGCGCACCTCTGTCGTGGGTCTGCCGCTACAACCAAGCGCTCCCATGTGCCGCTACAACCAAGCGCACCTCTGTCGTGGGTCTGCCGCTACAACCAAGCGCTCCCATGTGCCGCTACAACCAAGCGCACCTCTGTCGTGGGACTGCTGCTACAACCAAGAGCTCCCATGTGCCGCTACAACCAATCGCACCTCTGTAACACACCGAGTCGTTCGACCAGCAGTCGTCGGGTCTCATCCAGCTACACGGTCTCCGTACTCTGCACGCTCGTCACTGGAAGGGTCCGCTCCACGAGCTATAGGTCGATACTCCAAGTATCTCAAAGTCCCACGAAGAATTATCTCAAAGGACCGCCACGTCAAAGGGGTCTCAACGCAACAGACGGCGTGTCAATCAGACGTCCGGTCTGTGAGTTATTAGCCTTTTCGTCCCAGGGGCCCGGTTGGTTTGGTGAGCGAACCAAACCCGGTTGTATCTCAACTATACCCCGAACTCTCATAGGGTAAACTCGTAGGGACCGTTTCTCAACACGATCACCAACGCCGCTGACGGTTCGTCAAATGGACGTTCTGTCAGAAAGATATCAGCTTTTCCGTTCCAGGGGCCCGGTTGGATTTTGGTGCGATCCAACCCGGCCACTATCCATCTGCATCCAAAACTCGGGCGGAGGATGCCAAAAGTTCCGTATCGTTAACAGGAACTCAACGCAACAGACGGCGCGTCAATCAAACGCCCGGTCTGAGAGTTATTGGCTTTTTCGTTCGAGGGGCCCGGTTGGATTTCGATGCGATCCAACCCGACCACACTCCGTCGGCATCCAAACCTCGAGCGGAGTAAGCCGAAAGATCCATCTCACTTAGAGGAATTCAGCGAAACAGACAGTGCGTCAATCGGACCTCTGGTCTGTTATTTATTGGCCTTTCCGTCTCACACCCACCCTGGGAAACATCCCAGGAGGTCACCCATCCTGATCACTACTCTAGGCCAAGCACGCTTAACTACGGAGTTTTAACCACGTAGGCTCCCGAAAAGGAAGGTGCACCTTGAGTATAGTATACCGAAACAACCGTCTCGATCCAAGGATCGCGTTGCCGCTGACGACGAGTCGTTTGGAGGCCCGTAGCCCAAGATACGAGCATTTTACCAAACCGCTCGGTAACGGGGGTTTCGGGCCCGGGCCGTCCCGGCCCGAGACCCCCCAGATGGCCCGAACCGGGTCGACCCGCCCCGGACGGGGTTGACCCGGCCTGGCACAGCCCGGCCCGGACCGGCGCGGCGCGGCGCGGCGCGGCCCGGCGTGGCCCGACGCGGCGAACCGGCCAGGCGCGCCGGTTCGGCGCAAGGCAGCGCGCTGGGCGCGCTGCCAGCTTGGCCGAAGGCCGAGCTTGCTGGAAACGGGGGGTCGCCTGCCCCCCCTTTGTGAAACCGGCCTTCCCTCATAATGGGGGGCCAAATAACTGCCCGGGAAAATTAAATTCCCCCGGTTTCCACCAACCCGGCCGGCCCGACCTGGCCGCCCGGCTTCTTGTCAACAGGACCGGCAAGGGCCGGTCCTCTTCCGTCTTCCGGCACCGGCGGCCCGGCTGGCCGCCGGTCATCAGGATCTGCCGCGGCCCGAAACCGGCCGCGGCCTTCGTCGTCCAGCGCGGTGCGACGGCACCGTGCCCCTCCGCCGCAGCCCCGCTCTGGTCGCGGCGTCTTCGGTTTCCTTCGACGCGGCACGACGGCGTCGCGTTCATGATAATTCTTTCCACGGCGCGGCGCGACGGCGCCGCGCAATAATTTCCGTGTGATTCCCGCGTGGTGCGACGACACCACGCTATCTCGTTTCATCCGCAAGAAACATTCAAGAACAAAGGAGGGGGTTCGGCCGTGTTTGTGCGGTCCGGTCCCCCTCTCGTTAGACGATAACACTTAAACGTTCATCCACAAGTTTGTCATGCTAGAACCAAGAAAGGAAAATAATTAAATAAAGCAACAACAAACCCCTACCTCGTTTTCGTTATGTGTTGACGAAGTCGCGGAAAGGCGGCGGCGATTCGTCGACATCGGAAAAGAGAAGCTGTTGACGACGTCGGCGTTCTTCGTGAAAGGCACTCCCTTCTTTATTCCGGAAGGAGTGGGAAGGAGGCATCCAAGAAGGGATCGACGTTGGAAACTTCACGTTCTTCTTTGGAAAAGGCATTCTTCGTCGAGAAGACGTTGTTCCATGTTTGGAGATGTCCATCGTGTTCTTCGTCGAGGGTGGAATTCTCTTCATTCCTTCCATGACTCTATCACAAAGATTTAGCCAACCCCAAACAATAAAACAACACACCTTATTATAGTGTTAGCTTAATGAATTCAAAATAATTCAAATTCATTAAGTTACATCCTTCATTAATGGGTTGAGAGACTCCAAAATTAATGAAGGTGGAAGTGAAGAGTCACATTTAATTGGGGGGGTTCATGGGAGTTAAGGAGTTTAAGGAAAATGAGGGGTTTTGGCACATTAAGTGCAAGGGATTTTAAGGGGGGTAGAAGAGAGTTAAGGGGAAGGTGAAGGGTTGGGGCTCGTGTGGGCCCCACCTCACCTTAATCCTCACTTGGTTAGTTAGGAACTTGTGATTCCACCCCAACTTCCACACTTAGGATATAACCACATAAGAAGATAAATAAAATTTGTAACACAAATTCTATTTTTCTTTACACTTAAACCACAACCTTATTAAACAACTGCTCCCAAGCAAACGCAACTCAAGGAAAGGCATTCCTAAGCAAAAACCGGCGCCACGGTTCCATCGGTGCCCTCAGAATTTGATTCTGGGCACCGGTTCAAAAGTTAGAAATTCCCGCTCGTTCGTTCACTGAACGTACCCGAGCCAAACTTCGGAAATTGATTCTGGGCACACCGGGCTTCGGAATCAGGCGCCGTCAGAAACTGCGTTCTTGTAAAATTCCAAAGAAAATTAAGAAAAAAATTTCCTTGAAATTTCAGGGTCTTTACTGCCTAAGCCCACGTAGTGTAGAATATTGTATTTAAAACTTCATAAAATTTTCATTTATTCTTAATCCCCAAAACACCCCAGAAACCTGAGAACACAAGTCATTATGATGCATGTACCTTTCCTAGGTTCTCTACCCTGCAATCAGGGTGGCATCACTTGGTCGTTCGGTAGGTCCAGAGTCCTTCCATCAGATCACAGGGCCCCTAAAATCCCGTGTCCTAGATGGACTTCCCTGGCCTAATTCATGCACAGAGTTCACCCAACACTATTGCCCTACCATGCCATGCAATCCTCACTGTGCCTAACTCCAGACTCTATCATATCTCTCAACCATCACCTTTGATACCATTCTGTCACGACCCGCCTTCACCAAAAGGAGGGCAGGGTTAACAGATTTCTAGGCCCTTCCTTCTCTATGTTGAAGGAGAGATAATGACCCCCGAGACCCGCCTTCAATAGATCCCAGAGTGGTGACTAGAACCAAGAGTATAGAAATTACACAGAAATGGAAGGCATTAAGCCCTTTTGTTTTATAGGATCAGGAGATAAGATGATGAAACCCAAAAAAACCAAAACTAGAAGAAAAGTAAAGACAAAAATTAAACCATTCCCACATAAATGTTCCAAAAAGTAAAATCCACATAGTACAAAAAGTGAATACAAAGGTAAGTACCAAAGATAGAAAACATCAGCTGCAACTTCCCCAAAGGTCCGATCTAGTATGGTCCTACGCGATCCCCGAAGTTCCCTTGGAAACTTGAAAGGAGTTTTATATATGCAGGGTGAGCATACAAGTACACTCAGTAGGGAAAATCAAAGTCTCTCATGCACAAGTGGGGGAATGTGATAAAGTACCGTGAGAAAAGGAGTAAACCAAACACCTATCAATATAAACAATCCACCCAAGCTCACCAAGCCACACTCCCCAAATAACGCATGTCAAGTAATATATATAATAAGAGCACATCAATGTTTGGGTACCTCGTTCCAATTTCCCACTGGTTATTGAGACATCCTACGCATCGATCCAATCCCGCCATTTTCACCGCAGTCCCACTACCACACCCCCCGCACACACCTGGGCCACAACCACATGCAGTCCCACTACCGAATCCTTCCCGCAATCACCTGGGCCACAACTGTCACACGTAACCACGCCTACAAACACATAGGCCAGAACAACCACCACCACGCCCGAAGACACCATGGCCTCATCCTGAAGACACTTGGGAAACCACCTTTCGAACACACCTGGCCAACCACCACACTACCCCGCCCGAAGGTTCTTAGGAGAATAATGGACCTCAGGCCATCACAACCTGCCCGATGATACTTGGGATATCCGGGAAAGGGAGCAGAAAAGGAGCTAATGGCCAGCCACTAATAATAGTGTTGGGAAAAACACCCTCCCCCATGAAATGGGGGTGTTCGGCACTAGGTGCTCAACTTGGGTGGGGCGCGAATTAGAAACACAAAACTACAAATATATATATAGGTAACAAGAACTCACCCAAAGTTTATGTTTTTCTTCAGAAAGATCAAAACGGCACTCAAGTCCGAGTCACGACTCTCGCCAACAAAACCCGTTTATCCCATTCTTGTTTTTACGTTCAGTAACCATATTTAATTAAGTTCTGCACCTACTTGGGAAACTAGTAAACATGGGAAGAAGTCCAGGAAAGTAAATAGCAAAGCATCAACCATAACACCCAAACCCAGTTCTCTCATAAAGCCACATAAACTAAAGGGAACCCTAAGTTAGATCCCCTTTCCCGATATCCAAGAGGAAAAGTGCTTCTCAAAAACAGAGGATCCCACCCCAATTCGTGATACAAACAAGGTCACCACCCTGTCTTAAAACTCACAAACACTGATTCCATAACAACAGGGAATCCCATTGGAAATCTCACAACCACCGAGAGTATAAAAATAGGGGATCCCATATACTCCCGCACCTCCACCAATTGGCCTGTAGAAGGAATCAACCAATCCACTACCACCGACACAAAGCAGGGCCATGCCTGTATTTTCAGATTTATAATATTTAACACACTCTATGATTTCAATTCCGTGTGTTTTAACTAGGAGTTATCACAGAAGGGTTAATCCTGGTGTTTTCAATTCATTAAGCCAAGTATACGTGATTAACCAATTTACTTTTCACAGTATGAGTATATAATTACAAAAAAGGCCATTTAAACACCACGAGGGGTTCATTAGTGCACAGAAAATGACCACAAACAGCCTCTATTTTCAGAAGGTATAATCCATCACAACTCAGAAGGATTATCATAATATAAACAACATCGATGATCACATCCCCCCTTCATTCATTATAGAATCCGTTCATTATCTTTATTTAGGTCTGGTTTATCCAATTCTACAGAATCAAAAGCACGCCCACCCCACATGATACGCAAAAGAGAGAGGCGAAGGAGAAATTACTTACTTGTTGATCGACGATCGACGCTTAGGCCGGGCACGGAACTTTAAGGATGACGATGTGGCTCGCCAGATGCACGAAAATCAGCTCTTCGGGACGAAAGTACTCCTCATCGAGGGTGATCGAGAAAAGAAGAAACCCAGGGCGAACCCTTTGGTTATAAGGGCCGTGGACGGTTGAGATAAGAACGTGAAACCACATGAGGGGGGGTCGTGGGTTGACCACGTGCCCCACATGTCATTAAAGGGGTCAGGTGGTTTAAACTGACGCACACACACCAGGTTAATTCGTTGAATAATTAATTAAAACATTTATGGGCGCTACCGGGCTTTTAACACACTTAAACGAGTCAAAATAGGGTTTAAAACCCTAATTGTTCAAGAATGAATTCCACTACAAAGAACCCCTGGGGGTAGGCCAGAGCCACCGGTAGCTGAGAGCTATCGGTGGGTGACAACTACCGGTAGACCGAACTACCGGTAGGCTGCAGCTACAGATAGACCGAGCTACCGGTAGGCTGCAGCTACCGATAGGCCGAGCTACCGGTAGGCTCCAGCTACCGGTAGGCCGAGCTACCGGTTGGCTGTAGCTACGAGTAGACAGATCCACTGGTTGCTTCAGATACTGGTAGACCGTGCTACCGGTAGACAGATCCACCGGTAGCTTCAGCCACCGGTAGACCGAGCTACTAGTATAAAGAGCTACTAGTAGGCTGCGGCAACCGGTAGACATACCGTTCCCAAACATCTCCGAGATTCCCAGACCAGAAAACCCCACACGAGATTTTCACAAAGTAGTGGACCCCAAAAACCCAGTCCATTACAATTTGACCTCCTTAAGTGAATTGTGGTTCCTCCATTTTTTCACTAGAGCCTTAGTATTCTGTTTTCACATCACCATGAGATTCCTTGGGTAAGATCCTAATGAGTATACATGTTATGATAACCCTTTATGTTAAAACTATTATATAGGTTTATAAGAGGAAATAAAAGACTAATTTAGGTATTACTAGATCGGGTTTTCGGTTTTTGGTAGTTTTGGTTCCTTAAGACTTATCTTATGATATTCATTTCAATATTTTTATTTTTCTATTGACATCATTCTAGAATTTCAGGATGGTTTCAGTTTACTTTTATTTTAAAGAATGGATTGATTTGCAGTAGATTTACCCAATCTCTGGATCCATAATTTTTTATGGAGGGTAATTCATTTCACATAATATATTCTCACTCACTGATGGATTTTCACCAACCCCTATAACTACTAAATATTTGACTTGAGGGTTATATTCTCTCTTCCTTCATTACAGTCCTAGGAGGGGAACCTTTGGAGGTTGGGGTTTGTGATAATAAGTCCTTCCCATGGAATAGCAACTAAGGTACTCACATCTCAATGGGTGGGGGATACATGACTTATGAGCATCATGGATGGCCTAAAGGCTCTATGAAATCACATGGTTCTCACATGGAAAACTTAGTCAAATCGAACTCAATTACTCACCATTCCCAACTAAAAGGGTACAAAACACCTATCCATGACCACCATAACCACTTAATTCATCTATGTCCCACCATTATGGTTCCTTATATCACATTGAATTCAATTAAAACCACTTCCAAACCCAAAAATGAAAAAAGAAATCAAGCTAGTGGATAAGGGTCCACCATGACACTTCTCACTTTTTTAGCCTAGGAACTTTATTTATTCAAGAAAATTTCTTTAAATAAAATTCAATTATCCTTCAGTTGTGGTAGAACAAATCACAATCATTAAAAATAAATCCTAATACCATAGGCGTATTTACAAAGGACCACCTACCTAAAATTGGTGTTTTTCCTTTTCAAGGTCCTTCTGGACCATCCACACTGAGAACTTCCCAAGATCACATCAATATCTCGAGGACACATCTCAAGGATGGATATCCAATAAATATTCAACTCATTTTAATAATTTATATTTAATTTAAAATTAACTATATTAGAAATAATCTACAAAAAACCCACTAAATCTCCCAACATATTGAAACTGAACAAATTGAATGACAACATCCATTGGAATTATCTTGGAACATCACTGATAGAAACACCTAACAACTGATGTCAATTAAATAATTAATTTAATATCATTTAATCAGAAAAACTATATAAAAGCCATATGATGATGTTCTTCTATTAAAACAATGTGCGGAAGAATTTAAAAAACAACTTTGTACATATTTTTACCAAGATATACAAAAAAACTCATTGTTATCACTGAATTACACCATAATCCATTTGAATCGACACCCAAATCAAAAAATGAAGGAAAAATTTAAATTGATATTAGAAAAGAGTGGTATAAAATATAACGAGATAATGACCCTAAATGGAAAACCATATCCCCCAGAATTCAATAAATCTAAATAGGAATGGAAGAGGTAGGAGGGGATACCCTCCTAGATTTTATGTGCAAGGGGGGGGGAGGAGAGGGTGCGGGGAAATCATGTCACAGGGGAAAACATGGGTAATTCATAATAGTAAAGAATTAGTAGGCTACAATGTTTCTCTAAATTGTGTTCCAACTATATGGTAGACAAAATATATAAAAATACCCCTCATATGGTTATTACAAATGGTTTACTAAACATTATTCTAATAATGAAATTTTTTTCGAAAATAAAATCTCATGTCCCCCACATCATGTCATAAATTGTGCAATAATTGTGCACAGAGACTTAGTTATAACCCCCAACACATTTGTTTCTCTAAATATCTCATGGTTAACCCTCAACTATGCTTTAACAATGAAAACCAATCATGCAGTTTACAAAATGAACTAAACATCACCGAGTTGTTATGGTTCTTCAGGGATTGCCTTAAACTTTTCACTCCTATAGCTATGAAATTCTTTTCAAATGTGTTATTTCGTGATTTTTTTTAAAAATATCCATTAATACAGAACATGGATTGAAAAGTCATTGTGTAATTAGAAGACTAGGATCATAATACATATAAAGGAAACTAAAACATGAAATCCTTATTTTATTATCCATAATGAGTACCTAAATTCATTTGATCTTCTAAAACAATATAGGATAACTAGGGGGATAAAAAATGATGGTGTGATATAAAAAATCACAGTAAGTGAATAATCATGATAAGGAAACAAAATTTGCGATTCAAAGGTATGATATGATATCATAAAAGAGAAGGCTCATGAGTAACCTCATTGAAGAATAACAAAAGAACATTATATTATATGATCATAGAAACATAATAAGTGTTCAGACAATATATAACATGACATATCATGAGTCAAGAATAACTATGTAGACAATATCACAATATGTAAAAAGTCCCATAATAGATTATGTTAAATCCCTTATCTATAAATAACGTTCCTTGAGAAAAAATGTTTACCCAATAAACTAGATAAGTATCTTGGTTAAGCCATAATAACTATTTCATCACTTATGTATACTAAAAATGAAAATCAATCATATGACATAAATAGATTAATTACCCATAGAAGGGATATGGTTTGTAAAATATTTCACCATATAATAATAAAAGGAAATTTCAAAAGGAATATATTTGAGAAATAAACATAAGTTATGTAATATCATATTAAAGGAAGGTATTTTATTCTAGGTATTTATTTTATATACATATATATAGAAATTATAAACATTAAATAACCTTAAATAAAGATAATGTGAGTTAGAGAGAGAATGGACATAACATGAAAATATTTTTTAGAGACATCATGTACAAAAAATCAAAATGATTCTAAAATATTCTATTAAAAATTTTATTCAATAAGGACCATGAAATATTTTAAAGTAATATTCAAAATATTTAGATGTTATGATGATGTGAAATTATATTCATTCTTTACAAATTAAAAAAATTCCTTTCATAGTTTTCTAAAACTTTAAAATTCTCCTCATTCGGAAGATACATAGAGATTCCTTTTAAAACATCATATAAAATTCCAAACATGGGTATAAATTCATTTAATCAATCATTGGATTAAATTATAATTATTCTTTGAATCACTTTATAGAAAATATGTATATTTAAGTAACATATTTTTTGAATGAAATGAGAAATAAATTTAGATTTTCATAAACCAATTATCATTAATTATTCATAAAAAAGAGTTGAAAATGATACTCTTAATTGAAAATTTCAGGAATAACCAGTGGATAATAAAATTAAATCATTTTATAAAATAATGAAAAAATAATTACATTCAATAAAAATTCATGAATATACAATCCCAATTGAAATTTAATTAAATCATAAACCTTTACTACCTTAGTTTCTTTTAAATAATGACCCCTTGAATGAAGTAAATGAATTATAACATAAAATGACATGAATTATGAATTATTAATGACATAATAATAAATGTTCAGTATGTACACCATGTGAAATAAATATGGCAATTAACCTTAAAATATGCCTCAATAAAGGAATATTGAGATGAAAATACATCACCTCTAGCCCAACTCATCACGTGCAATCCTTATCATCACGAATAATAAATTCATGTTAGTTATTCATTTAATTAAGACCCCATTCAGGGTTATTCTTCCTATCATTTTACTTTTTACCATTATGTATTCAATTACATAGTCAATTAATTTCACATTGGACGTTTTCAAATATTTGACTCATATATCAAAAATCACATTGGTAAGTTGAATAAGTTTCAAGAGATTTTTATTTCAAAAACTCAATAAGAATAAAAATCTTGACATAAATATCATTTCATTTACTTAAAAACAACTTTTAAAACCTATAATTAAAGATGTATATAAGAAATTAACAATGTAATAGTCATTGAGATATTTGGTAGTATATTTACCTGAGTAAAATTTACATTTTTCAACGATTATAATAGAGATAAGGTAAGTTTTATTCTTTAAAAATCAAAATTATATTATAAATATTATATTATTTATATAAATATACTTACATATATAATCTATGTGATGGGGTAATAAATAAAATCACAAGGCTTTGTAAGGAGGTAGTCCATCATCTACACGAATGAAATTACCATTTTTAAATGGATGATATGGTAAGAAATTATTTGTTTTATTAAATTTTAATAAAGATTAATATTTCATAAATATCATATGAAAAAATTAAACCCATTTTCATAAATATCCAAGTGAGGTGATCATGGATAATGAATTACATCGATTCATGTGGCTGTATTCCTCTTTACACATGACTGGTGGTTTTGATTCCAATTTGATGGAAGTAAGGATAAATGCAGGTTATTAAATTAAACTAATAAGATATTTGAATATGGTAGATTCTAATGTTATTATACAATAGTTTTTTAAAATATTTGAATTAGATTGAAGGAAAAACAAAAAAAATCTATGTTAAGAATGATACATCTTCTTCAGACCACCTCTTTATGATTATACCTAAATTCTTCTGAGATTGGATTTCAGATAAAAACAAGTCTTCTAGGATGGGAAAGAAAATAAAATAATGGATTTTGGTAGTTATTTTTAGAACCATATGGATTATTATTTCTGGGAACAAGATGATAAGAAGTCCTTTTTATATGTGAGGGGAGTTATATTTTTGTAAATACCCAAAGATATTCATAATGGGGATCCACCTTAAAGATAAGTTCCTCTAAAATTGATAAATAATGTAGTTTAAGGGTAATATTTACTAGAAAAACCATCACCATTCAAAAATAACATGTTTAAAAATGTAATTAAATCAACCACTTTAGTTTAACCCCCCAATAAACTTATTTTCACATTAAATTTTGTAACATATTTTTACTCTTAATTATTAAAAAAATTATGTTAAACTTATTATATAATATAAATTATAATGATTAAAAATATGGAATAAATTTTATCACATTAAATTCATAGAATTATATGTAATTAATTTAAAAATAAACCCACAAAATTTGTCGAAAATGGATTTTCATTATATGTATTTTTCAAGTATAAGATGTTCTTACCTAAATTATACAAGTAGTAATAATAATTTTATTAATTTAAATTCATATAAATAGATATATAATCTAAAAAAATAATTAAAACACATAATTATTAGGTGTTACATTTATTTATTTAAATTGATAAACTTTTTTTACATCAAATTTGTTATTAGACAAATGTGTCTTTATGTATTAAAAATAATTTATACACAAATCTTGATAAATGATTATTAAAATGAAATCTATTATATCATTAAAAATAAAATAGATCACATGTAACATTAAGGGAAAATAATAAGTATATTTTAAAATTTAAATTACTTTATTTATTAAGAGGAAATGATAGTTTTACAAAAACATCCATTTTTAATAATTCACTAATGATCATTCTTTTCTAAAAAAATCTAAAAATAAACTTTATGTTAATTAATAATTTTTATTTAAAATAGAGTAGAATATTTATAAAATATCATATCGATAAATTACATTATCTAATTATAATATTTGGTCAAAATATTTTGTTGAAGAAAACTTATTTTTTGAATTTTTAAAATAACTATAATGAAATTCATGTACTTAATTATTATTAATTAATATATAAATTTTGATTATTCAAAATTTTTAGTCATATTTTTTATTATATTGTTTTTCATATTCAATCCAACAATTATCACTATTAGGTTATAACAAACTTCTGTAATCAATAATATGATAATAATATGTTGAGGTTAGTTTATTCTCCATGTTGTGTATTGTAAAAAAAATTAATCATTGTTATCTTATAAAATATTGTGGTGTCACATTCTATTTCATTTAAATTAATTAATTACTCATAATTTTTGTTTTTTTTCAATAACCAAGGGTTTGAAATTTGAAAATAATTTTTAAAAAACCCACATTATAGAATGGGTTAAAAATGTATTTCATTAAATGATGGAAATGAAAATAATATGGTCATCTATAATAACACATAAATAATATTCTAATCAGGATAAAATTAGTGGGAAGTGAAATTATGGAAAAAGAAGAAAATAAAAAATAATTATTGAGTGTGATAGACACAATTGATCAAAAGAAATTAATTATAAACAGAATGTTAATGACCAAAAAACCATAGATCATTGATGAGTTAAAAGTAAATTTATTCATCTGATATGAGGTTAATAGGAAAACATTTTTATTTCCAAACCCTTTTCCTAGTGTTTTGGGATTCATTTAATATCGTGATACTGAAGACAAGAAAATATACTTACTTGGTATATGTTTTTTTAATAAACACATTTTTATCCCATGGTTGGGTTTTGATAAATTTAAACTTCTCCTCTTACCATAAGGAATGAACATATAATAAGATGTTTTTTATCCCTAAAGCATAATAATTAACTTTTAATGTTTCATAAGAATAATGAAATAGTGACAATAGATTCCTCCAAGGATTATTAAAATCAAAATGGTTTGAAAAATAAAATATAATCACAAAAAAATATATGAATATATTAATCTCTAAAAATTTTATAATAATAACAATGTTTTAAAATAGATTACTCCCAAAAAAGTTATGTTATATCCCTAATAATGCAAAAACCTGAAACATGAAATAAGTTTTTAACATGAAACTTTATCTCATACCCTTCAACATTTATCTCCAAAAACATAATTGAATTCTTCCAAAATAATATTTTATGTGGATTATAAATTCAATATATATTTCAATGAAATAAATGTTTTCCAATAATATCATTAATCAAATCAAAACCCCAAAATTACAAACAGATTTGATCCTATCATATGTTTCCCAAATTAAACACAATTTTTATCCTCAAAATAGTTTCTGTAAAAAAAATGTCTTACTAACTAGTACATCTCATAGTCCAGTGGTAGACACTACACCCTTTTCTCCATTACGTTTTTGGTTCATACATAGTGAAATTTCCAGATATGATGAGTTATCTCCTCACTTAAGGGTTGTCCTTTTGAAAATAATGGATATAAAAAGTGATAATCATTTTCATAATTAACCTAAATTCTAAAAAAATTTCAATAATTTGATTAACATATTAAAAAATAACATTACTTATCAAATAATATTTTACCCTGTAATGTTCTCTATAGATCCCATTCTTTTCCTAAAAATCAATGAATTTTAGTTGACTATAATCTCCCCAAAATAATGAACATATTATATATTATAGTTTCTGAAATCATGTTTTCCAAAAAAATATTGACATAAAATTAATGATTTTTTTTAGGTCATTAAAAAAATTCAAAATATTGTTAGAAATATTTAATGGAAAACTACGGTTGAACAATCTATATAAGATTCAGGATTCTTATAACCAGTATATCAGTATTAAAAATTGTTGAAAACATGTTTTTTAATTACATCTCCCAAATAGTTCATTTATTCCGCTTCAATGATTTTCATTACATATTTCCTTTGGAATTAATACTTGTATTAGTGCATTAGCATGGATAATGACCAACTTACCCCCATATGTGACATAGAAAGTTTAGTGTTTCTTTATTTTGAACTTTATTTGACGGCTTATTTTTAACCGGATGATTTAATTTTCAATGGAAATTATCTACTTTCTATCATCCCATACAACACGTAAATAATATACCAATTCCTTGAAGATATTTTACATGGTTCCCCTTCCAATTTTATTGACATGTAGGAAATTGAATTTTCATTTCTTCAAAATATTTTACACATGAATTACAATGAAATTTTGTGATTCACTTATTTTAAGTGTTTAGAAATTTAACTATGTTACAGTTCTTAATATTAATTCAAAATATAATGCTTATAATTACCATAAGTTATCCAACTAACATTAAAATTAGGTTTGGAATCTTTTGTGGTAAATCATTATATTTAGCATAATTTTTTTTTCTAGAATTCATTCACCTATTTCTTACCATCAACAGTAAATAATTAATGAAACACGATGATAAAGAAGTAATATAACAGAGGAAAACCTATAAACCTAGAAGTATTGATATGTAAATTATAATTTTGTCCTAACTTATGTGTTTCAAGGTTACAATCATGTTTCTCCTTCATAAAGTTTTCTATTAAGTTTTATAACCAAACAATTGTTTCATATATGTTATAATGTTTCTAAAGGAGTTTATAAATTTCTAAAACATATTCTTAGGAGTGTCAAACAGTGTTTATATAATGGCCTATTTTTGTGCATTGAGTGATGATAGGGTTTATCCCACTGACCCTTTTTGGAGTTATTACACCTAGGAACAATTGTACTAGAGTCACAACCACTTGATTTATATAGATAATGATGAAATTATATGGAAATATACTCACTATATACTATACTATAATTCCATTAAATTTTCATGTACTCTATCTAATCCTTATACATATACCTACAATTATCAGTAAATTTTTTTATTCCTAATTCCCGAGAAAAACTAGATCATACATTGATAAAACATATATATACACAACCTTTTTATACGTATAATTTAATTGTGTTAATCATAAATATCCATTAATACCAAAAAAAGATCAAAAATGCGATATGACATTGGAAGACTAGGTTCATAATAAATTAAAAGGAAACTAACACATGAAATCCTTATTTTATTTACCATTATGTGATCTTAAATCCATTATATCACCTAAAATCACATAAGAAAACCTATAGAATACATAAAATAATGGGGTGAGTTAAACAACACAGTAAGGGAATAAACATGATAAGGAAAGATAACATGTGGTTCAAGGGTATAATGTGATATAAATAAAGGGAAGGATTAAGATAAATCACATAGAAGAATCAAATAAGGACATCGTATCATAAGATCGAATAAATATATGATATTTTGTAACAATGTATAACATGAAATAAACACGAGTCAAGGATAATTATATAAAAAATATAACATGGTGAAATATGATCTATAATGGATTAGTTTTACTATCTATTCCAAAACATAACTTCTCATGAGACAAAATAATTACCTAATTCCTTATGGTGAAATATAAGGGAACCCATCATAACATGTTCATTATTTATGTTTTCCTAAAAATGGAAACCAATAATAAATAATAAACACAAGAATTTCCCTTGGAATGAGAATGGGTTGCAAAATCATTCCTTATATCATAATTAATATAAATTATCTAATTATGTATTTTGAGAAATTAACATGACGAATGTATTACCCCATAAATTGAAGTTAAATAAGCTATTTATATATTTGATATATATATATATATATATATATATAATTTAGAGTCATTATATATCCATATAGATATAGATAGTGAGATAGAGAGAGAATGGTCATACAAAAAAAGGATGGTAAGAGAGATCCATTAATTAACATAAATTTATTTTCAAATATTAAATAAAAAAATTCATTGAAAAGGATCTTGGGAACTTTTAATGTGATATTCAAAAAACTTATCGATCATAGTGGTGGGATAATCTATTCATATCGTACAAATAATATCCTTTTAAGTTTTTTAAGAAGCTAAAAATATCCACATTTAGAAAGTGACAAGATATTACTTTAAAAAATTGAAAAGTAAAAGATGTGTAAAAATTTATTTATTGAATAATTATATAATATTAAAATATTCTTTAAAAAATTCTAAGGAAAATAAGGATCTATAAGGAAACTACTTTTAAAAAAAGGAAAATATTGTTTGATTTTCTTAAATAATAATTTATAAAAATTTGAAGTGTGAAAGAGATAAAAATGGTACTATAACATGAAAATTTCATGAATATATAGAGGATAAAAAATAATTTGGTTTTTTGTTCAATGATAAAATAATTTCCTTCAATGTAATTTCATATATAAAAATCCTAAAAAAAATGAGATTGAAGCACAAACCCTTACTGACTTGGTAACACTAGAATCATAACCCCAATGAATTATTTAAATTAATTTTATATTAAAATACCTTGATTTAGGAATTATTGATGATATAATATGTAATGGGGAATTATATATGTCATATGAACTATATTAGATGCATATCATTAAAAAATGCATCTATAAAGGGATGTTGAGTTGAAAATTCTTTAACTCTAGCCTGAAACTTCAACTACGTTCCATATAGTCCTAAATAATACACTCAAGTTCATTATTAAATTTCTTAAGAACCATTTAAATTTTTTCATACTTTTATTTAATTTTCTACCATGTCATATTTAATTACTTATTAAATTAATTTGACTCCAAATGTTTTGATGATATTCAGATCATATTTTCAAAACGACTTTGTAAGATGAATATGGTCAAATAGATTATTATTTCATCATATATATATATATATAATAATAATAAATAATTATCATTCTTATACATATATAATATTTTAGAAAACAACCATGAATTATGGTTATGTTAAATGAACTATGTTATGATAATGGAGATGACATATCATACATATGCATGAGTAACATTTCCATTTTTTCAACTATCAGGATGGATTGAGGATAAGTATTATTATTTTTTTAATTATAATTATATTATAAATACCCTGTTATATAATTAAACCCACTTACAAAAACAATCCATGTGATATGGTAATAAAAAATGAATCACCTAACTTAGAATGGTGGAAGTCCACCGTACACATGAACAACATTATAATTTTTCAATGGATGGAATGGAATGAAATTATATGACCTAGTACATTATATAGTGATAAATATATAATGACTATAATATATAAACATTAAATCAATCATCATAATTTAATGTTTGAGCTGATGATGGAAAATGAATTACCCTTGGTTTGTAAGGTGGTAGTCCACCATACAAACAAACGATAGTTTCTTATCCCATTTGATGGATGAAAAGATAAATTCATTTTAAGAAATTAACATAATAAACTATCCCGATATGGAATATACTGATATTTTTATATCATCATGGTTTAATAATATATAATTTAGTTTGAAGGATAAGTAAAAAAATGCTCAGTTATGAATGTAACTGTTCTTGAGACCACCACAGTTAGATTATACATAAAAACTCACAATAATTTACTTGTACTAAAAAAATGGAATCTATTAAATATAAGGGGGATTAAATAAGGTATATGGGTCATTCATGGAGTAACTATAAACTATTTTATGTGTGAAAATGATAGTAGAGGAGGTACCATTTTATAAGTGATAGGGCAGGGAATTTTACTAAATCACATTACTATTCAATAATGGTATTTACTTTCATGTCATGTTCATAAAAATTTAATATATAGTGGATTTTAGGGGTCATATAGACAATACGAACATCAATAATTCGAAAAATACATATTTTATTTCATTTAAAACTTTATTTACCCCCCCCCCCCAAATAAACCATTTATACAATAACAATGGTAACATGTTTTTACACTTTTTACAAATAATTTTTAATAAAAAAGTAGGAAATGTTAAATAATAATAATTTTTATCATTTAAAATATTTAATCCATTTTATAAAATTCAATTAATTTAATTTAAACAATTTAATTTAAAATTTAACCAACGAAACCTGTCGAAAATAGTTTTTATGGAAATATATTTTTCATGTATAAGATAATATTACACTAACTATATGAATATTAATAATAATTATATGAATTAAAGTTTATACAACTATATATATAATAAATATATTTTATTTCAATATTTTATTTTTAGTGGTTTCTTTAATTAATTAAAATAGATAAACTATATGTACTTAAAAATAGTTTATAGAAACCCGTATTTTAAGAATAAAAATATACATATTCCAAAATCCTGAAAATTGGTGATTAAAATAAAATAAACTAAACTATTCTAAATAAAATAATATACTCCATTTCATTATGTAAAAAATTAAATATAGTGGAAATTATAAATTACATGATTTATTGAGGAGAAATGATAGTTTTACAAAAAGGCGGTATTATTTACTATTCCAAAAAACATCATTACTTTTAGAAAAAAACCCAAATTTTCCTCCATAGATAATTTATCTATTTGGAATTAAAAAAACATAATTTTTTTATAAAATAAAATTTTTATAAGTTCAAGAAACAATTTGTAATAATTTATCTGAAAAAAGAACTTTTTTCAAGAAAACATTTTTACTACATAAAATGAATTTTCAGAAATTTGAGTACTTATTTATTATGAATTAATCAATAAATTTATATTATAAAAAATTTAGATATACTTTTCCATATTTTGGTTATTAGAATTTATACCCCCAATTTTAATAGTTAGGTTATAACAGTCATGTATAAATGATAATATATTCATAATATAATGTAGTTTGCTTAATCTTAGGGTTGTGTTTTATATTCAATTAAACATGTTTTTATTTTTTAAAATCATTGGGTGATAAAAATAAAAACTATATAAATAAGTAATAAATCCTCCATAACATTTAAAATTCAACCTAATGCTCCCAAGACTTTCTTGAGCATTCATGGAACATCAAAATCCTTAATCCATTTCTAAAAACATAACCTTAGGATTCTCCTATTATCATATTCTTATATAGAATATCCATTATATAAATTAACCCTACTATTGAAATAAAAAAAATTAAAATTCATTTTGGAATTCATAAATAAAAAGGAGTGGGGGTTCACAACCTCCCCATTACAGAACTTCTATTCAATGAGATGTCATGATAGAATTTTACCTAAATACCCAACCTACCGTGTAAATCCAATCATGATAAAAATCATTATCAACTAACAACAATTCCATGGTTTCTTAAATTTAATTTAATAAAAAAAAGATATCATTGTGACATACCTCACCCAGAATGATTTGTGATGACTTGAAATATATAATATAATGATTTCCTCTTGATAATAAATTTTAGAGATCCATTATTACTGAATGATTCCACCCTGATCCAATGGAATCCTCACAGAAACAGTAAATAAAAGAAATTAAATGATGTTTTAATCATGATAATCCATGTGAAAAGAAAGATATATTGATAGACTAACTGTAAATTTAAAAAAATTATGCCAAAATGAATTAAATACGAGGAGGAAAATTTGAGGAATGAGGGGGAGACCCTCATAGTTTGGCCTCACGTGAGGGAGATAGAAGAGGTATTGAGGGTTAAAATATCACCTAGAAAATGAGAATTTCCCACTATGTTGAAAACATTAGTTGGTTGTACTATTTATCAACACATTTTCTCAATTTATTCTCCAATACAGTGGTAAACACTTTCTAAGACAACACCCATAATAGAGTTAGACCATAAGATTTACCAAACCATGTGAAGGTGATGTAAATGCATTTTTACCCAATATTTATGATCCCACAGTTTTTTTACAACCATACAATAACCTTATTCTAGGCCTGAGGTCTAACCCCTTCACAAGGTTTTCTTTGAAATTTTCATAGTTTACAATTAACCATGATCTAACCTTGAAACCAATATTTCACTATAAAAATTTAATTGAAAATAACCATATGATTATGTTTTTATATATTTTCCCCTGAACTATGCATACTAAACCATTAAATCATGGTATAAATCCCCAATAACATTTGAAATTCAACCCGAAGCTACCATGATGTTCATGAGCACCTAATGCACCTCTTAGGGCTCAAAATATTACTAAAAATGTGTCATTGGGATGCTCTAATTTTTTAATTATAAATTTTAATCTCTATTATAAAAATGACCCTTGTTCCTAAAGTCCAAAAATTCAAATTCCTACTAGAATTAGTAACTCAAAAAGGAGTGGCATGTTAGAAAAATTACATAAACCATAACAATATGAAATAAAAAAAATATCTTTTTAATGTATTTTGTTTCCCTTAAATTAATCCTTCCATTAAAAATATTTGTTATTAAATAAAATAATTTGAAATTTCATAAATAATTTCAATGCAATAACTTTTGATAGATTAATTTTTTATAATAATTTTTTTTAAATTATAATAATAATATTTGAACTTTACAGTTTCTATTGTGAATATTGTTTTACATTGACATAGATGTGTTTATTTAAAGTAAATAATGGAATAAAATTTAAAATAATTAAAATAAAATAATAAAACCATTTCATTCCAAATTTCACCATAATATGGTGTAGGTATAAAATTGAATTTATGATAGAGAAAAGAAAAATAATGTGATTCATCCATGATATTTTATGATGAGATATGCATGAATAAAGAAAATTTACATGGTTAATATGATATTTTATTGTAGTATATAATGAATCAATTTTTATTGAGATAATGAATAACATTCTGAATAATAGATTTCATAAGAATATTCAAGTGTTTGAAATTATAATTCATATTTAAAATAATGTAATGTTTTAATTATTGATGTAATGTTTTGATGTTTTTTTATGGTAAATGATAAGGTAGATACATGATGTTTTAAAATTGAAATCAAAAGGGAAATATTTTAAAGATACAAAAAATATATATTATTCAAGAATTCATGTTAGTTAGTATAACAATTTTTTTATTATATTATGGAAGGTATTTTTATAATAAGTGATCATGATGGGAATCCGTTTAATATTTGATATGGTGTTACAATATGCATCATTCCTTACTGAAATATTCCCTTCATTTTTATAGAAAATATATTCACTTCTTTTATGTATTGTTTTTTATAAAGAGTATTATAATATTTCAATATAGTTAGTTACTTTTGAGTGAAAACTGTGGTACAAAGTTTTCCATAGTATTTTATTGATTACTTTAATTTTTTTAATATTGATGATAATTTTTTTAAATTTAATTATTTCCCAATATTTATTTTCATCATGGAATTATGTGATTATTTTACTTTTATTTATAATTTTTTAAAATTTTATCATTTTTGGTTGACGTAATGTCAATCGAGTGGCTAATACCTTTAAATGTCAGAGAGAATTTAGTATAAAATAATCTCACACTAATATATTAATCAAAATTCACAAATCATATAAATAAATTTAATAAAATAATATGCCATTTATGAATACAATGAATTCAACAAGGATACAGAAATAAAACATGATGGTGCATTAGAGGATTATTTTGTAACATATGAATCATATTTTTTAATATCCCTATATTGATTATTATATAAAAATACCAACACCATATATGTTGATTTGAAATATAGACCATATTAATCAATAATTACTATATATTTTGATGATAATATAATAAATGAGAAACATTTATTAGAGTTGAATGGGATGGAAAAAAGTAAAGAAAACTTTTAGGAATGTTAAAGTAATTATAATGAAATAAATATTGTTTTCATGAGTATATCCGAAATGATAAAAAAAAATTAGTATATAAAATATTAATTTTCTATTAGTGGTTAAAATAATTTCTTGTAAAATAATGATAGAGATATTAATGTCCCTTTATGTTTATCAAAATATATGATAATTGCGTAGTTAGGATTGAAAATAAAAATGGAAATTAAATAAAATTTCATGGATATAGTTTTATGTATTATTTAAAAAATATAAAATCAATTATATTTTCTACATCATTTTAAATGATTCAAAAAGGGTTGTCTGTTAAGTTAAAATGATGAAATTTATTTTCTCATGAAGAAACTGATTCATCACATTAATTTTATTTTTTAATTGGATTCTATTAAATAAAATACCCTCACAATATAGAATAGAAAAATCATGTTCCAAACCATCACAATATTATGATGTCATATCACATATCCAAACAATTAATGTGTGGATTATATAAATTTTTAAAGAATAAAATAACATTATGGCCAGATTAGAACTATATTTTGTTGAATTTATAAAAAAATAAAAATAAACTTGTGTGATACACAATTTTTTCAATATATTTAAATCTATATAAAGTTTTTATAATGATATAAATTAACAAGATGAAAAAAATTAGAATAATTGTATGGTTTTAATTTTAACAATGCATGGTTTCTGGGATTTTTTTTATTAACCTAAAAATTAACAAGTAATGATCAATATAAATTAACACAATCATTGGTAAAATATTACTTATACAATTAATAATTTCACATGGTTCTATGCTAACATGAATATAAAAAAGTGGAAAAAAATTCATGGTTTCAAATAATTAATATCTCATTCCCTCAATTTCAATGTTAATGACACAAAAAAAATGATTGATTAAAAAATGTAAGAGTTATGTTTTTAAATTATTATTTTTTTTTCATTTGGTCAGTCGTAACATATATTTCATAATGGAAAATTAATTCATGGATTTTGATTGTTCTTTTAATATTTTAATTTGTAACCAATGTAAAATAATTAATTAATTTTCATTTAAATTCCCAATCAGATATATATTTATATTTAATATAGCAATAAATTTATGGTTAATTTTAATTTCTTCATATGTTTTCATTATCTTATTCCTGATAGTTTATACAACCATAATTTATTTCTTTGTTATTTATAATTTTATGTATTTATGATGATTAATTTAATCAAATAAATAAATATTATTTAATTATTGTTTAATTTAAACTATTATAATTTTTCAAAAAAATTTATTACATTAATTATTTCTTTGAGAAATTTTTAAAATTTCAATAAAAATATAAATGAACCAAAATGTTGATTATAATGTGGTTTTCAAGAATTAAAAACCCAAATAATAATCAAATGTATTTAAAATGATAAAATATTATATTACATAATATTTAAAACCCAAATAAATTAAAAACTTATATAATAAGAGAATAATTTTCAAAACTCCAATAAATAATTAAATGGATTCTTATTATTGGCAGAAATGAAGATCTTTATTCAACAAAAACTTTGGAATTTATGAATCCTCTTAAAAAAATTAAAAAACTAAAATATGAAGAGAATTAAATAAAAAAATGGATTCTTATTTATTACAATTTTATTTTAGTGGTATATATCACAAGATTATATTTCAATAATTTTTAAAGGAACTATAATTACGTTTTTCACATAAGTTGGTTTTTACTTAAAAAGTGAGGTAATGAAAGGTGTTAATATAATTATAGAGAATGAATATCATTTAATATCGAAATCAAAATCTATGTAGATATGAATGATTATTTATCAATTCTTCAAATGATAATGTTCAATATGATATTTCCCAAAGGGAAATGTCTAAGTGTTGTAGGATTTCAAAAAATATCAATATTTCTCTACATGGAAATAGTTATCCAAGACAATGTTTCCTACTTTATTGGCCATAAAATTTAAATATTTTCATAATATTTTAGTCAGTAAAAAAATATTTATACTATTGACAAACCCAAAATAACTAAACATATGGCTGATATTATGACATATAATATGAGGGTGAAAATAGAAAAAAATAGTAAAAATTCGACCTCTAATGATCGGTGTAATTCCATAACCCAAATTAACCACTCTCAGCCATAGTGACACCTGGATTTATGCCTACCTCCCTATATGCATGATGTGGTTGACTAGAAACGTGGGTATGGACATCATCAGTTGGGGGACAATACCATATGTATAAAATCACTAAATCAAAAACACATCATGAAAGGTGTTATAGAAAAATAAATAATGGAATTAAATAGAAAATAGAACTAATAGATAACATGAACAATATATCAAGGAATACAAGAAAAAACAGAGGACTCAACCTTAAAGAAAAAGTCAAATGGAGTATATGGATTGATGTGAAATTAAAATACAAAAATTTAGAAATAAAGTAATTTCATTAATGGCACCATCTCTATGCTCAAAGATCCATATACCCATATCCTTATCATTTTTCCCTTTACATTTCCTAAATCCTTAAACAAAAATCCTACATGAACGTGGGGATGTGTTTTAGAAGATGTGATTATAAAACCAGTAGGAACCCACCTAATTTTCCATGAAATAAGTTCACAATAATAAGATATGAATTCCTTTATTAGATAAAATTTTTACAAAATAATACTTAATATTGGGTCGAGAGATTGTGTGAAAACCAATCTTCCACTAACCCTAGTCGTTCATGCCTCATCTCCATTCTAGAGTAATAGTTATAGCATAGTTTATGATCATGGGATAAACATAAATACACCACATATATCTCAGATCATCTATTAGGGAAAAAAGACCCAGGTCGATACATAAAGTCATGAATCTATTTATCTATCATGGGTTAGACCACAAGGCCATCATACATCGTCTATACAATAGGTTCATTCACATGGTCATTATACCCCTACAATATCTCAAGTCATGAAAAAAGTTCATTATATCCATTCACTACCTCAATTTAGGCCATAAGTCTATCATATACTTACCATATGGCTTAGTTCACCATCAACATCATTGTATGTAACAGATTCTCCCCCTCTAATGGAAAATACAGTTACATCTGAACACCTATCATTTTTTACAATAACAAAATACTCTAAATTCCCTACATGAAAGAAAATAATTCCACGATATATTAGAAAAACATAGCATATAAATCACGAGTAACAATAACAAAAAAATAGATACATGTGATAAATATAAAATGGGTCTCACTGTCTACACTGGAAAAAACATGTGATTAATAACATAGGTTGCATGGACTATACACACACACACACAGACATGTGTTCAATGTTTTACACAGGTCAAAATTCACACAAGAACATACCATCATATCATGCTAATAACCATATACAAGGGACCTATATTGTTAGAATCTTCATATACCAAACATGTTGATTTCAATGCCACTATTAGCTAGAAGTTGATTCCCAAATCACACCCACACAACAACCATATCAACACCACACACCATGGGTCCCTAAAACCAATTACAATGCGACATGATAGGGGTTCTAAAATGCGAATCAAGAAGGGAATCAAATTTAGAGGGTATGACCATATAACATACCCAACTACAGCAACCATCAATTATGGATCACTGTTTGATGAAATAAGAGAAGCCATTACTCAATGATTAATGACTAGATAAGAGATCCCAAGTTTCCCAAAATCATAAATCAATATGAAAACCCTCTAAAGAGAGTATATTCCATAGATTTCTAATTAGATAAGTAAATTAATTCAATGAATCATGCTCAATTTGTTTGGATATCATCAACACCCAAGGTAGTTACAAGAGACGATGTGGAAATCAATAAATTAGGGGAATAGTGTATTAATACCACATTAAACACCCCAATAAATGTTATCAAATTTTTAATTACGAATTGTAACTCCCATGAGAGATCAAATTCAGATTTGGATGTTTTATTTCCCTAAATATACAATGTCATATATTGGTGATACCAACCATGATCAAGGTGGTATTAAGCACACAATCCATGAAAACCAAACATAACAATCCACTATGGTGTGGTGTCAATATTCATCTTATTTTGGACTCCCTACACCTTCCACTATGGTCTAGTGAGGCCTCTCTCTCCATGGTCCCTGGGTGACTTATATCACTTCAAAATGAAGACCATACCCATCCCTGGAAACTTCAATCCTCTTTTTTCCTACAAATATTCTCTATGAACAAAATGAACAACACAAAGACAAGATCCTACCTCTAGTATACCCAAAAATTCCCAAAAACAATGTTTTAGACACCAATAACGTCTAAACATTCTTAATCCATGTTAAACCATCACTATGATGAAAATTTCATTATTTTAATAATAAGGATATAACAAATATCCTTGTCGAATGAATTATCATCCTCAAAATGTAACTATAGTGGTCCTTCTCAAACAACTCAAGATATTGATCTCAAGCATCAATATCCTTCTCCCACGATTCCTCTTGGACCTGTCCATGATTCCATAAGACTTGATCAAGTGTTACCATTTTCCCTCATAAATCCATGCATATTTAGTGTATAATACCAACTTGATAATCAAAAAATGATGAATTTGGTTCCCATTAAATTTCATTGTATCAAGTCACATGCACAAGATCAGGCTTGTACCTTTGAAGATGAGAATCAGGGAAGAAGTCATGCATAAATTGATATTCTGGAGGAATATCCTATTGGTAATCTAATTCCCTTATATACTCATTGATCTAAAATTGTCCCAAATACCATGACCCCAATTTCCATTTCCTTTATAAAGGATGATTCTCAAGTGAAGTTGACATCTTCTGGAAAACCCATTCTTCCAGAGTGAATTGAAAGAGGCATCTCCATCCGTTGGAATGTTATGGTTTCTATTATGAGTGGTAACCAATTACTCCAAAATCTAGTGCACATTATTATAGGTCATCCATAAAAGACTAAACCTATGGAAGGATATCTCAGTCACCTTATGTCAACATAGTGGTGATTGATATGACCTAACATAAAGAGCCTGAAAAGGTTCCCTCTAAATTGAATCCTATGAATTGTTATTGTACATGATTCTCATCTGGAATAGATGATGATACCATTCAACACTACAGTATGAGGACCATTATTGATGTATATCCTCAAATATACAGATCTTCCTCTATAACTATCCATTAGACTATGTATGAAACACCATACTCAATTTTAGATAAACCCATAATTCCATCTATAATACTTTCCAGAACCACTATATAAAAGAAATGTAACTATTCTATTTGGTAACAAAATATACTCCAATAAATCATAAAATACCCTAAAAATAAATCTTACACAACTCATACACAATATATATATCATTAATTATTATGATGTGGACCACTTATGTTAGATGATCTAATACCCCCCAAAAACATTTCAACTTATTAGGATCCTTGGAAAACACATTATAAAGTCTATTGTATCTGAAAACCACTTACACACATGTGTATGAAGGGTTTGATGTAATAATACTTTTCATTTATTATTCACCGTTATAATCATTAGGTCAAGAAAAAGGAGATGAATCAAACATAGTTTCTCTTTATTCCCTGCAGCCAAAGTGTTTCTTCTTATCATGTTACATCTTCATTGATCCTAATTTTTCTATACACTGAGGGGAATGGGAGCACCTAACCAACTACACCATCATAGAAGCAGGAACCATTACTCTCCCTTGAATAATGATAATATCCTCACTTTCCATCAAACCACCTAGAATGAGTTAACTTCCCACCAACCATTATCGTATTACTAAGAATCTAGGATATGTTTTCTAGATGGTATTTACCTAATACAATAATTTTTATGTGCTAACCAGGATATCACATTTCATCACACCTCATTCTTTAGATTCATCCAAAAACTAGTCATCCAACAAGCACATAAACACCAATTACACCAATTAATATTTCTTTATATGATTTTTTCTTTTCCTACTGATAGTTTTTATAATTATATGACCATTAAAAATATTATATGACATCTCAACATCAATTGTATATAGAGACTCCACCCAATGAATCTATCATAGATTCAAATCCCATTGAGATAATATGTAATGAAATATATTGCGGTCTATATATTTTAGAAATATATTACTGTGAGGATAATAGTGCCCAAATATCAAAACAAAGACAAAAACTAATAAATCAATGTGATGTGTTGGGTGTTTATGATAATGGGTTATTTACTAGAAAGACCTAAAATCCAATACTCAATCCCACTGAATTAACATTGCTCCTAAACTAACACATGATGAAATATATTAAACCATATAACCAATCCTTGGTTTTAAAAATTTCATGATCAAAGATATCCTCAATATTTTATTGAGACATAAGAATCCTTATTCACATAGGTTTTCCCACTGAATCAGCGCAACCCTATTTACAAGAAATTCTATAAGTATTTTTAAATAGGATATGTCCCGTATAAACCTTTTATAGGACCAAAAATAAAAAACAAATCTACTAATATCAAAAAAAAAATTATGACATTCATCAAAAATTACAACTTATACCTTATCAGGGTCCATCTAAATGATTTTATCATAGATCACATTCTTACGAAAACATACCCCATGTATCTAGAAGTGACACTTGAGAGATCAATATATAGTCGATGTGTGTGATGTGTAATCAACACAATATCTAGGTTTCTATCATGAATTTTCATGGTCAAAGAGTATATAAGGATATAATTAACAAATACAAAAATTAAAGAGTCATGATATGGATGGAAGATCATATTATTGAGATCCATGAGCACCACTAGCACATTTTTTCAACCAAAAAGGAGAGACAAGAAACTCATATGGTATGTATCTTCTCGAAGATGTTGTCTTAAGAATATCCTCATTAGTAACCTGAATATAGTAGTCTTCTGGTCATATGTTGATCATAGAGAACCACTAGGCTACCACAAATTGATCATACATGTTATATATACTATACAATAGGTTTCTATTCTTCATAGTCACCTATTTATTCTTTATGTAATATAAAGACATCTTAGTATAACCTTACTAATTATTTGAAAACACTAGATCACTCTTGGTATATGTACTTATTTTGACTAAAACCTTCAAATCCAAATCATAATGTTATACCATTAGTTCCTCAAACTCATATCAAACCATATGATATAATGTTATTTATATATGTTCTGCTCCAAGTATGAGTTCAATCTAAAATTTAATAACTTTTCTAGGAATAATTCATATGAAATCACATAGGAAGACATCCTGATATAGGTTTAATAAAGAAGAAAATAGAAGGAATATATTTTCTAATCATCCACAAGATATATTCCTTCTATATGTATTATAATATCTACAATCAATTTTATTTATAGTCCCATTTTTCTTACTATAATATAAAATTCACCAGTCATTATAAACATCACCACATTAAGTTAAATAAATAATACCATTGTCATGTATCCATCAATGTGTGCTCAATAATAAGTCATCCAATCCAAGTTGATGATTAAATAAATAATGGTCACCACTATGTTCATAATTTCCCATTTATTTCCACATCTAGAAAATACTATGGGAAATTATGTATATCTTAATAGATGATTCACGTTTTTCCAGAGAGATTACTAGGAGAATGAAACCTGAAGCTAACATGATCGTAAGTCAATTCAAACAATAACTTGTGTTGAAATAAATTTATAGGAAACTCGTGTATAATAAGTGGATAAGATAACATAGAAACTATCAATAACATATCTCAAACCAATGATGTTCCCTAATCATTTCGAGTTGGAACGTATTCCACTGCATAAATTGTACTTGCCTATGTTCCACGGTCCTGCCCAAGGGCTTATAAATTACATAGGTTTCTAATGTCTACAAGGTTAGAGATTACTACCAAGAACCCTAACCAAATCCCTAATTCATAGTCCACATTTAACTCAAACCCCTATGGTATCCTATCATTAATTTCCTTAAAATTGTTGAATATTTCTTATATTTCCACATCCAAAACACTAGATTTAGGGGTTTGTGGTATTTTTTATAATTCCAATATTTTCTAAGGTTCAAAAATTATTTAAATTTACCTCTCAAAGAAGGATTTGAGAAAACACTAATATACATTGATCGCTTATCCTCATCTTGTTATAACTCATTGACTTAGTTGTTCCTGATGCCCTAAGAGGCACCCAATGTAGTACCAAAGAACCAACTCAGTAGTCAAGTTATGGATGATTGAATACCTAACGATTTTTCTTCTTCTTGAAATCTCAATAACTAGTATCTTTCAAAGAGCCTATGGATATGTTTTAGGTCGATTCTTCTGACCTATCAATTCAATTCCAAGAGGAGTCTGATCTCAAATATCTAGACCTATTTCTCAAATTCCCCATCTATAAATATTTAAATCAAAGAAACATCCTAAAACTAGATGAGTAAGAAGACTCTTACATAAATCCCTACTAAATTTCAATACAATGTTATGTATTGTACAAATTTAGTGTATTCAGAATTATCTCTTTGAAGAAGAGGTCATTTATGTTAACTCATATAAGGCCCCATGTATACTCACCTAGTTAATGACACTCACCACCTCCTAGAAGGTTCAGGAATGATGATTTTATACAACATTACCCATCAATATATCTG
Organism: Viscum album; assembly: GCA_963277665.1. Lineage (NCBI taxonomy): Eukaryota > Viridiplantae > Streptophyta > Magnoliopsida > Santalales > Viscaceae > Viscum > Viscum album. The sequence goes on along the minus strand of OY728162.1, from coordinate 1,370,668,298 downwards.
TAGTCTATATTAAATAAAATATCTCCCATGATGATGTCAGTCTAGTCCTCAACATCATGAGGGAATTCAGTACCCTGGAAGGTTGGAGGATGCTGAATATAGATTTCTTGGACATAATTATACATTGTTTTATGAAATATATTAACTTTATTTGGAACTCTTGGTTCCTCTATGTGAACTGCTGTTGATGTTACAACAACATCCCCAAGTACATTATCCACTATATTTGACATTGTAGTAGGGGTGTGTTCCCATATGGAAGAATTCTTGGCTACTTCTATTGGTGGTCTCATAATATGTCTTCTAGGTGTAACTTTCTATAATGAAAAACATATGATGTGAATGTCAATAATAGATTAATAAAAATAACAACATAAATATTTTTTGGGCACAAACATTGGATTTATATAGAAAACCTGTCATAGGATGTTACCTACAAGAAAAATGTAGAACCCTCATAGAGAAACCCAAAGCATAATTCTAGTTCTATACACTGGCACATTATTCAGACTCATATAATTATAGAAATAATAATTCTCGTGTTTAAATTGTTTAAATTCATATAGAATATAAAATAGAAGAAGAAAATAACATATCATGAAATTTAATTAAATAAATCACCCTATATTACCATAAATATATATATATATATGTTACATGTGATCCTACATTCCTAGTCATATGGATTGAACGTAGTGAAATACCATAAAAAATAACATCACAATATAGTCAGGATCAATAGAAATTTGGAAACCCATAAGTATTACATTAGTATAGAAACCAGAAACTCATAGCTCCATCATATAAGATATAGAAAAGAACAAAAGTGATTCTATGACCCAAGTTACAAACACCCTTACTTCTTTCAACCATGACCTAAATAGTTTCATGATGAAAATAAATTAAAAAAACATCCATTCAAATTTTTAATGCTTCGATCCGAATCACCTAGTATGATCTAAGGTTCCACATGGACTCATGTAAGCCACTTCCAATGAACGATGTATCAAACTAGAATTGAGGTCCATAACATCCTAAATAGGGAGACTATACCATCCATTTAAAAATCAAACATCTTTAACAGATAAATAAAAGTGAAATATATATAGATGAATATAGGAAATAAAAAATAAATATTGTATAACTCATGAAATGGAAGGAATCTCAATTCATACTTGTAGAATAAAAAAGGATCCCAAAATTCCAAATCTACTAGAGTAGAAGAAACAATATCAATGTAAATATATATATTGTAAAAATAAAATAGAGTCCCTTTTATGACCACCATAAAGTATGATGTTGTCTCTCCTTATCTTTATATCACTAGGCTCGTACACTTCCCCAAATCCCAAATTAAGAATATTGTAGACACATTGATATTTTTATGCAGTGTGTGAGTATAAACCCATAAAGGCACCAAAAATTAATCCATAAAATATTTTCACTTGAATATGAGGTTTACTCCATGATAATTGATAAATGAACATGAAAATATCAATTACATAATGAGAGGTAGCACACTTAACAACATTACAGAAACCCTAACCACAACTAATTTGGATCCATGATGTAATAATGGCCATAAAAAATGTTCTAATCGAGAGTCCAACATAAGGATACCTTATATATCTATAAATAGACACAAGTCCAACAAGCCTTAGGTCATTCAATAGGTCCATCAGTCACTATATCTATAATATTTTATCCTTCAAGGCCACCATATGTCGTCTCTACCTTAGGTCAAGCCACATGGGTCTCATAACCATGAACTACCCTAGGTCATGCCACAATGGCCATCACAATAATGATATTCCTCATTTAAGGCCTCAAGACCATCATAACCATGCCCTGCTTCTTGATCTATCATCATCATCCACTCATGTCACACATGCTCCCATTTATGGCTTAAATAAGCCAGAATGGTGTACCAATAATTTGATACCAAATATTAAACCTCCAATGGACATGCATAAAACACAATATTTCATAACATAGATAGATTTAATTTATCATAAAAATAATGAGTTTCATTATCCACACACACAAACACACAAATGTGATTAACATCAAACATGGATCTCATGGGATGCACAAGCACAAAGAAGTGATCAATTTCAATCATGGGTCTCATTGCCTACACACACATGTGATAAATATAAAACATGGTTCTAAATGAACACAATAACAAACAATCATATAATGGTGAAAACTATATACATGGTCTCTTTATGGTAGGGGACCTCAAAGCACTAGTGCATTAGTGTTAACACCCAGAATAAGCATGGGTCATTTCCCAAATCATACCTACCCACCATCTGAAAAAACATATAAGCCAAAGGTCCCAAGAAAAGATTATAACACAATATGAAAACTATTTGAGAATGTTATTCTATAAGGGAATCAATATAATTGTATAGGACCATATCTATTACCAAATGATAGCTACATTCAATGATTGATCTAGGTCTTATTAAGGAATAGAACATGTCACTCCAAGAATAATGACAAGAGAAGAGTGTTTGAGACGCCCACATTCCAAGATCAACATGATCAATCTACTAAAGGATGGAATCACCCAACACAATTGGTTAGATAAGGAATATAATCTAAATATTCACACTCTATTTGGTGGTAGATCATTTAAATACAAGTAACATACAAGTGAAAAAGGGAGAATTAGTTAAAAGAGGGAATAATGAGCTAATAAGTCATTAAAAACCCCATATTAATGGAAAAACATATTTCTATGAATAATAATAATCCCCCTAAGAGATAATTCGTCACCATGGAGAAGTTATTCCCACCATGGATGTGGTAGCTTCAAACACACCATTTGAGGCAGCCTGATACAGCCCCACCCGGGAGAAGTGTTGGCACCTAACCAATTTTTTGACTCACCACACAATCCTACTTGACATGGTGAGTAATCTATAAATGTGGAATATAGGGGACTCATAATGATACATTTTGATGAACAATCCCTACCATATTAATTTCAGTTAACCTATTTAACAAAATTGTTATCCATGAAAAAATAGACGACACCATGGTGTGGTCATGCCCATGTGTACCATAAAACACACAAAAAACCCCATTAAACCCCCCTTATAATTCAAACACATTCAATAAAATTGAATCATCAAAAAGCTAAAAATTACATTCTTATTGAATTTATGATATTAAAACCAATTACAATAAAGTACCTCTATTCATGAAAGTAAATTATTTAAATCATGAATTCAATCAATAATTCCTTTAAAAGAGAATAGAAAATGATTTTATAGGACCTAGAAAAATTTTCCATCAATCTGAATGTATTAGACAGGAGATTTATAAAGAGATAGATACCAACCAAAACTAAATAATACAATTTTAATTTTTATGAGAATATCTACAATTTTAAATAAAAATATTTCAATCATCATTATTATTAACTTAATCTTAGTCCAAATTGGATGATGAGAAACCATGAGGTAAAATTGATACATTTTTAATAATTATTCATTTTTTGTAATATATAAAATTATAATAAAAATAATACTAACAATAATAATAATGTATTCAAAATTTATTGAGCACATTTTGGAAAATGTTTTATTTCAACTTTATGGAGAGGTTTATATTTTAAATTTTCAGATTTTTGTTATTTTAGAATTGTAAAAAATAACACATTTTTTTGTTCGGTAGATTTTGAATAACATAGAAAATCAAATAATTAGAATTATATGATTAGTATATGTGATTTATGATATATACCCACATGTGAAATATGTTAACTCATTCAAAATGAGTAAAATTATAAATATCAGTAAAATAGTGATTTTTAATCAAAATATATGAACAGGTTAATATGATTGAAAAATTATGAGAAAAAATAAATTGATATTTTAAATTTTAGTAAATAAATGAAATTATATAAAATTCTTAGATTTAAGTGAACACATTTCAAAAACGTATCGTAAAATTATATAATTTTTTTTTGAATATAATCATATTTATATTTAGGATGATATTGAATATATTAGAAAATATGGGGAAAAATAAAAAAATCAATAAATATTTCATTAACATGTAACTATTTCATATTTCCTATTCATGTATTTTTTTAATGAATTGCCTCACGAAGTGATTAATGATTGGAATTGGAGTCTTAAATTGGTTTCAATTCTTAGGGGCTTATAAATATTCTGATTAATATTTTAAATATATCCTTTGTGAATTGGATATAATATAAATACCTTGGTGTCAATAGATTAAGGGAATCTAAGTTATTATAGGTTTGATTTAAATAAAGTAATGATTATATATTTTTTTAAAAATAATAGTGTTTATTCATATAACCTAAATATAAGATAGTTTATATTGAAAATAGATTAACAAATTTGAATGAATAATTAAATTTTTACAAAAAAATCATTGATGAGAATTTTATATTAAAATATTTAATTAAAGGGTTAGTGAATCCAAATAAGTTTCTCCTAAAATAATTTGTAGTCATTAGTTTTCAGTTTTGTTGTAAATATTATTTATATGATTATCTTTAGTATTATATTTAATATTTTTACATTAATGTAATGGGTGGATCATATGTCGTTTTCAAGGGTATTCTATTTAGGATAAGAAATGGTTTATGTGAGAACAATTTTACATAGTTGTTTTTATATAATTATAACATTGTTTTACCGTTTTTTTAATTAATTTGTTAGAATAAACTTATATATTTACAAATTATTTGAAAAAATTACCTTGGGAGACCCATTGGAGCACATAATTGAAATATAAATATTCATTTTCCATATTAGATATTGGTGTCTTGTCATTTTACCACTTTACTGCATGGAAACACCAATTGGAAATATTGTATAACCCACCCCACTAAAATCACTCCTAGGTCAGTAGGGAATATGATCATGACCCTCGAATCCCACCTCCAACAGGAAATGAGTTGTTGAGTATAACATTGGGTATTTATCACATTTAAAGGTGGATTTAGCTTCAATATTAAATGGGAAATAATGTGAAATGACCAATAATATCCTTATATATATATATATAAAGTTAAAAACTTTATATATTCAATATAACCCAACATGCCAACAAACATGATACAACGATATACAATGAACAAACATATTTCTAGAAATCCACTATATATATCACAAAATTAGAATCCAAAATCAACCTCAATATATATTGAAACCAAACTGGAAATTTTTTTACAGGGGTGACCACTTGGTTGTAGTCAATAGTATTATATCTCAAAATAATATAATATTGATAGGAAATAAATGTTTCAGGATATAAATGTGTGGAAAAAATACGTAAATAAAATATTGAATAATGAATGAGTTTCAAATAAGAACTTATAATCAAATAAACTTTATATGAAAATAAAATAAAATAATATACTATATTAATATAATTCCTAAGAATAATCCCATTTATATCAATAAATCTCAACCATTAAACAAACACTGAAATAATATGGATAATAATATAAGTTAATGGTTCCTTTATATTATACTACAAATCATTACAATTAGTGAATATTCCCCCTCTAGATAAAATTCGAAATGATTTGATAAGATAACCCACCCCCAAGAGAAAAAAAAGATTAGAGTGAATATACAATAATATGAAAAAATATTAATCAAGCTACCATATCATCGTAACTGAGAAACATCACCATGAACGTTACTATATCACCATATATGTGTCATTTGTAACCTCAAGGAACATATCTTGAGACATATCATAAAATTTTCCGAAAACAGCAAATACTACTATATAAACATCACCCCAAATGATATATCATTACACACAGAATACAATCATCAACAAATTTTTTTTAATAATTCTTAAAAATGAAGGTAGAAACATAAATACAATCATAAAATATTATACAAGAACAAAAAAATGCTAATTATCACTAGGATTAATCACAAATTACCTATAACTTTATTTATTTATTTCAATACATATTATGTTATCAATTCTGTGAATTATTAATCATCTCTTAATATCTATCAAATTCAATCGAAAACATATAATGATATACTTTTTATCATTTTACTAATTTATACCCAAGATCATTTTACTAGTATATTTATTAAATTAAGAATATCCCAATATTAACAAACTATCCAAACATTTTACTCTTAATATTATTACCATTATTTTAATCCACACTCAAATTACCACTTTAATTATTTTTCAATCCATTAAAAAATATTAACTAATAATTTATTTAATTATTCCACTTCTATATTTTTTAGTTAATGTAATTTTTAAACTCATATTTTCAGAAAATTATGACATATACCACAATTTATTATACTATAATGTGAGAAAATAAAACTAAACCATGATCTACTCAGAATCTTAAGCCCTCAAAAGCTATTAAATATGAATAAGTGGACTCACTCAATTATTCCCAATAAATTATTCCATCTAAAAACTCGTAAAAATACTTAATTATCCTATGAAAATATCCACACCTATTACTTATAAACTACCCACTGACACACTATATCCTCACTCTAGCCACTTTTATTACCCATCAACTAACTCTAAAAAATTTCATCAACGTATAAAAAGAGAACCACCCAAGAATAATCACTAAATTTATCCCCTATTTGAAATATATATTCTAACGATGCCACATTAGGTTTAACACGTCATTTTATAGAAGGGGAGATTTAAAATGTAGTGACCTCACCCAATGAGATTCAGAACATCACTACCCATGTGACATAAATATAATTTCTATAATCGATGTACCTCTCTATAAAAAAAGGCACAACCTACCATTCTAATGAAGAACTACCCCTGAACTCTACCACAAAAATGAATCCCAGATCATATAAGAACCCCACTAATAATAGTGAGATTATAACACTATAATAACCCAAATTACATTGTACTATATATTATTCATTGTAATCAGTATTTATTATATATTAGTATCCAATTTTTACATCCATTATCAAAAGGAATTCTAACAATTATGAATTTTTATCTTCATCATCATTTAAATTTTCTACATATAATCCATCCCCATGATGTAAATCTTAATGCACTATCATACATAAATAAAAATTACCATGAAAACATATTTACATGGAAAAATGTGGAAGCCCATCATCATGACCACCATTTCAATTATAGACAACAGTCATTATTTAATAATATATAAAAAAACATTAATATTTTTTAGAATATCAAAACATAATAATATTATACTATTTTATAAATTTAAATTATTGAAGTGAGGAAATATAATGTAGGGAATTATAAAAAACTAGATATAATTAATATAATCAATTCGAAAAATATGTAACATACAACAATATATTCCATCACAAAAAACTCACAACCCAGATCAGAAAAGAATGTGATAATATGATGAATGGAAGGAAATAATATAGTATCCCCTCCTCTAATCTGAACTAAAAAACATCAATTTTAAGGGAAGAGTATGGAATGTTTAAAGGAAATAACAATGCTTCCTTGGGATTAAATATTCTTTTCTACTCTCAATGTAAGATATTGAACATACCTTTTCAAAAGGAATATTTGGATTTCAGAAAAGGGTTATGTTATTAGAGGGTATTTTGGTACACATATTTATAGATTATCAGGATAAATGAGATGATTTTAATTAAATATAATTAATATAATCCCAAACATTCATTTTCAATAGCATAACAAACAAAGTGCCTCAAGATCATTTTATTTCAAGTGATATAAATAAAAGGGATTATGGATCGATAAGGTTAATATAGATTGTATCCAAAGATATCATGAAAAATAATATTTTAGATGTTGGAAGAAAATCTCCTAAATCCCCTACTAGAATAGAGCCAACAAATACTGTCCTATGTGAACTCAAGTAAAATACCAATGATTCCATGGAAATATTAATAGACCATATAAAATAACATCATCTCCATGAAAAAAAATTAAATTTAGAAAAAATAAGAACAAAAATACAATCACTATTCTAAAATTATGTAAAAAAGAACCAATGAAAAAAATAAATTAATAAGGGACCCTCGAACCAAAGAATAATCAACCTTTAAAATTATAGCTTCTAGAACCATGAATATGGAGTCCAAATATCACAAATGGATTCCACCTATTATCCAAGGGATTAATAGTAGAAATAGAGATTGAACCCAATGAGAGGATAGTAAATTGTTTATTTAAAATTAATATTCCTAGAATTATATTATGACAGATAGGGTCACAACTTAATAGATTAATTTGAAATACACTTTTGAGGATCCTTATATGATCCTTATGTGCACTCCGCCATTAAAAAAAATATTTACACTCATAGATTCAATTTATATAAGGAAGATAATTTCATGATGAATAAAACCATTATAAAATATCCAAACCCCCACCCCTAAAATCATGTCATGATACTAGACCGATCCATGACATAACACGAGTTCCACAACATGACCATACAAAAAAAGGGGAAATCATTGAATCATAAAACCATGGATACATGGATTGGTTCCTATAGTTATTTCATAAAAAAATCTTATATAATGGTAACACAAATGTATGAGTGTAACATATATAAAAAATTATCAATAACTAACCAAACAATCAATAAATATACAAATATACTAAGAGAAAAACTTATGGACACACTACTATAAACCCCACTCATGTTTCAACTTGAAATGTCATGGGTCAACTAAATAATGCTCACTAAAAAGGAAAATTTAATACTCTCACAGCCTACACCGAAGTATATGACACCAATTAATACCTAACCCAAACTAATTGTGTCATGACTTAGAACATTTCTCCTCAATGTACCACTTTTAGATAAAAGCTAAAATTAAATTTAACCCTTCACCCTCTAAAATACAACTGACAACCCAAGACATATAAAATACCATAAAATGACATTTAATGGTCTATAGAATTATGAAATATTACATTATATAACTATAAAACAATTATTATACCCATGAATAAATAAACAATGAAAAATGAGGAATGAACACAAAAAAGGATATGTAAACACCGTTCTTCATATTAAATATTTATTAAATATTTATTATCATAGAGAATCAAAACCAAACTCAAAATAAAAAAAAATATAACAGTATAAAATTCATCGAAAGATACCATTAAAATGGAATGGGTGAAAAAAAATAGTTATTGGAATGGTTAGGATATAATCACACTATCATTGAGTAAGAAAACATCCAAAAGTTTAAGAACCATTTATGTTATATCTCAGATAAGAATAAAACCTTGTGGAAACCCAAATTTGGAACTAACTACATTGACTAATAAATGAATTCCCAATAAATACTAGGATTCATGATGATCCTCAACGAAATCATATTGATCATACCCCTCACAATTCCAACATAAACTAATCAAATAACCCAACACAAGAAACTTTGAGATATTAATAACCTAGTATCAAATCTATGCTATAACTTTAGAATATCACCCCACTATCCTCTTTTAAGTATATCATGACCCATAATTCACATCATTCATCTAAACATTCAAAGAAAGATTATAATACTTTTAACCGCAACCTTTCCCTATGGAAATGCCTATATCTATGATCTATTCATGATATCTATCCTTTTTTCAACAATCAAACTAAAATACTGCAATATATCACTGAATATGTTTCCATATATTGGATTTAAAAAATGGTTCTTAGTTTTCTTAATTGATTAGGAAAAATGGGAACTAACCAATATGATCTATGAAATGATTCCCATAGAAATTTATAATATACTATCCATGATATATATTATTAAGATAATTAAAATAGATTTAAATATATATCTAATAAGAAAAATATATCTTGAATATTTCATGAATCATGGACTAATGAGTCTTATATGGGTCAGCAAGGTTTATATTGTTCCATCAGGGAGGTACTCCAAAAAAAATAAGTCAATTAAAATAGTGACCTAGAATCAATGTGGTGTCATATGAAACTACAATGTAACATAAACCTATTATAAATTTTATTCTTCTTCATGGATAGATTCTCCATTGAGGAACATTAGTACTTCTTACCATTAACACATCAATACAAATTTATCTTAATATTCATCTTTTTTCTAACATAAAAAAAATCATGATGAAATTTCAATAGAATATTTTATATTCGACATGAAACAAAAATGATATAATAGATCTCATTTATCATAGAAACACCACAGATAACATCATTTCAAATTGGAAAACAAAATTTATTAGAAAATAATATCAATCATCACAATACATCCTTTCTAAATTGTAACCACATCATCACCCAAACATCACTAATCCACATAAAATTCAAAAGCACATGAGCATCAGCCCAATTGGTGAGTACTCTCTAGGTTTATCCAAGAGACCTAAGATCAAATCCAGCTGGAGGCATATTTCTGGGTTACTATAGTAGCACTATAGTAGTATTGTAATAGTACTGTAGCAGTCACTGTTTGGTACTGTAGCAGCTAGAACTATTTATCCATCTGGGGCTTTGGGCCACCAGTTTGGTCCTCAGGTCCAGCAAGGATTTCGGTCCTCCCAAGGCCTTCGGGCCAGTTGATTCTTAAGGCCTTCGGGCTACCATAAGTCCTTAGGGGCACCGCAAGGCCTTCAGGCCACATGAATTAAGGCCCCAGACACACTATAGAAAAGGATCAGTCCCATAAGAGGATTCAGAGAAGGTGCACTCACCAGATCATAGCCAAGTGGATTTTCAGAATGAGAGGGTATGACTATGCCATCGGTACCAGCCTGTTCTTGCACGGGAAGCCTAGACAGACAGTCATGAAAAGGTGGAGAGCTAATATCAGGATACAAATGCTGGGGAGGGGTAGTTCCTTGTAGATGTCGGGTTGAATTCCCTATGACCTTTGGGTCATGTAATCTCTTAAGCCTACGGGCCATGTAATCTCTGAGCCTACGAGCCTTGTAAGGGTTCCCCCTCATCCCTTGAAAGGGGGGTATCAAAAAATCAATAAAAATTAAGGCCTTAAATCCATTCAGGAACATAAAATTCAATGAATCATCTTCATGAATAATATCAATTCCTTGAAATTTACCAAATTCATCATAATACATCATATCCAAATAACATTAGATTTATTAATAAAACTACAATAATGATTCATTATATGAAACATTAAAAAAAACAATAAATTGATGGGGTTTTCTAACATAAATCATTATGAATACTTTTTATATATTCATAACCTATCAATGAAATTATTATCAATCCAACATTAACTAGGACCTATTAATTTACTAATAACCAAGTAACATGCTCCTTTTATGTTACATGAGATTAAAATTTGATTCCCCGTCTTCCATCATACTTAAATCTAATATAATATTCATACTGATTTGAACAATAAAATATATATTACAGATTCAACCCATAATTATTAACATGATATAAAAATAAATCATCATGTCATATATATTAGTAATATTTCATGAAAACTATTATATAAAATTTAGAAATCATTGATATTCTATCAATAATAATTTGTTCATGTACTTCACATTACATTTCAATTTGATTAAATCCTCTAGAATTATATCTAATTAAAATACATAATAGGAAAATATAACAACATTTTACAAAGTCTTACATGATAAATAAAAAAATTCAGAACTATAAATTTATTTTTCATTTAATAAAATCATAATTTCAAATTTAATTTTCCTTATATATTACAAGTTTATCATAACACATGGAAATAATTCAATTATCAAATATCCTTCAAATTAAAACATGCTTAAGAAGAAATTAATTCAATATATTTTTACTTAATAAATAATATAATCATCTATGTAATGACTAATAAGGGAATATATAATGGATTTTTTTATGAAAATAATGAAATTTTAGAGAGGATTTATCATTTATGGAAACATATTAGTGTACTAATTCAAAATATTTTAACTAAACTTTTATTGAAAAATTTGATTCCATAGTTATGGTAATTAATATTCATTAAACATTATAAAAATAAACAAGAAATACATAATAAATGATAAATCACATCAGTTTATGAGTTTATAGGGAAGCATTGTCAATGGAGAATGAATTAACCTATTAAAAATGATTACTTCATAATCATAATGAATACATTATCTTAGCATATGTTAGATTAAATAAATACATTATAAATAATTAATAATAAAAAATCTATATTAATTGAAACCTAAGATATTGATTCATGTATCCTTCCAAAATTTTCTTCCAATTAATTATTAAAATTTCACCTAAATATGCTTAGTATACTACCATGGTCCTTGTATAAAATCACAAGGGGACTTACATACCTATATCCTAGCCATTATTCAATTCATATATAATATTTTATGCTTACCAGAAACTATCACCCTGCCAAAAAATGCAATCCTGATCTCCTCCCAATTTAAAACATCATCATATTACTTAATAGAATGTTTTGATAGCACTTTTTCATGACTTGCGATAGCTGAAATGACTCATGGGTTGAAAATGATGATGATCATGGCCTTTAATTTCTATATTTAATAGGAAACAAGATGGCTATTAGAGTTGTGTGTATCTATAAAATGTACGGGGATGATTTACTATATAAAATACCTATAAAAATAAAGAGATCCCACCAATATACTATATATATACAACTAAAACATAAAAAATCTCATACATAATTTAACTATATGATAAAACATATAAGATAAAACATTGAAAAATTCATGAGAATCTTACCACTCTAGCTACTTGAATTGAAACATCCAAAATCTCTCTCAAACATTACAGAAAAAACTCAACAAAATAGAGTGGTGATAACTTGAGAGTAATCAGTCGGATCATATCAATAAAAAATAAAACATTGTTTAAAAATAAATTTATTTTCAAAAAAAATGCGTGACAACAAAAAAGTAAGGAAAGTTTTAATCAATAAAAAGTAACATACATGAACATAAAATTAAATAATCATTATAACATCACATGATTTCATTATCTCCAATATTAAATCATTTCCATGCAACCAAATAATTTATATAAAGGGATCAAAACCATAAAATAAGAAGGGAAATAAAATATATAATATTATAAGAGAAAGGGTCAGGAAAATATACAATCGCTCTTACTACTCCGTTAAGAGTCCTTTCTATCTAAAATTAACAGATAATTGGTAGCATAACAATTTCCAATCATCAATGAAACCAAGAATGGGAAAATGATCATATCAACAAATTGTTCATCCAAATATCATCTAATTAATACCCAGACACACCATATTGAACATAATCATCTAACCATATTCACATCATCTATGACTTCTAGAAAAACACCTTGGTCCATTATAAAAAGATTTCACCCAAAAACAAATAATATTATCCAAACATAATATAATATCATTATAAATCTAGAAAAAAATACAATATTCATATACATTGGTAAAAAATATTTAAAAATTAGGTAACGTGATTGTAAGAATTTACTAACTATCATAAAAAATATATCCCATCCAATTAAATATTCATTATCACCATGATAATTCTCTTAACCAATAAATGCATATATTAATTTCACTACTCATCAAATTATTATTTATGGCTTTCATTTATTATATCTTAATATTTATAAAATTTAATCCCAACTATTACATACCATCATCATTTATCGTTATCATAATTAAATATATAGCCTATTTTTTTTAATTTTTTCAATCGATTATGTATCTCACAATATTTAAATTTCAACCTTACATTTCCTTCTTAAACATATTACTAACATTTCAATCTATGATGGAATTACATTTTCCTTTAATTACCAATATATAAGATAATTTTCACTAATCAATTCATTTATACATTCCATTTATCTTTCCATTTAAATAATAAAACGGGTCGAATGACATATTTTGGAAATAATTCCATATAATTCAACATAAAAATACAATTACTATATAAGAATTGAACCAGACATAAAGTTAGACATATTTCTAAGACCACATAACAAACTAAATACCAAGAAGAAAATCCAATCTTTATTTATCAATAATGTATTCCATTCCCCAACACTTTAACTATGAAAAATATTCTATCAACACAGACATTCCTATTCGTTATATTCAATATATTCAGAGACCTTTTCTTCACTATAATCAGTCACCAAACATACCTTCTAAACATAAAAAATATCATTTAATTGTGACTAACATTACTAATGTGGAAATATTTGGAAAACTTTTTCAACATCTTAACTATTTAATAATATGTATTATAATGTAAAATTTATCATTTATTGAAATATATTTAATTGTGGATTATTCGAGTGAAAATGGTTATTAATCTATTATTTTAATAAAAATGAATGTTTTGGGATTAATTTATTAAATATACTTTGATTTAGTATCTTAAATTTTAAGAGTATATTATTCTAGTAGATTTTATAAATCATAATTGAAATGAAAATTTTAATTTCATTTAAAATGGTCAATGAAATTGATATTAATTCTTTTTAAAATTCATGTTCTATTAAAATAAATATCATTTTTTGGATTATAGTTTTCTTGCATATGGAAGTAGGTATTTTTTTTAGGAAAATTACTCCCATAGATCTAGAATTATAAATTGTACTTCAAATCCAGTGGACGAGATTAGTGAATCTAGGGAGATGTGTGGGATAGAATTTTGGGGTACCCTATCAAAATGAATATTTAAAGAGAGAAATGACAGTAGTTTCTTGGATCAAGTGGGATAAAACACCGTTATAGGAAATGAGCTTGAGTTGGAACTGGAGCTCCTCAATGATATTCCTCTTTATTTCGGCATACATTATAAATTTTCTTATATGGTAATTCATCAAACTTTTTAAATATATAATGCTTCTTGGAAAATACTGTTATGAAAATTAGATTGAGCTTGTTAGTTCATTTACTTATTTGTGAATTTATTTTTAGTATGATACCATCTTCTTCAATCTTTCATCATTTCTGTTCCACCACATCAACAGTTAATCATAATTGACTATTATCGATTCAATTTAAATATCTCTATGATTTGAGGATCAATGTGATAGGAGATATTCTCACGAGACTCACAAAATATGATCAAATGATAATTTGATCTTAGTGAATGAATATTTCATATTTTTAGGATCAATTTAGTTCCATAGTTGATAATCTATAAGAAATTTTCTATCACAGGAACTAAAAGTGTTGGTTGATCCCCTTCATTATAGTTATAGTTCTCATTTCAAAATTCCTTAATGATGGAAATGATATCCAAAAATAGAAAATAAATATCCTTTTCCTCATAAATTATTTATCCTTAATTAGTTTGTGATATATTTTCACTATAAAATGGTTACCATATTTTTTAATGATTCAAACATTACTCATGCTTCTTGTGATACTTATCTTCTCCATTTTGGTTTAAAATTAATGAGTAGGTATTTTTGAAAAAAAATATGGTATGATGGTGTTCTTCTTATTCTAGAACATTTCATTACTGGGGATTTTAATGGTTTTATAAACCTTAATTTCGAGTATACCATTTTCAAATGGATTCCAATGGGGTTTGTTCATGGATCTTGAAAATCCTAATGGTTCCCTTATTCAATATTCTTCATAATATAACATTCCAATTGATGGTGTTCATTATATAATGGCTTAAATTATGGTTGGGACTTATATTGGTCAAGTTTATGGGATTTTGGGATCATCACTCTATTTTGGGAGGCATTATTGCATAATCTGAGACTCTCCAAATGATTTAAGACATATTTGTGAATCCTTTATTAAATCTGATGTATATTATTGGTCACCCAAAGATTAAAAATCTATTATTATATAGTTTTAACTGTTAATGCAATTATATGTATCAATGGTTCTTCCTTTATGGATAAATTTGTATATATCTGAGTATCTCCATTGATGAAACCCTTTAGTGAATAAATTATAGATTCTTTGGTCGTTTATTATCATGATTCCGGTTTTTAGCCAAATATTGGGGAATTCTATAATTTTTCATCAGCCATAGATATATTATTGACTTTTTATATCAGTACCAAACTCATTATATTATATTACAATGTATTGTTGACAAAATAATTATACAACACATAGTTCGGTTTCACCTAATGGGATATATCATACCTTTTATGGTTATGTGAAAAGGGGAAAACCATGAAGCTTAACACCATACCACATGGATATTTATTAGGAAGGTTCATAACAATGGTTTGGTGTGGGAAATAATATGGAGTGGCCTAGGTAACCTAGAGGGGATGTAGCCCCCTAATATGGATATGACTGAACTGGGAAAGTGGCCATGAATTAATAAGGTTTATATTGGGGGTGTGGGGTTTGAACCTCTAAGAGACTTTCTATTATTTCCATTTGGACAAAAATCAAAGATCATATGGTTTATTTTATTTGGTATTAGACCTATGTAGGAGGAACTTTGGGACTCTATTTTAGGATATTTTACTTCGAGATGGATAAATGTTTTTCAGGGCCCAAGCCTATGGGGGCCGTCTGAAAGAATTTTTAAAGAAGATCCTGAAAATGTTTATTTTCCAGTACAATCATATGATCATGTTGATCTCATAATCATCAATAACCTTTAATACCCATGATTCAAGATTTGTGTTGTTAGATATACTAGGTTGAATACCCTGAGGGGGGGGGGTGAATCTGGCTATGACATATTAAATCATTTTCTCGTTCTTATATTGTTTTGTTGTTAGAGAAAACTCAATTCTCTGTTCCTCCCATAACAATAAAGGAATAAATATGAAATTATTCATAGGAAACAATAATATTTACTTGTTTAACCCTCACTGGGATACATCCTATGAGCATACAAAAAAAATGTGTCAATATACCAAATTCACCAAGGTGTACTACCAAAAATAAGTACAACATTTGGGTTAGATCTTCAATGCCAAAGATCACTGCATTTACAAGGTTTTTTTTCTACTCACTGCATTCCCAAGGGTCACTACCTATTCTTCTTTCTCTATCTAACTACCAGTGGAAAGGGTCATCGTCTTCCCCTTCCTTCGCTCACTACTCTTGTAATGTACTCGAATCACATTTTATGGACATATAGGTCAAACATAGTTTATGGTCATGTATATCACTAAATTTGCATGAATGTTTTCATCCTCAACTATCAGTTGATGCTCTATTGATGTTATGTTCTCCCCTATAGATTAAGTCAACCTTTCGGGTACTACTGGGTGATGGAAAATATGTTCAAAAAATGATTCGATGAATTCTCAAGATTCCTAGTGCAAGTCGCGAACCACATTCCTCATCTGCATACTGTGTAGTGGGTTTGGTACATGGATCAACAATCTGTATACTATTTCTATCTTCTCCCATCCATTTACGCCTCTGGGTACCGCTGCCTATGTTCTGCCTCTATAAACTACCCCTATCTACAAATTGTTCTCTGTTCTCAGACCGTCTTCGCCACCGTGTACTGGATCTCCACCTCCATGTACCTCTTGTGGAACCCTATCTCTTGCATACCAGAGATTCCTCCTCCGTGTACCTAGTCATGTCCTTCCTCATACCGTACAACCTCTTCTGTATATCTTACATGATTTTGAGGTTAATAATTCCCACAAACACCTTCAACATAATCACTTTTGTGCAATCCACTTCATCCTTCGCGAACCACCCTTCGTGAACTTCCTTCAGTCTTTGCAAAAATACTAGATTGATAAGTTGTTATAATGATATTTGATCTCCAATATAATCGGTGGGGTTAGCGAGTCATATATAGGAAAAGATATCTGCTTAATCTGATAAATCATGATTTATGTAATCTTCAATCTAGCCTCCACCGTATACCGATTTTTATGTAACCACAAACAATAAGCGTCAATGCGAACCATTATTCATTCAGCCCACATACCATTTTTTGTTACTACATAGATGATATCCTCTGTTGACTTCAACCCATCCATGCACTACATCACCTTCTAGTGTGTACCATTTCCATTTTGAAGAACCACTTCAGCGTACCATTCCCACTGCTCTGTGTACCATTCCCGGAACATGGTACGTGGTCCATGAATTTTGGTACGCGATTCTCACTATTTGCTGATTTTCTTCAACATTCTTCGTATAGTTTACTTCTTTGAAGAAATCATTGCATTGGAAATATTAAACAACTGATTTTGAGGCCCAAACATTTATCAAACATTGGGAAACTGAGTCATCTTTAAATCATATCTTCGACAAAGACAAACCATTCTCATTCGTGTTTATCTTGCTTTTTCAACAAACACAATCACATGAAAAATAGCTGAGGGTACACCATGAGGGATTTCTCCCAACAAGTGTAATAAATGATAAGAAATGGAGGATCCATAAAACCACAAATCCCTTTCATCCTTTGTTGGATGAGGCCATTTCAATGAGAGAGTGAATGGTATTTTAATGATCCCATATCATCTCTAGTTTTTGTATACAGGACAATTGCATCTAGATACACATTTGGATATGACCCATAATAATGTCTTGGGAATTACTATATGATGGACTCCTTTCTCTTAATTATAGGCAATAGAGGAGGATAAGGTACAAACCATAAAAGCGAAAGGTAATATTGATCCCCAAAAATATCAAAAACTGTGGGACACTTATCTCAATGATGAAAATGGAAGGACAAAGCCATAAACATTTTGTATGAGATAATAAAGGATAGAAAAAATAACTAGGCATTTTTTATACTGGGAGGTCCCTAGCACTTCCACCAAGATTATGGACCTCATTATCGAAGGGATGCATAATTTTACACACCCAGATTACCCAACCCACCAGGTAAGAAAAGTGTGGTAAATATTTTACGAAATAAATACATAACTGAATTGGAGACGTGATAGTGATTATCTCACCATGTTTTTGAATGTCTAGAGGATTTAATTTTTTTTTAATTTGGTCTCCCTCTAACGGTATTCCCAAGGAAGGAGGTTCCCTACCGTTGGTGGATAGAAGAGAGGTCTCATAAGGGGATCACACAAGGGGAGGCTTGGGTGAGAAGAAGGAGGCCTGATTAGGTGAGGGATAAGTGATTTGATGGTAGATCATGGTGTAATGACATGGTAAAACTGAATATATCTCCATTTGATAGAAAATATGGGATACATCACATGGGTAAGGCCTTACTCTATGCTGAAATGGTATCCTCATGTGTCATTGGATGACTGGTGCTTATGTTACGAGCATGAGAAGTGGGATTTTCCCTAATGTTCTTTGTCATATGGTAGCTGGATCACATAGATACTATTATATTTAAAACACTTTGGGGACTTTAATTATATAACCCCTCTAAATTCCCTATATATTCAAGTAATTGAAGTATACCTAAAAATATTAGAGGGACTAATCGAGGGACTAAGGAGAGTAAATATTTAATGTGTCTCTGGGTTTCCCATTAGATCCAAATGGGGACCCCATGCTTCTATTGGTAGGAAATATCAGGATCCTAGGTGAAGGATGTACCTCATGTAGTTGGGTCATACTGTTCAGTTCACTTGTGTTACATGTGCGATTCTTTGGGGTTCACATTTTTGGGCCTACACAGTGCCATTGGCATGGAGGCTATACTTTCACAATAAATGTTATTTGAGACTCACATGGTATACCTTTCATTAAGTGTGTCGCCATTGTCATTTTCCAATTCTCTTTCACTTAGTGTGTTTTTCTTTATAACTTCTCATGTTATCTTGAAAATGGGGGTGTCATCAATATTCCCCCATTAAGAAGGGATCTGATCAGAAGAAGAGGGTTTCATTAAAAGTTGGAGGAAAATAATGTTGGAAGATCCTAATTTTTTCATGCACAATGTGTTCAAGACCCTTTATGATTAAGGCTTGATAAACATGATGAATTTTATACCACACAAGGGAGAAGTCATATAGTGTTCCACATGGTTTGGCCCCACTGGTGGATCCTACAAGTGGATTTCAAAAGGGTTTCACACACTTATCATGAGATGGGGATCCCATCTATAAAAATATTGAAGAGGGCCTCAGTTGGTTATTCCTTCTTTCCCTCAAACTGTTGTGGTCACCATGCTAGTAACATTTTCATGTTATTTATTTTATTGTAGATCTGTTCACACAGAATCAGTATTCCATTACATTCACGTTGTATACACCTAGATGAGTGACACATGTGATATCACCTAAGTGAGTGGATATCATGGATCCAATTCAGGGAGTAACCATCATGTTTCCATTCCACTTCCAAATTTCTAAATTTCTAAATTTTCTCCAAACCATGATTTATCCCTAATTAAATTTCATAACCTAATTGCATATCCCTAATGGAAATACATAAGGATTATGTTTTTAATGAACAAATTACAAATCATAACCAATATATGGTTGATGTCAATGGTCCTTATTATTACCACTAATGAGAAACTATGACCCCAAATTTGATGAATCTATTGAAGAAGAATCTTCATAAAGATATGTGGAGTAACTATCTACCACTCAATAGACACATAAATATAAAGGAAATCTTCATCTCAAAGCTATCGAATGTTGTTCCCTATTCCTGATTACAATAATACAAGAACCTCTCCAAAATAATCATCTTAGACAAGTGTGAATATATCAATGTAACAACCCCATCCATGACATGTGTCATGCATCATAGTGGATTTACCCCATATTTAAAACCTCATAACCTCGAGTTAAAGGTATACTACTACTTTTATATCTTTCAAAATTCATATAAAGTACAATTGAAAGGATTTAAGGAATAGTGGTACTTCTATCTAGTGGGTGTGTTATACCACAACGGATGTGGGAATATTGGATGTGCTAGACCTATTCAAATTTTATGATGGAGCTGAAGCCAGTTTGAATCTATGAGGCTATCTAGGTGGATTGGGTGAATATATATAAAAATACAGACATCATTCATGATCTTCTAAGATGATATATTTAATAAAACAACTATTTAAATATGATGCATAGTGAAATTGGGATTTGTCCATGGAATGGAAAGATAATCACCCAAGATCTCATCCTCATTGAGATATCTGATGATTTTCCCCATTGATATTCCCTTGGGATGATGTTGAAATGATTCCTTCTCTAGCCTATAATAAATTAAAAATCTCTTGGGATGTCATGAAGGAATACACTCACGAAAGGGGTTTGTTCATTATGAAGCATGGATGAATTCTTTTGTGGAGCCAAATGGGGAGGGACCTATATTGAACCATCCAATTGGATTTCCTGTAATTGAGAAGTGGGTCATTTCTAATAAATTCTATCCCCCATTTGAATGATGTGAGTAATAATGAGGGGGATACGTAACCAAGTTTGACATACCTGCCATGATGCATCATGTATAATTCAAAGAAATGTTCCTAAAATCAATATTATGCTAGTCCGAGACGCAAATGGTGGAATGAGGTTGGGAGAATATGTTATAATAGCCACGTTTATAGAAAAACGCATATAGGGTTGGAAGCCCCTATTATAGAGAAGATCCATTGGTTCCTATTGCATGTGAACAGATGCAAGAACACTTTCGTAATTATAGGGTCAATCCATGTATTACACGGATGGATTACGACACATCTATCCTCACATACTCTATCAAGGATAATGGATGTTCCTGGGATAGGTTTTGACCATTTTTCAGGATGTTTTTGGTATCTATACCCTTTCCATAAAGCATGTTAAAGCCATAGAGATGGAATCTATTCAATGAGTATTATTAATTTATATACGGGGATCCACCTATAGGGACATTCACTGATGATGGTTAAAGTAGTGATGAAATTAGGTCATATATGATAACATTTAGGGATGATGTGATAGAAATACATATTTATGAAATGTTATATGTGAGTCCTTTTCTCAATATATATTTTCTCACTAATTCAAGTGCTTGTAGTAAATAACTATCACCCCCAATATAAAAACTTGATTTCAGATGAATATAACATTTTCCCAAAAACTATGTATTCTCATAGGATTGGAGGTGACATTAGTTTTAATTAAACTTCCCCTAGACATGTGAATCTACTACGTTGACCTACTAGTATGACAAGGCATTGATTTCATCATATCCCAAGGGGGTATTGACAACATGTATTCCATATTTTGGAATTGTAATGACTGCTGGATGGAATAAGTGAATTAAAAAGTATCCACCTATTCCTATTATTGATAGTGAGGAGGCCCCGAGATTGTAAAAATAATCCCATGCATTTTTTAGTCAACCAGACATGGTCAAAAGGTTTAATAATATGAGTTTGAGCCTATAACCTCCATCATCCATTTCCTAGAGGAAACCCATGATCATGTTTTATACCCTTGAAAAAAATGGAGAGAGTCGAGAATCCTTTGAAATAAATAATTTTTAGATATTCATAATAGAAAGCCTAAACAACCTCATATTATTTGTGGCCAGTGTTATTCCAAACTCTTAAAAGTATGTCTTATGAATTTTAGGACCTATGTCCAATTCATCATGTTGGGTTGTTGATTCCATAGATTGAATATTTTCAATCCCCACCAAACCTCCAATTTCACTCTAACCATACCATAGAGGTAATATATATTAGAGAGTTGGAGATTCTCATTTATAGAACCAACAATTAACTCCCAGCCACAAAGTCTGTTGTATACCTGGAATAATGGGTGGCTTCTAAAGGGGTTTTTGAGCCATCCATAGATGAATGGGATGGATTCATCAATACTCAGGATGTATGTTTTCCCATGACATTCATTCCATTTTCATCCCATTTCTATTTGATTTCATTAAAAGGTCATTACTAAATAATGGGATGCCCTGATTTATATTAGGTTTAGGGAAAACATCATAGTTCCCTTTTCTCAATGATGGCCCAACAAGCTCCCCAATAGGGGTGAAGGAATGTGCTCTTGAAATAGGGGAGATATCTTCGGGGTGGAAGATTATAGAGTAAGATATAGTGGGATATTCAACTCAAAAACCATGTCTATATTCATATATTTTCCAAGGTAAATTCCATTCTCCATCATTGAATGCTAATAAATTATAATGGATGTAGTGCTTGGCCTAACACGTGGTTAGTCATGGTGAGTTTTAAGGACACCATATATTTTTGATTTTTGATGAATATATTCTTAATTATTCCAAAGGGTTACATGATCAACTCCTTTATCCTCTATCACGAGGCATTGAGAAGATCCCCAAAAAACTAAACAAGGCATTCTAGATGAGGAATGGGTTCGTGCTGGTGAGTTTTTTATCTCAATAGGAGAAGAATCCAGGGCTAATGTCATATCTTCTCCTATAACTGTGAAAAGGTATTATAATTCTGGTAATGTAAAATATGAATCATAAGGTATCAAGATCTAATTACATACTTATGTTCCATAATATATTTCATACCTTCTAAATACACTAGAGGACCCTATAATTACCATTTCCTTTCCTATCACCGCTACTTAATGGGATGAAATTGATCTTAGGCTTCCAAATTATGGTGGTAGTGCTAATATTGATCTAGAGGGGACCAAAACCATTTCAATTAATAAAATTAATATGGACACTATTGATGGAGGAGCTGATTGTGGTGGTGATTCCAGGGTCTTATAGACCCTTAGTTGTGAGGATTTATTGATAATTGAAGACATATATAATGAAAAAATGGAAATAGTTAACCTAGATATTGATATCTCATGATCCCATGAGGATTTTGGGGACATTAATAGTGAATTTTTTAGATGTTAATTTTTACATTCATTCCTTTTTAAATATAATCGAACTACTTTCATTTGAGGTATTACTCCATAGCATGACTCGTACAACTATGACCACACAAAAAAATTCCCACAAAACTTCATGACCAAGGTATGAAATTATGTCATACTCTCATTATTTAGGGATTAAAAACAAAGGACCCTGAATTGTGTGATTCTTAGGTTCCCCCTATTTTATTTTCTAAGAAAACAGAAGAGTGTTTTCTTTATCTGAAGGTCTCTACTCAATGAATTGATATCTGAGATGTTATGTTGGCACCAATGAAATAATTTTATCAACCAATGGGTGATAGTTTTAAATTGGTTTGGTTATTTATCTTCCATGGATTTCTATTAACATCTTGATTTAAATTAAAAGTTTTATCTACCTTTCTAGGGCCTTCAATTTCGGTGGTGAAGCCTTAGAAGGGATATTCTGTAAAAATTCCTCCAAAACTAGTAGGATATGATGAATATTTTTAAAAGGGAGAATAATAGGGTGCAACATTGAGTGCACTAATCCTAGAATATATTTCCCCTTATAAAAGAGGTTCTGAGTTAGACTTAGAGTCCCACGACACCCCACACACCACACAACATATTTTTTTGGAAAGATGTCCAGATAAGTAATTGATATTACTTTTAATGAACATCCATCATGAATTATCCATATTCTAAAACTATTTGTCTTATTTGGGTATAGAAGGGTTTATTACTTTATAATCTACCATTTTGTGAATTCAATCGTTTGAAAGCGAGATGATGAGTGAAGGTCACAGAAGGATGAGGCATAGTTGGAATGTCGGTTTGATGATCATAAAGATGATGTATCCTAGATGGATATCAACCATCCCAAGGAGGTGGAAGAGTATCGGTATTGTCTATATAAAATATCTGTCTAAATGGTATTCCTTCAAGAATATCTAATTCCTCTAAAGGAAGAGATTTTACAAACAAACTTTTCATTAGAGAGGAGCTCAATAGAAGGAAAATATTTTGTTGCTATGGATAAGGATAGACTTCATCATACTAAAGTGGCATACACAAAAAAAATGGTTGGGTCATAAAAAGGTGTGAAGAATGCTCATGTCATAGTGAAACATCTGAAGGGATATATAGAGGAATTATTTAAAACAATTATGGAGGGACTCTGGATTGTGGAATATCTTTGGCATTAAAAACTAAAATCAAAAGGATTTTTTTATTGATCATCTATTTATATATACCTAATAATATTTTATTCATAATAAAAGACTAAAAATGACTAATTTAATTAAATTACATTATGTTAATGTTCTATAATATCAATTATAAATATGTGAGTTCTCTAATGTTTTCATAAGTATTTTGATCTAGCGAGCGTAGTCCAACCATTTCTAGGGTTATATGATAGACCCTATGAACATTGTGAATTTTTCGTCATCATCATGATTTTTCCCTATTTAAAAATAAAAATGACTTAGTATGGAATAATTAGATTTTTTTATGCTTCTCATTACAATTTTTCATCCTAACATGTTTTGTGACTTTTTCATTCATTGTTCAATTTTTCCTAATCCATGATGTGTGTATGTTTTTTGAGTTGACAACCAAATTTTATCCTAGATTCCCTTTTATTCAACATATTGAGTAATGTTAATCTATTGGTCTAATTTTAGTGTATTATAAGCTGGTATAATATATCTTGTGTTGTCGGTGGAACATCTATTCTAATGAGTTATAGTATGATGTCCAAATATGAAAATTTTAGATGATAATCTACTTACATTATTTACATAGAAAAAAGGTATTTTGAGTCACAATTTTGTGATTTATGGATCTAAAACATGATACAAGAAAAATATATAAGGACTTAAAATATTCAATGTTCAAAATGAGGTCTACAGTATAAAATTGTTGGGGATTATAGATATATAAAAACTCAATCCTAAGGAACTATGTCCCACTGGTGGACATGCCATTTTGGTGGGTGACATATGAAAAATGAAATGTATGTGTAATAGTACATAGTAAATAAATGGAGTCCTTGGGAATTTGAAATTCCATTAAGGATGGAATATGATTTTTTGGAGATATTTATTTATCAAGACCTGAAAGTGTAGTTAGTAATGGGAATGATGTCTGATAATGAAAGGAGATTCTACATCAGCAATGTCCATGAATAGAAAAACTCTCCTACACAAATTTAGTTCCAGTAAAATAGGGTGAATTTTTTTGGGTGACAATATCAGGAGTAAAATGATCATCCCTAAAAAGGGTTGATGCATCATATAGTGTAATTTCTTCTATGTAGGACAAAGACCATAAAGGTTTACAGATTATAGTAGTGGTGATATAGTCTATAGTTTAGTTTCAATTATCTTTGGATGATAGATTATTGATTTTACCATTCAGGGTAATCTACCCAAGAATGTTTCTTCATCTTCAGGCATGAAGGGGATGGTTTATAAGATTTAATCAGGGTGTTTCCTGATCCAGAGAGTGATATGGTAGAAAAATATTGTTGAGTCTTATAGAGATTGAATATGTATCTCCTAAGAACAAATGTTCCTCTAGTTTAAGGAGATTTTTGTTAACGATATATGAAAATCCAACTGGGTTGTTCAATTCATAGACCAATAATGAAAAACTATAAATTATTTTTTTGTTGGTGACTTATGTAAAGCCAACTCGCATGTGTTACAACATTGTTAGACAAATTATTCTCAAGAACCTACTATTCTATCATCGATGGTAAGAGAATGTCTATGGATATTCCGATATTTCCATAAAAAAGTTTTTTTTAAGGTAATTTCATATATATGGTGGGAGAATTTCATATTAAAATATAGAACAATGGGGATAAATAAATTCTCAAAACACGAATTACACATATGGAAGTAAATGGGATTTTTTTAATATTTCAGTTTGACCCAAAACATATGATCAGGTGTAACTTTGTACATCATTATACAATGAATCTATAAACATGTATTTGATATAGAGATTTCCCACTCTAATACAATTATTCTATGGAGGAGTTGATATTTGTTTTTCAATACAAAATTCCTAATTTTGTGATAACCCATACTAAATCGACTTATCTAAATTTTTGATTCATACATAAGAGACTTGTGGAATGTTTCATTTTCTGGCTTGAGTAGCATACAATCTCAGTAGCACTATGTTTATTGTCAATGCAATAATCAAGCTGTACATAGTTCTTGAATTTATTCCATACATGAGATTTCAACCAAGTAGTATAACATCATTCATTATGGATTCCTAGAGTGAATTTTATGGTCATATGTTGTGGAAATTGTTAACCATGACATTAACTGATATGCCTTTATTGTGTGAAACATACTTTTAGAAAACTAGTAATAACATGTGATTCCTATTCATTGTGGGAATCAAGGAGTGGATAAGGTTTATTAAACCACAAAAAGGTGATAAAAAGGAAGGATGGGTGATTTTTTTTGGTTGATGGACCAGTATGTAGGATTCATGTGTCTCAACATATGTCAAGGGAATGAGAATCAATATATTTGTTATTATAGAAAATTATATAACTTATTGTCATGTTGTGAGGTCATCATACATGTAGTGTAATGTTGGGTGGTAAGGATGAAGGTTACCTGATGTGATATGAAAGGAATGATTCCCTATGATTAATATCTCATCATTCAAAAAATAATCAAATTAGAGGAATCACATGTTTTTGATATGAGGATTCATGGGATAGTTGTTCAGTGAAATCTGTGATGGTACACATGTAAATTCTATATTTTAATGTCATGTATTGAGGAAGATATCATATAGTTTAATATCATATGACTTGGAAAACCAACTGTCATGTAGTTTTATGTCATGTTACTAGGACCCTCTATTATGTAAATGATGAGTTATATATAGATTACACAGCTAAGGATATTCAGTCATACTTCTTATGTGAGGTAGGATATTTTAAACCATGATCTTGGGGGTTTTGTATTAGAAGGATTGAGATGGGAAACAATTCATGGAGTTATCATTGTCCATGATCAAAAAGTGTTTTCTATCATGATGTTGTTGATGAATTAAATATTTAAAGAGGTATCTACTGGGGATAAATGTTCCTTTGGTTGAAATTACCTTTTGGTGTGATATTTAGGAAATGAAAATTGGGGTGTATCAATGAATTATCCAACAATTGAATCAATCAAATGAAAGGCCCAGTGGAATGGAAACATAGGTACAACCAAACGGTGTGCCTTACTACATAGTCAGACAAAGGTGTATTTAAGAATATGTTATTATACTATTAATGGATTTGGAAAACATATAAGGATATGTAAGTTCCTAATAAAATGAGTATAATGATTGGAAGGAATATGTCCAAGAATAAATGAAACATCTAAACCGACATTGGACATGGTGTGTTAAGATTCCTATATGGATCATTAACATGAACTACATGGATATTTCTATTTCCATGATGGGATCCTAAATGAGGGAACCTAAACTGAGGTCTACTACATAGATCTCTACTTGTATGTTGGAGGGGGATGGAGTTTCACTTCATTTTTGCATCATGGATGAGACCAGATCAGAATGTTTAATTACAAAAATATATCTCATTTGAGGATAGAATATCACAACACGTATTTCTTATATGGATGTGTGGTGGGAGACCAAAACCTAGTATTTTGATCCACTCAAGAATGAATGAAAATTATATGTGGTTTTACATCATGTAAAAATAATGACAACCATACTGTTATGTAACATATTGCCAAAATGATGGTGTAAATTATTTTTACCATTATGTGACTTGGATGACAACATCTTTATCATAAGAAGTATAGCTTGAGAAATCTTGCATTAGTAGGGGTCATAATGAGATATCCATCCATCGAGGTCAGTAGATAAGCTTAGTCTGAGTGGACAATATGTATTTAATAAGGTCCCTCCCACATTCTCTTAATCATTGGAGGATTCAACCATGGTATCAACAGAGTCCTGAGGACCAGTACCATTTCTCCTTTAAGGAACGAGGGGTGGAAATATTTCTTTTTAAAAGACAATACTATCCAATTGATTTAGATCCCAATGTGATGGATGATATGAATTCTTTTCTGCTTATTTTTTTCCAATTATTCAATTATTTTATGGAATTGCAATGTGAAAATAATTGATTGCATATGGAAAATTAGAGAAAGGTAAATTGAATCTCAATGGGTTGCACTTCTTTGGTCACATATACCAGTTAAAAATGGTCTCCCTTGTAGCAGTACAAGTTGTAATCTTGTATCCCCACAAGGCAAGAAAAAGCATATCAATCTTTGCGTTTTTATATTTATTCACCATCTTCAAGATTTTTCATTATAAAGTGTTGTTATTTGACTCAATATACACATTCTCCACTACATGAAAGTGGGAAGAACCATTGTATTTGAGATTATAATACAAGATTGTTCTTCTCCAACTCACCAGATTATAAATTTTTATTGTTTCCATCAATAATGTACAAGAGACACCAAATATAGTAATGACGTTGGAATTTAGGATGCTGAAAGTGGTTTTGGTCTTGACTTCGTCAAGGTTTATTTCCCCATTCCATTGTGTGAATAATTCAATTATAGTGAGGTTATTTGTTATGTGCTTGTCTATACCTAGAGATATGAACCCAAATTATCCATTTCCCATATGGAAAATGTCTTGGAGTATTTAGATGTGTGTAGAAACTCTAGGGGTGGATGGATGAAGTTGGTGTCCAATTGGTGGGAAAGAAACTACACCATGAATTTTGTGTATCCTTATGTCATTGAAGGCTAGAAATATCCTAGCATTTATATTTGATTGAAAAGCCTAACTGCGACTGGTGGGTACCTAAATCTCCTATATGTTATTCTTTAATGAAGTAATTGGTCTCTTATTTATCAATTTATTTGAGAATAACTCCTAAAAAGCCTCATTTATAGAGGAATTTATTTTTATTTGGTCCATCAGAAAGAGTAATATTGGTATATCATCATCATATTATCTATTTTCTAGCTCTTTTTGATGAGATCACTCCATTTTAATGGAAGTACAGAATAGAAATATTGCAATAGGTCATGGAACCATCTAGATTGGGGATGAGACTAACCTCATTCATTTATTCAATAATGTTAGAAAAAAAGGTGATATTATCAGTGCGGGTACTGTAGCAGTATTGTTCACCGAGGGGTCCATTGGGCGAAAAAATGGGATTTCAAGCCTTATATTCAAGCCACTTGTCATTGGGACTTCATGCTATGTAATGGGTCTCCCTCTATGCAGTCTAAAGAGGTACTTTCTTTAATAATAAATTGAGGCTTCGACCCCAACAATTTTAAAAAATACTCATGAAGGGGAATGAAATCATATTTTCTGATTGAATAATCGCCATTGAACTTTTTTAACTTCTAGATCATAATATCCCTTATCCTTTAGGTAGTCCAATGGAATTTTAAGTGGTTTTTATTACCTTGAAATTAGGGTCTAATATTTTAAGGCATTGTTTATACAACATTCTACTAGTAGGAAGGAGTTAGGAAAGACATCCTTTGTGGGAGTGATGAATAGTAATCTGAAAATGACTTTTTTTCAGGGGATATTTCATTTAAAAACCTATTGGGCTTCTAGATATCCCATCAAAATACATCTCCCAAACATAGGATCCCTATAGAATATAGAAAACATATTTATCCTACATATCGGTATTAAATTATATTTATTTGTTGATGGTTGTTCCATAAGGAAATCTTCCAATGATTTCCATTTACTACTTTTTGGTGGAACAAACTAAATGTGAAACTACCACAGGATAACCAACCACTATCCTAAATGTCCATTCAACACAAGATGGTTGAGGATATATTTCAGAAGTTTATTAAGAGTGATAAAATGGATGTTGTGGTACTAGAGATAGGGCCTTATCATTTGAGCCAAAAACATTAATTCCATGAATCCCTTCCAGATATCTAAATAATCAGTATTGACATTGACGATTGTTTGGTTGAGATAAAAAAGGCCATTTTCATTCCCAATTTCATTGTTTTGTGAAAGGAAAGAACCTCGTGATCATTATATGATTGTTATGTAATGAAATTTCTGGGATTCCCCTCATTGGGTTGAATTAACATTGATGTACTCAATATATACATCATGATGCTAACAAATTGTAACACCCCATGATTTCATAGTATGTTATTTTCATTAATGTAATTCAATAGCTTGCGCTACACATAACTCCGTGTTCGAGTGCACCAAAACATACCAAAATAGCCGTTAAAAAAATGGTTATGAATTACTTTAACTGGGTTTTAAATTTTATATTCTCCATAAAATTTTAAAATCAATATTAATTTTTTCTTAAAGAAAATATTAGTTCAATTTCAATTTTTAGATAAAAGATGTATTTTTCAAAAAATGATATTTTACCACCTTTTAATGGAAAACCATTTTTAAATCCAATATTTTATGCTTTTATATAATCAATTTGATGAAATAAACATCTTCTATTGAATTGGGATATAAATATTTAGTTTGGATAAATTTTTGATGCTTTTCTGATAACATTCATATTTTGATGAATAGTGAAAAATTCTAAATCTTAATTAAAAACAACTTTTTTTAAAAAAATATTGTATAGTGTTAAATTATACATTTTAATTGTTTTGAAGTATAATTAGATTATATTTTTATCATTTAATCCTATGTAGGTCCTAGGAAGTAATTTTACATTTAAATTGTATATAAACACTTATTAATATTTTGATAGTTTTTACTTCCCAAAAACCCGATTTTTGGTTTTCACAAGTGGAATATTTATTCAAATTAATTAATAAAACATATATGTTTTGAATTTTAACAAATATAACTTATTTTTGAATTTGGAATATCAAAAATATCTTTGGGTGAATTCTTGGTATTTTTCAAAAAACATTCAAATTCTTCTAAATAGTGAAAAACACTTTGTCATTGTTTAAAGCCAATATTTTTTTAATTAATTATTTTTTATTTAAATTTATTTTAAAGTCAAAATAGATAGATAATACCTATATTATTAAAATGTGTTTCATTAAATTCAATTTATAAAAATATTTGAAATATAAAATTTTAATGAACTTTTTATCGTCTTTTACTCACCTTCTAGGTACATTTTCAAATTTGCATAAAACATAAATATGCCAATTCTATGAATTGATTTTAAAAAATAAAAGACACATGGTTTACATCAGTATGTAAAAATTTGTTCAATAGGATGAAAATAATTTTTGGTAATTAGTCACTTTTTAATTTTATTTACCACGGATAAAAGTAAATAGGGTAAGTAAAGGTAAAAAATATTTTAATTACCCTAACAAATTTCCTATTTCAATTGGATAAGAGTTTTTTTGACCAAAATCATCCTTTTAAATAAACTATTATCCATTTGATCAACTTGGAATAGATTAGGACATTTATTATTATTATTTTTAAAGAAGAGTAAAAAGTGTTAAATTCAATGTTTAAAAACTAAACCATTTTTAATATAAATCTATACATAATATAAATTAGTCTATAAATATTCCTTAAAAGCTAAGAATATTTCTGACATAATGGTATTTTATTTATAATTTTTAAAAATAAATAATTCAAATTTTTATGACAAAATGATAATGCAGTAAGTACCTTATTAATGAATGATTAAAATAATTCATATTATAAATATCGAAATAAATTTAAATTGAAACTTTTGATGAATTAAACTAATTTTATAGGTTAATATGACTTATTAGAGTTGATTAAATAAATTTTTTTTCTAATTTATATTGTTTAAATGTATTTCACAAAAAAATACAAAAGAGTGTAAAGATTGTCATAAATGAGTTTTTAAAACTAATACTATTTTATTAAATGATATAATATTCCAAAAAATCTATAGTTTATCCCAAGTACATTTATAAGGTTAGATATATCAATAATTAACCACTTGGGGTTCTAGTGGAATTTTATTAGATTTTTATTAACTGTTAATTAAAATAATAAAAGAAGACATGGTAAATGTTAAACTATTTAACTTAGAATTAAATCTAAAAGATAAAGTCAATATGGTAACATAATCATTTCTAAAAAATATCGGTTGGGAATATTTCTACCCATCCCCACCTTATAATTTTACTCATTTCATTTGGAGTCATTGTAAATTGAAAATAGTTTTATTGTAAAATAACATTTTAAACTTTTCCTAAAGTGACCTTCATCTCTCTTATAAAAGGGCACTTTTCCTTCTCTCTAAATCACACCTCCAAATCTATTAGGATCAGCCTAACACAGATAAAAAAAATCCTCCCAACTAATCTCACATAATCCTACAGGCCTTAGTTTTATTATAAAGTTAACCTAAGGAGCCCTTGGGTTCAAATCAAAAGGAATCACCCCAAAATGAGGTAATAATTTCATCACCTCTTTCGATGTTCGTTTCTTCTTCCACATTCAGTTTATTTTTTTTCTATGCCAAACAAATAACTCCATTACCTTATACAAAATGTGATTTTATTTTAAATATTCAATAACCATATTCAATATTTCTATCCATCCTACGAATGAAAAAGTTACCATACGTGTGTACGTACAACTTACCATCTCTACGTTGTGGTGTAGTTTGTTATTCAACACTTCAATATTTGGAAGGGTATAATAATGATTATAACTGATTTAAATAAAAAATATAAAATTTTAATTATTCTGTATATATAATATACCATCCAATTACATACTATTTCACCACTAATAGAATGATATTTTCGCTCGTGCGTACATACGACTTACCTTCTCCACGACGTGATGCGATATCATTCCTCATTATATCCATTCAATACTAATTTTTACATTATGATTAAAAATATTGTCTAGTAACTTTATATCATTCTGGATATGAATCAAATATATCCTATCCATAAAAAACATAAATTACGTAACAAAACATATAACGAAAAATGAATCAGTTAACACATGAAACATATATACAGTTGAAATATTATTAACAAACCAATATTAGAAGGTCATATATGATACCATATTTTGGTATGTGGTTCTTTTATAATTTAGTAACAATTATATAACTGTTATATAGGAGGTTAACGTACCATCGACTAAGGAAAAGTACAACGTAAGGGGTTTTCATCTCACTTCTTATTCCTGTGAGATTCAAGCTATATTACCACTATTTACTTTTGTGTGGTGTATGTACTGCCCATGATTTTATTATTTGTGTAATATAATTAATTTAATATTATTTAATTCTTCATTTAATGATACTTCTTTTATGGGGTGTATGTTTCGTAGGTTACCAAATCAATAAGGGAATTTTAATTTGGATTTTCACCCATTGAGTTTTACACAAACATCATTGATAATTTCACTCCAAGATTATGCATGAAATCACTATTAATTTATTTAGGTAGTAATTTCCACTCCCATTTTTTTATATAATTTTTATACAAATAATAACTCCATTTATAAATTCTAATGTCATCGATATGATCTTGATAAGAGTAATATTTACACAATTTCTATTCATTGAGTTAAACATCCAAGTCATTGGTGTTGCTTTTAAAATAATATGAATGAATGTAATATGATTGATTTAAACTAAATATCCAATAATATTGAGCGTATTAATATTTTTCACACATAATTATGTCATTGATTTATCCTTAATTTAAGGATAGAGTCTTTATAATGGATTTCATCTCAATTTCCATTCCATTGAGACATCTTTGTTGTTAGGGGCCAATTCTATTTTATATGGCGTACATAATGTAATTTGACATAGTATATAATGAATCCATTTATTATCAGGATATTATAATTTTTTACTAATATTATTCATCAATTATTTTCATTCCAGTTTCTCACATTTTATTAGGAACTCTTTAAATAAAATATCATTTTAAGGATTTATTCTTCTAAATCATTCTCATTAATGTCAATGTTTTAAAAATGGTTTTAAGGATTTATTTACATTCAATAGAATGTTTTGAAATTAAAATTATAGTGAAATGGTTAAATGTGGTGTGGAACTCTTTGATTCTAGCATTTAATTTAAATTACTTCTTTGATATGTAGTACGACTTTTAAATTTTTTCAAGAAAAATGGAATATTTATCTCAAATAGTTTTACTAACTATTTTCTTCAATGTCAAAATCCTTATTGAATTTTATTCCTGATTGAGGTTTATTTATTATAATAAAATCTTCCATATTGTATTTAATGAGTTATGTTTTTTTTGGACGTGCTACTTTAATATCATTCAAGGTTTTTGGTTAAAGTATTAACATTTCATATGCTAGTTTTAATACGAATGTTTTTGTTATGTTTTATCCTTTTCATATGATGAATGCATCAGAATTAGTATGTGATGATCAGGGCTCTCTATAGCCCCTACATGCATCAGTAGGTCTCATGAGACAATCTTGTGTCTTGGAACAAGGACATTGTGAAATTTATATTTACAATATTGGCACGAGGCCTTGAATTTGTGGTTAAGATGTCCGGTATTATGCATTCCATCATTATGAAATTATCTATTTATATTACATGAGATTATTCGACTAGTAAAATATCCATGTGAATATGTAAATGGAAATATTTGATATAACTTTTCCATATTATGGTGATGTTTAATTTTAAAAGTATTGTGTTTTAGTCTTTTACATTTCCTTAAATGTTTAAGCTTATTTACGCTAGTTTCTTCTATATTGTAATCCTTACTGAGAATCTATGCTCACACCTTTCTAATGTTTTCTTTTTCCCACAGTGTGAAGATGTATATTATGATTGATATGTAGGGATAGGTTAAGGGATATGAGTGTGTTCAAAGGGGACACATTGCTATTGTTCTTTTATTTCATGATGTAGTGTAAAACTTATGTATGTATCTAGTACTTCCAAGGCTACTAAACTAATTGTTCTTTTGGGATATTATATCTGTTGATCATGAAAATGTTATCTAATAATTCACCGACTCTAGGTAACTAGAATTGGGGCATTATAGTAGGTATGAGAGGATGTTTAGTACAAACTCCAGAAGCAAGATTTTGAAAAAACTATAATTAGAAAACACTACCCTAAGATATACATTGATGTTTAGTATAGAAGAACATCCAAAAAAATTTGTAGTGTAAATATTTTGTGGGTTTACTAAGAAAATACATCTGTATCTAGATACAAATAAGTTGAGGTGACCTAGACACATATGTACCTAGAAGTGAAAACATAGGCATGATGTTTTTAGGCTTGAACAAGGGTATCCTTGTACGCAAAAATGGGCCTTGCAGCACTCTTGGTATTAACACTCCTGGGGGATATGCTTAGGATAATTCTAGTTTTCTTTACAAATCGATTTAAAGGATTTTAGTATCAGATTAGAATAAATAACCTTCGTTATGCTTAAGGTGTTTTAGATTTAAAATAAGGTGTCATGATATTCTCTAAATGATTTTATGAATATTGTTACTCAAACTCTACATTATGGTTTTAGTCAATTACTGGATTCCAAGAAAGTCAAAGTAAAATTGAACATGATGTACCTGGTGAGAACATTGGTGGAAATGATAAATGAAATGGAATGTTGGGAGGCGTAAAATATATCGTGTTCATGCAGAAACATTTTTACAAAAATATGATCACCCACATAATCATTAACCATCTCCTCAACTCAACAAAGAAGAAAAATGTGGTGAATGATAAGAGATCCATTAGTTGAGACCATGGAGAAAAGAAATATCATTTTCCTTAATGTAGGAAATTTGGAAGGAGACACGGAAGAAAGTTTCTCAATGGATAAAAATAAAAGCACTATGTGTGGTAATGAAGGAAATAAAGTAAATAATTGTTGGTAAAAAATAAAGACTACTATGTATGAAAATAAAAATGAACATAAGAATACATTTAAAATCAACTTCTGTAAATGTAGAGGACCTAGGAATTACCATAGTCAATGTTCTATCTTATAAGATAACCACTAATTTATGAAAAAAAACTATGTGTAAATAAATGGATGGTGAATTGTTTAAAAGTATTAATGCTCTTTATTGATGGGATTACTTTGGAAGAATTCTCTCTTATATATGTAACCCTATAGTTTGTTATGTTAAAATTATATTTGAGGAAAAATTAACTTCTCTTTTGTGGATATAGTTATAAAGAACAAATTGGGATTATATGATCCTAGAATTTGGGTCAGTTACAATTTATTACATTTTGGGAAGAAAATTCAAGCCATGAGATAACATCTGTGGTTAAAATATGTTAAGGTTATTTTTGAGGAATTTGCCTCTTTTTTGGGAATGTTATAAAATCACAATGTTTTTGAAAAAAGTCAATATGCAGACCATGTGAAATCCCATCGTGCCTAAAAAAGCTGCGGTAATCAAACCCACAACCAAAGTGAGACTGGTATTTATTTCCTACCATTGGACTATGTGACGTCCTCGCTTAGTATGACTAATTATTTTTAGTTCAATGATTTTATGGATCAAAAATATGTTGATTTTTAGAGCGTATGATTTATCCTTAGAATATGAAAATGATTTTTTGATTAGGTGATAAATGTTAATTTGGAATATTTTCTCTCTTCTGGGAACACTCTTTTCCTAAGAATAATATAATACTATGGTATTTTATTTGAGGAGTAATGATGGATTTTTATTTTAGAAGAATGTTTGTTTTTATTGTGGATATTTGAATTATTTATGGAAATGGTTAACCTATCATAGAGAATATTTTATTAGGTTAATCAATATTAATTATGTGACATTAAGAGTAGTTGATTTTATTTTGAGATACATTTTATGATTTATCGTGGAAAACTATATGATCAAATACTTCAGAATTTGGGGTTTCAAACATAGTTTGGATTATTTTGAAGAAATTTAACTAAAATTGTTTTTTGAATGGTTTGTGTTGAACTATGGGTATTGTTTGTTTTATTTTGGATATTAAGAGTAATATTTCTTTTTATAAAGGATTATCCTTTTTGGGGATCATCTAATAATATACTAACCATTTTGGTTTTGGTTAACATCTAAACACAAGGGAAATATATAGTTTATCGTTTTGCGGAATATGTGATTCTCTAGAAGTTGATTCCATTGCTTCCTGTGTGACAAAGTCATCATGAGTACTCATCACTTGGAAAAAGATGAGTTTGTGGTAGTAATTTATTAATGGATGAAAATATTCGTGAAAATTAAGTATATCTCCTTATGTTCTTAGTAAATATCATAAATAAATTTCAAAACATTATTAAAAAGAACTTAAAAAAAACATTGCATGTTTGATCTTCCTACTGGGTAATCAAAAACTGTTTAACCCATCACATGTTTATGTTTTTCTAGTTGTTAACATTATCTTTATCATGTCTTCTATCTCTATCCATCAGAACATGACACTTTGTTTATATTCTATATCCATGTTTTCCTATAAGCAATACTAGTAAGAGGTATCTCAGGTGACCTTTTTACTTCTCTTTATTTCTTTTAAAGTGATAGTTATTGACTCTTTTTATGATGTTGGGATTTCAATGATGTCCCCAAGACAAATTTTAATATTTAGAGGACACAATTTACAAAAGTGGGGGAAAATGTAACACCCCATGATTTCATGGTAAGTTATTTTTTTAAAGTAATTTAATAGCTTGCGCTACACGCAACACTGAGTTCGAGGGTACAATGACTTACCAAGATAGCTGTTCAAAAAAATTATTATGAATAGTATAATATAAATTTTGAATTTTATATACTCCATATAATTTTAACATCCCTATTATGTGTTTATTAAACATAATATAAGAAAAATTCAATTTATTCGATAAAAGAATTATTTTTAAAAAATTGAAATTTTAATGCCTTTTAATGGATAACCCTTATTAAATAAAATATTTGACACTTTAATATATTATATTTGACAAAATAAACTTCTATTTTAGATTTTTGAATTAAACAGTTACTTTAGAAAAAATTTCGGTGCTTTTCTTATAAATTTCATATTTTGTTGAGTAGTGAAAAATAAAAAATTTTAATTGACAACATGATTATTAATAAAAATAATTTATAATGTAAAATTTTAAATTTTAATGGTTTCTATGTATAATTTGATTATATATTTATCATTTAATCCAATTTGGGTCATTGGAAGTTATTTTACATTTAAATTGGATGCAAACACATATCAATCTTTTGATAGTTTTTATTTCTCCAAAACCCACTTTCTGGTTTTGACAACGGGAATATTTTTCTAAATTATTTAATAAAAACTTTTTGTTTTAAATATGGTTAAATATACATCAATTTAGAATTTGGAAAATCAAAATTATCTATGGGTGAATTTTTTGTAATTTTCTAAAAACATTCAATTTTTATGAATAATGAAAAACATTGCGTTATTATTTAAGGCTGACTTTTTATATAAATAATTATTTATAATTTAAAATTTTTATAAATTCAAAATAGATAAAAATAATTATATTATTCAAATTTAATTCATTTATGTCAATTTATAATAATATTAGATTTATAAAATATTATTGACCTTTTTACAGCCTTTTACACACCTTCTAGGCACATTTTTCAATCTGCATAAAACATAATTTTACCACTTCGATGAATTGAATTTCAAAATAAAAGAGACATGGTTGACATAAATAAGTAATATTTTCTTCAATATGATTAAAATAATTTTTGGTGAATAATAACTTTTGAATTTTATTTTCCACGGTTAAAAGTAAATATGGTATTTAAAAGTAAAAATGATATTATAATTTCCCTATCACATGTTCTAATTCTATTGTATAAATTTTTTTTGACCAAAATAAACCTTGGAATAAAATATAATCCCTTTTATCAATATATATTATATTAATACATTTATTAATATTTTTTAAAAAAAGAGTTAAAAGTTTTAAATTCAACTTTTAAAAACTAAACCATTTTTAATATATGGTTATAAATAATATAAATTAGACAATAAATATTCATTAGAAAGATAAAAAAATTTCCTACCTAATTTTATTTTATTTATAATTATAAGACATTAAATATTTAAATTTATTTATCACTCTGATAATGTAGTAATTACCTTATTAAAGAAATATTAAAATAATTGATATTATAAATATAAAAATAAATCTAAATTGAGAATATTGGTGAGTTAAACTAATTTTATTGGATAATATGACATGTAATTGTTTAGTAAATAAATTTTTTTCAAATTGATAAAGTTTTTGCGACTTTCACCAAAACCAAATACCAAATAGTGTAAAAATTGAAAAAAATGATTTTTTTAAAAAAAATACTATATTATTAACTGATACCATATTCTTGAGAATATATGGTTAGGCCCAACTACATCTATTAGGTTAGTTATAATAATAATGAACTACTTGGGGTTCTCTTGGATTTTTAACGATTTATTATAATAATACTAGAAGACATGGTAAAAGATAAACTATTTAACTAACTGTTAAATATAAACAATAAGGTTATTATGGTAACGTAAATTTGTCTAAAAACTATTTTTTTATGATTATATGGACCCATACCCATCATATCTTAGAAATAAATTCATTTTGATCCATTATAAACTGAAAGGTATTTTAAAAAATAAAATAATATTTCAAGCTTTTTTGAAAGTGACCCTCACCTCTCTAATAAAAGGGTACTTCCCCTTCTCTCCAAATCACACATCCAAATACATTTGGCTTAGACAAACCTA
Organism: Viscum album; assembly: GCA_963277665.1. NCBI lineage: Eukaryota > Viridiplantae > Streptophyta > Magnoliopsida > Santalales > Viscaceae > Viscum > Viscum album. The sequence goes on along the minus strand of OY728162.1, from coordinate 1,370,627,781 downwards.
ATAAAATATCCTCCCAATTACCCTGACTTAATCCTAGAGGCCTTACATTGATCATAATGCCAACCTATGGATCTCTTTTGTTCAAATCAAAAGGAAGCACCCGAAGAAGAGGTTATAATTTCATCACCTCTTTCAAAGTTCTTTTCTTATTCTACATCCTATTTCATTGTTTTTTCAATACAAAAATAATAACTCCATTAAATTATATATTTTTATGTTATTAAAAATATGGTACAACCATATTCATTATTTTATCCATCCTATGAATGACAAAGCCACTATTTGTGCGTACGCACGACTTACCGTCTCCATGTTGTGGTGTAGTTTGTTATTCAACACATCATTATTTGGATAGGTATAATAATGAGTATAACTGATGTAAATAATAAATATAACTTTTTACTAATTCTTTATATATAATACACCATCCAATTACATATGATTTCACCACAAATATAATGATATTTTCGCTCGTGCGTCTCTACAGATTACAGTCTCCACGACAGGAGGAGACTTCATTCTCCATCATATCCATTGAAGAATAATTTTCATATTATGATTAAAAATAATCATTAATAACTTAATATAATTCTATATATGAATAAAAAATATCATATCCTTAACAAATATGACTTAAGTTGCAAAACATATTACATGAAACAAATCAGCTAACACCTGAAACAATGACACAACAGAAATATTATTAACAAAGAAATATTAGAAGATAATATATGATATAATATATAAGAATGTGGTAATTTTATAATTTATTAATAATGATTTATCTATTATACATGATTTTAATTAACCCTTGACTATGGAAAAGTACATGGTAAGGGGTTTTCATCTCACTTCTTATTCCCACTTGATTCATTGTATATTATCACTATTTCATTTTTTGTGGTGTATGTACTACCCATGATTGATTTCTTTGTGTAATATAAATTAATTTATTGGTATTTTCATATTCATTATATGATCCTTCTTTCATGGGGTGTATTTTTCATAAGTTACCAAATTAGTAAGGAAATTTACAATTTCGATTTCCAATCATTGAGTTTTATGAAAACTTTATTGGTTATTTTACTCCAAGGTTATGTGTGAAATAAATATTTATTTATTTATGTAGTAATTTCCACTCCCCTTTGTGTGGTTATACTTTTTATACACATAATCACACCATTGATAAATTCTCAGGTCATTGATTTGATCCTGATAAGATTAATCATTACTCAATTTCCATTCATTGAGTTAAACATCCAACTCATTGGTTTTGTTTTTAAAATAATATGTTTGAATGTTATTTGACTGATTTTCACTAAATATCCAATTATATTGATTGTAATTATATTTTTCACACAAATTTTTTCCCTGATTTATCCATAATCTAAGGAGAAAGTCTTTATAAGTGATTTCATCTCAATTTACATTCCATTGAGACATATTTGTAGTTATGCTCGAGTTCACCTTTTTATGGTGTACATACTGTATGTTGACATAGTATATCATGAATCTGTTTATTTTCATAATATTATAATTTATTGATTAATGTTATTACTAAAATATTTTTATTCAAATGTCTCTTATTTGTATAATAACTCATTAAATAAATATTGTTTTAATGAATTATTCATCTGAATCATTCTCACTACTATCAATGATTTAAAAATTGTATTAAGGATTTATTTACATGGAAATGTACATTTTCAAATTAAAATTCCTTTCAAAAGTTTCACAGTGATATGTGACACTTTTATTAAAAAATTTCTTTTAAACTACTTCTTCGATAAGTAGTGCGACTTTTAAATGTTTTCAAGAAAAAGAGAATATTTCTCTAAAATAGATATACTGATTATAATCATCTATGTCATTATCCTTATTTTAATTTTATTCTTGATTGTGGTGGATTTATTATAATACAGTATTCTATATTGTATTTAATGATTTGTGCTTGACTATAGATGTACTATTTTTATACCATTCATTGTTTGTGTTAAATTTTAACAATTATTTTGCTAGTTATAATACAAATGTTTATGTTATGTTTCAAACATTTCATATGAGGAATGAATTGGACAAAGTAATTGACTGGTGGGGCCCAATATATCCCTTTGATGCATTGGTAGGTCTCATGTGACAAACTAGAGTAATTGCACAAGGCCTTGAAAAAATTTATATTTACAGTCTTGGCACGAGGCCCCGACATTGTGGTTAAGATGTACTGTATTATGCATTCCATCATTATGAAATTAGTTATTGATATTACACGTGATTATTAGACTATTATAATATCCATGTGAATAATTAAATGGAAATATTTGATTTATCATTTCCATAATATATTGAAGTTTAATATTAAAAGGCCTGTGTTTTATTTAAATACATTCCCTATAATGATTATTCTTATTTAAGATAGTTTCCGCTATATTGTTGTCCTTACTGAGCATCTAAGATCCCCCCCACTATGATGTTTTTTTCCTAGGATGTGAAGAAGTAGATAATGATTTCACTATAGGGATAGACTATGTTATATGAGTGTGTTCAAAGGGGACACATTGTTGTGGTTTTCTTATGTATTGATGTAATGTAAAACTTATTTATTTATCTAGTACTTCCATGGAAACTAAACTAATAATTATTTTGGTTTATGATTTCTTTTGATCATTCCAATATAATGTAATAATGCATCAGCTCTAGGTAATTACAGTAATGGTGTTACACAAATGCTTCCTGACACTCATCGATCCACTAATATGTGACCCCCTTCATCAACATGGTGAAAGGGAAGCACATGTGTATAAGGTTTACTATTATGTTTCAAATTTAGTAATGGTATCCTTGAAAACCCAGTAAATATTTGATGTTTTTAGGTGGCGAAAGTTGAGGATATCCATTTTATTTTCATGGATGAGTTCAATGCCAATATGGAATATTAATTAGATAATAAATATCCATGAGGTGACCCTTAATGCACACTTCATGGGGTTCATCCTAAGGTTATGATATAACAGTCTACTGAAGATAGTGTCATGATTAACCTAGTGGAATGAATGCTTCTGAGACTTAACTAGTAGGTTATTGATAAAACATTCAAAAAACCATACCAAGAAGTGTTTGGAGAAGTGATATATGGAACATTGATATGTAGCAATGGATTTTTTCAAGGAAAAGGGGATTACCAAATAACATATAATCCATTGGGGGAAATGCAAATTGTGGAATATTTACCATCCTAGTTCATTCATATTTGATTATTCCCTAGATAACTATCCATCTTATAATAGTATTGATAACCAAACATCGCATAAATTAATGACTATATGATTGGTACAATGAAATCATCTCTTGGACATTTTTGGTTGAGGACTCTAAATTCATTGAAGACCATAGTTTTCTTATTCTTCTTCTTTAACAGAAAAATATCTGTCTTTTCATGAATTAAATCGGATATCATAATCTTGTCGATATAAGTATCAATTTTGGATTCGTGATTTGGGTGTGTCCATTTGGATGCATGTTTGAATACCCGATGGTTTTCTGGAAATCCAAATGGGTGAGTTGAAACCTCAGGACAGATTAATGGAATATATCAGTAGTCATAGGTGATCACATCTAAATGATTCATAAGAAATTAGGTATATACCAATTTTTATTTCAATGATATGGCCACACAAATTAGGTTGGGTTCAGGGTCATCATTTATACATAGATTTATTTCTCCAAGTACATCAATCTTGGTTGAGATGCCATCCTAAAATACTAGTAGGGAATACCTGAGGTTCTCCTCCTATTATTATTCCTCTACCCACCCCTCTTTTACTTTACACATATTGGTAGTTGGTAATAAAGGAAATTTCACAGAGTTATAACATGAGAAAAAATTTCCATATGATGAAGAAACATCCTCAAACAAGAATGAAGTGTGTTGTTTCATTAAATATCTAAAGGAGATATGAGGGATAGAGATGGAGCATCATCAATATCTCTTAGTTTCATAAAAACATTCTAACTAATATAATGTAGTAGGGATCTGTTGAAACTCCTAGGATGGAATGAGTTAAATATCATCATAGGTTTCAAAAGAATTTGAATACTTGATGGCCTACTTAGTGGTACTAGGATAAGTGATTACTATTGATATATTGAAGGTGGTTGAACATGAGATTGAATTTGGGACCATTTATTTGATATTATTGATGGAGAGAATTTATTATTCACTATTTTTTTAGAATCAGTGTTATTGGTACATTTCAAGACCATTTAGGGTAGTGAAACAAGAGACATCATTTTTCATGGGATGTTTACCTTCCCTCAGGTTGAATGTTTCTTCAATATAATGTGTTCATAGGATTTGTATAGGTATTTAACAAAAACCAATATCCAAATTTTACTATAAAAGAAATATTTGAGGTATTGGTGGTATTAAGAGGATATATCCATATATTGAAGAAACCAAGGCCTTCCCAGCAATACACTGAAAGCAAAGTGTTTCCGAACAACTAGAAATTATGAGTCACATATGATTCCCCCTTAACGAGACAAGATCTTGATTTTTCTAAGAGTATTTTTCTTAGTATTATCATAACCATATAGTTCTATAGTAGAAGGGTATATATGAACATAATTGTATCCTATCCAAAAAAGTGTTTGGACAAGAATTAAGTGGACCCCTAATCAGTTTTCAATGAAAGATTATCCGAATGAAATGAAAATTTTCCTTTTAGATACATAAAATGGTCTGATATGTCCAAGTTTATGGACATATTGGTTCATCTCTGTGAAACCTAAGGTCATGTGATATTTATTGGGATCAATTTCTGTATGATATATTTCAGTATTAGAATCATAATATTCAATTTCTATAAGTCTTATGAAGGAATTTATGAAAACTTCTCGAAATATTTTTGATAGACATAGAGAGTAAAAGATCGAAAAAAGTGCTTTAATTATGGGAAATATATTTAAAATTTAATACATATTGTGTAAGGGTCTATGATTTATTGTGTTAGTCTTATATCTCATAGTAAAATTAGGAAATGATGTACCTATTGTGGGTAGATCAGTGCTTGGGATAATAGTTAAAGTACCTTCTATCCTTGGTGGGTTAGGTCAACGAGGCCTGCCTATGTGATAAGGCTATTTTGATGACAACACAATTTCAAATCAATCATTATTGATGATTAATCCATAGAAACTTGTACTACATGTGGCGGAGCATTACTTCTACTTGTAGACCCATTAGAGGTCTCTCCCATTAAATTCATACATGTAGATGGTTACGTTGATTGTATTTATTACCATACAATCACTGAACATTTTTGTACCTTTGTTTTTAACTTTATTCATTTAACCTTCTTCCAATATATTGGTAGTATAAAAAAATAATACTTGTACTAGTGGTTTGTCCAACTTCACATTCCCAAATTCCACCATTTTTACTATGTATTTGAAAATGATGTATTAATAGAGGCTGTGACCCAATATTCGATGGAATGGGAAATAATTTTGGAGATCATTATGTCTAGAATGATCATGCCTTTTGGGATTTTTCAATTTAAGCATGTTGTTTTCCAAATATTCTATGATGAAGCCAGAAACATGATAATCTTATAATGAATAAAATTTATTTTGTAGTCACTCAAACTAGTTTCTTTTTCTCCCTTTGGTTATCCAGGCATGTGGTAATTGCTTCCAATGCAAATAAGGTGGTGATACATGATATAATGGATAATTTAGAATTGTAGTAGGTAAATGGGTTGGATTATTGGTGACTTATGTATCATCTTCTTTCCCAATTCTCATACCTTAAGATAATGAAATAACTCAAGAATTGTCCTCGGTTCATATAATAGAATCATATATTTTTTATAAATTATGATGAGATCCTGAAACCCTTATTTTATTTCACTGAGATGAGTGGTCATTTCAAATTTCTGTCGATATTATCTATTCAAATGAAAAAAAAACGATTCTTGGGTAATTTATAGGTTCAAATAGTAGATATAACCTTTCCACTAGGCAACGAAATTTGAGGCCCTTTAATTCTACCATTATTTGTAGTTCGATTGATATGGGATTGTTGACATCTTTTTCATGGACCTAAATTGAATGAGAAACTACCAATGAATATCTTCACATCTCATGATTGATTGAGCCATAAAACTAGTGTACCACATAAAGGATATCTCTTGTAGAGTTTGCAAGATGCATACGAGTTTCAGTATTTCATGTTTTTAGGGGTTTCCATCATGGTATCATTGAAAGATATGAATTGCATCAAATTGTATTCCAGAGCCCCCATACCAATAATAACTGGAAATGCATGGATTAAAAAAATTGTTGGATTAGGGGTGTGATAAATCCATTCAGGATAAGACTTTATTTCTAGTTTCATGGGTGGATACCATTCTTCTATAGATTCGAATTAATCTGTCAACAACTCAATAGTACTAATGATCCCTTGAGGGTTTTCAAGTTTAAAAAGGGAATGAGTAGGCCAAGTAACAGGTATATCTATATGTTAAGGCTCTATTTATACCTGCAGTGAGTATCTCTATTGGTATTTTCTATAAGGGTGTGTTTGACTCACACATTTAGTGAATATTCTCATACCATTTCAATTATTGGGATAATCCTTTATTGTTTGGTTTTTCCAGTTAGTATTGTGAGTTGAATATATTCTTATAGAACATATCAGGTATGAATGTTTCCTTTATATAATTCTAATTTGAGTCTTTTCAACTCCTTTATTTAATCCACCTACTATGGAAATAATTTGTTGAGTGTTAGGGGTTCATCCTCTTCAGGCGGTAGGTGATGCACAACAATAAAAGAATCCTTTTCTTTGATAGATAACCAATTAGGTGGTAGTGATGAAGCTTTTTGTGGAAATTATAAATTCAGAGAAAACCTATAATTATGACTATGAACACATCCTTTATTATTTTCAGTGTGGATCATATTTTTAACTAATACATTCTCCTCCCACTCCTCAATATTTACCTCATTTTCTATAGAATCAATATTGGTGGTGTCAAAAATGTTCATCGATGTGTAAAGAATTAGAAGAATTTTATCAGTCTCTATAAGATATTTATTTTTATAATTCCAAAAAAGAGTATTTATAATATCATTCTCTTGTTCTCCTAGAATGGCTTGATGAATGGTAATATAAAAGGGAATATCTAAAAATATTTCTATTGAGTGTTCCTAGAGAGGACACTAGGTCACAATTGAAGATTATTTGGGTCAATCAACTTTACAAAATCCCCCCCCCCCCAATCAAGAGCAGACTATCATTTATTGAGGATGTTATTTTTGAGGTAAAAAATACCCCATCATTAAATATCGGAAGCTCATATTCCATTTTCATAATTTTGAGCATATATTTAGGACCTCAAGGTTGGCGTTATAAATTCTCCTAGCCCTGTGTGTTGGGATACTTTTTAGTTTCCCAATTTTGGGCGATGAGCATCTAAGAGGGTCACTAAGTCAATTTGAATGTGTATCCCCTCTATTACCTTTATGTGAATGTTATTTTTATTGTATGGAAATACATATTCCTTTATGTGATGCACATTTTTTCATATATTGATGTGTATTTATTGCCCAAAATATTCTATCAAAACCTTTAGAATGCTGTATGGGGGAGTGGCTAAAGGATATAACATGAATAGTTTGTGATCATTAGAAAACTGTATCATTATGTTCAACTTGTCTTATTTATCATTCACATGACGAAACTTAACATGGTCTAACCAATGTGATAATTTCTATGATTCTTTATTTTAAATAGAAAAATTTATTGGAATTCCTCTATCCTATTGGAAGGAAATAGATCCAATGGTGTTTTGGAGATGAAAATTTTCCTTGGGATATCTGTTGGATGTGAAAGGGATTCACTTTTCAATAACGATTCTTCAAGCATGACTGGACTCATTTTCTCATGTACCTCACAGTAGGATGGATTTATGATAATTATATTTGAATGGGTAGGACCTCCATGAAAATGTGAAATTCTATTATGGGGAGGACTATAATCATGGCATAAAAAATTACTTCAATGAGTGTCTATATAGTGTAAAACCATGGGAGGAAATTTATAGTAGTTGATAGTAAGGGGAGGAACTCCTTGAGGGTTCATCTTTTTTCCACATGTAGGGATATTGTAGCACTCATCAGGGGATAGGCTCACGAGATTGACCCAATTTTAGACATGAAGAAAACTATAATGATAAGTTGTATAGGGAGGACCTCTAAAACTACTTATATTATTTATTTAATTTGGTAATGGAAGATTAGGATATCTATAAACCATATATAATCATTTTAGTTCAATATTAAATTCAATACTAAATAGAGAGAGACCATATAACAACTCTTTATTTTCCATTCACCTTTTGTTAGGATTATTGTTGGATTTCTTCTTGTGAGTGGTTGGGGAAGATATCTCAGGAAAGATGTTCTCATATACTTAATATTGTTTTACTAGATCCCATCACATTTGTTGAATTTTAAAATATGTTCTTAGAATTTGGGAAATGATATGTGTCTGCCATTGAGTGGTGATTTGGATTGACCAATTACATCATGTTCGACCGGGGATATGGTCCTAAAGCATGTTTCCATATATCAGGGGGGAATTTGGATCAGAATCCTACTAGATATGAGAAGATATGTGATTCTAATATAGAGTGACCCTCTATTTGTGTTTGTGAGTCACCATAATTTCGTGGATAGAGGTTTTTTATAACAATATTTCATACCCATTATCATTAATATGTTTTCCCATGATTGTATGATGTGGTCAGAAATTGGTGTCTTCAATTTAACTATTTGAAAGATGTTCTTGGTTTCTTCAGTGGTTGGAATGGTGATATATACCAATTCCATGCCTAGATTAGGGGTGAGTGCCTAAAAATGTCCTCTATTGTACACTAGAAGGTAATGATACTTATCAGGTGCAGATGTAGATATATGGGTCTCTCTCTGTTTGTTTCCAAATCATAACAAATGATTCTCCTAAATTCTTCCAAGTTTGGCTAGCAACCATGATATATGTCATCAGGTGTGTTCACCAACTCAGGAATTTCTACCACATTTTATTAGTGAGATTTTTTTATGTTTGAATTTATTTTTTTCTTTCTTGAATTTATTCACCAATTTTTCTAGAATATTTCTCTAGATGTTATCAAACAGTTCATGTAGGCTTGCCTAGTGGGGGTAGGTGTTTATGTGTTCTCATAGTTTGGTGGAAAATTTGATAGTCAAGATTATTCATAGGGAAAAGAGGTGTAAACCTAATTCAAATTGTACTTTATCTACCCTCAGTGGAATGTATTCAGTTCCTTGTCCTAGAAAACAACTTCTATACTCCTAAAGGAAACCTGTATCAGCCAAACGGTTTATCATCATGTGGAACCAATGGTAGTGGTAACTTCTGTATGTCCTTTAGAGGAACCCATGTGATATATGGATAAGGATTTTAATAAACTCTTGATCTTCCTATCAATAACTATGGAAGATCAAATTATTGTGTACTAAGGATAGGCTTCCAAAATATGTTGAGACCGTAATTGGTGTGGTCTAATTCTAGTCCACCATCCATTTTTGTGTGGGTGAATAGTGGAGTCAAATGAGCAAGAGGACATGTCGAGTTGAATAAAGATTTGGGATTTTACCATTTATTTGGTACACTCAATCCAATGATTTTGATATCCATCATTAAAGACTCATGGGTAGGAAACATTTCCCAATGCTTGGTTAAGGACCGATATATCATAGTTGCTGAATTTTTTGTCTGCCAGAACTATTTTGAAACCATTTAGATCGAATGGAGAACTAATTGATAGTGATTGAAATTTACATTAAACAAAAATATAACATGAAAACCCTATCCAAGCATCATTTCAATAAATTAACTCTTGAATAATCGATTGATTTTTTGGACTTCTTTCCTTTTGGTTGTGAATGGATCATAAAATGTGGGTGTCACATTTATTTTAATTAAGGTTTTATGTCAGGTTAACCATTTATATTATTGGAAAAATATATTCTGGCATAGTTTGTATATTGTTCTATGGTATTATTTGTGGGGTTTTTAATGGTTGAAAAATCAATCACATATGGTTCACTATTTTTCAGTGGCTTACAACATGTACTTCCAATGGAGATGGAAGTATCCAATGATTCCTTATTTGAATATTTTTCACAAAATTTATTTACAATGGATGGTTTTCATCATAGAATAGATCCAATTACAATTAGTGGATCGTTTTGGAAGAGTGGATTGTATGTTGATATCATCACACACTTTTTGGAGAGTTATTTCCTTATCTAGGACTCTCTTAAAGATTTAATAGGTGTTCATGAATCCTTTATTAAATCTAAATAACAACACGGGTCACCTAAATATTAATAATAATCTATTAGAATATATGATCTATAGAATCATATATATTTATCCAAGGTTCTTTTTTGATGGAGAAATCAATATGTATCTGATCTTCTCTAATGTTGGTAAACATTTTCTAATGAATTATATAATCTTTGGTTGTTTATTATCACAATTATTGTTTTGATCCACACAGAGGGGTGATATGAAATTTAGCATCATCCAAGGATATAGGATTTGTTTTGATGTTAGGATCATTCAATGAGATATTATTACTATGTATAATTGTGAATGAAATCATAGACCATGGATTTCAGTGCTAGTTAAGAAGACACATCATACATTTTAAGGTCAGACGATGAGGAACAAACCATGCAATTTAACATCATATGAAAATGAAATCATAGAAAAATATTCCTAGACAATGGTTAGTGTAGGATGTATGTTGGAGTGGCCTAGAGGACCTAGAGGGTATCTAGCCTCCCATGTTGGATATGAACCTACTAGAAATGTGGAATTGAGGAAAATAGGGTTATATTACTGGTGTTTGGTTTGAACCTCATGGAGGATTCTAAAATATCCCATTTTGATGTGAATTAATTTCCCTATAGTTCATTTTATTAGATATTAAAACTATTTATGAGGCCTTATAGATGTATCATATGGGATATGGTCCATTAAGAAGGATGCATAGTGTTAGGGCCCACACCTATAGATGCTCTATGAAAGAATTCCAAACCAACATTTGGAAAAGGATGGTTTTATAGGACATGTATATGATCATGTGTATGTCATGATCATAACTATCCTCTACGACCATGTGAGTGATGCGTAGTGTGATGGTTTTGATAAATTAGATGATCTAGAAAACCACACAATTTCATTCATCCAATGGAGGATGAGGTTGAGGTGACTAAAGAGGGAAAGGTCCTTGAATGTTCCCATATATTATCTTGTTTTCATGACTAGGATATTTTCAACTAGGTACCCATCTATATATGACCCATACTAATGGCCGAGTGAATACTCCATCAGATATTAATTAATCCTAGTTCTAGATAAGAGAAGAGGGAAATCTACTAACCCTTATAGGGAATAACAAGTGTAATCACACCACACACTATCTAAAAGAAATGTTACATAGCCTTAGATATGTATAGAAGGTATCAATTATGTAAACATTGTGTCAGAGATAAGAAAAGAGAACTAAAAATATAAATCCTTAATTTATGAGACTGATAGTTCTATGTATCTACCCCCAATATTGGGGTCGTCATTACTATAAGGATATTAAACTATACACACCTCAAGGACAATACCCATTGTTATGAAATGTGTGATACACGTCTTAATAAAGGAATACACAACTGAATGGGAGATATTGTAGTGTAACATTATCCAAGTATTTGAAATTCTAGATTCTTCGGTGGATTCATTGACTTGGTCTCCCTACGAAGGGAGTCCCGTTGAAGGAGGTTCCTACCATTGGTTCATGAAAAGAGGTCTCAAAGGGGGGTCACAAATGGAGAGGCTAGAGGAGATGAGGGATGATCTCACATGTGATGGATGATCGATATAATGTTATTTATCACATAGAATACATGGGAGATCTTATTAGATCTCTATGTATTGGTATTCCTGGAAGAAAAAACATGGGTGAGGTCATTCTCTAGGATCAAAGGGTCTCCTTAGGTTTCATTGGAAAGATGTCACTTAATTCAACGGCTTGAGAAGTGGGATTATCCATAATTCAGTTTTCCATAGGGGAGGTGGGTCACATAGGTTCTCTTATATTTAAAACACTTATAGAAATTTAATCCTACTACCCATCCCCCTTAATTCCCTCTTCTTTTATAGTATATAACTATACAGTTTAGGTTATGAGGGCCTAAAAAGAGTACTAGGTTGAGAAGAGAATCATGGTTTTTCTATGATTTATATTAATTAAAAATGAGAAGCCCTATGGCCCTATTTATAGAAAATATTTAGACCATGGATGATGGAGGCATCACATATAGATGGGTTATGCTAGTCAGTTTGTAGGTATGACATGCACAATTCTCCCGGGTGTGCCTGTTTAATCCGACAGGGTTTTGTTGGCATGTAGGTTGGACATATGTTTTTCTCTTTATTTGATAACTACATGGTATAAAATTCATGAAGTATGGTACCCTTTCAATTCATCACATCCTTTTTCCATGGGTTATTATTTTTTGAAACTTCTAATTTTCTCATGAAAAAAGAGAGTGTCAAAAGTATGATAAAAGAAAATATAAAAAACCTAAAAACATATCATGGAATCAGTTTTTAATATATATTTTGCCATTAAAACACTGTTACCATTACTATTTATTGATCATTTTTTAAAATATGAATGTGTATGTATATTATGTATTCTTCTGAAAACATTGATTTCATTATCATTGAAATTGAAAAAAATAATGTGTTCTACAATATAAATTTAAAATGGATGAAAATTGAGAGGTAGATAATTGAAAATAAAATGTCATACTACTATAACCTATAACTGATGTGATTTAGAGAGTTATACTCCATGTGCTTCATGTCCTTGATACTTCTAGTAAAACATTATGTATTAGGAAATCACCTAGGTCTAAAAATTATGTGTATAAATAGTCCAATTTTTCTATGTTGGAATCGTATAATGGACAACCTATTAGAGATTATTTTAATATTATTAGGGGATTTTATAGTGTTCTTTAATAGTTAAAACTTACTGGGCTGACTTAAGAGGAGTTAAAATTTGAGTTTTTTCCCATTTTACATGATGTTAAATGATTTACTTTACTTATAAAAATTATATGAAGAGATTTGTTAAGTAATGAATCATGTTTTTAATTCTGTTGTGATGATGTTTTACATAATATGGATGAAAATTAAAATTAGGAATAAGATTATTGGTTTTATTCAAGATGAGGGTGAGAATTTACATTGAGTATTTGGAGAGATTTAGAGGTTTACTTTGGCAGATTATAAATCATCAAGGTTAACCACAATTGCTTATGAAAATTTTTTATAATACTTTCACCCAATACAAAAGAACTCATATAGATCAATCATCATGATGATATTTTTCGGATAACATTGTTGAAGAGTTAAAACAATATTCAGAACTCATGTAAAAACACAAAACATAACACTAATACAAAAAACGGGAATTAAAAGCGCTAAAAACGAGCTTTAGCAGCACTTTAAACCTCAGCACTAATAAAGGGTAACTTTATCAGCGCTCAAAATTGCTGATAAATAAAACCTTTATCAGCGCTAAACACGCGCTGATATAGGTATACTTTATCAGTGCTAAAAGAGCGCTAATAAAAAAATCTTTATCAGTACTAAAAGAGGGATGAAAATGAGTTTTTTATCCGCACTCCATTAGCACTATTAAAATCATGATTTATCAGCGCTCTTTTAGCGCAGATAAATGCCCTCTCTGCTGCTATGAAAAAATCAGCACCAACACACCCGAACACCTGCAAAAAAATCAGCAACTTAATAAGATATTTAAAGCAATTATACCAATACAAAATTAAATCATAAATCATAAGCTAATTAGACCAAGTATACCCATAAAACAAGTATACTCGTACACCATTAACACATAATTCATAAGTTAATTATATACATAAAGAATTCTATTCAGAATTCAGGGGGTTGGGGGTTGTTGAAAGGGTTGGGTGGCTTTCAATGGGGTAGTAGGGGTGTCTGGGGGGCTTTCCAGGGGGTGTTCTGGTGTCCAAGGTTTCGGGGGGGGGGGGCTTTACAGGGGTGTCCAGAGGGGTGGGGTGTCCAGGGGGTGTATTGGTGTCCAGGGGGTGGGGGCGGTCTAGGGGTGGATTGGTGTCCGAGGGGGCTTTCTAGGGGGGGGGATGGTGTCCAAGTTTTCGGAGGGGCTTTACAGGGGGTGGGAGGTGTAAATAGGGGTGGGGGTGTCCAGGGGTGGATTGGTATCCAGGGGGTGGGGGCAGTCCAGGGGTGGGTTGGTGTCCGGGGGGGGGGGGGCTTTCCAGGGGGTGGGCTGGTGTCCAAGGTGTCGGGGAGGCTTTACAGGGGGTGGGGGTGTCCAGAGGAGTGCAGTGTGGATTATTATCCAGGGGCTGGGGGCGGTCCAGGGGGTGGATTGGTGTCTGGGGGGTGGGCTAGTGTCCTTGGTGGCAAGGGGCTTTATAGGGGGTGGGAGTGTCCAGAGTGGGGGGGGGGGGGTGTCCGGGGGGTGGATTGGTGTCTAAGGGGTGGGGGCGGTCCTGGGGGGTGGTGGGGTTGACTCGTACACTTCACCAAGGACCCTTGGATCATTCTTATAAAAGATCAAGGAAATCCCACTGCGTTTGGTCAGATTTTCATAGGTCAGTTGTTGTTTTCAATTAAAATTGTGTCCATTTTAAACAAAAGAGAGACCCTTTGAGTTCTAGCGGCCACACTGTGCCTCATATTGAGGCGGGGTTGACTATTAAACATCACAAAGGACCCATGGATTTTTCTCCTAAAGGATCAAGACAATCCGAATGCGTTTGGTCAGATTTTCATAGGTCAGTTGTTGTTTTCACTTAAAATCGTGTCCATTTTAAACAAAATAGAGACCCTTTGGGTGGTACTGGCCACACCGTGCTTAATATTGAGGTAGGGTTGACCCATACACATCACCAAGGACCCTTGGATCATTCTCCTAAAAGATCATGGCCATCTGAATGTGTTTGGTCAGATTTTTGTAGGTCAGTTTTTGTTTTCAATTACAGTTGTGTCCATTTTAAACAAAAGAGATACCCTTTCAGTGATAGCACTAACCAAATGCCTCTGATTGAGGCAAGGTTGACTCGTACACATCACAAAGGACCCTTGGATCGTTCTCATTAAGGATTAACACACTCTTAATGCGATTGGTCAGATTTCCGTAGGTCAGTTGTTGTTTTCATTTAAAATTGTGTCCATTTTAAACAAAAGAGAGACCCTTTGGGTGATAGCAGTCACATCATGACTCGTATTGAGGCGGGGTTGACTCGAACATGTCACAAATGACCCATGGATCCTTCTCCTAAAGGATCAACACAATCCGAATGCGTTTGGTTGGATTTCCGTAGGTCAGTTGTTGTTTTCTCTTAAAATCGTGTCCATTTTAAACAAAATAGAGACTCCTTGAGTAATACTGGCCACACCGTGCCTCATATTGAGGTGGGGATGATTCTTACACGTCACCAAGTACCCTTGGATAATTCTTATAAAAGATCAAGGCAATTCAAATGCATTTGGTCAGATTTTCGTAGGTCAGTTGTTATTTTCAATTAAAATTGTGTCCATTTTAAACAAGAGAGACCCTTTGAGTTATAGCGGTCACACCATTCCTCGGATTGAGGCGAGGTTGACTCATACATGTCAAAAAGGACCCATGGATCGTTCTCTTAAAGTATTAACACAATCCGAATGCATTTGGTCAAATTTATGTAGGTTAGTTGTTGTTTTCACATAAAATAGTCTTCATTTTAAACAAAATAGAGACACTTTGAGTGGTACCGTCCACAATGTGCCTTGTATTGAGGAGGGGTTGACTCATACATGTCACCAAGGACACTTGGATCGTTCTTATAAAATATCAAGGAAATCCGAATGCGTTTGGTTAGATTTCGTAGGTCAGTTTTTGTTTTCAATTAAAATTGTGTCCATTTTAAACAAGAGAAACCCTTTGAGTGATAGCAGTCACACCGTGTCTCGGATTGATGCAGATTTGAATCATTCACATAAAAAAGGACCCTTGGATCGTTCTCCGAAATGATCAACAAAATCCAAATGCGTTTGGTCGAATTTCCATTGGTCAGTTGTAGTTTTCACTTAAAATCATGTTCATTTTAAACAAAATAGAGACCCTTTGAGTGGTACCGGCCACACCATGCCTCGTATTGAAGAGGGGTTTACTCTTACACATCACCAACGACCCTTGGATAATTCTTATAAAATATCAAGGCAATATGAATGCGGTTGGTCAGATTTTCGTAGGGTAGTTGTTGTTTTCACTTAAAATCCTGTCCATTTTAAACAAAAGAGAGACCCTTTGGGTGATAGAGGTCCCACCGTACCTCGGATTGAGGCAGGGTTGACTCGTACACATAAAAAAGGACCCTTGGACTGTTATAATAAAGGATAAACACAATCTAAATGCGTTCGGTTGGATTTCCATAGGTCAGTTGTTGTTTTCACTTAAAATCGTGTGCATTTTAAACAAAATGGACACAATTTGAGTGGTACCAGCCACACCATGTCTTGTATTGATGCATTGATGGCTCGTACACATCACCAAGGACCCTTGGATCGTTCTTATAAAAGTTCAAGGCAATTTGAATGTGTTTGGTTGGATTTTCGTAGCTCAGTTGTTGTTTTCAATTAAAATTGTGTCCATTTTAAACAAGAGTGACTCTTTGAGTGATAGCGATCACACCATGCCTTGTATTGAGACAGAGTTGCATCATACACGTCAAAAAGGACCCATGGATCGTTTTCCTAATGGATCAACATAATCCAAATGCGTTTGGTCAATTTTCCGTAGGTCAGTTGTTGTTTTCACTTAAAATCGTGTTCATTTTAAACAAAATAGAGACCCTTTGAGTGGTACCAGCCACACCATGCCTTGGATTGAGGTGAGGTTGACTCTTACACAACACAAAGGACCCTTGGATCGTTTTCCTAATGTATTAACACAATCCAAATGCATTTGGTCAGATTTCTGTAGGTCAGTTGTTGTTTTCACTTAAAATCGTGTCCATTTTAGACAAAAGAGAGACCCTTTGAGTGTAACTGGCCACACCATGCCTCATATTGAGTCGAGGATAACTCATAAACATCACCAAGGACCATTTTATCATCCTCCTAAAGAAACAAGGCAATCCGAATGCATTTGGTAAGATTTTCGTTGGTTAGTTGTTGTTTTCACTTAAAATCGTGTCCATTTTAAACAAAAGAGAGACCCTTTGAGTGATAACGGTCACACAGTGCCTAGAAATGACGAGGGGTTGATTAATACACATCAAAAAGGACCTTTGGATCGTTACCCTTAAGGATCAACCCAATCTGAATGCGTTTGGTCGAATTTCCATAGGTCAGTTGTTGTTTTCACTTAAAATCATGTTCATTTTAAACAAAATAGAGACCCTTTGAGTGGTACCAGCCACACCATGCCTCGTATTGAGGGGGGTGACTCTTACACATCACAAAGGAACTTTGGATCATTCTCCTAAAGGATAAACACAATCTGAATATGTTTGGTTGGATTTCCGTAGGTCAGTTGTTGTTTTCAATTAAAATTGTGTCCATTTTAAACAAAAGAGAGACCCATTGAGTGGTACCAGCCCCACTGTGCCTTAGATTGAGACAAGGTTGACTCTTACACATCACCAAGGACCCATGGATCATTATCCTAAAGGATCAACACAATATAAATGCATTTTGTCAGATTTCCGTAGGTTAGTTGTCGTTTTCACTTAAAATCGTGTCCATTTTAACCAAAAGAGAGACCCTTTGAGTGGTACCAGCCACACCGTGTCTCAGATTGAGGTGGGGTTGACTCCTAAATTTCACAAAGGACTCATGTATCGTTCTCCTAAATTATCAACACAATCTGAATGTTTTTGGCATGTTTTTTAGGTCAGTTGTTGTTTTCACTTAAAATCTTGTTCTTTTTAAACAAAATAGAGACCCATTAAGTTGTACCGGCCACACAATGCCTCGGATTGAGGTGGGGTTGACTGGTACACATAACAAAGGAACCATGGTTTGTTCTCCTAAAAGATGAACACAATCTGAATGCTTTTGGTCAGATTTCCATAGGTCGGTTATTGTTTTCACTTAAAATCGTGTTCATTTTAAACAAAATAGGGACCCTTTGAGTGGTACCGGCCACAAATTGCCTCATATTGAGGCGAGGTTGACTCTTACACATCAAAAAGGACCTGTGGATCGATCTCATAAAGTATCAACACAATAGAAATGCATTTGGTCAGATTTTCGTACGTCAGTTGTAGTTTTCACTTAAAATAGTGTCCATTTTAAACAAAAGAGAGACCCTTCGAGTGGTACC
Source organism: Viscum album (assembly GCA_963277665.1). Taxonomy (NCBI): domain Eukaryota; kingdom Viridiplantae; phylum Streptophyta; class Magnoliopsida; order Santalales; family Viscaceae; genus Viscum; species Viscum album. The sequence continues at coordinate 1,370,609,305 of OY728162.1, read as the reverse complement.
GGTGACACTGTGCCTCAGATTGAGGCAGGGATGGCTCGTACATGTCACACAAGACTCTTGGATCGTTATCCTAAAGGATCAAGGCAATCCAAATGTGTTTGGTCATATTTGTGTAGGTCTGTTGTTGTTTTCACTTAAAATCGTGTCCATTTTAAACAAAAGGGAGACCCATTGAGTGATAGAGGTCACACTGTACCTTGGATTGAGGAAGGGATAACTCATACAAGTCAAAAAGGACATGTCGATTGTTCTTCTAAAGGATCAAAACAATCCGAATCCATTTGGTTGAATTTCCGTAGGTTAGTTGTTGTTTTCACTTAAAATCGTGTTCATTTTAAACAAAATTGAGACGCTTTGAGTGGTACCGGCCACACCGTGCCTCGGATTCAGGCGGGGTTGACTCATACACATCACAAAGGACCCATGGATCATTCTCCTAAAGGATCAACACTATCCGAATGCATTTGGTCAGATTTCTGTAGGTCAGTTGTTGTTTTCTGTTAAAATCATGTCCATTTTAAACAAAAGAGAGATACTTTGAGTGGTTCAGTATTCTTTCATGTTGATGGTGTATATCATCTGTTAAAATGGATAATTGACTCATTGGAGAAATGATGTTTTATTTAATAACATTTACAATTTTCCTACAAACATTTACATACAACAATGTTTCATCTTTTGATCCCCTTAACCCCTCTCAAAAATGACCACCAATTGTACATGTCCCCAAGCCAGATCTTCATTGTATTTGTGTATAATCTACCATTAGGTATGTGGCCCACTCAATTCTGAACACATCTATATCGTCTTGTGAGTATGAGGATTTTCGGCAGTCAGAGCAGTACTAAAAAATATAAAAATAATGAATGAATAAATAACTTAAACGAACTAGTAGTTGTTTTTGAAAATACCTCTTTAGGGATGCTAGTTTGCTGATGAAAAATGGTCTATTCCATAAATTTACAAACATAATAACTGAAATCATTATCATTTGTTTGTTTTGGACACTTCAAAAAATTGATCATTTGGAGAATAAGTAACTTGTGTTGAGATGTGTTTGGATAGTGAAATTTTATTATATATACCCTGATATTTGTCCAGATTTAGTACTTGCTCGCCTCCATATGCTTATCCCCTTTCCACATTCCTTTTTTAGAAGATAATGATACATCGCCCTATCATAATATAATCCTTAGTAAAAGATAATATAAATTATATTACTTGATGTTTAGACCTAAAACGTATGATCTAGTGTCTTACAGATTCACAAACTCCATCATGTGGGGTCAGTTTGATGGATATCCATTCATTGAATCTAAAAAATAAATCTTCAGAGTATCCATTTTCACCGCAATTAGTAACCAATGTTGCCTAAAAACACAAAAACGAATAAGTAATAAATGAGTGAAAATATAATTGATATACTTTAATTGTAGAGTATTACCCCTGCATGGTTGGTATTAGGAAAAGTCTGTCATCTGTAATCTTTCTTTCAAATGTTTTCTGCAAGCCGTTCACTGTTGCATCCGTTTTTTATGGCTCTATTTTTGTTAGGTGTGTTGATGTGATATGAGGACTAACGAGTCCAAATCTTGCCTCATGGGAAAATTCCTTCAACTGTTTTTCATAAATGCGTCTGTCGACAATATATAATGCATTTAGTCATATTTTTCATAGTAGATCAGATTTTAGAAAATCAATTCATGGAAACATACCTTATATATAAATTTACAACTGTGATGCCTAGCCAACCGTTTTCAAGGATTTCATTTACATTTTCAGCAGCAATGAAATATTGACTTTCCTCTCCGTATATATTCCCTACGAAAACCACTAGATGACTATTACCAACTTTTAGCTTCGTATCCACATGAGTCTTCAATGATAGTAAATGTGGATAGAGAATAGGTGGTGTTATTGTGCTTTCAGTAGCTCCTTGGGATCGGTTGGTCGATCCTTTAGATGGTTTTGAGGCGACGTTTTTCACCCCTTACCTTTCTCCGTCTATAATAACGATTATTGGTTCAGACCTTTTTTCATTAATTGTTATGGGTTTAGCTTGAAAAAAAGAAAATAAATACCTCTTTTCCCGCATGTACTCTTACAAGTTGTGATAGCCATGCAATGAATGTCCCAATAGCCTTTTGGAATGTATGAATATCATCGTCATCAAGTGGAATTGGAAGGCCTACATTTGGATCATGAGCTACAGTAATAGTCACATTCAGATGATCTTTCGGAAGTGGTCTATTAATAAGTGTGGCATCTGGGATATTGAACACTGTATCCCTCGCTACAAGGTGATAGATGAGTGTTTACAGATATAAATCACAATCATTATCACTATGTAGAAGATCAGTACAGAAAAATTATCAGTGTTTGTCTGATTCACATTTCATTGGAAAAATTATTAGAATATTGATTACCATGGCTAAGACAGTTCTTTGAGGTGAATGGCTCGCCTCAAAGATGGTGGGGGGTGGGACACAATGTTCACGTGCTGGTTGTTCCTGATTTGTGTCTTCCATTTGCTTCCCACCCATAAATGTTTCCAGCAACTCTCCCTGCCATTGCAATTGTTCTTCAATGGTTTCTATTTTTTCTCTAATTTGTTCCAATTTTTAATCTTTATCATCCATTTTTTTCTTCTTCTCAAAATATACTCGGGGTGTAACTCCAAACCCTTCACCTCTGACACGATCATATTTTTCTGGCTCTTTCAAAGCTGTCGCTAATAGGTCCGTATACGCTATAGGATTAGCTGATTCCTATGACTATCGGATATAGGAAAGTAACTAATTATTTTAATGTAATAGTAATTTTAAATAAATATTTTTATCATCGTGTCATACTTACACATATTTCCCACACTTTCTTTGTGTTCTCATCTACTAACTTTCCTTCTTTGTTCACATGTGCCTCCTTCCATAGCACATGTCTTGGGATGGAAGTACATTAAAGGATAATTATGATGTTGTTTATTGGCACCAAAACAATATTACTATAAATTTAAAGTACGAACCATTTTCTTTTCAAATGAAGCGTACCCCATCCTTTCTTTACGATAGGGGTATGTTGGTTTTGATGCACATTCCTTTTTTTCAGTACAGAGTCTCTATTTCATAAATGAAATATTGAAAATCAAAGTGATGAATAAAGGTATCCTCAAACAACGTATTATCACCCACAATGTACCTAAAACTTTTCATCACCACAACGGCCAATAAATGCATCCCATGCTTCTTGGGATATCAGGTGAGGGTATACAATGGGAAGGTGTGGGTTTATATTACCTTTAGAATCTTTCAGGTACAATCTTGTTAAAATAGTGCAAAAACCTCGATGATTCTTTCCTGCAAGCCTTAGTACATAATCCTTGTGTGAATCATCTACTATAACTGTACTCTACAAGAGATTGAGAAGAGTAATAAATTGATTCATTATTTTATTTTCTAGTAAATTAAAGAAATAAATTCATAATGTTACCGTAATTTCTTCCCAGATCACAGCCTTTAGCCTGGACACAACATAGTGCCATGAATCTATATCAATCGGCACACGTTTCTGAGTGACAACTCTAATGTAGCTGCAAAACATAGCCTTGTTTGGATTCACATGATGGCCCCGTGCATTCTATCCGACTTCCAATTTGATGCCTTTGCTTTTCACCTTAGGAATTTTGGCTAACACCGTCAAACTATGACGCACCTGTGTTTTTTGTGACGTCAGTCGTTTATTCCAGACCATTTCATCGATATAAAAATGATCAAAATGTTCATCTGGAATGGTAACAATGGCATGTGCTAATGGTTGTTAGACCTTAACACTAGGAGCAGCAGGGGCGGAAACAGCAGGAGCAGCAGCAGCCGCAGTAGGAGCAGCAGGAGCCGTAGTAGGAGAAACAACAGGAGCAACAGGAGCCGCAGTAGGAGCAATAGAGTAGCTGCATGAGCTGCAGGATTAGGAGGAGCAGCAGCAGCTGTAGTAGGAGCCGCATCAGGAGGAGCAGCAGGAGCAACAAGAGACGCAGTAGGAGCAACAACAGCAGTAGCATGAGCCACTGGACAGCAGCAGCCGCATCAACAGTAGCTTGAGAGACTTGTTCAGCCTCAAGGTTAGGATCACCAGAATGTGCAGAAGTCATTATCTACAAAATTGGTTGAACAGTTATTTCAGATTACATAAATTAAGTAATGATAAGATAATAACATGAGATAACAAGATATATATTAAAAACAAAATATGACCTATTTACTAAACTCTCATTCTTTATTTCAACGGATGAAGGGATTTGAAACCTCTATCAACTATCCAATCCCTTCATTGTGGTCTCCTCTAACATACAAAACATCATCTTCATTAAGACTACTCCAAAATGATTGCGACGCACCACTAAAATGATCACCCTCAACTGAATTTTCATCGGATCCTTCGTTAGTTTTGGACGATAATAGAACAATTGACCAGCTTCGGTATGCGGGATCTGGAACATAAAAAACGTGTACTACTTGTGATGCCATTATAAACTGTCCATCTTTGTACCCTTCTTTACTAAAATCAACATTAAAAAATCCTCATTCATCTATTTTAACACTACTATTGTTTTCAATCCATTTACATTGGAAACATGGAAATTGGAATGTCGTATAATCCAACTCCCATATTTGTTTGATAATGAAAAAGTATGACATATTTTCATAAATTGTATTTTCGTCCTTACTACCAGAAACATGCATCGCTTTAGCCACTAGTGTAACTCCACTATTTTTCATGGTACTATCTTCATCATGTTCATCTGTATAGAATTTATAACCATTAATTACACAACCACTGTAAGATAATACATACACACTTGGTCAAGCGGCTAGCCATCAAAGTCATTCTGAAATTGAATTCGCATTTGCATCCAACAGCTTAAAAATATGGTCCTGAAACCATCCTATAAACTGGTGATTATGTGTATTTGATAACCATTTTTAGCACTTGAGGGATTCAACTGCCTAATAATTTCTTTGTGAGTTTCAATATATGGAGCAACCTCCCAAGTGTAATGAAAAACAGAAAGGTAAGCCTGCTCTCGATCTGTAATACAGATTGTCACAACTTCTCTTCCAGAAATTCCCTCACCCTCAATGAATCTAGTGTGATGAGATTTTGGGAGACCAATGCTTTCCACGGCAGATAGGTATTCAGTAAAAAATTCAATGGCTTCCTCAACAATATATCACTCCACTATACAACCATATAGGTGACTTCGATTTTTGACATACCCTTTCAAAATCTTCATATACCATTCAACATGATACATCCATCTATAGTGCACAAGACTACAAAGTCAAATCTCTCTCACCATGTGAATCATAAAACGAACCATCATATCAAAGAATTTTGGTGGGAAGAACATTCATGATTCACATAATATGATGACAATTTATTTTTCCATAGTTGGCTATTTTCCCAGGTCTAAAACATTGCTACATATAGCTTCGAAAAATAAATAATGTTTGGTTAACATATGACGAACATTCTTGGGCAAAATGAAAGGTAATGCTATAGGAATTAGATCTTTCATCAAAACATGGCAATCATGTGATTTCAAACCTTTTAACTTCAAATCATTCATTGACACAATGTTCTTGATATTTGATGAGTACCCCTCTGGAACCTTTACATCATTGAAGAAGTTGCAAAACTGATATCTCTCCATCCTAGAAAGAGTATAAGAAGCTGGAGGAAGAAAAGCATTCGATTTTCACCCTTCACAGGAGCCAACTCTTCTCATATTCCCATGTAAACCATGCCAAAACTTGCCTTAATTCTATATTTTGTTTTTAAAGGGGAATTTAGAAACGTTCCGATAATACTATCACATACTTTTTTTCCACATGCATCACATCAAGAAAATGTCTGACGTACAGACAATTCCAATATGGTAATTCAAAAAAAACTGATCTCTTTTTCCAACCAATTTTTGTAAGGTTTTTCTAAAATGGTTTACCAAAAACAGTGTTCAGATCTTTTACTTTCTCAAGAAGATGATCACATGTTAGTGGAGATGGTGTGGCGCGTTTTTCTGAACTTCTATTGAATGATTTCATCCAAGATCAGTACTTACGCCAATGAGGTAGAAATCTACGATGTCCTAGAAACACAGATTTCGATGAGTGTTTGAACCTAATTGATTCTGTATCTTCTTCGCACATGGGACACCCTTGAGTTCATTTAATGATATAGCCTGAAAAATTTTCATAAGCAGGGAAATCATTTATTGTCCCATACAACATCACTCTCAACGTGAAGTATTCACTTTTATAAGCATCATACAACATAACACCTGAGTCCCACAATAACTTCAAATCCAAGATCAAAGGATCCAGATAAACATCAATATCGGTACAAGGTTTTTTTGGTCCTGAAATAAGCATAAATAAAATGATGAATTTCCGCTTCATGCATAACCAGGGTGGAAAGTTATAATTTACCAACATAACAAGCCATGTACTATGAGTGCTGGTTTGAAAACCAAAAGGATTCACTCCATCTGTATATAATGCAAGACGAAGGTATCTCAGCTCTTTTCCAAATTCAGGATACACATGATCAATTTTTTCATCCATTGAGGAGATTTGGTCGAATTACATAATAACCCATCTTTATTTATCTTATCTACATGCCATGACAATTGTCTTGATGTTTCTTCACTTCCATATAGACGCCTAAACCTTGTAATGATTGGAAAGTACCATAAAAATTTCATAGGATTGGATTTATCTTTCTTGTATCGAGAAGCACCACACTTTGGGCATTCTGTAAGTGATTTATTCTCCTTGCGAAACAATATACAGTCTTTCAGGAAGGCATGTATTCTTTTAGAAATAATTCCCATCGAGCGTAGTATTCATCTCGATTCATATGTCTGACTTGGGAGCTCATTATCTTCCGAGAGTATGTCATTCAGGAGAGAAAGTAGTTCCATAAAACTGACATCACTCAATCTGTTTCCTGCTTTCAATTTATACTACTTCAAAACAGCTAACAATGTTGTATACTTAGTGCTAGAAGCATACAATGACATCTTTGCACAACTCATTAACTTCTAAAACAATTTTTGGAAATCACGGAGTTCATCTTGAATTGTATTTGTCATTTCCTCAATACGATCTTTATCGTCATTGAAATCTGTAATCACATCCTCCATAGGGTCTTCTTCATTATCCATATTTGTATTCATATCTAACGATCAACAAAAAGCAGTTTTATCCCATCCAGTAGCTACATTCGCCTTTTCCCTGTGTTTATTAAAACATTTATAACTCCAATCTATTCCATGGCATATCAAATGTTCTTCCAACTCCTCTAGATTAATTAGTCTAGAAGAATAACAACGTAATTGTGGAAAAAGAATTTGAGAAGGATCATTTGCATGATCCTTTGAAAACATGATGAACTCTTTCACTCCATTCTCGTACTCTATTGTTAAACGATTAGAATCCATATAATCTTTATTCATCTTCATCCTATTTGAATCTCAAATATTAGTATTTATGGTTTATGTACACAAAACAAGACTTCCAAATATAGTAGAGGAGAACCACTTCCTTAAAAAAGTAGTGATTAATAATGCCTAACCATTAGTATTTATTCATCTTCATTAAATATAATTACTTTATATTCATTATAGTTTCTTCAAATCACCCCAGACCAAACATAAGAATAATCAAGATTGATACATCTACCACTCCTAGGTCTCTACCCTACATTAAATATCATCATGTCTAATTACCCATATATCCACACAAACACATGTCTCAAACACATAAAAAACCATATCCACATCAGAACCGAAGTACCAATATGGATTTCAATCAGGTTACTCGACTCAAGTGGTGTTGTGTAAGAAATAATAAGAAAATATAATAATTATATAGTCACACATAAATCTTAGTAACATGTACCAATATTGTATCTTAGTATTTACATATTTACAACATCACATACTTTCATAATAAAAAAGATGGAAGATATATAAAAACGGACATAAATGAACAATTTATATAAAACTCTTATATAAATTAGGAGGCATGAAAAACATAGTTCTATAATCAATGTCATGCAATAATAAAAATATTATATCATAGTAACATGTATCAAAACCTATGGTATGTTTGTTTCTAGTAATATGATCCTCACAGAAATCAGTCAGTGATCTTGCTCAATGTGTGAACACATCCCACGACTCAGGTCATCGGGACTCAAATTCCCATTGGGGAAAAATTCTTATCATAGTATGTTTATGTTAGTATTTTCATCATAAATATAGTTCTAGGAGATTATATCTTAACATTATTATCCAAATTACCAGTAAATACCCTGGCTTCATATACTTCAAATCATATAATCATCCAAACATGGTAAAATCTGTCATTAAAAATAATTTCATTTATTATATTTAAATACCCAATTTTAGTTTTCAACATGAATTTTTATTTCAAAACCAAATCATAATTTTTCATAAAATCTATTCCCTTTTCAAATCATATTATATTCTAATAATTTTTTTTGAATTGAAGGCTAATTATTTTATAAAATATTCCCACTAAAATATATAGTTTCTCAAATCATTCCATGACACAAAAAACAACAAAGAAGGATATTTATTTCAAAAATACATGCCTCTAAAATCAAAAATAAAATCCACTTTAATTCAAATCATATGAAATTATTTTTATAAATCATATTGAATAAATCAAGAAAAAAAGTTTCAATTGTGTGGAAGAAACATTGTGGAACCACATGCCTTTAATTAGTGATCAACCCAACTTAACACCCCTAATGAGATTTGTAAATTAATAATGAAGGTGTAGGAGATCTATTAGTCTAAACTATAATCAAGATACATAAAAAAGAATATCAGATTCACTAAAAATATGGGGATCTATCACTATATAAAGAGGATATAATAGGAGATGGAGGATTTACAATTGATGAGAGATCCCCTTATCAGAGAGAAACCAAACGCATCCACTGGAGCTTCTATCTGAGAAGAAGGGAATTTGGAGGAGTTAAAATGACTCTTGTAAGCCTTAAAGAATCAATATTTCAAATGAGAGTTGTGTAGGAGAAAAAAAATATAAAATGGGGATCATGGAATTTAAGACAATAAAAACGATACCACGTTGAAACCTCCCATGGACACGGTATAGAAAGGATTTAGACAACCATAACATGTTGTAGAATTCTTTTCATGATCTAGGCCAGGTTGCCATCCCACTTGACACCTGAACCAACTCGTGGGAAGGTCTAATAGGAATTACCAATCCCCATGGGTTGTAACTAGTGCCTAGGCATTGAGTGAAACCTTTGGGAATGGTTTTTTCATGTAAACAACCATAAATATTACATAATAATCAAATACCATATCATAACAAAATTTCACAATATTATAGACCAAAAGATAACACTGCAGTAGGGGATAATCACTTATCAATTTCAACCAAAACCAAATTAACAAAAAAAAGGTAAGGGAACAAACAATACAACCAATCCTCCATGAAACATGAGGGTCAACATCCCCATTCCACAACCAATAACAGTTACCAAAAGGGGAACTACAAGCACATATATCCACCATCGCCACCAAGGGAACCTTGCCATTAACTGGGTAAAACATAATAAGGTCTACATAAACCTAAGGGTGTATATAAGGTGTGAGCCAACATACCTAGTAGGACACAAAAAAATAGATTCCATTTAATGGCATTATGATAAACATTAACATGTTATTTTTTATGAAAAAGGAAGATACAATTTAAATAAAACATTCTTTGAAATAAAAGAGAAAGTAAATGTGACAAGATAATGGTAAGAATAGTATGAGCACTATAGAAAATCTCTAATTTATTAGGGTTACTAGGGTCCTAGGATCCTTATACTCCTGGTGATCACATCTCATAGAAATGAAGGTCCTATTTGAGCCTCCAATCCCTAGCACTTGAATGTTTAGGTAGTGTTGTTATGTATATCCTTATTATGGAGAGCAATGATCGGCCTGACTAATTAACCTAATATACTAGACCTAGTCTACCCACCTAGATAACTAGGATTCCATTGTGCTCAATTCCACCCCCTATATAAAATTATATCTACTTTATATAATCACACTTCAAATAATAGAAACAGACATGACAAAAAACCATTTAAAATAGACAAACCATTATAAAACCCTTACGCACAACAAATAATTTGGAAAACATGTTTCCCACAACCCCTAAAATTTATAAAACCATTTTAGAACCAAATATATCATATTAAACACCTAAAACAATGTCAAATAATGGAACAACCTACCTATTTCTTGATATCTTCACAAAACCAGAATGAAACCACCAACTGATTAAGGAAAGGCCCTAAGGATGAAATTAAACACCATAACCATAAATATTTAACCCAAATAAATGAGATTAAAGCCAACCAAGGTGAAAACCCTTTCTATAGAAATATAACCCAAGAGTGAAAAAATTAGTGACCAAGAAAGGAGAATAAAAGGGAATATGAGATTCTTACTTAGAGATTCTTTATAGACAAAAGGCCAAATCACCCTAAAAATAGAGCCCAAGGGAAGAGAGAAAGGGAGGTAGTTTCACCTTAGGATATAGGGTCAAATGGGAAGATTCACTGAATGGAGGACCACTACGAAAAAATTAAAATGAACAGATAGCCAATATTCCCAAGAACCCTTAGTGTATATCATCCAAGAACTTCATACATCTCCAAATGAGACGTCTACATCACTAAGAAGAGATAAAATCCCTATAATGTCTAGATACCTAGAATAGGTCACCCAACCATTTAAATTTTCACTAAAATGGTGGGACATAAGATGGAAATATACTATGAACACATTACTTCACCCAAATAAGAGACTACAACCACTAACCATGAAGAACCAATAAGAGCGTAATTCAAAACCTAAGGAAATGTAAACCCAAAACATACCGATGAATCCAAATAAAATAACATAGTAAATATCCATCAATGATTAAACCAACATTAAGAACAATATTAAAAAAATATTTGGAAAACATGCCTTAAAGGGAGGTCCGGAAAACTGAAGAGGGAGTTACGGGCGGTGGAGGTCCGACAAACCGATGAGGGAGTTGTGGGCAGTAGAGCTTCGGCAACGAGAAGCGAGGGCGGCGGAGGTCCGGCAAACCGAAGAAGGATTTGTGGGAGGCAGAGGTCTGGAAATGAGAACAGAGGGTGGTGGAGGTCCGGTAACGAGAAGCGAGGGCGGCAGACGTCCAGAAACGAGAAGCGAGGGAGGTAGATGTTCGACAATGCGAACTCAGTAGGCGATAGAGGGGGGTCACAGGGTTTGAGTACCGCAAGGGCTTTCGGTGACAATAAAACGAGGGCAATATGCGACTGGCTTTATAAAAAAATGTAATATGGTTTTATCGGTGATAACAAAGCCCTGATAAAGACTACCTTTATCAGTGCTGACATTTTAGCACTGATAAAGGATACCTTTATCAGCGTTTTTTAGCACTGATAATGGTACACATTATCAGCGCTACAAAAGCGCTGATAAATCATTCATGTAACAGAGCTAAAATTTTAGTGCTGATACAGAGAATCTTTATCTGTGCTTTTCTTGTGCTTTTAAAGAGTCGTTTTATCAGTGATTCTTTAGTGCTGATAAAGGTTACCCAGTATCAGCGCTAAAATTTTAGCGCTGATACAGGGTAACCTTTATCATCGCTTTTGTTAGCACTGATATAAGGGGGAACTACCCTTGCCCAAATTTTAGTAGTGTAAATTCTCTAGAATAAGAACCATACAGAGGAAATAAACATATATTATTTTTTAAATGTTGAATTTAATGATTATAGTTTCATGATTTAAAATCATCAAAACTCACTTATGGAGAAATACCCAAACCATGTTATGTTCTGACACTCAAATATTTTTTGTCTTGACTTCAATACGCCCACCCAACCTCCAAAAAATGTAAATTTTACTTGGTATGAACCTGAAATAAAGACTAGGTATTTTATATTCCTTATTAATTACCACCAATGGTTTATAAACAACCAAAATATTTCATATAATAAAAACTGGATATATTAACATGTTACTACCCCTCGGTATTAAAAAAATATATGTAACAATTCTTCAACCAATATATAGTTGAAAATAAAAAATCTATTGGAAATAACGTTGTATAAATGCATCAATGATTATTTAGAATGGAATCCTATGAGGGTAAATAAAGTATAAATATGGAATCAAACATACCCACCCTAAAAAATAAATTGAACTCTTTATAAACCGAAATCAGTAAAATGGAATGTTAATTAAGAAATAAAGAAAATGGTAAAACTAAATTCATAAGTAAATTAACTCTTAGATAAAATATTATGGATATTAAAATTAGGAATTAGATAAATACTATATTTGAAATTCAAAAATACCACAAACATGATGGAAAATAAAATTTTGGAGGAAACTGAAAACCAAAATTTAGAAACCACGGAGTCAAGAAATTTTGATTAAAATTAGAAAATAAAAATATAACCAACTATTCAAGATGAAAAAAATGAAAAAACATACAAAAATTAATATAGGGGAAAATAATTAAGAAGAAATTGATGGGATGATATATTTCAGGAATAATTTAAACTTAATAATCTACTTTCATAAAAGAGTTACGAAAAATAATTAGGAACCAAAATTAATCCGATTGCATAAATTTTTTAGGAATCATCAAATAAATAATTATTTAATTAAATCATTTGTTGAAATCCCATAATAATTTAAATAGTTTAATAATATCGAATCATATAAATCAATATTGGGTTACCATTTTACATGTAATTTTATGGTGGAAAACCCCACTATCCTTCAAAATATGATACCTCCTAAAATTCCAAATTCAAGAGGTATTTTCATCCAATGCACCTTAATAGATAGTGTCCAATTTATATTTTTCTATGTCTACGGTGAAAATATTAATTTGACCCATATATAATTATTTCAAAATTTGATCACTGGTGTACCACATCCCATAATATTTGTCTTCCAATTAGTAGAAAGATATTTTACACAACCAATTGGGAGAGTAAATGAATTCGTAGTTAGTGCAGCGAAGTTTTACCTACCTGAGATGAACTATGGACATACACCATAGGGTAAACAACATCCTCTCAAGTCTCTTATAGATTATGCATTGAGGCCAATGATAGACAAAAACCCCCCTTCAAACACATCTTACACATGTCATCATAATGTGCTCCTAATTTTCATAATTTAGACACAGATTGTGATGAGGAAGTTCATATCATCATCGATATAAATTTACATACAACTGGAAGAGGTGTCATATATAATTATAAGGGTCAATTAAATTTGTACATGGGAGAAAAAGCATAAATTATATCCAAATAAGAGATTATAAAATTCAAATGACCTTTTGTTGAGGAAGAGGATGAGTTTTGGAGAATGATTTATGAAATTAATATTAAATCAATTTCTATAGAAATTAGTATGGGAATTTTCCATAGTGAAATAGACGAACCCTTAGATGAGTATTTATGTGAGTTCTTGAGGAAACAATATGGGTCTTCCCATGAAATCATTCTACATCTTGTAATAACTTCTAAATATGTAGGGATGTTTTCAAGGGATAAAAATATAGAGGAATAATATTTATATAATTATTTTATAAAAGTCACCTTTAGGATTTGGGACCCCATAAGACAATGTGTATTTACTCTTGTAAAAAAGACCCCCATTATAGAGCATAATCAACTATAACATCACATGATATACACATTCTAGGGTGAGAAGTTTTCATTACATGTTACTATGTAAAAAAGTTAGGATAAAAGTAATAGGAAAATATTTAATATATAATGAATTTTTTTAGAATATTTTATTTACTTGAAAATAGATGTTATTAAGGGGATGAACCTTCAAATTTGTTTCATTGAATTAATATTAATAAAAACCAACAACTAATAATTAAGGAGAATAGAAAATTACACAATAATATTAAAGAGATGGTTAGAGAGGGGTGAAAATAATAATAAATGTGGGAATTATAATTCATATTTCAAATATCGCAAGTGATGTCCCTATTTATTATATCCTTGAAAAAAGTGGATTGATTGTTATAAAAATTGAAATGAATGGAAAATTCTAAACTATAATAGTGAATAGGGGTAGAGATTTCAATGATTATTGAAAATAAGATTCATCTAGTAGAAGAGATCATTTTCCATTGTTACTTTTGGATTAGCTTCTTTAAAGAATGTCTAGAAATTAATTTTTTATATTCTTGATGTATATTTTGGTTACAATTGGATTCATGCACCCACTAATAATTTGTAAAAGACAACATATAGTTTTCTATTTGGACCATCTTCTTACCAGAAAAATTCCATTTAGCTTGGGTGGTGACCCATCCACCTTTTAGGGATTTATGATGAATAATGTTTTATATATAAAATAAAACATAATTATGTTATTAATGGATGATTTTATAGATGTTTGAAGAAATTTTTGCAGATTTATTTAGAATATAGAAGTAGTTTTAGAAGATTCCATGTGAAAAAAATTGTTTTCAATTTGGAAAAGTGAGAATTCATGGTTACTGAGAATTTTTTTAGGTCCCAACATTTATAAAAGATTTATTGAAGTTGATAATGAAAATGTAGAGGTAATTAAGATTCTTCCTTAGATATAAATTCCAATTTAATTGGATATTTATTTTCACATTACAGTTTCTATGAGAGACTCATTAATGATTTTTCAAAAATCACGAGTACCCTTTATCGTCATTTAGTCTAGGATTAAAATAATATTTTTTTTATGAAAGTATATTAGAATCATATAACCATGTTAATGAATTGTTGTCCTCATCACTAATTGTTTCATACATTGACTTTAAATTCCCATTTGATGTAATATTTGATCCTATTGATGTGGTTGTGGGAGCAATTTTTGGGAAATGCAAGGAGATAATACCACATGTGATTTATTATGATAGTAATATTTTAGATGATTACAAAAATAATTACAAGACTAAATAACTAATTTATCATTTATTTTGATTGACCTTAATAAATTTATGTTTTATTTGACTAGGTATAATGTTGTAATATTAACTGAGAATGAAACTCACATATTTATTCTAGATAAAGAATAATAAAAGATGAGACGTATGATATGAAACCACAATTACAATAATTTTATTTAGAAATAATAATATTAATTTATATAAAAATGTTGGGTTTTATCATTTATCCATGTTACAAAAAAATCCAAACTAATTAACTGAGAGGGAAAATTATTTAATTTCATGGTGAAAAACTATTTTATATTTTAATAATTAATACTAGTACCTATAGACATTTCAAAGAATTTCTAGTTTTGAATATTCATGCCCAAGGACCACTCATAAAACCAAAGGAAGAAATTTATTTCAAAATTAATTTATTCTTTTTTGATGATCATATTTTTATAAGATGTTTTTATGGTCTCCTAAGGAGATGTTTTCATGAGGAGGAAATGGTAACCATTATTGATATTTGTCACTCTTCACCAAGATGCGGACACCATGGTGGTGAGATATCACACCACAATGTATTAATGGATGGTTTTTATGTGATTAATCTATTCAAGGATTGTTGGAGTCCAATAGTAGGGTGTGATATGCTTTAGATGTTAGGAAATGTGCGATGGAATAAAGAGTTTCCAAAAAAACATATTTTAGTGGTAAATATTTTTTAGGTTTAATGATTATATTTTAAGGGTCTATTATAATTTTATAACGGTTATGAGTTCATTATTGTCGATAGGGATTATATATCTATGTTTTTAAAAGTTGTGGCTTTCCCAAAATACCTAGCTATTAGTGTTACTTAATTCATCAAAAAGAATATATTTTCATGATTTGGAGTTCCAAAAATATTCATCGTTAATAATGGAACCCATTTGAAGACTTTTAAATTGAAATATTTAATGTAATTCTCTGTATCTTTTCACAAAACTGGAAAAACATATCACTCATATTCTAGAGGAAAATTTAAGGTATATAATAGGGATGTTCAGAATATTTTTTTAAAAAATAGTGTCTAGCCATGAAATGATTGGTCCATTAAATTGGATGAAGATTGTTGGTCATATATTACTCCTTATAAGAACCCCATACGTATGTATCCTTATCAGATTATCTTTTAAAAAACAATTCCATTTTAATTGGAGATACATTAAACGTTTTCTTTGTCTATTAATTCCTTAAATTTTTATTTTAAATAATTTGGTAAATGTTTATTTTGGAATTTGAATTAATTAGATGTTATTAGATGAGTTATTATTATAAATTATTGAATTTAAAAAATAAAAAAAAATACTTTGATGAATCTATCATTCAAAAAGGAATCATTATGTTTGGACTAAAGGTCTTAATTTTCAATTCTTGGAAGAATCTTTTTCTCGATAAACATCAGACAAATTAAAATAGACCTTTCACTATCTTGACAGTGTTTGTTAATGGATATAAAGAATTTTTTATAGAAGAGAATAAGGAATTTTAGTTAATAGTTATAGGATTAAATTAATTTTTCATGGAAAATTAAAGGATGTGGTTTTTATCTATATATTTTTAAATTATGTATCCTATATGTATAAGTATGGACTTAAAACATCGTGATTCATGGGCATTTCCCCAGAGACATTAATAGTATTTTATTTTATATGAATAAGAATAAAATATATTGTATGTAATCAATGATTTCAATTTTATCTCCTTTATTTCAGTAAAATGGTCTGCTCTAACATAAGTATATCCTGGGGTCTAGTCTACTCATGTCCACTCAACAATTTAAATATTGTGGTGAATATTTCTTTATGATCGATCCATTACATTTCACTTACAGTATCTTGTCTTAATGTATTGAGTCCAAAACTCCTGAGACATTATAAGATGTGTTATATTAGGGTTTTTATTCAGTCAATCTTGGGTTGGCATAGTCACCTATCTACTCGTAGTTACTTAATAAAATTGGTTCCTTACTGTGGAAGCATTTCAGTTATGGTCACTTGTACAAATTATCTATTTTACATTCATGTCAATGCAAAACATGGTATTATTTTCAAACTTATCATCACAACTGAATCTATCTATTGCTAATATGAATTGTGTTTACCTATGTTTAATTTATTTTTATTAAATCTGGTCTAATAAATCATCAAATTCTATGTTTCATGGTGTAGTTTCTATCACCAAAGTGATCTTTTGTCCTATCTGAAGATTTTATGGTTTTTATTAGGATTAATTATCATTGAATTGATTTTATATATGGGTTTTCATGTATATTATTATTGTTTTTGGATTCAACTGTGTAGTTAGTTACTTTTTCATACAATCAATTTCTATTTATGGTTAGTTTGTATAGTTGATCTAGGATTTTCATAGACTATTGATTAGTTGGAATACCCTCGCAACAAATCTACATACTATGAATTCATGTATAATGAATTTATATCATGGTCTGTTGAGGAACATCATTGATCACATGGAATAAAATTTCAAATTAGTTCTTAGGGACTAAAATAAGATTCTATCTCGAACAAATTTATACCTAAAACTCTAATCCAACAATTATTAATTTTATTTTTATAATTTAATTATTATAATCTCATGTTAATATTTATTATTAATAGGTGATTGAACTTGTTGACTATAGTATTGTTTCATATGTTGGGAGTGTTTTTTGTTAGAGAATTCAATATGAATGGTTCATAGTTTACATATGTATTGTTTGAAATTCCCTATGATTACTTCGTGTCAACATTTTTTGTGATTTCAATTTTTTTTGTTATATTTTGATAATTAAATTGAAGATAATTTCTTCTATGTGAATTTTGATGCATGTGGGAACCTCCTTTTTATCTTTCTTTTTACTCCTACATTTCTTCATTATTTATATTTGTTGGTTAGTGACTTTTTAATTTTTTATTTAAACCATTTTTTAATCCATTTTCACACTATATTTTAACATTTATAACACTATAATATCATGATTATATTCTAGAATTTTACATTTCTCGATTTATGGTAATTTCTTATTCATATTTTGATATTGTTAAAATTATTTTCTAGGAAGAAATTTTTTACTAAAACTTATTTTATTTGTGAGCTAAATAAATTCGAAATATATTTTGATACAAACTATCTTAAATTTCCTTTTACTTAGGTTGAAAAAATATGGTCAATTGTTGGATTTGATGTATGGTGGAGGAATCAAAATTCTCCTTGAATTTACTTTAGTATTATACACATCAATAACCCAATAATTATTTTTCCAATGTGATAAATCTTGAAATTTAATTTTATCACTCTATGGTTTAATTGTTTTTATGCATGAAGTCATTTTTTCATTTTGAAGAAGTTAATCCACTTAAGGGGGGAGGGTCAGTGAGCCCCATTAGGCAAGGGACCTATCTATCATTCCTTGAGCAAGTGAATGACATGTCTATTGACTTTTAATTTTATTGATGGATACATTCTATACAAGATCTCTCTCCCGAGAGAGGTTACTCTCATTATATAGTTCTCTTCCCTATTGATTTAGTAACATTTCTTTATGGCTTCATCTTCCACCTCAACGACTTCCTCCTCTTCATATTATTCCCTATGATCTGCTCTTTATTAGTCGTCTATCCTAGATACTATATTGTACTATATTTTCAACCTATTAGCCTCTTCATTCTCTCTTCGAAGGAGGATATTCTTCGCTTCATCATGTAGCGACCTCGAGAAAAAATCTGGTGTACTAGGATTTCGTATCTGGCTTCAGATTTGGAATCTGTGCTATTTTCTTATTATTTCACAATGTGTTGTTTGGCCAGTTAAGTTATGGATGGCCCCTCACTCTCCTAAAAGTATGCTACTTTCTCCCTCTAAAATTTATTGGGTTCCATATTGAACTGTCTTTTTCTGCTCTTCTTCCTCATTTCATCAAGATCCATAACATGTGATTCCTATTATTTGATGGTGGGTTTTGGGTTTATTTTTTTCAGCTCAAATTATGGTGGTGTAGATGATGATAAATTGTTTCTTAAAGGTTTTTGATGGTTCTATTTATTTGTATTCAAGGAAGATAATGTTTCATGGTGTTATTTACCTGGTAGTGGCTCCAATGGCTAGGTTATGTGGTCATGGTGCTGGTCTCTTCTAACTATTGAATCCTTTATTGATCTATTCTCTACTCTAGATCCTGGATTCCACCAATCATCTCCCAGTTGTCTTACCATGGTGGTTCTCAATATGTTTTGGTATGTGAGGTTCTAGAAGTCGATGGAATCATATGAGACACTTCAATATTGTGGATTATTCTATGTATATGGGATCCTATATTATTTTTTCATCATGTTGGATTATAGAGAATCTTCGTTTCAGAGTTTTGATGGTTTTTGGAGATTATTTTTCATGGTGATTTCTCCCTTAACGATATTCATTGATGATTTTTTTGAGTTTTTGGTGCTCATTTGGTGTGTTTTTTCAAAGACTATGGATATTTTTAAGGACAAAATTTCACTTTTTGGGTCTTTCCTCACTAGATACATAATGTGATTGTGGGTTTTCTTTCCATTAGGGTTCAATATATGAAAAAATATGTGGCCGGAGGTGATGATGCAGTTGGTTTTTTTAATTTTGAAAATTGAAAATTGATGTTTAAATCTGATGTTTCATGGTTGAATGTTTGGAAGTATAAATTTTTTTGGTTCCCACTTTACCAAATAGGAATTCATAGAATAATAAAGAATTGATCGGAGCCTAATAATTTTAAATTTTAAATTTCCTCTTGGATTTAATTGGAAATATAATTTATATTGTTCCCTTGAGGTTATTTTCTTTTGGAAAACATTAAGTGTAATATTTTAATTTTAATTGATTATTAAATTTTTCCTAGTATTTTAATCTTTTAACATATTAATTAAAATTAGATATTGGTATCTTTTAAAGGATTCGTTAATTCTAATAAGGGTAAAGAAATTAAAATTTTATAATGTTGATGATGAAGAACTCACTAATACTACAATTATGTAGTATAATATATTTTGAGTATGAGGTCAGTCCCATGATGGTAGTTAGGAGAACTAAAATAAATTTAATAATATATAATAATAATGAAAATTTGATGTTTGAAAAGAAAATCATAAGTATCGAGAATGTGAATTTTAGAGAAAGTTGAAGTAGAAAATAAACCAGAAATGAACCAAGTATGGAAGATACGTGTTTATGTAATTAATAAAATGAAAATCCCATTATTATTATAAAATTTCTGAAAAATAATATTCAATTCTGTACCCTTGTCTCGGTGAATATTCTCTATCACACCAACACCCCCTTTAATCATCTTTCCATTTACATTGATTAATTAATAAAATTTGTAACCTAAAAATATTTATAAATACATAACTGAATCAACCCATGGGTCTCGGATAAAATCTAATTTGAGCATTTTAATTTTTCAAAAAATTTATCCCTTCCCTACGTTGACATTTAGTGGTCATTTATAGTAAAATAGAATAATAATAATATAAAAACTAATAAAAATAAAAACTCAATGTAAAATAAATATGATAGAAAGATTAATAAATTATAATTCCACGTGATGTTACATACTATGAATGAAGGAAATCAACATCTCATGCTATCCAAGAATGGGTGGGGAAAATAATGGGATAAAAAAGATAAATAAAATGGTGGAGTAGTCACGGTGTATAAAACTATTGAAATGTCTCACCTCACTATAGATCTATGATCTAAAATTAATTATAGACACTACTAATCCATGTATTTATATTAAACAAATAAAAAATGAGAATAATAAATGACATATATCTATATTTTTAATGTAGCCAAGTAACCTTAGGGGTTAATTTTCCCTTAAATAAGGGGCCCTATCAAATTTTGTAGAAGTTTAGAGGCTAGGAATCTCATCAGAATGATTTATGATGTGTCATATGGGGTCACACAATGAAAAATAAATCATTCACTCCCTTCGATGGATTTCACTAAATGGTTCTTGGCTAGGCTACATAGAATAACAATAAGGACATTCACAAAGTGTAAATGGGTGTTGTTCCATGAAAATTCAAGTTTCACGTTGAGTTTCATTATTTTTAACTTCTTCCCCTTTCATGACTTTTTGATGCATTTGAACTCATGAATAGGTGTTTTATAATGAGAAATGTTATTTCCATAATTTTTGGATTCTTTACCATGTAAATATTAAAATAATCACATGAAAATGAGAATTTAATTATATTACATCATTGAGAATCATATTATGTCATGAATCAATATCCTTTTTCAATTTTCTTCTTTAAAATCTATTTCACATGTTACCTATAAGAAATGAATAAAAAATTTAATATGTTTGTAAGCATTATAAGATTAATTACCAAATTTAGTACATAATTTTTGAATATTCATGCATGAAATGAACATCCCCCATACATAAAATAATTCATTTCCACAAGAATAAAATCTCAAAACATTAAAAGGATGCTCATTATACCATAACATAAACAACAATGTCAATTATTTTATGTGATTAAATGGTGAATTAAAACACTAAAGCATCATAAAATAAAATTTCAATAGATCCCCATTTTTTAAATAATAACTTCAACCATGTATTTTAATTTTCCTATTTCAAAATTTTATTCCAATCCATTCTTCAATTTATATTTTCCAATTAATCAACATTGAACTTTCCTGTCATAATTTACCCCACTTTGATTTTTTTCTTCACTCATCACATAGGGTACACATGTAAATAGAGTTTTATACATACCTTGACTTATGATCCTTAACGAATTAATTCAAATAATCTAACTTCCCCACCTCTTAGATACAAAAAAATTAATCATGAGCGATTCAATATTAGATTAAAAATTATCTATGGCTGTAGAGTAGGTAGGTAATTATTTAAAAGATACTAAATCCCAAAGTGAGAATAATCACAAATGTAATTTTAATGATTATCATTAAAACATTATTGATAAATTTTTACCTTGGAACAACATCTCCCCCTTTACCAAAACACAAGGTATGGTCATGAATCAATGAATACAAAGAAATAAAACTACTCTTGTGTTTTTTTTATTCTCATTTTTCAATAGTTACGTTTTGAATAATATTTCTTATAGCACCCAAACCCAAATGATAAAAATAATTAGTCAAGTAAATGGAAATATTTTACCCTCCAATCCTGAACCCATTATTTACTAACATATATTTAAATATTTATATATTTTTTTAATTTTTTTATTTTCCTAATGGTTTGTATAAAAGGTCTTTGAATAAATAATCCCAAGTGTTCCATATATCCCATAGAAAACATATATACAATTATTATTATAATATAAAGTCCCATTTCACCATGAACTATCTCCCCCATACTCAGTTTTTGGAATACAAATAAAAATACATAGAGTAGGATAGGAAATTGTAATGTAGTGTTGTAATGTGGCTTTTCATTAAGAAGGCTATTCATGGCTTCTGTAGGATTAGAAAGGATTCCATTTTATGTTGGATATTAGGATAAGGTATTAATTAAAATATTACAAAATCATATTAAAATAGAAATTTACAATCATATCATTCATAATATTCAAAAATAGTTTTATAAGAAATCATGACTGTGTTTCAGAATAAATATACTCAAGAATGATGGAAATATTTGTCTTGGAAAATTTATCAGGAATGTGAAGAAGTGACTAGGAAGATCACTATTAAAAATTCACACCAAAAATAATATAAATTAAAACAAATTTAGGATATAAAATATAAGGAAAATATTGAGATAATTTTGTTGTAAAAAATAACCCATTACATAAATCATGGTTTTTCAAATCCATATCCCCATTCTTATTTCAACTAATTCATCCACCCATTTTCTCATTCATATTATTTACAAATACATTTAAAATGTAGAATAATGATCATCATTAGTAGTTCTTGTATCCTAAATTTTAGAACCAACAAATATTTGAGATTGAGATAATAATTTTACAAAATCAATTAAGTAGAAATTTATGGGAATAAAATTTGATAAATTATTAATACTCATATGTCCTTTTTTACTTGGTGTTATGGATTGTAGACTCAAAAAAAGGTTCTGGCTCATTCTTTCATTTTTGACCTAAAATTTTTTATTATAAAATAAAATGTACCATTAGGTAAATCTTTAAAAAGAAATGGGGACTCAAAAAAATTCCTTATATAAAATTAATTTCTATGAATGAAATAAAAATTAATTCCAAAACGAAATAAAAAACTCGGTTATCTTCATAATAAATTACTTTTATTATTTAGGGATGTTTACATCAAACAAAATAATGTTATATGATGGATATGTGGTACCAATACAAACTTAATTGGTTATACCAATTTTGAATTTGAAGAATATACACCTCATCTCATTTCACCACTGTTCAAATTGGATTGAAATTCAGAGGAGGTGAAAAAAATCATAACAGTTTGAATGTATATACAAAAAGATAGAGTCTGTATATAATTGGTAGTGTTTTTATTTTTTATCACTACCCATTCTTGATCAAATTCTATAATTTCCTCTTTGAGTTAAGTAGGAATTTCCCAGAATTCGTCTTCTACTGGTTCTTCCTATACTTCTATATAGGAGGTGTATAGTGGGGTTGGTTCTTTCTCTTCCACTATATTAATAAATGTTTGGTAATATCCTTTGAAAATCTAAGTGATATTGAAATATTTAAAATCTTAATAAATAATTACCACAAATTATTCTATAATAGATATTTTTCCTTCAGTCTTCTATTTGGGGTCCTCAATCTCTCTTTCCTTATTATATATAATTTTTTTCCTTTCTTAGAATGAGTCTTCCATACCTTGTAGGATCAAATGATATATTAATGGGTTTTTTTCACTCCCAGGTTTTTTTTATTTTTTTCTCATATTCTTAAAATTCTTGATCCTTCATCTTTATTGTTTCAATTTATTTAATGAGGATAGCTAGTTGTATTTCTATTCAGACATGGTGCTTCATTTATTAATTTATATATCACTCACATAACTAAAACACATAAGCAAATAAAAATAACAAAATAATGAAAATTATGTACTAATATAAAATTTGTAAATAGAAAATGATGAGAAATTTTCCTTATCTGATATATCAAATTAAATTAATCTTTTTTCTATTCTACGACAATAAATCAGAAAACTGGCACCATCCAAAGGAATCACTAAGTCCAATATGGATACTAAATTTTAAAAATTATAATCTGCATGAATGAAAACTCACTAATTCTATAATTAATTAGTATAAAAATATTTCAAGTCCAATGTTGATCCCATATGTAAATGTTGGAAAATTAAAATTAATTTTATTATTCAGATTTTAAAAAATGGTTGTGGAAAAAAAGCTCTAATGTAATGAGAACATATTTTTTTATGAAATTAGATGATGAAAAAAAACAAGTATTGAAGATCCTATTTTATGTAGTTAATAAAGAATAAATACTATGATTACTATAAATTTTCATAAGAATCATGTTTAAGTTGGATCCTTTTCCTTGTTGAATACT
This sequence comes from Viscum album, assembly GCA_963277665.1. Taxonomy (NCBI): domain Eukaryota; kingdom Viridiplantae; phylum Streptophyta; class Magnoliopsida; order Santalales; family Viscaceae; genus Viscum; species Viscum album. The sequence continues at coordinate 1,370,584,660 of OY728162.1, read as the reverse complement.
CTATCTCTCACAAACCATACCTTTTCTCAATAGTTATGTTACTTGGTTTGATTAATAAAAGACGTTATAAATACCATTTTTAAATGTGAAAACAGACCTACCCAATTGTCTTTGAGGAACCTAGTTCTAGAATTTTTTAAATGATTATAACTCTATGAATATGGAATAAAATTATTAGGTATAAAATTATAGAATGAAAATAATTGAAATAATTGATAAAAAAGAAAAAAATTACAATGAAAATAGAACAAACCAATTCCTAATTATGATTATCCTTCATGTTATTTATTTTAATGAAATAAATAACACTATCATGCTTTCTAGAAGAGGGTAAAAAAATTAAATAAATTAATACTCAACAAGAAACGTATGAGTACACCCGATGACAGATTGTTTAAATGAATCACCTCACCCCCAAGATCTAATATCCAATGAATTGTAGGTCCTCCCAAGAATAGTATTCATATGAAACAAACTCAACCACTTCCATAATAAATTATTTAAATATATACAGGTATTGTGTCTAAGTTAACACTAATGGTTATAGAACTATTATATGTGTGCATAAATAAATTTTTGAATAAATATATAGGGTAATTATATCATATGAATGATTCAAGGTGTTATGTATGTTGTCACACCCTAAAAAATAAGGCATTAACTACCACTGATGGATTTCACAGAAGGTTTATAGACTAGTCCTAGGGAGTAATATCTTGGATATTCATCATGTGAAAAGGGGTGGCATGCAATGAAAATTAAGGATCCATCCATGATCTTCCTTATTCGCCACTTATTCTCCATTCTTGAATTTCTAATGAATTTCTTGTCATGAATTGGTGTTTCAAGTTGTGTAATATTGCATTAATAGATATGTGGATTTTCTTTTTATTGAATGTTCAATTTTTTATATCAAACTCAATCCAATATTTTTACAACAATGTGAATCATTATATTAAGTCATGAATCCATCACTTATTTTTAGTTTCAGGCATCAAATATAATTTATCTATATCATGTGATAAATGAATAAAAAATTAAATATTTTTTAAATAATTATTTTTTTAATTTAAAAATCAATAAAATTGATTTTCAAATATGTATGAAAAAATGTTTCAATAACATATTAAATGAACTCAAAGTCCTTTGAACTATTTGTTTATTTAAGAAAAATAATTTTGTTGAGTAAAAAATTAATTATTTTATTTTTTCAACTCACTCTTCCACTAATTTTTTATATATATTATTTATTAATTATGTGAGCCTTTTAAGTATGATAAAGGAATATTTTTAAATATTAAATTAAATTCAATGTGATTCATGTTTCAAAATTTTCAAAATTTTTAATCTCAATCACTTTTTTAATTTAACTCCATCCTTTGAGAGAACCACCGATTTTGATAAGAGAAAGCATATTCTAAAATTGTGAGACAACATGAGAGAAAACAATATTGAAAAGAAATTATTTATAAATTATGGTTTTTCATTCTTGAGATTCATGTTCATCATATGTGTATGAAAACTTTATTTATTTTGGATAAGAAACAACTTAGGTGTGAGGGAATTTGATGTGGCCTTATTTGGATTAATTTTCCACATCATAACTAATTGATAATTGATGTTTTAATAAAATGTAGTGATTTTATTTGATACATACAGAATAATAGATGATTTCAGTGAAAACAATTATTTATTGATTATTTTATGATAATTGGGTATCTTTGGGCATAAATGATAAATTTTCATGTTTTATGTTTTTATATTTTTTATAAAAATATCATTCGTGTTATTATTTCTAATCAGACTGTAAATGATATTTATAATTAATTTTAATATAGCTGTTAATATATAAATTATTTCTTATTAAATTAAATGTTATATTATTTTGGATTACCATTTATTTATTATATTAATATAAATTTTGGATTCCTGAATTTTCTATTGTAGGGAAATTACATGTACGAAGCTAAAATTATATATTATATATTATTGATAATTAAAATCTTAATAAAGTTAAAGTTATTTGGCGGATTGATTCTTGGGAGACACTATGAGGAAGAATGATCAGAGAGAGCACAAACCATTTTCGGTTTGATCTAGTGTGCATAAACCTAGGGGAATGATAAAAGATTGATTTCGAAGTGGAGCTCATAATTGGAGAAGATTAACCATCCATTATTCCCAAATTATATTTTTTATTTTAATAAAATTCTTTAATATTTTTAGGTAACGACCTTTCTTTCCTAAACTACTTTACTGAATGATATTGAGATGGTTTTTTACTCTTCTTAGCTAGGGAATTTCCATACGAGATGTCACTCTCCCATTTATTCTTAGGCAGTTACATTTCCAAAACAGTTAGACTGTTGGAAAATATACTATGATGAAATTAAAATTAAAGTACTTTATCAATTTCATATCAATAAATAGGAGATCTTCTCTTGGGAGTACCACATCAGGATCAAAGGATATTTTTTCACAGTAAAAAAGAATTTCATCATTTTGTGATTATTTATGTTATATAGTTGAAAAATTATAGTAATTTATAAATTAAAGGTTTTCCAACTGATGAAGTTTGTTAACTTATTTCATTGTATTTCCAGTGTACTTTTCTCTATGAATCAATGTTGGAAATGTTTTGAAAACCATCTAATAAAAGTCCCCTTCCTCATAAATGGTTACTCCTTTAATTCCCTATGATTTGTTATATTTCTTAATATATTACCTTATTTTATAATATTTCTATCATTACTATTGAACTTGGGAAGTTTGGTTTCTTCAGTTTTATTTTCAATTGTTTTGTATTTTTTTATTGTTTCTATTGTTTACACACACTTTCACCTTCCCTGAGTGGTAGACTCTGGTAATTATTGTATTAGTTTTCTGTATGAAAATAAATAATTTGTTGATTCCAATGACTAATCGTCAATAATTACCCTATAAAAATAACTATATATCATAAACTTTGTATCCTATATATTTTCACTAGACAACCCAAGTTGCAACACATGATTCTATGGAGGGAATGGCTTAAAGGTAAATGAACTCATCCAAATTTATTAATAACAATAATACCTGTCCCACCTAAATATAATTACCGTCCTCAACTAACATATCCCAAATAGAAAGCTAGGAAGTAGAATTCTAATCATAAACAATCCTCATGATCCAACACAAAATAAAAAATACAATTGGACAAAAAATTTATCAATATTAGAGATACCCAAAATCTATAGGCACCAAAATTTCAATAATTTAATTTTTCTTCATATTAATCCATATTAATTCCATAATACATATCTATTCATATATACATTCCCAAAATACATTTATATAATTCCAAATTAATATTCTAATAATAGTTTTCATATTCCACATAAAATCCAACCCATGTAATGAATGTCCATGAAGTGCCATATTTAAATATAAATTCATAGAACAATGTATTAGTATGGAATTAAGAGGAATCTATTCATTATGGTTTTCATTCAAATTTCAATTTCTCTCCCTGGTGGTACCATTCCTTAAATATCTTTCCGGATTTTTAGATTATCGAACCATAACATCATAAATTAATATAGAAAGTTAATGTAAGGAATTGAACAACTCTAATGAAAAGTTTTACAATAAAAAAGGGATAATTAATCTAAAAAATGTAGAAATATGATACAAAAATATCCCCCCCAAAGAATGAGAAAATACAACACCAATCCAAAGTGAATAATGTTGTATATGGTATAATGGAAATCATACATTAACCCCTCCCACTAAACTGAACAAATAACATTGAAAAAAATGTAAGAGAATTAAATATACAAAGAAAATACAAACCCATTACCTAAACCAAGCTATATAATCAAGGCCCAATTGAAGAGATCAAACTTATCATGTTGTATGGAATACTTATATTTTTGTTGAGGGTTTTATTATCAATGGTTAGAGTGGTATAATGAATCAAAAATTATCGGGGTAAATGGGAGGGTTTATATTAAATATTATGATGGTAATTCCAAATATTTTTTTAAGGGGATAATAATTGAAGGTGTATCAATTCAAGATCCTATATATTGGTAAGGGTAATTGAGGAGGTTTCAAAAAATATCAAGAAAAAAATATTCAATAAGATAGAAGCTAATATCTAAAATCATCTACCGTAATTTATCTAAGAAATATCACACTAAGAGAATGAAATCTGAATTCAAATGGCTACATTAGATGATTCTTTTAACCTATAACATCACATTCCCCAAAATATAATTACTATAATCTACAAACACAAATCACAAACATTGCTTCCACCATTCAGATAATAATTATTAAAAATGGATTAACAAATTATAGATGTTGTTTGATCCTTTGATAAATGAAGAAACAAATTTGAAAGATATGGATTTAAGGACCATGAAAAGAGTATAAATAAATCATCCAAGAATGACCAATGAATTACCATCATTAAAAATAAGAAATAGAGATAAAACATATGTGAGATAAAACCCTTAATTTATAATTAATGTTTGGATGCCTAGAATCATAAAACAATCAATTGTGTCATGATATGAGTCTTTGGTTTCAAACATTATTTTGGGGTTCATGAAACCATCCTTCTCAGCACTCCCAATTTTAAAGCACCTAAACTATCATAAATTAAATACAAATATGGATGTTCATGTTTTGTTATATAAAAACATTTAGAAACATTTGATACCTCCATAAATTGTGATAAAAATCATTACCAGGAGAAAATGGAATTGTATTATTAGGACATGACGATACCCAAAAAATGAAGAATCGAAAATCAACCTCATAACAATTTTTGGAATAGTTCATATAGACATTTTTGAACATGATCAAATGTAAGGGTCATGGTGATATTTAAGGTTTAATTATAAAATTATTTCCCTAAACATATCAAAATAAATAAATTTCATCCTACTAATCACAATATGACACTCATGGCTAAGGAAGGTCAATGACCCTATTCCACCATATGAACAATCATAGTGTAACTAAACAGACACATTAATACATTTAAATTCGTATATTTTGTGTTTTATACCCCCACCTTATTGTGGCCAAAATCCAAACCCTGACTAAATAAACCACACTAAAACACAATCCTTATCGCTTTAACATACCACTTCTAACTAAAATCTCAAATTAAACTCAACCCTTCTCCCCCAAAACTATATCTCATCCCCCAAGGAACATATAATTATAGAGAAATGATAAATGAATTATGAAATTTAGGGAACCTAGAAGATAATTTTAATAATTATATACATTTTTATACTCCTCATATTACTTTAGTATGATTTTCCCCAAATACTACAATTCGGTATTTCATATAGAATTTAAAGAGAAATACATTTGACTTTTTTTTTTGAAATTATCTTGGTTTATAGAACATTTATACAACCTTTTTCCAAAATAATTAAATCTCATATATTTCATGTTAATGTGGATAAGTATTGAATGTGTTAAAAGGATAGGGTGTTTGAATAATCAAAATATAAACCATAAGGGGGAACATTAGAAAAATAACCAAACATAGAGGATTAATGAAGAATAAATGGATATTATTGAGACTAGTTCAATAATTATTTTTTATTTTTTATTTACTATGTTATTGGTTGAATTTATAGACAACTAATAGATTATATGTTCATGTATGGATAAAACTCAATGAAACCTATTTCATCATGGTTGATTTTTTTTTAAATTTTAACCATCATTCTAGATTTCAAAATTAGATATAGTGTTTATGATTTATATGTTTTCTTAAATAAGTTGAATTAATTCAGGACTCTCACCAAAGTAGGAAATACATTAAAACTCATATATATTGATAGATTTGATGGGTTAGTGGAATCTAATAGAATTTTTGTATGATTATATATTATTATATACTCCTTGGTCGGGTATTATATTGGATAATTTAGAATACGTATACTAGGAATATATTTATATAACTATTCTATTTGTTTAAGATGTCAGTAAAATGGTTTTGAAACATATCATTATTTAAAGAGATTTTTTTAGTTTTGAAAATAATATTGTTAATCTAAAATGATAAAAACAGTTAAAACTTATTTGATTATAATTATTTAAAAAATATTATGTGTTGTTTTAAAAAAAATTATCTTTTATATTAATCTCATTATTTAGTTATTTCATTGTTATTTTGTTCTAAATGTTTATTACAATTTTTTTCTATAGATAAATTTTTATAAATATTTGTGTTGTGTGGTTTTATTTATAAGTTGTAAACCCAAATTTATTTATATAACAATGTATAATGGAATTTATGTATCACAAATTTTATAATACTCATGTTCCTTAATGATAGTCACACAACAAATAAAATTTTATAGTGTGAATTTCAATTGAATACTTATAAATGAAAGATAGTGGAAACAAAAATTAATTTTTTTGAATTTTTATATACAAATTTAATGTCTAAATTTTTATTTTAGATTTTAATTTGAATCTACTTATGCATATTTATATATTTCTATACACGTTTATTTTAATCACCTTCTTATGAAAATTTTAAAGCATTATTATGGTTCATATTTATATATCATGTATTCATTGATTCTAAAATATTATTTCCTCTAAAAGTTAAATTACATGATACTTAATTGTGATATATCAAACTTATTAATATTATTTTTAATAAAAAAATAAATTTTCTATATACAAGAATTTATGGATATTACATGTAGTCACTAATAAGACCATTGAAATTGGATAAAATGTTGAGGAAGAAGATATGAAAAATTCACATAATAACTATGAAAATGATACTATTTTGGTTGAGGTTTGAGACATTTATTAATAACTATAATCATTTTAGTGGTTGTTAAAATATTTATCGATCATTCATCAAGTCCGTTTTGTTAGGAAACTATCCAAAAAAAATAAATATTTAATTTATATACATTATTATAGGTTAAATTTTAGATAAATACATTAAATATATATATCAATGTCAAAAACCTATATTAAGATACCTTATAGAGGTTACTAATCAACCAAATTGTTATTTGGCATTGTATCCACACCTGAGTTGCGAGATGCCACATTTGACTACAAAATCATTATATGATATGTCATGAAGTGGTTAACAAATTATAATGTAGTTTCATTACGTTTGATTGAAATATAGTTTGTTGATCATATTCTATCAACAATTTATTATTTAATAAATGATTCCAGAAGCACTATAATAATATAAAATCCTGAAACCCACATTCTAAGATCTGGTGCGAACAAATAATCATTATATTTATGGATTTGGTACTAGTAAACATGATCCAAAAGCTCTAATCCAAAACATATAAAATAAAAATCAAATATTTGATCACTTATATACTTAAGTACCATAAAGGTTTATGGTTTTATATAATGGGGGAAAACTCATAAATAACAAAACCAATCTCATTAAATGAAAATTTTCAAACTATACCAATATTGTAATGTTTATTATTTTTTCCTTAACATCTCACAGAAAATTATTTAAACATAAATCATTGTATACCAAAATAATTTATTGACATTTATTGTAACCCAAGGAAAAGGAGAACATAACAATGGTGATATAATACTCTTAGTAAATTTAAACATAATCATTAATAATAGAATTTCATAAGTGAGTATAAGATGATTAAAATGGTATAATAACATAATAAAAGTTAATTAAAATAACTGAAGATAGTTCGCAGCAACCAATACCAATATCATAATTCATGAAACATGGAATAAAGATTTATAAAAAATAATAATCATAGTAATCAACAATCATAAGCAATGTGATGTCAATCTTACTCTAATGAATCATTAAAACCCAAAGAAATTATAAATAATTTTTTTTGTTTTCTGGGAACATTATCTTTATAAAACCCTTAAATTACTTTTCAAAAGTGGAATAAAAAATTTGGTCAACTTATGAAAAAATTTACTATAGGACATAATTACTATTGATAATATTGGAGAGTTTTATTAGGACCACTCATTTTCATGAGCTATATCGTTCCCACTTGTCATCATGATCTTAATTTGTCTCACATATCATCATGATCTATATTAGTCTCTCCCATCAGTATAAAAAACATTCATGACTATAACTTAATCATAACACATAAAATCATTTATTTTTCTACAGAATAATAAATTTTTTCTCTCATAACTTAATTTACTAATGGAAAAGAAACAACTTCCATTAAAATATCATATTCAATTTGGAGAAAGAATAAATATTGTGTCATTAAAATATATCCCTATTGGATTTTAAGTAACTTCATGAATTTTTATCATTTATGAATATAAATACAATAAAAATATCATAATGAAACTTCTTGAAAAGATACTCTTTATACAATATGAATCAATTTAAAGAACCCAAAATTCACTAAATACTGTTAAAATTATTTTTTTTGAAAATAAATTAAAAAATTATAATGGTAGTTTTAAATAAAATAATGGTCATGATGGAGGGAAAAAAATTTCATGTTGTTAACATTAGGAATAAATTGTTTCATTAATATTTAGTAAAGAGATTAAAAAGTAATGCTTGGGGAAAATGATAAAGAAATTTCCTTTTAAATAATTATAATATATGGTAATAGATCATTAAAAATAACATTATAAAATCATTTATGTTGAGAAAAAATTATATTTGACCAGGTTTTAGAGAACTTGGATATTGGAGAGAAATACTCCCAGTCAAAAAAAAGATACATGATCAATATAACTAACAAACAAATTGTTGATGTTCCTTTAATAAATAAAGGGAAAAATGGAAATTAAACTTTTTAAAAAGATTATTAAATAGGTTAGGATATAAGTTATTTCATTTAATGAAATATGATCAAATTATTTTACCTTAAGGAACCTTAAACATTAACAATATAAAAAATAACAGATATTGTTACATAAATATTTTACTGCTTTAGAAACATTTGAATCCAAAGTCATTGAATGAAAAAATATGATAAATTCCTATAAATTACATGAATTTCATGAATTAATACATCAAAATTATCTCATGATATAGTAATTACAAAATATATTAAAATCATGGTGCACAATATGAAATTTTTCTCAAGAAAATCATATTGTGACAAAGAAAATCCATGCAAATATAAATACTTTTGAAGTGATAATTAAAGAATGATTTGAATAGATAAATATGTTTAAAACATTCTAATATAAGTTTAAATTTTGAATAAAAAAATTTAGAGGTCATATCACTCATAATCATATCATAATAATGTTAAGGAAGAAGAGTTATAACCCAGTGATAGGAAATTGAGTTAGGAAACCATTTAACACTTTATAACATTCATGTAAAACCCCCTTGTATGATATAATTTCAATTAAATGATAAAATAACTTTCATTATAATGAGTTCATGATATAACCTATAAAAATTGTACTATTTACACCATATAAAATAAATTAGGTGCATAATATTATAATATTCCATAATTAAGGGAAATTCATGTGAAATCCTTTACATCGTGTACATACATTCCATGAACTTTTTTAACACACAGATAATAAACAGAAAAAATTAATTTATTTCATAATAAATTTATCCATGTTTTAAACATTATACTTCAAAAATTTATTCCATTTATTATAATGACATATTTAAAAAATTAATCAGTTAATTCCATGTTGGATTATTTAAGGATGTTTAAATCAAAATCTTTAAACCAATTTGTTAGGATGGAGATGGTCAATATAACACCCCAATAATTAAGAATAACACTATGTTCGACCTCATAAATATATTGAAACTCATATCCTAAATGAACCATGAAATATTATTATTTAAATATGATAGTTATAAGCCAACTCTTGAATTGGAAGGTATAAATTTCTTTAACCATATCATCATATACATACATACATATATATATATATTACCTAATTAATAAATTATTTATTAATCCATTGGAATTGAGCACTCAATTTTTATTAATGTAATTGTATTCTTAAAAAAATTCTTAAATATGGATTATATTCCTTTTTGTGAGAAAATAATATAATTAAATTCTTTAACATTTAGAAATATATTTAAATAACTAAACATGAATTTATATATAATAAGATGAAAATTTTGATAGAGTATTGTTTTATATTTTTATGGAATGATATATTTTCTAATTAATTGATAGAAATCCTACTTTCTATTGATAAATGTATTTTTGTTTCATGAAATAAAAAATTACATTTTTATAAAAAATTAAAAAAATATAATTAATTATCTTATATTATTAACAATACAATTACATTCATTCCCATCAAAATTATGGTTGAATGCATAACATAAAACATTATTCATTTAAAAATATATAATTCCAAAAAACCCATTTTGTTTCATATTATTTTTAAAAAAAAGAAATTAATTTCTATAAATTATAGAAATTTTATGTTGAAAATGTTAATCGATATTTTTAATTTTTATGAAAAATTTAGTCAACATAACTCTCTTATTTTTTTCTATTATGAATATAAACTATAATAAATAATTCTGAATATGGTAAGGGAATATTGGGTAATTAAGGTTAAAAATATTATGACAAGGCATTAAAAATCAACAAAACACTTGAATATATTTAATTGGACGTCTCTATGTTTTCAAAAATCATGAAAAATCAGAATATATGATATTTTATTTATTTGGATATGATGTTGACCATTATAATATTTAAGTGAGAGATGATGAAAAAAATGAAATTTTTGTTTTTTTAATATCAATAATATTTTTAGATAGGGATAAATATATTATATTTTCAATTATAAATTTTTATTTCAAATATAAATGAATTATCCATATCATGATAATTTATTTTAAACTAGTTGATATATACTAACTGGATTCATTCTTATCGAACACTAATACAACACGACATTAATTAACAAAAAAGTAACATAAATAATTTAAAAATAATAAAGTTAAGATAATTTAAAATAATTATTATGTTACAGGTTTTTTAGAAGTATATATAACATTTTTTGGATATGGGAAAAGGTTTTATTCGAATTTCATAGTTTTCATGAGGTATTTAAAGACACGTAAAATGAATATTTTTACAAATGAAATTAATGAAATTTTATGAAAATAATATAATATTATATTGTTTAAAAGTCATAAAAATATATAAATAGTATAAGGAGGATATTATATTCCCAAAAATACCATCCCTTGTGAATTTATGGTCTAATTTTCCATTTAGGTTAAAATTCATTACCCCTGAATAGTATAAAATTGTAATAATGTGGTGAACATTAAAAGGGTAATCAAGATTTAAAATATAAATTTAATATTGAAAATTTATCAATAAGTTGTAAAACATTAATTGGATAAGCTGATTTCAATTTATCCACATCTTATATTCTAATTCGGAAAATTTGGATCTGACTAGATATATTAAATAATTTATATTATTATAACAATTTAAAAAAATTCAAGATTTCCCCTACCTCCAATTATAGAAAGGCACCCCTTCTCTATTTATTTACATCACATTGAGAAAAAAAGTAGAAAAAATAATAAAAAAGTATCTTTGAAAAGTATAAGATATGTTCTATAAGATTTGGTATTCCATTAAGACTAACCCCATGTCCCTTAAGTGGTGATCTAAATGAATCCAACCGAATAAGAGGTAATCGTCTTTACCAACTCTTTCAAGTTTATTTCATACTCTAGTTACTCTAAATATATTACAACCATCCTAAAATAATAAATCTTGTATCATAAATATACTAATATGTAATTATGATAATGGGATATCCAAATTCTATCTCTTTTCTATCTTTTGAAAAGCGATGATATCGCTTGTGTGTACATATGCCTTACCATCACCATATAGCAATGTAATTTTTTTGATAAATATTTTAAATTGAAGGTTATAAATTTGTAAATAATTGATATAAATGATATTTATGTTATTATAAAAGTTATGTATATTATAGAACCATAGTAAATGTACATGGACAAAAATTATCAATGGAAAACATATAAAAAATGATGTAGTTATCACATAGAACAATTATTTTAATAAAATATTGTTAACAAGTGGTTTATAAAAGATTATAAGTAAATCATATATGGTATGATATATGTGAGTATTGTTCTTTTATAAATTTATAATAAACAATTATTATATTTACAAGATTTTAAATCATATAAAAGGGAAAAATCAAACCATGTTTAAGGGTTCTTTGTCTAAATTTGGTTTCATTGAGACATATTGGATGTTATGCACCAATTTATTTTAATGATCCTTATTTAAATATTCATTCAAATAATATATCATGGTAATAATTATATTAATGATATTAAATGTTTCATTTGAATTTATTTTTTCCTGGGTGTATTATTAAAATATTGCCATTATGGTAAGGTATTTCATATCAATTTCCACTCAATTAAGACATTTTAGTATTATGCACCAGTTTATTTCTATGAGTTGTATATAATAAAAAAAATTTGGTATTTATCAGGCATATACATTTATTCATAATGATTAATGATTTAATTTTTTTACTCTATCAAAACGTTTTTTAATATAAAATAATATCTGATTCTTCTTTTTTGATCGAGTATATTTTTCTCCCATATCGATATTTTTCAAAATTATTTTATAGAGTCCACATTATTTAATCAAATTATATATTAAGGAAATTTTAAATTTTCATTTAATTTTTACCGGGATTGAAAGGAATCTTCTAATTGTTTTCCCATAAGGGTCATTTTCAATGTTCTTTATAAAAATTAAAAAGGCTATTTTCTTTTATTATATATGGTGTTAGGAAAATTTCATGCTGCCATACCAATTTTTTAACATTATCCCCCACTACAAGTTTTCATGGGTTTTAAAAAGAATAATATTTTTTGAAAACACTTTTCCATTTTCATCAATTATTAAAAATAATAGTTTTAACTAAAAAATCAGTTTTTTAAATTGTTATATCTCATATCTCGATTAATCTCCCGGAAATTAGTTGTATCTTAAAATTTTTACATTCATATGATCACTGGAAATTAAATTTCACTTAAATATATATATTTTTTAACAAGGGAATTTATATTTCCTAAACTGTATAATATTTCTAAACACTTTTTTTACCTTGAATGTTATTTGATTGATTGGGGAATTATTGATAATCCATTTTTACTTACTTGATATGTAAATATATTGATAGGGAATATTTCTTATAATTTTATGTTCACCATTAATCATATTTGGAATAAATTATACATGAAGTGATGGGGGAGACCTATAATTATATATCCCCTCAACACATCATTATATCTTATGATAAAAATCAATATGCTACCATTAAATATATTTTTGGCATCGATGTAACCATAAATTAAAAATTATTGGAATAATTATTTGAAGGTGTAGAAGCCATGATGTCTGAAATCATGTTGTAAATTTTTTATGAATTTAATTTATCTATAATTTAGTTATTATTATCTACGTGATTACTATATTTAAATTATCTATGGATGAATCCCATGCTTAAGATATTGAATTAATGACATGTGTTTTCAATTATTGAGCATGTCATATTTTTAGATGTTTTTCATTCCTAATATATTCTACTATACATAACCCATACCGAGTAATTAAACTCACCCTTATTTTTTTCCATTACCTAGGTTATGAAGTTAAAATCATTGAATCTATTTTAGTGAAACTAATCATTTGATTGTTTTTATGTTTTGTATTTTATTTCCATTATATATGAGAATTAATTGTGTATCTAGTTCATCAAGACTAATAAATTTAATGATCCTTTAGGATAAGATCGCTTTTTCTTATAATAACGTTATAAAGGAGAGAACAGATTTGGGATACTTAATTTGGGGTTGTTGTAGTCTGTATCAATGGAATTTTAATAGAAATATTTAGAACTTGATTTAGGGAAACATATATTAGGGAACCTAAACCTATGACTGAATTTTAGGATAAGTCTATGTAAAGAATAACATCCCAAATAAATTTATAATGTATCCATTATATGTGTTCCCACTATGATTATTTTTTCTCATTCTAAACTGTTTGGTTTTATTCATAAGTTATAACTAAGATGACCCTTTATGACTTTGAATGTGATGGAAAATTTGGTGATTGGAGTGAAATATATTATCATTACACATAATAATTTATCACTATATTTGATAAATAAAATACACATTGATTAAATCATGGACTCATGAAATAATAGAATGGTAGTTTTTTCTTAGAGCTCATATGGTAGAGAGAATGGAGGAAAGAAATATCAATTTCAATCATTTCAGAAATTTGGAATGAGACATCCATGAAAATGTCACAATGTTTTGAGAAAAAGTTTTTTCTGTGGAAAATAATGGAATAAGGCACATAATTTATGAGAAAAAATAAATATTTCAAATGATGGATATGAATTTCATCCCAAGGTAACGTTTATAGTTTTGTATTTTTTTCTGTAAAGAACATGTGCTATATCTGAGCGAATTCCAAAATTTGAGGGTCATCTCTTAAACTAAGGAAGGAAATATGGAATTCTAATAATTGAAGTGGAATTAATGAAGTTATTGTGCATTTGAATTTGGGAATTATATTGTAAAATTATTTTCTAAATAATATTATTGATATAATAATAATGAATTATCTTAGTATTTTTATATAATATTTCAAATTTACGGACATGAAATCATATATTGAATGGAAATAATAACAAAGAAAATTGATTTATTAGTAAGGTTATATCATTTTGGTTGAAAAATGATTACGTGAAATATCATTTTTAATTGATGATTTAAATTGATGACGTAAATAGAATAGTATTGATAACCTTGAAATTAGAGAGTGATTTGATTACTATTTATATTTTTTGATCATGGATCAAATTTATTTCATTTTTTGATTTATGGAAAATATTCAAAACTATATGTTTTTGTTTGAGGAATAATTATTCTATTAATTTTTGGAAGTATATTAATCTTCATGCGGGGTTAACTTATGTGTTATGGATATAGAAATTGGTTAATATGTTTAAGGTTTCCATAATTGTAACAACATATATACACTATTTTTGGTTCGAATTGATTATATTTTGAGGTTATTTGAATCTTCTATATATATTTATGGATAATAACCTATTGTGGTGTTGATAACACTTTGTGTTAGTATATGAGTTTTTATAGTCCACTAGATAGTTGGATATAGAAAATCTTTATGGCTGAAAAGTTATTCATTGAAAGGATGACATTATCAATGATATTTATGGCTAATATAAGGACAACCCTTTTAGTTAATATCTATATATTATTTGCAGGTATTTTAGTGAATGTCACTACATGATAATATTATCATGGTGATTAATCATATTTTTTTGGGTTTCATTATTTGGAAGAGGTATATGTAACACTTAAGTGTAACATGTGGATGAATTCAACTAATGTAATGGTTTGAAATATCCATTGAGGTTAATATATTCATTATTGTTGATGTTTTTAAGTAATTTTTATAGTGGGGTTATATATTTTTACAATAATCATAGTTTAACATATGAAATTATTGTGAAACATTTGAAAAAAAATGTATTATTTCATTATATGAAGGATTATAAAATTTTGAAATTATCTTATTTAATGGTAACCATTTCAATTTTAGTAAATATTTAAAGACACGAGGAGTATTATTTTCTCCTTTTGTGGGTTATGTGATCTATTATAAGTTTATTTTAGTAATCCATGCATGAAAAGCCATCTTAAAAAGTCATGATTTGGGAAAAGGATGATGATATGTTATAAAAAGATTAAAGGATAAAATTATTATATAAAATTAAGTATATTACCAATTTTTGTTAGTATATATGTCATAGAAATTTCACCACTATAATAAATGGATATGGCTAGAATTTTTTTATCATATTACCTTAATTTCTAGTGAATCAAATTTGTTTTAACCCATAAATTATTTATGGTATTGTGGGGGTTAACATTCCCATATCCATGTTATCTATCCATCTTTATTAATCATTAAGAATTAGTTTTCTCTTTTATGTCCATATTTTCACTTCCCTGTAATGTTATACAATTTGGAAACATAGTTTTGAATTATATCTGTAGACCTTGGTATTTCACATTCCCTCTTCTTAAAAGTATGACTTATTAAAAAAAATTTACAATTTGGATTTTTCAAAAAGGAACATCAAATTTCAAACCCTTGATTATTAGTAAATGCTCATATTAAAAGGATGATTTTTCTTGTGGGGGGGATAGAAAAACAATATATTTGAAAAAATTACTATATATGATATAAAATACAACATGCAACACCAAGCTTAAATGAACCATGAAATATTATTTTTCAAATATGACTGTCATAACAGAGCTATTGAATTAATGTGAATGAATAATATTAATCATATTTTTGTTTTATATTTATAAAAGAACAACTCAATAATTTTTTTATTAATTATTATAAAATAAAGAATTAATTATTAGTAAAATAATTTTATAATTCAAATATATGTTCTCTTTAAAAAATGGATATTATTCTTTTTCCTGGGAAAATGTTATAAATAAATTATGGAACATTTTTAAATATATTAAATAAAATGAACTCAATTTTTGAAATAATCATATAAAAATTAACATAGAGTGAATGATTTTTTTATAAAATTGATTTTATAATGAATACTGAAAAATAAATATTTTATAAATTTTATTTTAGTTTCAATAAATTAGAATTTTTCCTTTTTATAATACTATTTAAAAATAAAATAAAATATATAATTTTATAAATAATCCAATTGAATTAATTAGAATTAATTTTTTTGTTTTATTTAGTTTGAAATTTTTTTATACATAAATAGTATTTTTCTAAAAACATTTTTTGTTACATTTTAAATTAAATATCTTAAACTAATTTATTTCACTTATTGAAATTGAATCCTGAAAAATGTAGTCCAGATTTGGAATCTGGAGATCAAAATTTTGTAAATAGTGCCCTTTATTTTTTGGTTTTTATAAAATGTAACCAGTGTAAATAATTGCCACTATTTTAATGGTAAATTAGGGAAATAATGTAAAAAATAATGTCATATGTAATTAAAAATTAACCAAAAACTTGAATTAATAAAATTTGATGAGTATTTTTCATTATTAATCATAAAAATTAAAAAAATATGATGAGTATTTTATTTTTAAATGATTGATTCCAGTATATTATTTATGTGAATGATAAATAAAACAAATATACATTTTTTTACAACTATAATATATTGTGATAGAGATAAATAAAATATAAGCATGGTTTGTAAAGGTTATTTGAAATATGACTTAATATTATTTATCATGTTAATTTATTTGATATTTTTAGAGTTTTAATAATTTGATTAGATGGTTACGCAAAATCGAGAAATGAATTATTTAGTTAATATAAAAATAAAATTATTGATTCTAAAAATTATAAAAGTAATAAATTTTAAATAATTATTTTATTCGATAAATTTTTTAAATAAATATAACATGTTATTACTGTTCTAAAGGATTATATTATAATTCATAATTTTTCTTGGTGTATTTAAATTCAAATTAAATAAATATTTCCCGAAATATCATTAATGATATGTTTTTATATTAATTTTATATTAAATTTTTTAAATAAATAAATTATTGAAATTGGAAATGTGTGTTAGGATTTAGTTTAAAATATCATCTCGGGGTAATTAATGGTAAAAATAAATTTATACAGTAACATCTATGGCCATTAAATTGTATGAAATTTTAATATTGAAGAAATTATAAGATGGGTTAAAGAGGGTAAAATTTAAAGATATGGGTAATAAAATATTCCAAACTTTTTAAAATTTAATTGAATGAGATTATTTAAAAAACCCATATTTTATTATAATTACATAAATTTTTATCCATTTGGATATGAAAATTAGTTTTTGTTTATTTAATACATTAAGAACATCCAATAATGCACCTTCCCTCAGTTATAAATGACACCACTTCTCTGTTTCATTTACACCACTTTGTGGATGATAGATAAAAAACCTATTAAAATTATCTTATAAAAATAATTTTCAACATTATAGAGTTTATTTTCTTCCCCATAGATTAACCTGAAGTACCTTAAGTTGATATCGAGAGGTATCCTAATGATGAAGTGGTAACATTTTTTACCAATAATTTTAAATTTATTTTTTATTCTACCAATTCTAAATATTCTGTATACATAATAAAATAATAAATATGATATCATAAATATATTGGGATGTTATTATGAATATGGGACATAAAACATTCACCTATTTTCCATCCAATGAAAATAGAATACAACACTCATGCATACATATGACCTATCATCTCTACATAGTAGTGCGGTTTGTTTTCCATCACCATTTTTCAATGATGGTTATATTGATATAAATAAGGAATATATATGATGATAATTTCATTATTATAATTATCAATATTATGGAACCATAATTTTTCTACAAAGTCTAAAACATCTATATTGTAACATATAATAAAATGATGCAATTATTACTCACAAGAGTAATTTTGAAAAAATTGAAGATAAAAAAGTTATTAAAGGTTATAGGTAAATCATATTTGTTATTATATATATGATTAATGATCTATGATGAATTTATAATAACAATATATTAATTATTATGGAGTTTTGATAAAATAAAATGAAAACACATACCTTAGTTATGGGTTCTTCATCTCAATTTTGTTTCAGTGACACATATTTGATATTATTATTAACACCCACCAAAAAAGAATAAAAAAATCAAGGATTGAATGAATAATTGTATCCTAGGTATTATTTTTTCATGAAATAAAAATGGATCAGCTTTTGTATATGGGGATTAGAAACCTAGGTCATATGAATGATGTGACCTTAGGGAATAACATGAAAAGTTCATGTGGCCTAATCATGTGCTTCATCTAATTTATTAATTTATCATTAAATGGCCACTATAAATTTCATCCATGTAATAGAAAACCCTCCATAAATGACATTCTGGTCACACGACATCCTCCTGGCATGTTAGTTAAATTAGGTGATGTCAACTAGACATGTCGGCTTCGATCATGTGAGGAATCTTGGACATGTCATTTTTTATCATGAAAAACATAGTTAACATGACATCTTTGATTATGTTGAGACTTCATGGATGTTTTAGACTTATCATGAAATCATCTTCAGACATGTCAGGAAGACACACTAAACATGTCACCCTAGTCACTCAATGACCATTTGATATGTCATCTAGTTCATGTGACATCCTATAGACATGTCAGTTTTATCATGTAAAGAACCCTAGAAATGTTTGGAAGGCACTCTAGATATGTCATTAAAGTCATAAAATATAGAGAAACAACTTTTCATCCATCACCATAAAGTCATTTTAATGATAAAAAAACCAAAACCTTTATACCACTAGGATCCAAAGGTTTAGTGTCTTGAAAAAAACTTGAACATACATAAATTTTACAACCTAAAACATAATAATTTATTAAATTCATTCTACTCTAGCTTCATATTAGATATTGACTTCCCCTTAGTACAAGCAGTCCATTGAGTATATAGAACAAAAGGGGTGAGAAAAAATCCCAATAACATGATATATAAGAACATGAAACAATGTAACATGGGTTGAGAGTAATTATAAAATCATCATAATCATGATAAATATAATTAGATAGCTATATGGAATGCAACAATGCATAAAAATGAAATATCATGTCTTAGTGGTCAAATACAATAGATAGTTTTGAACAATGATAGCATCATTTTAAAACATATTTCACTTTACTCGTGAGGTTATTAAAATTACCCAATGAATGATAGTGATATATAATTCTGGTCGTACCCAACACATCATATAATTTTCATTGCGCTATATAATTTTTGGCACACTCGTCACATCATAACATTTACATTATCATGAAGGCCATGTAGAACATATATAAATCTTGAACATAAAACTTCCAATGAAAATTTATGGTTTTGAATTCATATATCATAAATTCATAATCATCGGGTTCCCAAATGGAAGAGGGAATAACATACTTGATACAAGCATCATCAAACTTGAGTGGGAAGTAAAATGACATTTAAGGAAGAGTTCTTTTGGAAATCATTGTGTTTGATATAAAATCTATTTGAGAACATTTATATCTAGAAAAATGAAATATAATTATGAAGAAATTTTTTATGGAACAAATTTATTTAAAATACAGTGAAAGAGGGAAGACCCGAAGAATGAATGTTGGGTTTGAGAATTCCCCTTACCCGGTGTCCAACACTTTCTTCAAATTAATGTTCTATATAATGAAATTATATTCATTAAATAACAATTATATAGATTATTTTATTCATTTAAGGGATTCATTATGGGTTTGTTATGTTCTTTTATGGACCTTTCTAGGAGTTATAGAGTATAAATTCATTTTCCGAGAGTGTTCTTTTTCTTATTTTTCATGAAAAGTTCACTTTTACACTTGAATAAAATTTTGGGTAGAACATAAAAAACATGTAGATTGATATTAAATGGTATTAATGAAGTTTTAGGAGTTCAAGTGATCTTATAATGAATTTGGTTATATACCAGGAGGATGAATCATTTGAAGAAATTTAATGTTCATCGTTTTATGTTAATTTGGCGATATTTTGGATCAAAACGAACATGTTTTGTTTAATCATTATTTATTATATATTAAATTTGTTTACAGAACATAAAAGGGGTTAATAAATACATAAAAAATATGTTTTTAAATCATTTAATGCTTTTATTGATAGCCTATAAAGTTTTGTATGAAATTTGAGGTGCATCGCCCCCAAATTATGTAAATTAACACATAACGGGCGACAATTTTATTTTTTAGCGAAGGAGAGAGAGGTACGAGTTTAATTAATAGTATTAAATTAACATGATATCATACCAATATATCAAACATAATGGAATTATCATAACATTTTGAAATTAGTTTTTTATTATAAGAGAATAAAATAAATGAAATTTGAAATTAACATTAAATAAAATTGAGAGAGGAATTACCACTTGAATTCTCCTCTAGATATCCTCTTCAAGGAACTTAGGCTTGGTCTTACTATGGGAAATAAAGCTCCAGGACGTGTGGAAGGGTCTAGAGAATAGATTTGGGCATAATTTGGAAAATTTTGGAAGCTTGATAGGTGTGAGAAAATGAGGTTGTGAGGGGTGGTATTTATAGTGGGGGTAAGTGAGGTTTTCTCATTATTATATTCATTAATTTATTATTTCTTCACAAGACAAGAAATACTGATGATTAAATGTATAAATACCATAACTTGGTCATTTGAGTTTGAACCAATGGTTCCTATATAAATAGAACAACTTCCACGACTCTATAATTCATGTATTTTGTATTTATCGTTAATTATGAAATTTTACTATTCACCAAAAATTAAAGTATTTTAGAAATATCCTTGGAATTCACCCTAACCATTTTTTGACATCTAGAATCCAAAAATAATTTCCATTTTTTTAAAATATTTTTCTAATTATGATTAATTTATTTTTAATTAAATTCATCATTTATATAAAAAATAAAAATTTTAAATTTATAACTCCTTTTATAAAATTTTTAAAAATATTCTCAAGGTCATATAAAATTAACTTCAAATCATAAGTCAAAAAACTATTAATTTATAAATACATTATATGAAAATACATTTTCATTAAAATTAATCATACAATATTTATGAATTGTAAAAAACAAACATTATAATATAATTATATCATATTTACATTTATATTATGTATAAATATTATTTATACTATCATTGGTAATCTTACCATTCATAAGGTTCAGATTACTATTCATAAGGGTAACATTACTATTCATAATGGTATGTTACAATTCACCAAAAATATTTTATTTATCAGACTCCAAATATCTTACAAACTGCAACCGTGTATGTCATATTCATGAATTTCAAATCAAATAACTGAAAAAATTTATGTTTAAAGGTAACATAATATTTAGTAGTTCATTTAATCAAGTTGTGGCATTATGTTTACTAATGTGATTTATGTGATTATAATATATGACATTACTACAAGGAGGGTCATGAGAGACCTTTTCCCACTAAAACCATCGATCTAGTAGGGCTCCTTCACCTGAATCCTTTCATCTCATAATTCATGATGGATTTCCTCAAGAGAGTTAGGTTTGAATCCCCACATTACAGGACTCCTCCGAATAATCAGATGACAGATTTTCATCATCCTGTCACGGAAAACCATACGGAAGACGCCTCTAAAGAAATTTATCACACCCTACTGTTCTCTGGTAGATTCCAATGGATATCATTTCTAGATACGCTGAAGAGTAATGATCCAAGCAAAGAAATTATGATGAATCCTCCCCTTATTAAGAAACCAAATGATGGTGGGTTCATGGTGGAAGCGTATTCGGATGCTCTTCCACAATGCACACAAATGTGAAAATATTCTAGTATGGTCCTTCTATACTACCTCAAAGGTGATCATCATTGGAATTTATCTGAATTGTATATGTGTACAACTCATTATTGGAATAGTTCAAACAGGAGATTCATTCCAATAGTAAAAGGCTACATTCATATAATGTTAAAATCAAAATAGAACTTCGAGATATATTGGAAGACAAGAAACCTTAATCTAAAATAGGGATTATTTAGAATTTCTAACTGGGACTCTTCTTTCAATCCGTACACATATAGGAATATAATGGCACAATCCTGGTATAACTCCATTGATTTAATTGGTTTTTTTGGCACCCAAAAATATTGAATGATATTGTCTCTTATATAGGACCTCCACTAAAAATTGACCACATAACCTTAAATGATGACATAGGACTCATTTCCATAGTTATGATGGAAATTAACTTATATTCCAAGCTCCCGAATACAATCAATTTCTTTGAAAATGACTACAAAACAGAAATTGTGTTCCAATATTAGAAGAAACCTCCATTCTGGGACCTTTGAAAGATCATTGGTCCTAAAATATCTTATCATAGGGTGATTAGAAGACAAGTAATCAATCCAATTAAATATTATTTAAAGGAATATAGGAGAAATAGAAAATATAAAGTTCCCATGATAGATATATTTGACCCTCCCAAAAAGAAAGCTAAAATATGGGTAAAAATGTAGTTTGACACATATAGGGGAAACCACAGGTATAAATTGGGAAGATGTTGTTGAAGAGAAATACAACTCTATTAAGGACCATGTAATCCTGTAATAAATAAAAAAATAATGTTTTATACAATGTAAGGCTCTCCAATAAAAAGGAATAATCCAATAGTTGTCAATCTAGTTAGGCCACAAGATCTATCCTCATCCCAAGTTAGGACCATATCTTGGGTAAGAGGGATACTGCACCCGAACAATTGAATTTCAATGCATAAAACACATGCATTTCAACTCTTCATAATAGTGATTTCTCTAAGATAGATTCAGTTAAAACTGTTGAGGAACACCCATTAGATTTTTGTACGGGACAGATCTAGAACCCCAACCTTTTAAATGCCACAAATATTTCAGTTTTAAAGGAAGAATACAATATTAAAACTAATAAACTAGGATCTATCCACATGATCATGTATAATAAGTTATTTTATCTAAAATACTATATTCCACTTGATATACTACAAAATCGGAAAAAAATTGTGGCTAACCAGAAAAACACTCAAGGCAATGCACAACCCACTACTACTAAAGTAACCAAAACTGTGACCAATGAATTGGAATCTATTAATCCATTGATTGGAACTACACCCTCAATACAATATCCTAAAATAATACAAAAAATCAATAGTTTCACTAAGAAGAAATATATAGAGAAACCCGGGGGGAGAAGGGAAATGACCTAGACACAATAATTTGTACTGCTAAAAATTCCTATCTTGATGGGTCTCAACCTATTGACAGTAGTGATGATACTGTTTATATGATGTGGTGTAATATGAAACCTATAGTCCCTATCCTTAAGGATTTAATGATACAACATGCTATAAAATCCATTTATATAGGGATAATGAATGAAATCGAAATGAATGAAGATGAACTAGTTTCTGTTGTCTCTACTCAAACTAATCCTATTAAAAATCCACCCTTTTTTGGGAACATTATTACAATGGAAACCAAGGAAGAGACACTATCTATGTCCTGTAATACCATTTTCATGGCATCTGAATATATTGAACTTGTACTACACTATCAATACAGGACTCCATGCATATGCAGGTTATGAATGACTCAATGGATCTGATGCAGTGATGTCCATTTGAACTGGACAATGTCAAAAAATAGTAAAAAGACACTTCAGAGGTTCGAGGTGCATCTATTTATTTACAAATATAGAGTAATAATTTCTCTATAAAGCATGTAAATTCTATTTTGAACCACAATTCCGATGCAGTCTTTCAATGTGCTAAGAAATCTACAGACTCCTCTACGAGTGATCCAATATCTGAATATACAACGAAGAACGCCACTAAATCTATAAAAAAAACAGAAAAAAAACACTAATAATACAGAAGAGGATATAATAATCTTCCAGAAATAAATGCATTGGAAAATAATGTAAAAGGGGAGTTCTAACTCCATACCTAGGTTTTAATAAAGTTCCATTTTTGGAATTGTCAGGGTATTTCAAACTCAGACACTTTCATTGTGTTAACGATTATGATTAACACTCATCATACTTTATTATTTAATATTATAGATCTAGAAATTATCTATTCCACTAAATACTCTTATTTATGTCAAAAAGTCATATTTTTACTAGTGCCATAACTACAAACTTCAATGGTGAATCATTATGGATTTTTTCTCACTTTTCATTATAGAATATTAGTATTTTCAATATCTATGACGGTATTTTTACACGCTTTTTTAATATAGATTTCACACATATTTTATTATCATTTTTTCATGATAAGAATATATAACATAAAAGAGGAATGCTTTGGTATGATCTCTTATACCATGGAAATAACATTAATTCAACGTGGTAAAATATGGGTGACTTTAATGACATTCTCAATTCATGTGAAAATATTTAAGTATCCCATGCTTCTATTTCCATGAGGGAATTTAAAACCACAATATATTAAAAAATATCATTGAAATCAATCTCACTAGTGAAAAATACACATGGTATAAAAGACACATAAACAAAGTAGTTGCCTAAATGACTGATAGACCCTTCCTGAATGTACATTCATTAGATAAATGAGACACTATATCCAGTACCACTCCTCATATAATGAACTCGGATCATCACCCCATCCTGGTTAGTGTCTCCACTAAATATTTGAAATCCCATTTAACTTTTAAATTTAATAATTTTCGATTATCTGATGGTGAGTATGCTCAAATCATCCCAAACTATTATTCATAAATGTATTTTAATAATGATTTACTTCACTATAATCTCAAATTAAAACATCTAAACTATACTCTAAAAAAATGGTGCATCTATAAATACAAAAAAATTAATAATTACATCACCATTGTTGAGAAATATCTCAATGATATTAAAAACATGAACACCAACTCTGAACTTGATATTAACCCCACTCAAGAACTAAACATTGTAGTCAAACTCAACACCTTGCTCACATTCAAATAAAATATGAGAAAACAAGAATTTAATGTTATATGGTTAATAAACATTGATAGAAATAATAAATTCTACAACTCTATTCAATGAATTCAGAAGGACTACATGTCGTTAACCTTTTTAGTAGATGAGGAAAGGCACCATGTCAATGAATATTACATCTCTCATCATATCGTCTCCTACAATGAATACATTCTCAATGGTCCTGATATAAACAAATCCATCCTTCCTGTGGTTATACCACTAAAGAGCACAGATGAGGACAACTCCTTCCATCTCAACACCACACAGGAACATGAAATCAAGGAAACTATCTCAATTTTGTATCTCGATAATACTCTAGGTCTTGATAGATTTAACAATGGTTTCTTCCAAAATAATTGGGATTTTATTCACATTGATGTCTATAAAAATTTAAAATTATTCTTCACCAATGGGTTAATCCCTCATGCTCATAATGCCCAGTTTCTCACCTTGATCCTAGAAGTGGAAAATGCGTCTGAGATTAATCATTTTGGACCCATTTCTCTTATCAAAACCATTTTTAAATCCTCATAAAAATAATTTCCAATAGACATTCCACTCTCATTGACAAAATTGTCTCCTAGAACCAATTTGGATTTATAATGATTAGATTAATTCAAGACTGTATTTTCATTGGCTACATCTGTGTCGATAATTTGAATAAAACTAACAAAGGAGGCAACATAGTTATTAAAATTGAAATTAGAAATTCCTTTAACACCATGGACTGGAGTTTTATCCTCAAAGTCCCATCATGGTTTAGGTTTTAACACCACTTTTATTACTACAATCAAAACTCTATTCAACTCATCGACTATCTCCATCTTGATCAACGGCTCTCACATGGGATATTTTAAATGCACCAAAGGTGCCGTGCAAGGTGACCCTCTAACTTCCATTCTCTTCTCGATAGCAGAAGACAACCTCAGTCGTCTGATCAACCATCTGATTGACCAGAAAAATCTAAATCCCAAACATGTCTCTATGAACGTGAATTATCCAACTCATCTTTTTTTTTTGTGCTGAAAACATCATCCTTTTCATTCAAGGGGATAAAAGAAACATTTTTATTCTTAAAAATTTCCTCTCACACTATGGAGAGGTTTTTGGTGAAACCATTGGCTCGAACAAATATTTCATCTTCTTTGGGAAGAACATCCCTCACAGTAGAATATGTAACATTATGAGTGACCTAGGTCTGAAAGAAGGTTTTCTCCCTTTCACTTGTCTTGGTGTTCCCTTTTTTTTGTGGTAGACCAAAATATTTTCACATTACAACTACTGTAGACCAAGATCTAAATCAACTATCTTCATGGAAAGGTAAATATCTATCTATGGCATATTGGACATGCCTTGTTAAATCCAATATTTTCTCCAAAATTGTTGACTCCATAATTGTCTACCAATGGCATGTTGGTATCATTAAAAAAATAAACACTTCCATGAAGAACTTCATCTGGACTGGGAGTATTATGAAAAAAAAACTTTTAATTTTTCCTTAGAAAACTTGTTGTAAGACTATAGAAAATGGTGGTATTGGTATAAAAAAATTACAATATATTAAAGAGGCCCTTTAAGTAAGACTCATATAAACAAAATTCAAATTTTTTTTGAAGTTACTACCTTTCTCAAAATTAGGTTTCTTGAAAAAATTAAAACAGGAAATTAAAACTTCACTAATTCATCAATATAGCCTTCCATCAAATTATACTTTTCCAATATAATGAATAATTCTATATGGATGGTATCTAGAGAATCCTCTATGAAATTTTTTTTGGATAACTAGACTGGAACACATTTATTTTCCATGATATCTCCCGATCAAACCTTTGATACTAACGATATCTCCACCAATGAAATTTTAAACAATCATCATGATCACCTCTTTCTCTTACACGAATGATTTAAAAACATGGGAACCTGCTCGTAATTGTATGATTAACTCAAAAAATTTCTCCAATCACTATTTCTATACATCTGAGAGCGATTATAGTTGGTAAAACCATTTCATCAAACATTCGATAAAACCTTGTAGATTTCATCTCATTGGGCATCTTTATTACAACAGGGTTCATACTAAACATTGCCTCTAATATTTTGGATTCCATCTCTGCACTAAATGGAAAATCTGTAATGAACATAGAGAAGATGCTAACTATATATTTCTCTCGTATGCTACTTCTTCTTCTCATTGGAACTATATTATTGAAATTGTTTTACTATATATGATTGATATATTATTCCTTCAAAGCTCAACTTAAAAATGTGATGAAATGGATGGCTCGTAGAAAATTAGGACCATCTTCCTTGCTGCGATTTCACAGCTCCACTAAGTCATCTGGTATGATCAGAATGCTATTATTCATAACAATTACTATTTTAACAAAAATTTAGGTCGGATGAAGATCCTCATTGCCATACATGAAGCTTCCTTGTTTCAAAAGATACATTTCCACAACACCATGAATGACTTTGGGATCCTGAAGCATCTAAGGATTAAAGGAAATTGTTGTCTGCTGCATCACACTCTGGAGGTCTTCGAGAGATCCTCCTACCGAGATGGATAAAAATCAATATTGATGGAGACTCTAAGGGAAATATTGGACCCACAAGATGTGGTGTTGTTTCCAAGAATCACCTCAGTCAGATACTTCGATGCATCATAGGTAAATGTAGAATTTCCACCTCTTGAGAAGCTGAGATGTTGAGTTTTATACATGCTATTTCCTTTTCCAAGCTCTTTGGTTGGAACAACCTATGTATTGAAAGTGACTCAATGACTATCATACAAGCTATTTGGAATGGCATAACTCATCTTGCTTGGACAATTACTACTTATTAGATGTAATGCACATGTTCTCTTGTCGATCTTAACGATGTCATCACACATGTTTATTGAGAAGAAAACATGGTTACACATTTTTTGGACAACATGGGAGTAAACCAAGACATCACCTGGTTCGACGGCCTTCCCGCTACTCTTATTTAATTTCATGAAAAAGATCGTAATATGATCCCTTATTTTAGACTCTTGTATTCCTTTTTTAATAATTCTTGAGCTTTGGTCGTTTTGGGACAAGGAATTACCTTTAAAAAATTACTACAATTAGGGAGAAATTTCATGGATAATATTTTTGGGTCATTACATTCTTCCCCTTTGGAAATTTCACCCTTGAAATTTTTTTTAGATAAAAAGGTGAGGGTACGTCACCTTCATTTCATCCTCCCATTCCCATGTTTCTATTTCATATTATGTTTCCTCCATAACACTTTGACAAGGTGAGTTGTCAAGTTGTTTTGAACATTATATCTCTAGTACAAAATCAATACTAGTTGCTCCTCATAAGATAGACCATCTTCTATTTGTACCTACTATGAGTTCTAAACATGTGAGGGATCTGGTATGATCTTCCTCAAGAGTGATAGGTTGAACACATCATGATCATGAGACTTATTCTTTGGATATTGAAGCTGATAGGTCATGACTCCTTTGTGTTCAAGGATCTCAAAGGATCCATTTTACCTTGTACCTATCTTCCCATTCATTCCAACACACATGAATCAATTCCATAGGGATATTATAAGGAAGTCATTATCTCCAACATCGAACACCAAGTACCTTCGATGGTTTCCATCATAGCTCTTTTTCTGAATCCAAGAAGCTTTAATTTATGGTTGGATTGCTTGAATCTTCTTGTCCATATCTTATACAAGATCTGGTCAAAGTAATTTTCATTCACCAACATCATCCTAATAGGTTGGATTCCTACATCACACTCCATAGAGAGATTCATATAGATCCTTGTGATTACTTATGTGGAAGATATTGTTTTAAGAGAACTCAACGAATGGGTGATACTAATCCCATCCACATTTGAATTCTAAATAGTAGGCTCTTATCATATCTTCATGTATCTGAATGGTCCTTTCTGATTGGCCATAAGTTTGGTGGTGATAGGTCGTGATGAAATTCAATTCAGTACCCAAGCCATGATGAAGAATCCTCCAAAATATTGGTGTGAAACTTGGATCACGATCAGAGACAATCAATTGTGGAACCCCTTATTGTCTCTCCACTTCCATTACATATATTTTTGCAAGTTTTTCAAGCGATATATCTTCCCGAATTGAGATAAAGTAGGATGTAACGGTGATTTGGTACACCACAACCGTTCACATTATTTCCCTTGGTTGTCATCAGGAGACCCTTGAAAATTCCTACAGTGATATTATTCTATTTCCACATTGTTATAGGCAATGGTTGCATAATACCTTTTGACCATTGTCACCGTCTTTAACATTATTCCATATCATGAACCTTGAGATATATTCTACAATATTCTTCTTCATGTTATCCCACTAGAAGTGTTCTTGGATATCATGATACAACTTGGTGCTACTATGATTGATAGAGAATTTTCATCTATATGCATTGTCCAATAGCTCCTTTATCATGGGTGATGAATGCACAAATGGCCTTATTCCAAACCGAATTACACCATCATAATTGATATGTTACTATTATAGCTTCCTTTATATTACTACATTGACCATATTTTACAACTCCATATCATCACTTTCTTCCTCCTTTAATCTTGGATATATGGTTTTCCAATCATTTGGGAAAGGTTCATTGTAATCCCTATAGTTATGATTTCAATATCGATCATTTTTATATGGCGTAAGATAGGGTCATTCTTAATCCGTAACATGGATATAGTATCATGTTATTTTCTACATAGAGCATTATCTACATTACTCTCCTTGCCAGGATGATAGTGAATAGAAAAATCGTAGCCTTTTATTATCTTTAACCATATCTTATGAAGCATGTTGTGATCCTTCAGTGTGAATATATACATTAGGCTCTTTTGATTAGTATATATGTCAGACTTCTCACAATAGTGGTTGTGCAACCAAATATTCAAAGAAAACGTCTCTCTAGTTAGCTCCATCTCATGCATCAAGTAGTTCTTCTCAAAGATATTTATATTTTATGAGGCATTGGATATCACATTATCATTTTTCAGGAGTACAAAACCCAAGACATTCTTTAAAACATTGTTGCATATCAAGAAATATTATCCACTTTTAAGTAATGTGAGTACATGTGTAGTGGTCATCCTTCTCTTTAGCTCCTTCAATCATCCTTCACATTATTCTGTCTTCACATAGATTACCCATTTTCTTGTTAACTTAGTTAGCGGGCTTGAAAATCATGAAAAATTTCTCACAAAATGTCACTAGTACATATCTAATCTAAAAAACAATAGATTTTTGTGACTCTTGAGTTTATGGGCATTCCTCAATCACCTTTGTTTTTTAGGGATTCATGGAAATTCCCTTACATGTGATAGCATGCACCACGAATGTGACATTATTCATCCATAATTCACACTTTATGAACATTGCGTACAACATCTCCTTTCTCAATGTCACCAACACCAGACATAGATGTTCATCATGTACCTCCATGCACTTGGATTGTATGTGAATATCATCGATAAAAACTACCAAAATTGTTTCAAGGTAATGTCTAAGGACACTATTAATCAAATCCATGAAGAATTAAGTTGAATTAATAGGTCTGATGGAATCACCAAAAACACATTGTGCCCAGACCTTGTATTGAAGGTAGTCATCATAATATATTCCCTCCTCACCTTTAGCTGTTGATATACAGAACAAAGATCCACCATTGATAAGTACTGACCTCCACTCAACTAATCAAACAAGTCATCATTCCTTAGAAGAGGATACCAATTCTTTATGGCGATCATGTTGAGTTCCCGATAATCGATACCCTACCATATTGTTCCATACTTCATCCTGACAAAGAGGAATGGTGCACCTCATGATGATGTGCCAGGTCATGTGAACACATTCTCGAAATTATCTTGTAGCAGTTTCATTAACTCCTCTAGTTTGATAGGAGCCATCATATAGTGACACTTTGATATAGGAGTAGATCAATGTATGAGTTCTATTGAGAACTCAACCTGACAATCTGGTGGTAGTCCAGGTAACTCTTTAGTAAATACATCAATGTATTCCCTCACGATGGTAATTTCTACAACATTTACACTTTCCATTGAATCAACCATTTGAGGGAGGTATGCTTCTTTATATAGAAACAACACCCACACCGTTGAAGGATTTTTCAATGAAGATTCATGATCTTCCTTGGATTTCTAGAGGATCAGGGGATGGTTTTGAATATGAAAAGATATTTCCTTTTCCCAGTAGCTTCTATGTTCTCTATATAATAGGGGACATGCCATTCCTATTATAGGATTGAATTCCTCCAAGGGAAGTATTACCATATTATCTAGATGAATCATCCCACATACGCTTATAGGAGAAGTGTCCGACATGTGGGTAGCAATGATTTCACTACTAGGTGTTTCAATGGATATCTCTACTTCAAGGTTTCAGGGATTTGAATAAATAGTTCAAGAAAATTTGGGATATATAATGGAATGTGTTGAAGCAGAATAAAATAATCCCTTTTCAATTCATGGGTGAATAGGTAGTGTACCTTATATGACATCATTTCTTATCTCTTCTTTTTCAGTTGTGATGGCATAATCCTTCCCACTATCTTTTGGATTTGGTGGAAAACAAAATCAATTACCCTTAAGGGAGAGAGGTTTATTACACTATCTTTCATAGTTCCTTTCTCCCTATAGTTGTACAATAGGACTATGGGTATTTTTTGCCTTTCTTATTCCACATTCTCCTTATTTTCCATGAATTTTCAACACTCTTATTCTTGTTGGTGTTCTCTGACACACGTGAAGCATTCCCCCATCCATTTTAGGTCGTTCCCGTGATGCTTCTTCCCACATTTCTTACATGTGAGTGGTTGAATTTTCCTTCCAAAATTCATATTATATCCTTTTTCATGAAACTACAAATTTTTTTTCTTATCACCACAGCCATTAGACAATTCTACAAAATCCAGCTACACTTTGATAGCGCATTGAAAAAATTCTACACAACTCCCAAAGTTCGGAATTTCTTTAGACTTTGGATGGTTTGGTTTTAATCCAATAAATAATATATCATTTTTTCTATAATTATTGATAATAAATCATGAATAATAAAATGAAATCCATGTGAAATGTATTTGGTAGGCCATGAATGATTTTATATTCTTTTTCTTTAGGTATATTAATTATATCTCCATCTTCGTACAAATATTTAATAGTCAATTATTATTAAAAACATTATATTATAGTATTGCCACTCTATCTCTTCAATTTCATCACTTGTCTTGGTGTTCATAATCATATCCCATCATTGGTCAGCCTCTTCATTAAGATGATTAATGGCCAGAGTCACCTTCTCCATTTCAGAACTCTAAAGAAAAAAAAACGATCTTCTCTATCTATTTTACCCAGTGTTTAGCTAAAAGTGGACCAAAAGATCCACTAAACAATAGTTTCCATTAACCCATTAAACACATGATATCTAGTTGGTCCTTGTTAGTTTAAAGAGTATGTTACAAACTATTCTGGTTATTTTTCATAACATGAGAGAGTTGGGATAGAATTTCCATCAAATTTTTAACTCCATCTCTTAAAGCATTGGGGATTTCATTCAGGAAATTTCTACAATTTCCCACACACTGATTGTTGTCTTGGATTCTCTTGGTTCCCACAATATTCCAAAATATAAAATGTTGAAACAAAAAACATGTCAAAAAGTCATGAATAATTTATTATTTTGTGAAATTAACACTAAAATAATATCTTATGGGATCCCTATTTTTAGAAAATATTATTTTCCACTTACATATAATTAGAATCATACTAGGGGTTTTCTCTAACATTCTATCATCCAAATTCACAAAATAACTAAATCATGTATATGATGCCAACTATAGCAACCATGCATTTTATACAATAAATTTATGTAATTATAATGATAAAAAAATTACACCATGAGGATCCAAGTGTTTAGTGTCTTGAAAAAACCAGGACTAGACTTATCTTTTTCATCAAAAAACTGAAATATTTATTTAATTTCATCTACCTTAGTTTTTATTGGGTCTTAACTTATCCGTAGTACAATTAGTCATGTGAGGGTATACATATAATGGGGTAAGATAAAATCCCAGTAAAAGGATTGTTAAGAACATGAAACACTGTAACATGGGGTTTGTATAATCACAACATCGTCATTATAATCAGAAGAAGAGGCATTAGATAATAGCATGGAATGCTGAAATCCCTAAAAATGTAACACCATGTCTTAGTAGTAAACTACTGCACATAGTTTTGAAAAAATATAGAATCATGTTCATGTATATTTCATATTACTCATGATGTTCTTCATGATACAAAATTCATTTGAGTGCTATATAATTCTTCTCCCACCCATCTCATCATAACTTTTTCATTGCTCTATATTATTCTAGGTGCACCCGTTACATCATAACATTTACATTATCATGCATACCCCATAGAATATATATCAATATCGGACATAAAACAACCATTTTAAAATAATGGGTTTCACATCATAAATCATACATTCATAAATGTTGGGCTCTCAAATGAAAGAGTGAATAACATACTTCATACCAGCACTCTCAACCTTCACTGGGAAATAAAAATATTGTTTTTGTAAGATGAGTTATTTTGAAAAACATTATGTTTGACATAAACTATAGTGGAAAACATTTATATCCCATAAAAGGTATGATAAAGATTAAGATATTATTTTTAGGGAATAACCATACTAAAAATGGAGTAATAGAGGGAAAACTAGAATAAAGTATGTTGGGTTCGAGAATTCCCCTTACCTTGTGTTTGAACTCTTTCATAACTATAATGTCCTATATAATCACATTATATTAATTAAATAACAGTAAAAAAGAATGTTTTATACATGAAACTGATTCATTATGGTTTTATTAATTTTTTTATCCTTTGGATGAGTTATAGTGTTTAAATTCATTGTTCAATAGCATTCTTTTTCTTATTTTTCATGAATGGTTCACTTGTACACATGAATAGAAGTCCTTGTAGAACAAGAATAATCATCCATTATAGATATTAAATTTTATTATGGATATTATATTTGTTTAAATGATCTTATAATAATTTTTTTAGCATACCACGAGAAAGAATCATTAGATAAAATTTAATGAGGATCTTTTTAATTTAATTTGGGCAGTTTTTTGATCACAATGAACATGTTTTATTTTATATTTTACTATTATGCATAAAAGTTGTTTCCGAAACATTAAAAGAGTTAAAATATATCATAAAATGTTTTTCAACAATATAATGGGTTTTTGGACATTCTTTACGGAGTTTAAGGAAAATAGAAGTGCATCGCCCACGATGTAGGTAAATTAACTCATCTTAGGCGACAATTTCATTTTCTAACAAAGGATATAGAAGAGGAGTTCAATGAATAATATTCCCATAACATGATAAAATACCATTAAATAAATCATATTTAATTTATCATGTCATTTGGTTCATAATATTTGAGGAAAATAGAAAATAAACTTATTTTTTAATGGAAATTTATTGTAGAGAGAGAGAGGAATTACATCTTGAATTCTCTTCTTGAGATACACCTCAAGGAACCTAGGCTAGGTATTTTGATGATACCAAGAGAACAAGTACATGGGGTAGGGGATATGAATATTATTTGGGAATAATTTGGACATGGAATGAATCTAGAGAGGTGTGAGGAAATGAGGTTGTGAGGGGTGGTATATATAGTTGATGGGATAGTGGTTTTCTCAATATTATATTAATTTATTTATTTATTCAAAAAATGACAAGAAATATTGAATAATCCATGATGAAATATAGTAACATGAGCATGTGAGTTATAAACAGTGGTTCCTACATGTATAGAATATCATCAATGACCCTATAATTAAATTGTTTATAATTTATCATAAATTAACATATTTTACTATTCACTAAATTCAATTTTTAAAAAATATCCCAAAATTTACCCTAACCATTTTTTGAAATCTAGAATCCCAAAATGAACACAATTTTATGAAAATAATTTCATATTTATGTTTTATTTAATTATCAATGAAAATAACCATTTATTTAAAAAATACATATTTAAAATTTATAACCCCTTTCATAACATTTTGACAAAACACATAAGGTCTTATGAAAGTATCTTCAAATCATAATATATCTAAATATTAATTTATAAATACATTTTCTGAAAATACATTTTATTTATAATTAACCATAAAATATTTATGACTTATAATAATACTAAAACTATAATATAATTATAGAATATTGTCACTTATAGGATGGATTTATTTTATTTGTACTATCATTGGTATGGTTACTATACCGAAATGACATATTAATATTCAAAAGGGTAACATTATTATTCACACGGGTATGTTATTATGCACCAAAAATTGTGTTTTTGAAATCACACTACAAATATCATACATATCACAACCATGTATGTCGGATTCTTGAAATCCAAATCACAATAGTTGAAAACATTACGTTCAAAGGTCACATAGAATCTAGTAGTTTATTTAATAATTGTGTCACATTTTCTTTCTAATGAGACATTAAGTGATTATTCCAAAGGAAATTACTATAAGAAGGGAGAAAATTCATTGTAAAAAGTTTGGGTTAATACATTCGATAACCCTCAGACATGTCATCTGGTTCACATGATGTCCTCCAGACATATAAAATTGGTCATGCGATAACCTATGTACATGTAATATAGAGACATCTAAAATCACAAATAGACTTTATGGTCATTTTTGGCCGACACCCAATACATGTAAGGAAGTCACCCCCAACATGTCATCTTTGTAAAATAAAAATACCTATGTATGTATCCTCCAACCATGTACACCCATAACTATGAACTATTGGTCAAACATTATCCCTTTATATGAGAAGTGTCTATAATGAACAATTACTGGGAACTCACGAAACCTTATTTTGATTATGAGATCACCATTTTATATTGATAAGACTAATAAATAACTCATGGTCCCATTATATATCCATGAAATGATAAGTTCGAGATATATTTGATATGCATCCACAAAAGTGCAAGTCCATCAATATCCTAGAATACTCATGATCATGGGACTTAAACACCAATATGAGTCTATCAGGATTCCTCATCCATCAGGATATTTGATGCATGAAAATACTCTGAAATAAATGCCCAGAGCATGCCCCCAGGTATCTTAAACCCATCAAAAAGTTACTGTCCCAATTAAACTACGATGAGTCTAATTTTATACAATAAATAGGATATACATGATTTATTTTTTATTGAATGATATCTATATAAACCATTCCATCTGGGCCTCTTCAATGCACAACTCATGTGTCCATGAGTAGTGTGCAAGGTCACTTGTTATCTCTTCTTTCTCACCATGAGCATGGATCATGTGATCCTATGGATTTGATATATTTGTATCATTGGAATCATAATATCCCACTTTCTAGGAAACCTCATTGTGAAATCCTCTTTAAATGATATGTTATAAATACCTTCATCCATTGGAATCAACCTTGGTTTATGTCTTACTGGAATTTCCATACTGGTAAACTCTTGGGAAATAACACTCTTGGGTATTAATTATATGTATATTTCGATTACCTAGAATAGGAACTACTAAACTACCAAGAAAACTATTCCTATAATAAATAGGATATGTATGAATCCCTTTTAAGGTTCAATATCGATAGACAATACCTATGTTCCCACATATATGGGCTTATGGAATGATGTGAAACTGTACATTATGGTATTATTTTATGATCCAAAACTATGTAAAATAAATTACAAGGGTGTTTAATCCTATTACAATTAGGATATATAAGATTCATTCTAGAGGATTAATACTTATCCCAAAACAGTGATCACATTCCTAGATGAGAGTAAACCCTAGTTTGTCTTGTTATATTGCTCTAAAACATAATAAAAAACCCATTACTAAAACATAATAGGAGACAGATGAAGAACCTCAGATACATATTGATTATTTCATCAATAAACCCCCTTTACATATGGAATGATTCCTCACCCAATAATTTTATTATGGTAACCAATCCCATATTGGGAATTTTTAGGGATTTATGAACATATCATAAATATACAGGAGAGTGTAAGAGTAGGTAACATTACCCCCCCCCCAATGATTAATGATCATGACCCCATATCCTCTTGAGTAATGTGATTTCATATGAATAATTGGGTTTTAAACTCCTCATGGAAGATTCCATTTGGAATGTTGTACAATGATTCAGTACTGATGTTAGATCCATTGGAAATTTCCAAGAGAGACGAAAATAGTATATATAATATGAATGATTTTATGACCATATTGAACCCCCACACAATCAAACATCAGGTTCTAATTTCTATTTGAAGTAAAAAATGATGAAAATTATTTGAATATATAAATAATAAACAAAAAAAATTCACATGTTGAATCTGTTTTCCTTAAATTATTTTGATTTAAAAAAATGGTGAAGCAAACATGAATCACTCAAATAATAGAAATGAATGGTTTACCAGACATTGGGCTATTGTGTTTTACATCTCTGTGAAAAAATGGCATGCCTGAGGTGTAAACTTCCATTAATGAAACATAATCTGGATTCAAATTAGAGAGTCCATACAAATCACACACATGAAAAATTCATTAAGTGACAACATTAATGAAGAATTTTGTTACCCATTCATAGTTAATGGATCATATTTCACACTTACAATGATGAAATTATTGGAAATATTATTTTTTATATATTTTATACTATATATATTTCACTCAACAACACCACCTTTATCAATGATCATGTCTTAATCAAGAGACGTTTTTTGGAACATCAACTATTTTATTAACCTCAATAGGTCTCAAAAATGCATCAGCCTCTAGAGACATTTAGCATCGGGTGGAGAATGTGATAGTCTGGGAATACCACTGACATGGTACAATCCTAACTCTCGAGGATACTCATAGAGTTATCTATATAATGATGCCTAAAACTCTATCTCATTCAGGGATGGATAAAATGAAACTAGTGGCCCCTATCACCACCCCTATTAACATTAGAATCTTTT
This sequence comes from Viscum album, assembly GCA_963277665.1. Classification (NCBI taxonomy): domain Eukaryota; kingdom Viridiplantae; phylum Streptophyta; class Magnoliopsida; order Santalales; family Viscaceae; genus Viscum; species Viscum album. Next base: position 1,370,545,831 of record OY728162.1, on the reverse strand, counting down.
ATTCTGTGCACTGAAATTAGAACCTCTCTTACCATAGGATGTTAGATAACAGAGTCAACCATGCTTCCATACATATTTAGAATCAACATATTTCATCCCTCCAATTCCCCTCATTCTCCTACTAAGGATAACACATTATAGGTTTCCACATTATAGAGTCTTTAACATGTTACATTGATTCCCCACAAAGAGCGACGTGATACTGAGAAAGTGAGTGGGATTATATTCCCACCTCCACTAATGAATCTAGATGTAATATTCTGGTGGTGTCCAATTAGGAGGCTCATATCCCTTCACAATTATACCAAGTCTTAATGTGAACTCATATAGAATGTATAGGGGATAAATGTATCCCTTCCCCCACTCATGAAGGCCCTCAAATTATTATAATGGAAAATGGAGGACATGAGTGGGATTATACCCCAGCTTTAATTGAATACATCTTCATGTATATAACAGAGTCTAAAAATCTATAGGTCTATATTATAATTAATATTTTGTTGTAGTGTTACTATATTCTCTAAATATTATAATAACTCATCCATTATATTTTGACACTAGTACAGATGAAGGGACAAGAACACACACATATCCCAGCCACTAGAGAAGCGCATCACAATGATCTCTAATAACATGAGGAAACTATGGAGAAAGATATCATTATTTCACCCATCCAAAATAATTATAAAATTATTCAGATAAAGTAATATTCATAATATAAGAATTTTAGCCCCATTTTGATTTGGTCTCACCAACCAATCTTGGCCTAGGCCTGTAGACATGTGTACATTAATATCGAAGAAATACATTGACATACTCCAATAGAATTTGACTAGTCTTATAAACTTTCTCAAATCATGATTCATCATCACAATATGGAAATCAATTCATGGAAGGATGATATCGCTACCAATTTATCCACATGAATTATTCCAGAATCTTATAGAAGACATGCTCATATTCCTACTTTTATTGATGAACTCATGAACCAGCATCCTTCAGTTTCTATATAGAAGGAGGCAGATATCCAATCTACCATTAAAGAGGTCAGTAGATATATTCTAATTGGGAATTCATATTTTAACCCTAATCATACCCCCATTTGATATAGGATTGACCAATATATTCCAACAAACAATCACACACATGATCATATCCCCACCAGTGATGTATATGCTTACCTGCGTACAGTAGATGCTTCTCGGTAGTTAGATCATATCCCCAAAACATCATATTTTATTCATTATATTCTGGTGACCATCATGAATCATGATCATATCCATGATCAACCCCAAAAGTAAGTTCAAAATATTTTGTCCACAATATAGAATGATGCTCATATCCCTAATCTTTTCGATGCCAATGACCTTGAGTAGGTATGAAACATATTTTCAACACATCAAGGGTCTATTGAATCTTAAATTAAAGAATTATATGATCATTACCTCTATAGTCCTCCTAGTAACAATGATTAAGTAGATAACATGGACTCTACTCTGGATGTTAACCATAGACAACTTCTCAATGGTAATATATCTCTCCAATAAATAAATACCCCATTTTAAAAATTAATATATAAAGGTTCAATAAATAAAAAGGTTAAATATATATAGTTCCCCACCAACTAAAAATAACTCTAAAAATTGATTAGTATGTTACCTAGAGATGGAAAATTTGTGGACTAATTAGGTGGAGACATATATTCATGATGAAGAAGGATCCATCCAAGATTTTTGGATGTTAGTTGCTGAAATAAACCTCCCCAATATGCTTTGGAACTTATCCACACCCAAATATTTATTCCAAGATGATTTAGTGGATGATTACATGCCTTATCTATTCTAGAATAAATGGGTGAATATTCAGTGGTTGAAGAATATACATCTCAATTTTCATGGATATTTGGGTCTCCTCCAAATCATATGTACAATCTTTTGTAAGATTGAAATCTATGTGTACTCTATATGCAGGGGGGAAATATTTGAAGAGTATAAAAACACCTCTAACATGTCTACACATTCATCATGTAAACACTCAAGTGACTAATTTATACAGCCAAGTATGATATTCATATCAAATGATGCAGAATATATAAATAATTACACATCACTATATACCAAGAATAGAAAACCACACTAAATAAAATATCATATAATATCATAATAGAGGAAATATTTGGGGACTTGATAACACATGGTCCTTTTTCTCTTCAAAATTAGAATCCTGCTCTTTGAGGATTCAAAGGGGCTGTGAATAGAGAGTGGCCCGCCCATATAATCATAATATGGGACCTCAATAAAATGGGAACACATATCAAACATGTAGTCCAATGTCATGGATCACCCAATGGATTCTCATAGAAAGTGACACACATACTAAACCTCCATGAAATCCATTCCATGCCTAAATGAAATAGAAATTATGAATTTTATCACAATATCAACTTTCTTAGTAGTTATCTTGGTGTGAACCCATCCCTTGGGTCTTGGGGAATTTTTACCATGACCTAAAACCCTAGGGTCTTTAGACCATGGGAGGGTGACGGAAATATTTTTCATGGATTTGAAATAACCCCATACCAAAGGGTGGGTATATTTTTATCTTAGTGTCAACCATCAGGTTCATCACACCCTAAAAGGATCATGAGGAAATCATGGGTTGTTCAGAATCAATCCCATCACACAGTGATATGGGCTTTCATATCCTAATTTCCAAAAAATGAGCCATCATATCCTCAGATGTATTAATGAAATCCTTGTAAAAAAGATCAAAAAGTTCCAATAATGTCCCAAAATCATCCCAATCCCCCAGGGTTGTGGGAATTTTTATTAGCATCATCACTTTGAAAAGAGTCAGTCATCTCTATGTAAAGAGGTAAATACTAAGGGCTGGATCCAAACTATTCCCCTCTACATGAGAGACACCATGCTCATTTTGGGACCACTCTACATGTTTGGATGGAAACTCCCATAAGGATAATTTTCAAATAATAATATATTGGTCTCATACCACAAATGTAATGAAACCATATAAGGGTCGTTAGGTAGGATTGTCCAATTAGACTAGGGGTTAGAGAAACTACCCAAATAAAACACTAAAATGAAGAGAAATTGGTACAGAACTGACTTATTATGTCTAGAGTGGTGGTTTAACAGCCATTAATTGATAAACCTAAGTGAATGTTATCACTGTCAATGTAGCAATTGATTTTAACCATGATTTAACATAAAAGGGATAGAATATATAAATGGTGCATTGATATATAGGTGATCTGGATAAAAAGAATTGAGGATGCACATACATGGAATTGAAGAATGAGCCAGAATCTGGAACCTATGAGTGATTAATTTCCACCTCACAAGTTAAACTTTATTATTGATAATGAGAAATTTGGGGATAAATCCCACTCAACACTATGACGAGCCAAAATACCACTCATAAAAGAAAAAGTTACAAAATTTGACAATGGGATACAAAATCTCAAACAAGTAAATGCATAACATCACAGGGAATAAGTTAACAATAGATATAATCTTAAAATAAAAAACATATCCCTCTTAATAAACATTAGAAAAGGACAAATTTTCATGAACGGGTTGATGTTTAGCATCAGGTCAACATTGGATCTATGAAACCAGTCTAGATAAATGAATAAGATAGGGATTATTATGACCTTTATCTATTTTGGAGATGAACTATCCATGATTAGGGTGATCATTTAATCATTTCAAATATAATGAATCAATAATTTACAAATGTGGTTATATCCAATCAATTCTATCTTGATCTTAATAGATGTAAGATTTCCTGGAAATCAATTCCTCTATATCTCCCCATTTTTGTTGAATCCCAATATGGTCAAATGTTAGACAGGGAAGTGAGACATTCCATGTTGTAGCACAAAATGATTCCATATCCCGAGTGGGTGGATGACACTTTCTCCCTCCAAATTTTGGTAATAAAATATTCATTTCATTCCATGGCATGCTAGATGAAGAACTACATCTAACTCACTTCATATACCACTTTGGTCTAATGATGGGCCCTCGAGACTAGCAAGAGGTGAAAAATATGGGAATTGTTTATTGGATACAGAATTTCAATCTTATATTTTATATATATTAGTTCCAATATGATCTATTTTGGGTTGGGAATACCTTCATCATCGATTCCATTAGTATTTATTCACAATATTAAGGAAAATTATGATTAATGACCTCATAATTTTGAACAATGTGAAAATGAAGGGGTTTATAAAGTAATTATATAGTGTAAATGGTTTTCATACTTAGTTAGTAATCCAATTTTACAAGCAGAATTGATGGAACTTGGTTCTGAGAATCATTAAGATGAGCTGCACCCACCTTCGATAACAATGACATATCAATATGAATTCCATGACTTCACAATGATGGCACAATTACTAGAAGATTCTAATACCAAAACCAGTTCAAAATCATGGACCACACCCTTAACACATGTAAAAAAAGAAAGCATTCGTTACCATCAATCTAGTAGTAGTGACCATTCAAACACAAAGGTAGGACTCAAAATGTGCAGAACCTCCCACTAAGTTATATCTATAAAAAAATCATCCTTGACCAGTTAAAGAATAGATTATGGTCACGTATGATTTATGTAAGGGTTGAATAAATATTACTTCATATGAGATAATCTTACTAATAGTTTTTTAACACCCATCATTTAAAATAACCTCCTTACTCTATTGGATCCTAGGTAACCCATTGAGTTCAACATCACTGACCATCGAGACTACTTCCCTTTCTATATGTGAATGAGCCAAAAAAACCAGAACTACTTTGTCTTCAAATATGTAATCCAAATCAAGGATGGTTTTTGATAGGTGATATTGGGGAAGGACCCAAAATATGTGGACTATGTAACAAACACCCAACCAAAAAAGTGGGTTATTTAAATGATATTTTTCAAGGTGTGGAAAAATGTTTGATAACTGGATGACTCAAAAAAAAAGTTGATCGAGATCATTCCATCCTTTGAGCATAGCTTCACAAAGAAATAATGATCCCAACACTAAAGGATTCATCATTTAATATTCTTCCTATAGGTAGAAAAAATCATCAGACATATGAAAAAGGCACAAGAGAAAGAGTTGTATCCAACTAGTACACAAACCCATACTCTTGAATATTTTATTCCTTCAATATATATAAAATGGTAACTGTCCCACCAAATGGAATCCTTACCTATGAATAGATCATATTGGGTTTTTTAAATGTATTTCAGATAAAAGATCCCTTACCAATATAAAGCAGAACTATTAGTATGAGTTCCCAATACATGAAATGGGGGGGATGAAGCTGTCGGATCCTAGGGAACAAGGAGAGGTGTGGGAGTGTCTAAACCCAATAATCTATTCACATACCCATGGAAGAAATATATGTACTAGGGACCCAAGAGTATGAACTTCATCCAGACTAATATAATCATTGAGATACATCATATCCCTCCAGTGTTAATTCAAACCCAATAATTTTTAATGCCCGACTAGTGGGGTTGAGATTATCTAATATTTCAAAACAGATGGTTAGGTTAGTGAACCATAAAAAACCTACATAAAAATATTCCTAAATAATTTCTATTTTGATGAGAATAAAAACATCAAACACCTTATCTCATAATCCTCATGATAATGAGTAACCCCACCTCTGTAATCATAGACATCTAGAATAAAAGTTCGACATTGTGAAATAGTTGGTGGTTTCCTAGAAAAACTCTCAATATAGGACTATCTTCGTATTTTCTAATCACATGGAGATTCACTCATCATTTCTTATGTAAATCACATGATTTTGAAATATTTTTCATTACTCTTATGTTTTAATATTTTTAGAAAATGATATTAGAATTCTATACCACAATCTCATTTGTAGAATAGGACAAAGAAGAAGTCTTATAGGGACATATTATACACTTGTATTCTTTGGGAAAGCAAAATGTTAATGATATATGAAGGGATCTGGACGAAAATGGTTTCCACATCAACCTCATCTTGATCTAGTCCCTATAGAGTTTTTCATTTTTCATGGGGGACTTGTATCTAAAAATGATAACCATTCACGGGTATGACAAGAGTGAGAAAAGTACTTTCAAAAATATCAAGCTCAATGATCATTTTGGGGATTTCACATTTAATGTTTAGTTCATGGAAATTTATTAAGAAAAAAAATATAATGAAATTATCAAAAATACTTGACTTCTTGTCCAAATTGAGGTACCCTCAGAATATCAATAATGCTTGAAATTCCCCATAAATGGAAATTTTATCAAACTACATGTTATAACACTTCATTTGAGTATTAAAAATCCATATAGGTTGAGGAATGTTTATACATGAGGGGACGAAAATTACTAATGTAGAATAATGATATAAATGTTTTCACTCCTAACGGATTGGGGATAACCCCTGTGATCCCCTAGAGAGTTATCTATAAGGACTATGTGTTTCCCATAAACATATTCAAGCAAAAAGATTCAATCCCAAAAAGATATCATGAACAAAAAAATCACTAGTGTATGTATATGGGATAGAAATAATGTTTTCTAGAGTGGACCCACTAAAGGAATACTAAAATAATTATCTATCAGTATCCAATAATTATCTGGCACCAAGAAAAAATAACTATGATTCCACAAGACAATATCTGTAACTCACAATGACTATATCACTTATACCCCCAGAAGAAAAAAGTATAATTATCCCCGTAATGTCTCTGTAACTACTTTAGAAGTTCTGGATGTCAATTTCAATTATCATATATTATCATATCATGACACTAAAATATATTCACCTAAATTATCCCCCAAATAAAAAAATGCATCCACAAACATATATTTTGAAGACGAATGGGATTACCTTAGTAATTCCCCTCTTAACATATTTGGAATGAATCTCCACCACCATAAATTAGATCAGATAGGTGATAATTGGAATAGTAGAAGATCCATGACCTATTTTGACTAATTCATCCATGCCTCTCAAGGAGAAGTATTTGTACATTGCATTTAAAAGTAGGGTTGATATGTGTTCACCTTTAATTATAAAGATATTCTTGGACTGAACCCCAATGTGGCTACTCATCAAATAGGCTTTCCCAAGGACCATTGAGGACTCATGAAGGAAGAAAATAGAATGAAATCATATAATTCAACCATTTTAGATTTTGAAGTTGACAAACTAATCAAATACATCTTTTAATGCGAGTTGTAGTACCCAAAATAGATTTTACACCTACTCTCCATCAGGAAAAATAAGTTGAAATATAGTTTATGCACTGATTTTAGGGACCTTTACCAATAATATTTGAAGGATGATTTCCTATTTATTCTCATAAAACTTATGAAGAATAAATCTATTGGATTTTGATCCCCTTCCTACATGGACATGTATTAAGGATATAAATAGATAAAGGTGTCCCCAAAATATGAGGACACACTTCCTTTAGAGTTCCTCAAGGAATATATTGATATCGGGTGATTCCCTTTGGATTAAATAGAACTGGAAGTAATTACCAATGATTGAGGCATCATATATATTAATCCATCTTGGTATGAATAATGGAATGTTACGTAAATGGCATGGTGGTAAAATATCAACAATGTTGTGATAACCTGGATGATATTCCAATTAAATTTGGAAAATTATTTTTGCATAGTTTTAATATGAAATCAATGATGGGTTCATTTATAGTAATATCATGGAAATTAATTGGCTTTGGGGTAAACCACCATGAAATCAATATTGATCTAGAAAGGTGTAGGGAAATACTATAAATTACACAACCTCGGAATCTTAAATAACTAAGAGGTTCCTGGGGAAACTATCTTCTATTTGTGACTTTTTAGAAATCTAATTTGGAAAATATCTCTCCTTGACTAAGTTAATGAATATGGTGGTCACATATTGATGGGATGAGGACTTCCAAGAAGCTATCAAGTATCTCAAGTAGTACCTTCTACACTCACCAGTCTTGATGCCTCCCATAGAAGGGAAATCCATTATCTTATATGTGGCCACCATGGAACAATCAATTGGCTCCCTCATGTAGAAAAATGATGTTGGGAATGAAAACAAAATACTATACTATATTTATAGAACAAAGTTATGTACAAAGACCAAGTATTATGAAATTGAGAACTACCTCACACATATATTCATAGTGCAATAGATGTGGTATTACTGGATTCATCATAAAGTCCATATAATGTCTCGTCTTGACCAAATTAAGTATATATCTATCCATCATATATTGATTGTGAGTATTATAAAATGGGATGTAATCCAATAATAATATGACATCTAATACATTTCATATAAGGAAGTTAATGGGAAACCCTCAACTGATTTCTTAGGGGAATATCCCACCCTATAAATGTCATGAACTAAGTTGGGGTGCCATCCAACCTCGCAACAGATTCGACATGTGGCATGGACTGAAGGGTGTTATTTAACCCTACCAACTAGAATCTAGTGTGTGTTTACCAAAAAATGGACTTTTGGAAATGATTTCATCCAAGTTAAGTAAGGAATATTATTAATCAAAATGAAGAATCAGACTATGATCAATATCTATAACCAGTAGAGTCACAACAATGGAAGGAAAACATTTTACAACTTCCACCAAATACCAAAATAGGGGGAAAACTACATAACCCAAAAAATTCCATGGAAAAAGAGGGCCATCCCCCGTAGGCCACCTCTTCCAACACCTACAAAAATGGACCACTAGTAACTGGATCCATAATCATCACCATACAGCATATTTCCTTTACCTGGGACATACAACACAAAGTCTACATACACCCAAGGGTGTTTGTATGGTATAATCCAAAGCCTTGTATAATGCCACCCAAATTAAATACTTCATGCCATAAAATTAGATGATAAATTACAATTAATGTTTTTAATAATAAATGTAGAATCATTTTTAAGAAAATATTTTTTGACAAACATTTTGAAGAAAACATTCTCAAGAAAATCATGCTTCACAATTATAACGAATTCAAGGTCTACATTATTCCAAAAACAAGAACCACATCATGAGAGAGAGTGTCACAACCCGTCCTCAGGGACCATGTCATGACTACCCCAACCCCGCCTTCTATAGGCCAGGGGCTGGCGACTAGCAGCAAAGGCATAAATCCTGATAACTGGGAAGGCATTGCCTTTATAAAAGTAAACTAAACACCACAGAGTACAGGCGGAAGTAAAACACTAAGTACAAAAGAAATTGATGAAAGGTAAATGGGCCAGAATACAAACCCAACTTAAAGTACAACTACAACTGAACAAAAGTACAACAGAAAAAGAAAACATCTGGAAGAACGGAAGCGGCTCATGGGTCCTCCTTCTCAGATTCTACCTGAAGGGTAGGTATAGATGGTGCAGCTCCTGGATTGTCCACCACGGATCCTCCCTGAAGGGTAGGTACAGATAGCCTCCACAACTCTCTTGACCGTCAACCTCCTCAGAGTTTTGTCTCGCCGTGAATTCCACCTCTGAATACTAACTCGTCGTGGAGTCCTCCTCTGGGTACCGTCCAGTCCTCGAACACTCGGCCTCCGTCAGCACTGCCCGTCGTCTACAACCAACACAATGAGGTGCGGGCATAACCCGTGTAGGGGTGAGTATAACGATACTCAGTAGGGACCCCAAGACCCTCATGGTCTCACTAAATCCAACAAGGATAACCATAATGAAGATCTCAACAAATAACCTCTCCCTAGGTATATGCCGATACAAATACCCAAGTTATCAAGTAATCTATCTCAATCATGAGGAAACACAAAGATTACGATATCAACGGATAACCACTATCCAGGTATATGCCCATACATATACATAAGTTATCAAGTGACCCATCTCATTCATGAGGTAAACACCTAGATCATAGACTCTGCTCAAACCATGATTTCATTATCGAAACTGTAACTGCTGAAGAGCCCCGTCTCTGGAGTGTACAGTGATCCTGTCACGACTCCGAGGTACTGCTCACTAACCTAAGACTGCTGAGGTACTACTCCTATCGAGTACTATAGGCCTGCTGCTACAACCAAGCACTTCTCACTATGGTTCTGCCTCTACAACCAAACACTCCCCCTCATAGCCTCTAGAGGTACTCCTTCTGTTGAGTACCACGGGTCTACCGCTACAACCAAGCACTCCTCCTCCGTGGGTCTACTGCTACAACCAATCGCTCCACACTGGGCTATCCAAAACACACCGAGTCGATCGGTCAAGCAGTCGTCGGGTCTTAGCCGGCTACACGGTCTCCATACTCTGCACGCTCGTCTCCTAGAGGGTCCGCTCCACAAGCTCCTAGTCGATACTCAGAGTATCACAATGTCCCATGAAGAAGTTTCTCAAAGGACCTCCTCGTCATAAGGGTCTCAACACAACAGATGGCGCGTCAATCGGATGCCCGGTCTGTGAGTTATTAGCCTTTTTGTCTCAGGGGCCCGGTTGGTTTCATTTGCGAACCAACTCGGCCGTATCTCAACTGTACCCCGAACTCCCATAGGGTATACTCATAGGGACCATTTTACAATGTGATCACCAACGCCGTTGACGGTTCGTCAAACGGACGTCCGGTCTGAAAGATATCAGCTTTTCCATTCCAGGGGCCCGGTTGGATTTCGGGTACAATTCAACCCGACCATACTTCAGCAGCGACCAATCCTTGGGAGAAGTATGCCAAAAGTTCCGTCTCATCAAGAGGAATCCATCAAAGTCGATGTCACGTCAATCGGACGTCCGGAGCTCAAGTTATAAGCATTTCCGCTCTGAGGGCCCAGTTGGTTTCTGGTTCGAACCAACCCGACCGTACTTCGAATGACACTGGTTAACCAAACCGGTCACACCATTGAGATCCATATGGAAAAACACATGAGATGGACTACCCATTTGTCCAAAACGGATAGCCAGTGAAAAAGTTTCATTCCACTACAACACGTGTGAACCGGGCCTCATGGGGCATGCGCCTCGACCACGACTTAAATATCCAAAATTGGTCTTTAAACATCTGTCTTAATTCCAGGGTCACAACCTCACAGACGATTCGACATTCCGACACCGTAAGAGAGAGATATGTACGATACAAGATCTCGTATTAATAATAATATTATTATTCGGTGTTTCGTGGGCCCGAGCCACAAACCATAATTTAGTATCTAACAATAGACTTGAATCAACCGTCTTAAAGACAGGTTCACGTCGCTGCTGACGACGAGTCAATCAGACGTCACATGCATGAGTTATAGCAGGTCGAAGATTTAATAAAAATATTAAATCTATTATTTTCCGACCGCTTCGAGTAGTCAATCAAAAATCCCGAAAAAGACATCCAATATTAGACTTGGAATGTACGTCTCGGAATCTGGGTCGCACTACCACAGACGGTTCGTGAAACCGAGGTACCACGAATAAGGTATGGTCGAAAAAGTGTTTTATCAACAAAAATAATAATATGATTATTATATTATTTTTTAAAAAAAAAAATTGGTTTACATCAAATAACCAAGGTCACGCACATCTCACCAATTCTTTTGGGCGCCTCACTCCTTCACACATGGCCAATCACGCCCCTCTGATATTTATTTATTTCTTTTATTTTTTATTTCCCAAAACTCCATCTCTCTCCAATCTAAATTCCCCCTCACGATTTGTTCTCCCAAATGGATCCCCCAATCACCAGGCCTTCTACCGCATGACCATGACTTCTGCCACCTCCTTCTGCGAGTGCGCCTGCGCCTCCACCTTATTGGACGGCCTGTTTCTCGAACGCAGTCAGCCGCCTGTACATCCACCGACCTTCACTGTCCTCATCGCGCACCGCCGTGCCTGGAACCACATCCCTTTACCCTGCCGCAAACGCCCCAGACCACTGTCGTGCCCTGGTCAGAATCACACCGCCACAACACCCCCTTTCACGGGCCATTGCATCTTCATTCTAAACCCAAAAATTTGTGGCGACCGCGGATTTTTGATCCCCGGGTTGAGACCTCTATGTCTGTATTCCGCGCTCATCATGACATTGAGTTTTTTTTAATACACTTAATTATTTTGCGATGAAGAACACGCAATGAACGCACGAAGAAAGAAATTCATGGTTTGTGTGCTGATTGATGACCGTGTTTGGTTTGGCCATCGTTTTTGAGAATTAATAACATGTGGAATTAACAAAAAGATATTCATCATACTTCAATATTTTCAAGAAGAACAATAATAGATTGATTCAACCTATGGTTTTTCGATCCGCTAATTAATTCATTTAATTCGTGTTAGTCATGAAAATTCAATTGGGGTAAGTATTTTACATGGATAAATCCTACAATTTTCCCTGCAATCAAGAATTTCCAACCCGCAAACATACTCTCCGCGAATCAACTTAATATTTAGTTGATCCACGTTCTTAGTTTTAGAAGGAAATAAAAATGGGTTCATTAACATCCACAAATTAGATTCCCTACATCGAGCGTTGCTTGAATGGAGGTTTATCGAATGAGAATTCGTCACGGAAGAACCGTCGTGGAATGAGACGTTGTGAAAGAAGACGTCCTCGGCGTCGCGGTATACGGCATCGCGTAGTCGGTCTCCGACGACTCGACGTTCTTTGACGGAGTTTGATGCGTTCTTCGCATTCTTCGTGTTCTTCGACAAAGAAGATGAAGATCTTCTAGCCTCCCTTAGCTTTTCTCCCAAACCTCTCAAGTAACACATCCCCAAATAAAATAACTTCCTCACTTATTTTATTAAATCAACAAAGCTTTTTAATTTCAATCATTCACATTTAACACACTTAATTAAATAAGTTAAGTATCAAATTAATGGTGATTTGATGGAGGTAGAGAATATGAAGGGGTGGGGTTCTTGTGGGCCCCACCACTCTCATAACCTCCTATGGGATGTTGGGTGGTTTCCCACAACTTCCACCCAAAGGTTTTAACCACTTAGAAAATAAAAATTGTAGTTAAATTTTTATTTTAACTTCCACAATTTTTATCAACATCTATCATGAAAACGCAACTCCGGAAAAGGTGTTCCTAAGCAATTACCAGCACTGCAGTTTCATTGGTGCCCTCAGATTTCGATTTCGAGTACCGGTTCAAAATTTAGGAAAACCCGCTCGTTTGTTCACTGAACGTACCCGAGCTAAAATTCGAAAATTGATTCCGGGCACACCGGGCCTCGGAATCAAGTGTCGTCAGAAACTTCATTCTTGTAAAATCATAAAGAAAATTAAGGAAAAAATTTCCCTTGATTTTTACGGGACTTTACATTAATCCCACCTCAGGGTTTTACATCCTCGTAAAACATTAACACAAACTAGGGTTACAAAAACGGTACTGAGCATGCATCTGAGCCTTCCGCTCCCTTTTACTTACCTGGAGGTTCCCGTACTGCTAGTGAAAGCGCACCCGAGGAATCGACCGCCCCTGTAGGATCCCCTCCTGTTGATCCTCGATCCCCACTAGAGCCTCTGGGAAAGTCACCCCATCGCCAACGTCCATCTCATCATGGATGAGGATATGCGAAGGGTCGAGCACGTATCTCCTCAGTTGAGATATGTGGAAATCATCGTGCACCAGGTGCAACTGAGGTGGATGGGTCAAGTGGTAAACCACCATGCCTACCCAGCTGAGGACCTAATAAGGTCCGCTGGACCTCAGAGATAACTTGCCGCCTTTGCCACATCTCTATAAACCTCATCGAGGTGAGACCCGTATAAGGACGTGATCGTCATCCTCGAACACCATAGGTCTTCAATTCCTATTTGAACTAAAACTCAAAACGACTGCTTCCACGAGGGTAAGGTTTTCTGACTCAAGTGTGATCGGTCACACCATTCTGTGCATGAGTTTATCCTATGCTGCCTGGGGTTTCCTTTCTGCCGACCAAGGAAAACCCATCCCGACGTCGTAGTTAAACCACAACCTTATTGCCCAATACCGTCAATTTGTGTATGAACTTTGATTTCCCAGTCCATACTCAAACCAACGTCATAAGACCTCGACGCTACCACCAAGAGATTCCAACTGAAACTCTCGCGTTGAGGGTCTGACCACACTGTCAGCGTATGTGTGATTATCAAGTCTCCACCCAAGGTATCTCCAGACGCGAGGGTCAAGTCCACGGCATACCAGAAACTCTAGGTCTGAGACAAGATTTGTGGAAGGAAGGAATGATTCATATCAACTTCTGTTACTACAGCAGCTAGTATTGGAAACAGACTATCCCTTGAATCATTCTTAGAGCCATTGGGTCAATGTCCCTGACCGCAAGTAGCTACTCTCTTCCCCTACCCTCCATCTCCCTGAGCCCGGTGGGGAAAACTAAGGAGGGTGGTTGTAGTATGTTAAAACGTACACCACCACATGCTGCTCTCCTAGCTCTGCCTCCACGTCTGATGCTCTATAGATTTATCTGTCCTTAACATTTCCTCATGGTTATCTCTAGTACCCTAACGTGAGTAGGAATGCATAGAGGAAAAACTGATGGCCCGAATATCCTTAAACACACCATGCTCAGAGGTCTGAGCTCTATATCACTAATCGAAATGTATTCATCGAGTACCCAGAATGTTGGGTACGCCTCGATTAATTCTCAGCTACCAACACGTCATCCTGCCGAAGCTGTATAAGCTCTAGAAAAACTCTCTAAAACCTCCTTGAGCCAGTCCTCATCCACCTGTGAGTTAGGTTCGCCTCAGAACTAGAGGGTATCTAATGATGGAACACGTGTAATGCAGTAAGCCTACATGTGTCACCTACCTGTACCACCGGTTGTAACTGTATACCAACATGTAGTGATGTATAGATGACACTCTACCTGAAGGCACTATATCAGTCATCGGTCCACATACCGAAGCCTCATCGCTATGCGGACCATCCTCATGGTTATTCAGTTGAAGAAACTAGTAGCCAAGTCCACCATCCACTCTCCTGATGTCTCATCTAGGCGGATAACTCTAGAAATCACCTCCAGCCAGTACTCTGCTCTCTAGGAATCTGTCTCGCCTCGTAACCTCGGACGCTGCTGCTGCTGGAACTCATGCAACGCGCTCTACCAGCATGCACAGTTCGCTAGTAAGGCTTGTGGAATCTGCTGCCCAACAGGTGTTGGTGCTACTGGTACACCACCCGAGGGTGCCAACATAGTAAAAAGGGCCCTGCACCGGAGCCTCATCGCTCGGTGGGCCGTCATCGAGTACTCTCTCAGAACTCTAACTAACTGTCTGCATGGAGACATCCTGAATAGATGCGACGCGGTCAACGCTTTATACATGGTGAGATGACCTGGTTCGAGCTGACTTTAAAACTCTTGGAAACACACACACAATGATCATTTTCGTGCACAAAGTCGGAAATCAGTAGTCAGGAACCTGGTGCATGGATACGTCGGCCACCGCACCAACACTGGACTCCCTGAACTGAAGACCCCACTCTGTACCCTTAACACTATTGCTTCATAGAAAAGAAAATATCAGAGTTATAAGTCATGCGGTAGAACCGACTCCTTTGATACCAATTTGTCACGACCCGTCCTCGGGGCCCATGCCGTGACTACCCGAAGCCCGCCTTCCATAGGCCAGGGGCTGGCGACTAGCACCAAAGGCGTAATTCCCGATAACTGGGAAGGCATTTCCTTTATAAAAGTAAACTAAACACCACAGAGTACAAGAGGAAGTAAAACACTAAGTACTAAAGAATGTGCTGAAAGGTAAATGGGCCAGAATACAAACCCAACTAAAAGTACAACTACAACTGAGCAAAAGTACAACAGAAAAAGACAACAGCTGGATGAATAGAAGAGGCTCTTGGGCCATCCTTCTCAGATCCTACCTGAAGGGTAGGTACAGATGGCGCTGCTCCTGGATCGTCCATCACAGATCCTACCTGAAGGGTAGGTATAGATAGCCTCCACAACGCTCTCACCTATCAACCTTCTCGGAGTGTCGCCTCGCCGTGAAGTCCACCTCTGGATACTGACTCGTCGTGTAGTCCACCTCCTGGTACCGTACAGTCCTCGAACACTCGGCCTCCGTCAGCACTTCTCGTCGTCTGCAACCAACATAATGAGGTGCGGGCATAGCCCGTGCAGGGGTGAGTATAAAGATTATCAGTAGGGACCCCAAGACCCTAATGGTCTCACTAAATCCAACAAGGATAACTACAAAGAAGATCTCAACAAATAACCTCTACCTAGGTATATGCCCATACATATACCCAAGTTATCAAGTAATCTATCTCAATCATGAGGAAACACAATGATTACGAAATCAAAGGATAACCACTACCTAGTTATATTCCCATACATATACATAAGTTATCAAGTGACCCATCTCAATCATGAGGTAAACACCTAGATCATAGACTCAGCTCAAACCAGAATTTCATTATCGAAACCGTAACTACTGAAGAGCCCTGTCTCTGGAGTGTACAGTGATCCTATCACGACTCCGAGTTACTGCTCACTAACCTAAGACTGCTGAGGTACTCCTCCTATCGAGTACTGTGGGCCTACTGCTACAACCAAGTGCTTCCCACCATGGGTATGCCGCTACAACCAAGCGCTCCCCCTCATAGCCTCCAAAGGTACTCCTTCTGTTGAGTACTGCGGTTCTGCCACTACAACCAAGCGCTCCTCCACTGTGGGTCTGCCACTACAACCAAGCGCTCCCCACTGGTCTATCCGAAACACACCGAGTCGATCGGTCAAGTAGTCGTCGGGTCTCAGCCGGCTACACGGTCTCCGTACTCCACACGATCGTCTCCTGGGGGGTCCGCTCCACGAGCTACTGGTCGATACTCCAAGTATCACAAAGTCCCACGAAGAAGTATCTCAAAGGAACACCTCGTCATAAGGGTCTCAACACAACAGACAGCGTGTCAATCGGACTCCCGGTCTGTGAGTTTTTAGCCTTTTTGTCTCAGGGGCCCAATTGGTTTCATGTGCGAACCAACCCGGCCATATATCAACTATACCAAGAATTCCCATAGGGTATACTCATAGAGACCGTTTTACAAAGTGATCACCAATGCCATTGATGGTTCGTCAAATGGACGTCTATTCTGAAAGATATCAGTTTTTCCGTTCTATGGGCCCGGTTGGATTTTGGGTACAATCCAACCTGGCCATACTTCAAGAGCAACCAATCCTCAGGCGAAGTATTCCAAAAGTTCTGTCTCATCAAGAGGAATCTAGAAAAGTTGATGTCACGTCAATCGGACGTCCAGAGCTCATGTTATAACTGTTTCCGCTCCGAGGGCCCAGTTGGTTTCGGGTTCGAACCAACCCGGCCGTACTTCGAATGACAATGGTTAACCAAACCGGTCACACCATTGCGATCCCTACGGAAAAACACACGAGATGGACTACCCATTTGTCCAAAACGGATAGCCGGTGAAAATGTTTCATTTCACCGCAACACGTGCGAACCGTGCCTCATGGGGCCAACGCCTCGACCTCGACTTAAATATCCAAAATTGGCCTTGAAACATCCGTCATAATTCTAGGGTCACAACCTCGCAGATGATTCGACATTCCGACACTGTAAGAGAGAGATATGTCCGATACAAGATCCCATAATAATAATAATATTAGTATTCGGTGTTTCATGGGCCCGAGCCACAAACCATAATTTAGTATCCAACATTGGACTTGAATCAACCGTCTTAAAGACAGGTTCACGTCACCGCTGACGACGAGTCAATCAAACGTCACATGCATGAGTTATAGCAGGTTGAAGATTTAATAAAAATATTAAATCTATTATTTTTCGACCGCTTCGAGTACTAAATCCAAAACCCCGAAAAAGACATCCAATATTGGACTCGGAATGTCCGTCTTGGAATCTGGGTTGCACTGCCATAGACGGTTCGTGAAACTGAGGTACCACGACTAAGGTACGGTCGAAAAAGTGTTTTATCATCAAAAATAAAAATATGATTATTATATTATTTTTTTTAAAAAAAAAATCGGTTTACATCAAATAACCAAGGTCACGGAAATCTCTACAATTATTTTGGGCGCCTCACTCCTTCATGCATGGCCAATCACGCCCCGTTGATATTTATTTATTTCTTTTAATTTTTATTTCCCAAATATCCATCTCTCTCCAATCTAAATTCCCCCTCATGATTTGTTCTCCCAAATGGCGCCCCCAATCACCAGGCCTTCTACCACACCGCCATGACTTCCTCCACCTCCTTCTGCGAGTGCGCCTGCGCCTCCACCTTTTCGGACGGCCTATTTCTCGAACGCAGTCAGCCGCCTGTACATCCACTGACCTTCACTGTCCTCATCGCGCACCACCGCGCCTGGAACCACATCCCTTTACCCTGCCGCAAACGCCCCAGACTACTGTCGTGCCCTGGTCAGAATCGCACCGCCACAAAACCCCCTTTCGTGGGCCATTGCATCTTCATTCTAAACCCAAAAATTTGTGGTGACCGCAGATTTGTGATCCCCTGGTCAAGACCTCTGCGTCTGTATGCCGCGCTCATCATGACATTGAGTTTTTTTAATGCTCTTAATTATTTTACGATGAAGAACACGTAATGAATGAGTGGAGAAAGAAATTGAAAAGTGCATGGTTTGTGTGCGGATCAATGACCGTGTTTGGTTTGGCCATTGTTTTTGAGAATTAATAACATGTTGAATTGACAAAAAGATATTAATCATACTTTGATATTTTAAAGAAACACAACAAGAGATTGATTCAACCCATGGTTTTTCGATCCGCGAATTAATTCATTTAATTTGCGTTCATCATGACAATTCAATTTGGGTAAGGATTCCACAAATATAAATCTTACAATTTTCCCTGCAATCAAGAATTTTCAACCCGCAAACATACTCTCCGTGAATCAGCTTAATATTTAGTTGATCTGCATTCTTTGTTTTAGATGGAAATAAACACGGGTTCATTAACATCCACAAATTAGATTCCCTACATCGAGCTTAGCTTGAACGGAGGTTCGTCGAATGAGAATTCGTCGCGGAAGAACCATCGCTGAAAGAGACGTCGTGAAAGAAGACGTCGTCGGTGTCGCGGTATATGGCATCGCGTAGTCGGTCTCCGACGACTCGGCGTTCTTCATCAGAGTTCGATGCGTTCTTCGCGTTCTTCGTGTTCTTTGACGAAGAAGATGAAGATCTTCTAGCCTACCTTAGCTTTTCTCCCAAACCACTCAAGCAACAAGTCCCCAAATAAAATAAGTACCTCTCTTATTTTATTAACTCAACAAAGATTTTTAATTTCAAACATTCACATTTAACTCACTTAATTAAATAACTTAAGTTATCAAATTAATGGTGAGTTGAGGGAGTTAGAGAATATGAAGGGGTGGGGTTAGTGTGGGCCCCACCACTCTCATAACCTCCCATGGGAAGTTGGGTGGTTTCCCCCAACTTCCACCCAATTTTTTTAACCACTTATAAAATAAAAATTGTAGTTAAATTTTTATTTTAACTTCCACAATTTTTATCAACTTCTATCGTGAAAACGAAACCCCGGAAAAGGTTTTCCTAATCAATTACTGGCGCAGCGGTTTCATTGGTGCCCTCGGATTTTGATTCCGAGTACCAGTTCAAAAGTTAGGAAAACTCGCTCGTTCGTTCACTGAACGTACCCAAGCTAAACTTCGGAAATTGATTCCGGGCACACCGGGCCTCGGAATCAAGTGCCGTCAGAAACTATGTTCTTGTAAAATCACAAAGAACTTTAAGGAAAAAATTTACCTTGAATTTTACGGGTCTTTACAGAGAGAACCATGTCACAGAGAATCCCTATAGGTACTAGCACTATTTGGACACCAGAAACCACATATCTCAGTGAAACATGGTATTAAAATGATAACACATAGCATACCCATGCTTGAGCCACTAGAGAGGAATATATCAAATGTTATAGTTTCCTAAAATCATCATCAATGTTTTTTAGTGTTGTAGTGTTATTTATTTTAGTAGAAACTGAGAATTTACACTACTGATCCATCTAGCTTACTTTTCCTAGTCCACCAAGATAGATTCCTAGGAATCCCTTTTTTCTTGATTTCCATTTCACATGTCACATACATTACCACCATCAGATACACATACCAAATAATATGAGTACACGTGAAAACCACCATTTATCATATGTAAAACATCTTTAAAATTTATACTCACTACAAATCTATTTTAAAAGATGCTTCACACCACTTTAATGATTTATGGAACACATTAAAAAAACAAAAAATATAACCACACATGAATTACAAACTATCCTATTTAGAAAACTATTTTCCATACCCTACACACCTTGAAACCCTTTGAAATTATATTTCCTTTTAAAAACAAAATATATAGAAAACGTTTATTAAAAAATATAATTATAACAAAAAAATCTAATCATTCAAAATCATGGAACCAGCTACCTCACACTTGAAAACATTCAGAATCTTGTGAAAAAACACAGACATGACAAAAATATACCCTATAAAGGAAATATTTACCTAAAGAATTGTCATATTACCCAAAAAAAATAAATCAAAAACTTATTTCTTAAAACAAATCTACAATAATAATTATTTACCAATAATGAGGTAATTTTGAACCTATAATAATGAAGAAATCAAGAAAAGGTAGACTTACATGATTTCTATTTAATTTCCATTGAAAAATGAACCCAATAAATTATAATTAAAGGGGGGATAATTTAGAGAAAGGGGAACTTGTTGGGATTTAAATCGCATATAAATCAAATTAAGGGTGATTTTGGGCTAAGACGATGGAGTAAAAGAGGTAATTTTTTTAATTACCTCAATAGGATACATGGTTGCCTGTATAGTTTACCAAACTCTGAAAAAACCATGTGATCCCATCTATCAAAGAGGAAATTGGATGCACAGTTTCTGGGGGGAGCGTGTACGCAAATGCGGTAGGCCATGTGGCTCGGACAATTCCTCTATATAATGTGAATAGTCTCTCATGGATTGGTGCATTGTTTCCCCTAATTCTGTACCAATCATGTGCCACCTGCCGTAGGGACTAAATTTTCCATTTTTCACTATAATATCCTAAGGATACAAAGAAATCAATAGAAGGAAAAATTTAAAAAAAAATAATAGCTTAAAATAAAATCACAGATGTGACAATTCTCACCACTATAAAAAGAGTCTTCCCATGGAAAATAAGTCAAGAGTCTAATTAGAGAAAAATATTAATACTAATCCTCAACCCAAGATATACACTCATGTGTATCATTCTAATAATTACCATGATTCCAAATAACTAATACTAAAATTTATAATTCCCCAAATTCACTTTCTCTTGTAAATACACAATCTGTAATGGAAACTCCAACACGGAAAAATGTGGTTCTAACTCCAATTCCTCCCAATTAACCGCATGATATGGTTCTACATTATAATTTTTATCTATGAAACATAGAACATGTCATGTATCTATGTCAACTAGAATGAAACAGATAACTATTATGCCACAATTTTTAACCTATCAAAAATCTCAAAAGGCTCGACATACATCGGAGTATGCTTCCAATGCTTACCCAAAATGATGGTGAACTAAGAAAGGTGCCACATTAAAAAACACTCTATTGCCCAAAAATAATTCTAAGGCTCAACACCTCTGATAGATAGAAGACTTTTAGGGAATACATTATATTAACAACTACTTCCTTATCATATAGACATTATTATATTTCTTATACATTAGACTTAGCCCAAACAATGAGGTCTCACCCAACTCAACCCAACCCAAGAGATATTGGAACTAAAAACTATGAAGTGCCTCAATGGATTAATTGTTTTTTTTCAAATAATGGTAACTATTAATAAAAGAAAATTTGAAAAGCCCAAAATGAATATTTCACAAGCCTCCACAAAATTACAAACATTATTAGAATATTTCTTCAGGAATATGATTCTCCCTCTCCAGCTTACCATCTATTTTAGGATGATATGTCATGCTCAGCTTGATCTACAACCCATATTCATTGTGTCTAGCCTCATGCCCGACCACCATAACTGATAAGAAACATAATAAAACTTGTTGGTCGCAAGATGAACAGACCTATGGGAGTGGTCTCTATCATGTAATACCACCTCCCATAATAACAGCAGAACCAAGAAGTGACCCTTAAAAAATCTCCCTCAGGGGACAATAACCATTCATAAGGAACATCCCCATCATTTATGAAATAAATAGAATGATAGAATAGATCATCACTCAAATTATCTTAATTAATCAATTCTTTATGGGAATGTATCATCTAAAAACATGCCAATAATTCCCTTCTACTGTGATCCTTGGTTTCCAAATGTTGCTGGAATAAATACACATCAATGTCTTCTTATCATCTGATTCCATCAATGTGTGCACTGGAAAATTTCTTATTAAGGCACTTGAAACCACATTACCATTACCAGGGGTACACATGATATCAAAATACAACCCATGAAGGTATTAAACCCAATTAAACATCCTAAAATTCATATCAATCATAGAAAAAATTTATTCTAAACACTAATAATCTGAGTAGAAAACAAACATATCCCCAAAGATATAATGACAACACATTAACCTGAAATGTATAAAAAAATACTAAATCCATATCATGGGTAAGAAATTATTTTTAGGTGGTCATAGTAGGAAATATCTATAGTCCGCCACATGCTCTTTGTGAATTAGAACACACCAAATACCAATAATTTAACCACTGAAATAGACCACATACCCTTTCCCAGATTCCCGAAAGATCAAAATAGGGGCAGTGGTCAACCTCCACCTAAGAAATTTAATCGATTCCTGAAATGATGAATTATATTAACACTTTACACCCTTCTTGCTGATTACTATCATGGGTGAGGAAAACCATGATAAATCCCAAACAAACTACCTGTAATACCGGTTTAGGCCAAAACAAACCAAGATCCAAAAAAAATTCATCAGTTTCTCCCTTGACATCACTGTATTATTCTTCTCAGGGTGCACCGAACCCCATGTTCTTACACCACCTAACACAAAACATCTCCTCACTGATCAAAATGGTTTAGTTGGAAATTTTAGAATATGGTCTATGATCCCGAGGAGATCCTCAAAAAATCCTCAAATGATTCTCTTAATCCATATTTGTCCCTTAATAAACTAGGATTCCATCCAAAAATACCACATTAAAAGAGTCAATGTACTAGTAGATCACTTGGTTCAGAAGAACCAAAAGGACCACTAGGGAATTATTAAAACAAAAAGGCATGATCCAATACTCAAAATGGCCATAAATAATTTATAAATCCATATTCATAACATCCACCTCCCAGATTCTGATATGGTGATGCACAAAATGCAATGAAATTTTGTAGAACAACCTTTACCCAATAATATAGTTTAAAATGTCATCAATACAAGGAAAATGGTATTTATTTTTGATTATTTCATTGATAATATTTCCATAATAAATACATATCCATAGAGATCCATCATCCATCTTTTCAAAAATAATTTTGGTATCCTAAGTTGAGATGCTTGGGGGAATGAATCCTTTGGAATCCAAAGCATCCAATTGTACCTTTAATTCCTTAATCTCTATTGTATCAATATGGTTTGATGAATGATATATTTGATACGGTCTTAGTGAAAAATATATTGTGAAATCTATTTCACGCTCTGTTGGAAAACTTGAATATTCTTCTTGAAATACCTCTTCGAAATCATATATACTAGAGAAGGTAATCCACCATCAATATCACCATCATCGTCATCCATTATAAGTGATTATATTTGAAAAATGATATTTCCCAATTCCAGAAATGGAGGTACAACATATCTCTACCGAGGATCATATTCAACCTAAAAACCTAGTAATTCCAATCATGAAAAATGAAACTCATTCATCACTGATAAAAATAAATGCATTCTTGGAAATTTTCCATCTAATCTATTCTAAGGATCCTGACAAATAGGCCAATTTCTAAAACCAGAAAAACCCATTGTAACTCACCCATTCCCCGGTTAGTGTACAAGATAGACATCTAAATCACTATTATTTTTTGTTACGCAATGAAATTAGTCAAACCATTTCATAAAAAATAATCATGGTTGAAAATTTCAACACACCCACATTAAATGAATAAATAAAAGAGTTAGATTCCCCAATATCAAACAATGTAACATATAAAGATAATCTAATAAGAAGGGTTCTGTGAACTATTGTTGGTAAGGCATCAGAGTCTGCTAGTGCTTGACCTAGAGCATGAAT
The DNA here is from genome assembly GCA_963277665.1 of Viscum album. NCBI lineage: Eukaryota > Viridiplantae > Streptophyta > Magnoliopsida > Santalales > Viscaceae > Viscum > Viscum album. The sequence goes on along the minus strand of OY728162.1, from coordinate 1,370,521,532 downwards.
ATGTATTTTATCTTCCACAACCCGATATAATCCACTAATATATGATTATTTGGTAGGATAACTATGTTATAAAAAGGACAATGACCTACTGAAAAAACCACCAAACCATGAACTAGCCGCCCTAGATGGGTCTGATTGGGATGACATCCCTCTGGAGGACACAGAACCTAATAAAATTTGTTAAGGATGGGTAGCTCTTCAAAACAGCTTCATGTTCCCCATAGTCCCACACTGATGGCATTGTTTGGGTAGAGCAGACCAAGAAGACAGTATATGACCCACCAATCCACACTGTTGACACATAACTAATCTGGCAATCAACGCCACAGAAAAAATGGGTCAGGATGGATGGCCTAAACTACCACAACATTTATTCTCCTACTCATCATTCTCACTCTTGTTATTAATGGAACATAAACTGGATTATCCAACTGATGGAACTACTCTTGAAATACAAGAGTTTCCACAAAAATTGATCTACACAATTAGGGAACGATCAACACCCTCAACATATTTCTTCAACTGGAATAAGAATACTTGAGATTAGATATTCTAAAACAACTCCATTTAAATATTTTTAACTTTCAAATTCTTATTATAAACCACCATAAGTGTGAACAAAAACTATCTAGTGAAAGAATTAGCATACTCCAAAATGGTATAATCCCCTTGGGAAAGATCCAAAAAAATCTGTGGTCTTTATGATGTATAATGTTTATAGGAGATACTACTCATTGAATAAAAACATGAAATACTTTAAACACATATGATCATGCTTTCCCAAATTTAACCACTGAGTCCCATCACCTTCTTTTAGGACCATCAAAAAAACAAATAACAATTCACCTTCACTGCCTCAAGAGTGTAATGGAACTAAAAAATCCTCTCAAACTTATGAAACTACTCCTCTTCCTCCTTTGTATTCATACTAACTCTGAAGGATACATTCCATTTCTTGAAGAACTCATGAACTTTATATTTTTATAGACCTGGATCAGCTTCTCTAACTTGAAAAGTTATAGAACTCACTCCTTGAACCAAGGTATGGAAAAAACGAACCATATCTTCCACTTGTTTATAATCAATTAGTGAGTGTTAAAGCCTTCTATCCTCTTTAAGTGGATGGATATGTGGTCTTCGAGGAGGCATTATTAAACACCATGAAACAATCACATGAAAAAAGCATCAACACCACATTATAATAATTTTTAACAACAACAATATTTCGGAAAAAAATTTATAGATTAATTTAAATCAAATCCATCATTAAAACTAACCCATACAAACTAATCCCCCCACTTGTTGACCATATATAGTATGAAACCAGTTCCCCTCATCTGTAGGATAAGTCAATATAATTCCCAAAATCCGATGGAGACTAATGGAAAATTATGAGTAGGGTTGGCTAGACACCCCCACTCACTACCAAACATAAAGCCCAGATAATAATAGTTCATTTCTATTCAGTATCTTCCCTAATATCATGTCCCTAGTAAAGGGAGAAAACCTTACTCTAATATGATTTTCCATGAATCAACCCGTATTTCCATCAATCCCAATCCCAGAACCAGCCCGTTCTATGGTCCAAAGGGTGATCCTAACCCCAACAGGATGGAAACAAGTTATTGGGTACCAAGAATGATCTTTTGGGAATGATTTCACACAAACTAAAAAAGAAAAAAATATTGAAAATAAATCATCGTACCAAGATCATTATCGAGAAAAAAAATAGGCATAACCATCCATGTTAATCATTTAACAAATTTAACCAAAAAACAAAACTATATGGGAACCAATTACACCACCCAACAACCTCCACACAATAAGAGGGACATCCCCCTCAAGCCACCTCCACCAATGTGTTCAAGAAAGGACCACTAGAAACCATCACCACCATCACCACCATAGAGCATATTTCCATTACCTAGGTCTTTCATAACAAAGTCTACATACTCCACTGGTGTATTTAGAGTTTCTTCCACAACCATGTAGGATGCCACCCAAAATAAAGATTTCAAGACAAAAAATGTAAATGATAAATTAACATGCATTTTTTTAATAAAAATAAAAACATTATTTATGAAAGGATTTTAAAATAATCATTTTAAAGAAAATATTATCAATGCATTCATGCTTCACAATTATAAAGAAAAAAATGATTACTTTATATTGATAACATGAACCACATCACGAGAGAGAGAACCAAGTAATCAGAAATCCATATATGTACTAGAACTTGTGGGACCCTAGGAACCTCATATCATGGTGAGACATGGAAAAAAACCATAAATCATTGCATCATCTTGAAATATCGACTAGATATGATTCCATCTGATATTATCAAAGTCTACAATCATCATCATAGTATAGTTATTTTTGTAGTGTTCATCCTGCAAGTAAAACTTTGTCCTCGCCCCCACAAATCCTACTAGCATACTTTTCATAGTCCACCCACCTAGATACCCATGATTCCCTTTTTTTCTCAATTTCTATTTCATAGGTCACATACATTACCAAATCCATATTCATATTTCATAAATTATGAGTACACATGAAAAACCACCATTAATCATAGGTAAAACCTATTCCAAATGCTTACACACACTGAATAAATTTTGAAACAAGATTCACATCACTTTCTTGATTTATATAACATAGTTTTGAACCACAATAAGGAAGCACACATGAATGACAACCAAATACTTTTAGAAGACCACTTCCTAACCCATATTCATCTCAAACCCCATTTAAAACATATTTCACACTATACACACCATCCATAGAACATGTTTATGAAACCAATAAATCCTACCAAAATAATATATTAAGGATAAAGAATGGAACCACTTACCCTACACTTGGAAACTTTTAGAATCTGGTGGAAAACCACAACTACCCCAAAAAGAAACCATTTGAAGAAAATATAAAACCATAACCAACATGATATTAATAAAGAAATCATGATTAAACCGTAATTATGTCAACTAACTCACTAGAAGAGCATGAACCTAAGAAAGTGGGAATAAAAACCCATAGAAGGAGGAATTAATCAAGAAAAGAGAGACTTTATTGATGTTAATATAATATCTGATGACAAATCTTCCAAAAAATCATAATTAAAGGGATTAAAGAGGGATATGTGGGAGCTCATAGGTCTGAAAACCTATTATGGGTTGAATTAGAGGAGATTTGAGTTGAACACAAAGGAGGGAAAAATGTAAACTTATTGTTTCTAAATACCTATACTTTCCAAATGATTATCCCACATAGTTTTCACAATCGAGTGGGAACCATGTCGTCTCCACTTTCCAAGAGGATACCGACCGCACAGCTTCCTGGTGGGGACACATGTGGGGTACGCATACGACATGGACAATTCCACTATGTAGGGTTCACAGTTTCTAATAGGATGATGCATAGTTCTCCATAAATGTGTTCCAACCATGTTCAACTTGTTTTAAGGCCCTAATATTCCATTTTTTTATAAAAACATATATGGATACCATGGAAAAAATAATGTACAAATAATAAAGAAAAGAATACATTATAATAAAATAATGTATGTGGCAGTAATTCTCTCTACTAGAGACTAAACATCAAGATAAATATGTTTTTTTTGATTACATCCTCTCCAAATGTGGGTGATGTATTTTTTTACTTCATATGGAATTATTGGAAGGTTAATGTAAACCCTGAAGCTAATCATTGTAATTTTAGGGATTTTAATTGATTATTTAAATAAACATGTTTTCTATCCACTTTTTCACTACCTGAATGTTACACTAATAATGAGGGTGAACACTAATAATTTATCACCTTATTAGAGTTATCCATAGAACTCCAGATATCCTACATGAATAACAAAGTTGACTCATAGCTAATAATCACTCAAATAAATGGTGAATGTGTTTTCAATATGAAATAATTTCCCCCTCTAATTAGTTATGTTAGAGTATTGATGGAATAATTTACTTTAAAACTAAAATTTCATCATGTCCCTTGATTTTAAAATGCTGTAGAAAATGCATTGTCCAATTAAACCACATTTTTGACTAATCCCGCTAATGACAAAGTGGTTTTCAACCTCACACACCAAAAAATGGTCTCAATAATCATCATCTATAACATGGATGAAATCAATTAGGTTAATAATTTCCTAGTGCTTGATATGATAATGTCCAAGCATGGATGGATAGATACTATAATATATTATATAAAAAATGTGACCCTCTAATCAGATCAAGCAAAAAAGGGAACATATTCACCATCGAGATATGAACTTCATCATTTGGGATGGGCTAAATGGGTAGAAATATCTATATTAATATGGATTCAATGGAATCCTCCATAGATTTATTGAAAAATGTGAGAATAATGTCATCGTGGAAGAAGTCCATGTAGGATCCTACGACGTTCATCAATCCAGAACCAAACTCTTGCACTTGGATAAGATTCATGACTACTATTGGAACAAAATGATGTAGGACTGTGTGGAATTAAGATAGAAATTTCATGAATTGATGATTTTGGAAAACATAATCCATAAAACCATAGAGTTCATATAAAGAGCTAATTATTCTAGTGTTTTTTATTTTTGGGGAATACACATTATAGGTCCATATCCTACATCTATAGCCAAGCAGTTTAATTACACTCTAGAACTACAAAATTATTTTACAAATGTGCATAGGATATACCCATGAAAGAATTTCAGGAATAATAATATCATCAAATTTATAATATATAATATTTTCAATATATTTGGTGTCCCTCAAACAATACTGATGGAATATTGACACAAAAAACTATTATTATATGTTGAAGAAACTATATCAAGAATATAACGTTGAGATCAATCATTCACCCCAAAACCGTACACTCTAAAATGGAAAAATAAAGGCCTTTAAAACTCTGGTATCAAATTAAATCCAAAAAATGGTGGATTAGGACAAGAAAACTAGTTCGAAAATGATGCTTCTTCTATATGGTCCTATCATACAACCACTTGCACAACCACACATGAAACCCTATATTCATTAGTTTATGGGCCAATGGAAGTGTTCTCCATTGAATTATAGTTTTACTCACTAAAAATATCTATTTTATGAAAAAATATAGATGATGATCATTCATAAATGTGGTGAAATGAGTTTGAATGACTTGATGATAATAGGTATAGTACACTAAAATTCCTCAATGTTAATCATAATCAGATAACATGGACATTCAATAGTTTTTCCCCCCCTTATTCCTTCAAGGGGATCCAATATTTCATCTCAAAACCCCAATGACACATGGAATGAAACATACAATGTTGAAAGTCATGTGGGAAGAAACATACATAATACATTAGTTCAATTTCAATAGAGCATACCCATTGGATATAATGGATGGGGAATATATTACATCCCTAATAATGTTAGGTTTCATAGGATGATCATTGGATAACCTACAATAGGAAATCCATATACTCCTAATAAAAATTTATATTACATTGCATGATACATCTTTATAACCTAATATTAAATTGTACAGAATAATTCCTTACTAAATGATGTTAAATTTCCTTGAATATGTGCAACTAAATAATATAAAACTACATGGAGGATTTTTATTCAGGAATGAATCACTTTCCATGATCTAGATCTTTACGAAGGTGAAAAATGAAGTACCATTGTCTTTATCTTGGATTCATATCCACATAAATGTATTTTTATACTAGGAATACGTGTTGATAAATTATTCTAATCACAATATACAAAGTGACCCACAAATTCAAATAGCTTTTCCATCCATAATTTAATTTCCCTACCTGGGTTACACACACTAATCCCCATAGCCGGATCATTATGTGACTTCATGAGCACCTACCCGTACTCTAGAGGTTTCATGTTACCAATGGTGTCTATTTCCAATAAATAGGAGACTATACACTCATTGACAAAGTAATAAACCAGTGGAAATATGAACACATTTACCAAACCTTATAACCACTAAAAAATCAAACCAGTTCCACATGATGACGAAAACAAGGAATACAATATAAAATTCTAACAGTAGATATTCTTACCAAAGTAATTGTCTTGTGTCAAAATGAAAACTAAAAATTAAAGACAATAACCACTTTCACATGGGTCATGAGACCAAGTCTATTCCCTAATCCATGATCAATCCCAACTCATCCATTTAACATATGTCTCTTTCCCTTTTCTTTTCCTTCAACCATGACATATTTCCAGGTACCGACCATGAAGCCTGAGTAGGGTGTGTGCACAACCCACTATGCCACCACCAATGACATATAATACAATATCAAGTCAATACCAGTGTATGATGTAGTATAAATAATAAATAAAAGTAATAATGTAATGGTTTACTTTTATTCAATTAATATATATTGATTCATAGAACCCCTAGGTTCCTACAGACAACCGAACACCCAAAACCTGCTTGTCTCATACCAGATTCTAAACCTTATCACATATTCAATTCACAATTCATTATAACACATGATATTTAGTTATCAATTTAATAAAAATTCATAATATGGATAATTGTAACCATAATCCAATTCCAATCTCATGGGGTGTAGAACATCGTGGGTAACGCCCCATGGGAATTTGGGGAATCAGTCCATGTCCCATATATTAATATTTTCATGCATAATTTTTGTGCAAGATCACCATGGATAGGAACCCTTGAGTATTTAGAGAATTAGTGTGCATCCCACCCTCATATATCAATAAATCACCCAAATGTATTTGGAGAATCATTCAATCTCCCATATTCATATATTAATCAATCTCATATATAACATGTATCAAAATATCACATGTACAAAAATATAACTTGTATCACAATATCTCTATTAATTGATTAACTAATTAATTTACCATACAGAATGATTTCATATTCATATCATTGCTTTAATTAATTCAATTATTATTTAATCACATAAATACCATCAATTAATTCAATAATTAATCACTCGCTTCAATTAAATTAATTAATTCGATAAATAATTAATCACATCAATTCCGTCAATTAATATGAAAATTAAATAATCACATCAACCATTTAATAATAACAACAATCTTTATTAATTAATTAAACAGTTAATTTGTCACATCAATTTCATTAATTATTCCAAAAATTAATTAATCACATCAATATAGTATAAATAAAAAAATATTCAATAATTAATTCAATATATAATTAATCCAATTCAATATCCCCATATACCCATAATTAATTCTATAATTAATTATTCCAATTCATGCATCTCAAAATCCAAAATTTCAAAATCATTCAATTATTTAATTTACCAAATTATGAAATTCAATTTAATAAAATCAATTTCTAATCAAAAAAATATGAATTTTACAATTACATATACATTATTGTAATAATGAATTTGGGATTTTTATAGTTGACCACCTACCTTAGAATTGATGATAGACACTCACCAATCGAAATCCCTAATTTGATTAGAACAATAATGAAAAACGTGATCTTGATTCAATTCCTACATCGAAGATTTATCTTGATTAGATATAATATAACATGGATCTTGGACCATATGAATTTGGTAAAACATCCCATCAAGGATGGGAGAATAATGTAATAGATATAGGAAACCATTCAGCATGAGATTTACCTACAAGGAGAGTTGAAGATCAACAATACGAGATTCACATTATGTAGAATAGAGTAATGGAGCCTAATGAATTCATCCGAGCTCCTCTAGAAATGAGAGGAATCAATTTGGTCCAAGATGGGTTTGAATTTGGGTTAAAAAGGGGGTTTATGATTTTTTTGAAAATCGGGATAATTAAAAACCATCACACGGTTTCCTTGGAAGGGGTAAAAGGTTTAAAAAAATATGTACCTCTTCTAGGTGGGGTGAATGATTTACCCTAATATGACACATTTTTTGGGAAACCATGTTCCATTAGTGTGAATACTCTCTGTTTGGGTTCACATCATTAGCGGGGCCGTGCACATGGTTTGAGAAAACCATGTGCCAAAAGTGAATTTCTCATCTTTATACCATTTTTCCAAAATGTTCAGCCATACTCAACCATGTTTAAACCAAAAAAATACCCAAAAAAAGGGAAATTTATTACATTTAGAGATCTCAAAACATCTCCAAAAATGATTAGTATCTTATAATCCCCCCACCTTATAACACCTCATCCTCAGGATGTTGTCCAAATCATCTCTAATATTCTGAGAAAACAAGATTGATCCACTAAGCCCACATAACATATTCTATCACCCATTATTCGTCCTACAAATGAATATGTTACCAAAGTATTTGTACTGTGAATATGTCATTCCCAGAAACAATTTTTCATTGTGATACAACACGTGTCAGAAGACCCTCAAAGGATAAATCTATCTCTATCTCAACATCAATCCACATTGATCACATGAGAATGGTCAGGGTGATACTACTGAAGTTGGGATGGATGGAAAACAATATTCATAACACTGTATCTCTATGGAAGATCTGATCAGAACCCCACTGATTTGATTCTCTCTACAACCTCAAATAGCCAAACAAAACACGGCACAACATTGTATTTCCACTATATCCTCTGTCAACCCAATCTAGATTAAACTAGATGGAACATACAACATACTCAATTAAATATAGGGGACATAAATTTATATCTTCAAACAAAATCTATCTACTTTGATCCATAGCCATATGCTTCCCAATTAGATGAACCTGATCTAGAGTTTCCTATAATTAACTCAGGCCCAATATTTCTGACTCACCTACCTCTATCAATCATATAGGTGATCTGTATGGCCTACCATAATGTGCCTCATGTGGTTCCATCAGAATATTTTCCTTATAACATTAGATTTAGGATAACACCACCAAATCTAATTGATTCTCCCAAGACCTATCGATGTATAGGACACACTCCAATTGCATATCCCCAAGAACCTATATTGTACGCTCTAACATCCCATCTGTCTATGGGTGGAATGTCATACTAAATAAAACTTCTGTACCAAGCACCTTCTACAAGTGCTTCCATATGTGAAAATTAATGCATGAGTCACTATGTAAAAATCCAATTCATGGAATCACATGAAAATAGACTATATTATGAACATATTTTTCCCCTAACAACTCAATTGAGAAATTATTTTGTTTGGGAAACAAATGTACTAGATTTTTTCGCCAGCCTACAACCACCAAAATAACATAATTATACCAAGGCATCCTCTGGAGAGCCACCAAAAATTACAAGGTAAATTCATCAAACTTGCATTTTGGAATGGAAAATGGTTGTAGTAAACCACCGGGTCATTGATTCCTACCCTTCACCAATTTTCATGTGTAGCATTGGGTCACAAACCCTATTATATCCTTTTTATGGTTTTTCCACCAAAACTACCATCATAGTTGATGCACATCCCACTTCATGAGATGAAACTCAAACATCATCTCTCCCACATGATCATAAGCACAAGAAACCATTTCAAGACATAGATGGTATCATCCTTATATATGGAATATTTCTAAGGTGACTCCCAACATTCATGGATTTCCCAAAATATAAACATAATTTTCCCTCATTATACATATCCTCTATCTTCTATAAGAGGGAAAATCTATAGAAAACTAATAAAAGAGTCATATTCTATTGACTCTCATAAAACAAAAAATTTATCTCAGCTGGTAAATTCATCATTTTCAACTAAAAAATAGATTTTTTAACTGTTTGAGGTTGATTTTTTCTTATTTAAAAATCATCAACCCTATTTCCTTTTCCACGTATATATGATTGCTCAAAGTTGAATGAATTCAAATACACAACCAAACTCCACTAATGAAAGTTGAAATTTCAATGAGAAAAGATATACATTAAACTCATATGGTTTGTATAAACAGTAAAGTTTTCCCCCAACTGATATAGCCACAAACACTTCAAATCATAAACCACTACAATGTACTCAAGGTCATTTATAGGGTAATTAATTCATGTGGCCTCAATGTTGAATACTCAAATACCACAACTTGATCTCCCTGTATCAACATTGTTCAATGTCTAATCCCAAAATTTTCATAAAAGATAATATAATCTTCCCATATCTTGGGGTGGATCAATATTGGTGCTGATGTCAATCTCTACCTCAAATCCGAGAATAAATTCAGACATTATCCAGACCATTCAAACTATATTCCCTTTTGTTTAAGCAAGAAATAAGTGATTATAAATGATAAAAGTCATTAATAAACCTTTGATAATATCTATATCATCCCTAAATTCTACAGATATCAAAATTATTATTGGGATATTCCTAGGAAACAACTTACAAAACTATCAATGGTTCCACTTACACAACTTTCCCTGAGATTATGTGTCCCAATAAATATAGGTCATTAATCTATAATTGAAAATTATATATCATAGAATATGTTTGTTGCTCTCTTAGTGTACTTAGGATAATATTAAGATGTTGGGAATTTTTTTCATGAGTCTTAATGAACCCCATTATTTCATCGACATGAAAAACTTTTCTATGTATGGGTTGAAGATTATGTTCATCATGTCTATAAACACCATAGTTGAATTAGGAAACCCAACATGAATTATGAAAAACCTATATAAGACATTAAATATTTTAAATGTTGTCCATGAAATATCATATGGTCTAAATCTAAAATTTTTATTCCTTGATGTCAAGTCATTCGTAGAGAAAACATAATACCCCCTTAACTAGACAAAAAGTATATCAATGTGTGGAAGAGGATATCAGGCATAATTTTCATCCATTTTAACGTTCTGTAATCTACACATAAGAATAGTGTGTTATTATATTTCAAAGAAATAAAAAATGAAGAACCCCAAGTCTATCTACATAGATTAATAAACCCTCAATAAATCAAATCCCTCATATTAGTCCTGAGCTCTTAATCCTCTGATGGATCCTTTCTAAATGTTTGAATAGATACTAGCTTATCCATAACAAGATATCAATAGTAAATTACATATCTTTTTCAAGAGGAATCCATGAAATATATTATGAAAACAACTCCTAAAAAAGGTATTCTAGAAGGAAAAATATATCCTATTATACCCCTCAATAATCTAAAAAACCTATAAACCTAGGTGGTAAGCTCTCTCAGTTCGTGGTGAACTGGCCCTACATGGACTTCCTTGATACCCCACTCTCCCTAGTGAATGTAATTAAAATATTTCGGAGATGTAAACATTGATATTAGATAGTAAAAATCTATATGGTCTAATTATTATACTAACCTATCCATTCAAATAATTTGTTCAAATCCTGACATGTGAAGGAAGTATATATCCCAATAGAAATGATACTCACCAACCATGGGAGAACTCCCTCTTGACAAACATATGTTTCTCGACCATACTCCCAATGGTGTATCTATCATCAAAACACCACATACGAACTCCATAACTAGAATAAAATCATTCAAAAGTTACATATTATTAAAAAAAATGAGTGACAATAGTATTAACTAAGAAAATAGCTAGGGAAGATTCGTCAAATATATAACCTATTACAGTGAAAAACACATATTTTATATCTAGAAGTATAGGAGGAAATACATGTAAGTATCCTATCCCTATTCCCTATGAGGTTGTCTCCATCACCTAAACATCACCAATTTTCTGATAGGTGTGCTATTTACCTAAATCTCTACATATACACCCATGGACTCTTTGTCTAGTAGAACACCAACTGCTAGACTGATAAGGTGTGAAATATCCCTTTCCCACACTCTAGATATACCTTGCAACTCTATAATTTTACATATATCGGATATTACTTAAAATACACTATTGATGACCCATTATTCCATAGGCTCGAAACTATACCAGTGGCTGGGGATAATGTTTTTGAAATTGGCCCAACAAACAACACTGAGGTATGAATCTATGTAACTAACCCCTCTATCTAGAAACACTTATATCCACCACTTAGGCTAACATTCATACAACAAGGATCCATACTCTATCATTTTGTACCTCCTTATCACATAGAAGGAACCACCAATCCTCCACTACAATCCTTTTTCCGGTTACCCTCAAATATGGGAGACTAATTCACCAGATCATAAAAATTATTCTACCATAAGATATTCACATGAAGAATAATTTCACACTAAACTACATCCTAGAATAAATTTTTTGTATTATAATCATCCCCTTCCATTACTAGAAAGAATCACTAAAAAAACTTTAAATCATCCATCAATGTCCATTAAGGACATAATCCTGAGAGTCAACCACAAGAACTCAGTTTCCCTATTCTATCTCAACAACTAAGTACAAAGGTGTTATAGAATAATTTCATTAAAGTCATTCAACTAAAAATTATACATAAATCCATCCAGATTTAGGATTCCCCACCATCGCATCACTTTACCACATAAAATGTAAGCATCTTATTTGACACTTTTCCTAGTAGAAGTCTCCATGTGGTCAATTAGTCTGAATTGGGTCTACCCAGAACTATGCTGCCTTAGGTCCACCCTCTCAATTGAAAGATGGAGGGTGATGCAACATGAACTCCCTAATAAGGTCATAAATGCTTTTCACCACCAAACTATGGTCTTTTTCTATGATTTACATTAAGCGATAAATGTTGTCTCGAAACTACTCTTAGACTTCCTCAACCGAAAATACTGGAGCCTCTTTTCCACTGATGGAAGATCATTTCCAACCAAATCCCCTTTTTTCCACTTGAACAACATCATCATGGGGTAAATTATTTAAATTTCTATACAAATGTCTTAGGAAAAATAACTCTACATAAGAAAATTTAATATAACAGGGATTCACAATAATATATTACATGTTATTCCTCCAAAACACCACCACATTGTCAAAACTGATGTTCTAACACTACACTCAACAATCCTTTATCTAGGTCATGGTTAAAAAAGGTTAACTCCTTCTCATTAATCATGTTTCTCATTTTATACCCATCTATTTTCATCAAATAAAAATTTACAGTTATTATGTTCAAGTTAGTATCTTTTTTTCATTAAAAACACAGGCATGGAAAAACATTTCACGTTCAAAAACATACCCAAAAAAGATTTTCCTGTGCATTTTTAAAATGGTGCATGTAACAAAATAATCATCAGTTCATATAATGATTCATGTATATAAAACTATCATAATATATAGGAACACTATTCTGATATCATAGAATATTAGAGAAAATAATCACATCACACAACCAGTGCATCACCCAAGGTGAAATAACAATCAATTATAACTTCGAATTCCAATAATAATCATCCCACCCTGGGTACCTGGGTCCCCCCATATGGGGTAGATACTCCCATGAAAGAGATAATAAAAAATTAAAAACTATTTTTAGTCCCCTATCTACCTTTCCAAAATAGTATGACATAGGAAAAAAAGAAAATAGGTCTCTCATGCCACTTTTTAATGTACCTACTTGGGATCCACATACTGGTGCCCCGACCTAGACCAGTACATGACCTCAATAATTCCAACCCATCCGCTAGAGGCTACCGACTCATAATGAGGGTCTATTATCAATCATCGGGAGACTATACTATCTTTATTATAGTAATAAACAATTGAAAATATATAGATATTTTCCATATATTATAAACAACAAGAAACCAACCAGTACCATAGGATGAGAAAAGAAGGAAATAAAATATCAAAACTGAACAGTAGATATTCCATTCTAAAGTACATGTCAAGTATAAAAATGAAAAATAAAAATTAAAGACACTGAAAACTCCAAATCTAGTCCCATGATAAAGTGTAGTTCCTTCAACAAGGCTCTATCCACACCCAATCATCAAACATAGGTACCATTTTCTTAAATTTTCCTACAACAATGAAATCTATTCGGGTACCAATCAAGTAGACCAAGAAGAGAGTGAGTACTACTCAGTTGGTCACCACCAGTAGGGTCTAGAACAATATCCTATTAATAATAGTTAATGAATTTCTATAAATAATATATAAAATCAATAAATTAATAGTTCACATTTATTCAATTACACATTATTATCCACATAACATTTTGGATTCCGGATGAAACATGAACTCCCAATACCTAGTTCAGCATGTGATGAAATCTTATCAATATCGCATATTCAATTCAAAATTTAATATAACATATGGTGTTTCATTATACATTTGATCTCAATTCATAATACTGTTTTTGAGAACTATAGTCCAATTCTAATCTCATGGGCGCAAAAAGACTTATTTTAGCATCTCCTATGTATTTGGAGAACCATTCCCCATCCCACACCCCTTGGGAATTTGGAGAATCAATACCTATCACATAAAATAATATTTTCATGCATGATTGTTTTACTCTTACATCATGACTAGGACCCCATCAGTATTTAGGGAATCAGTATTTTTCCCACACTCATATATCAATAAATCAAACATGGGTATTTGGAGCATTAGTTCATGTCCTATACTAGTATATCAATCAATATCATATATAAAATTTATCACGATATCGAATTTATTACAATATCAGATGAACCACAAAATCACATGTCTCCCAATATCACTATTAATTAATTCAATAACTAATTAACCCAAATCAATAATTTCAAATTCATATCATTCCATTAATTAATTGAAAAATTAATTAATCAAACCCATTCCAATATTTAATTCAATAAATAATTAATCACATCAATTAAGTTAACTAATTCCGAAATTAACTATTTACATCAAATCCATTAATTAATCCAAAAATTAATTAATCACATCAACAATTGTATATTCATAACAATCATGAGATATTAATTTAATAATTAATTAATAAAATCAATTTCATTAAATAATTTAGTAATTAATTATTCATATCAACAATTGTATAATCAAAATATACTTCATTATTTTTGGTAAAATTAAAACAATATTTTGGTTTATTTAAAAACATGACCACCGTTTCTTGGGTAGGAGCGTAAAATTTTCCAAATCATGCACCATAATAGTGATCCTCTTATTGGGGGGTGGTATATTATAAGATGGAAAATAGTTTAAAAATAATTCTCCAACTATGTGACTCCCCGCTATTTGTGTCCACATGGTTAGCTAGGATTGGTGCACATTTTGGGAAAATCATGCGCAAAATGTGCACTACCGTTTTTCCACAAATTTTCTCCCAAACTAACAAATTTTAAGACCAACAAAAAATATTCTCAAAAAAATACCATTAAATGTTCATGATACGTCTACAAAATACGACGTGTTTTTAGATGTAATTTATATAAAAATACCCCCTTACATTCATATTGGTCTGATCTGGGCATGAGCCTTTGTCAATAACATCATATATCTTGATTCTTACTTTTATAAGATACCTAGTTATATTTAGATATTAAATACTAGGTTCATACTGAATAAAAATCGAAAATAATCCTCTCTCTTTATTTGGGCCTAAACTATGTAGTGAATTTTCCATTCTGATGACCAATATTTGTAAACACACGTACCCCAATAGAGAAAATTTTTCAGTTTGATTAATACATTGCAATAAGATAAAATAGATCGCATCCAAAAAAGATGAACATTTTTTTAGTCTTAGTAAATTGGATATATACATGATTCCCATATTAATTTTTTTTAAAAAAAATGACAGATATTTTTCATAAATATGTTTATTCTAGAAATCATATCCTTGAATATCATTCTTAGTATACTTATTAGATTATAGGGAAAGAAAATAAAATAATGGTGAGCTCAAATTCTCAGTAATTATGAAGTCTAACAAAAAGAATCACAAATCAATACGATTCATTGTGGAAAGGAAAATAATGAAACACACATTTCATTAAAATAATTTGAATAACATAATCAATATGGAATGTTAACTAAGTAGAAATAAATTCAATTTAATGAATAAAATTATTATGATAACTGGAAAAGGAAAAATTAATATGGAAATAAAAATAATTCAAAACACATTCCATTTTACCAGAAAACTGAGAATGAAGTGTATAAATACATAATATTATTGAAAACATATCATTAATAATTATATCTTCATTCTTTATTATGTAATTAATTAATTATAAGAATTCATGATCTTAGGAATCATGATTCCTCTATTTTTAAGATAATTTACAAGTTAATTTTAAAATAATGGGTAGGTATACACCAATAGAAATTTAACTGAAGATATCCAACTAATTCTTCTCATGATATTACTCATTCATCGAGATGATATCTTCAAAATAAACCCACCCAAATCTACTTGCCCAAATAATATCTAATATATCAAATAGTCAATTTAATTCACGAACAATATGTCCTATCATGGAATATATGTATTGTGTAAAGGATACTTATTTATCAATAATTCTTATATCAATTAAATAACATTCAATGTAAAACCCTTTTATAAAAATGAAATACATCTTATTAAATAATCATATCCATGAAAAAAATATATGGCTACCTTGGGGGAATATAATATCAAATAATAACAAGAATGTGAATATCTCAAGTACGAGTTAATTAGTACAGAAGGAATTGTGAAAGAGAATGTCAATATTTTCCTTGTCAAAAAATATCCTAAACCACCTATTAAAAGAAAAAATGTGGTATTGGTACGTCATATACCAAGTTAAGATAAGTAAAATAAAGGGTTTTTATCATGGATGAATGGAAATAACTTAAAGGATCCTTAAAAACAATATTGAGTAAAATATCATTTTAACAATGAAAAAAATATATTGAAAAAAATACCCAAAATATATTAAAATACTATACATAAAAAATATCCATTTAAAACATATAAAACAATATTTTAATCATTGAGTTTTCAGGAATAAGGAAAATTTTGTTCATGTCATACTTGTTAAAATAATGAATATGTTGAAATTTTTTATAAAATACAAACGAGAATTATTTGAAAGATGAAATGAATATTCATGTAAAATAAATTTTTAAAATGGAGAAAATGGTTAAAAATGTAATTTATAAATTATTTGTCATTATTAAAATATTTTTGACACATTTTTAGAAAACAAGGTTTTATGAAAAAACATATTTCTAACCATAGAGATAAATAATTTGGGATATTCTTTAAACAATATTTGTCAACAATTTTAATAACTAAAAAAAGGAAATGATACTATTACATAAAAAACATGAATAAACATATGATAAATAATTTATATGGGTTTATTACATAGTGATAAAATAATTTACTTCCATCTGGATTCAGGAATAAACAATCTTGTGTAGAATGAGATTGTGAGATTAACCCTTATAATGATAATAACATTGATGATTGAATTAATGAATTCGTAAATTATTTGTATAAACCTTAAATAATCATATAAAAATTGTAAATACAACTTAAAAAAATAAAAAATCATCGCACTCATTATCTTGTAATATTAATGACAACAATGAAGTAATATAACCCAATGAAACAGAATTGGTTTATGAAATTATTTTCCACTTTGTATCATTCATTTCAATTTCCCATGGATTAATTAATAAAATTTAAGATTAAAATACAATGATTTTTGATGTAATTGTGATATTACAAGTCAAATGGAAATTTTATACACCATATAATGATTTTTGATGGATAACATTAATGTACTTCTCAGTGAA
The DNA here is from genome assembly GCA_963277665.1 of Viscum album. Lineage (NCBI taxonomy): Eukaryota > Viridiplantae > Streptophyta > Magnoliopsida > Santalales > Viscaceae > Viscum > Viscum album. Next base: position 1,370,503,884 of record OY728162.1, on the reverse strand, counting down.
GGGAAATTGAAAAGATGTCATTTACATCATGCTTACCTTTGGATGAACATGACTTAACCTCTTATATAGTTGTTTAAAAAAAATAACTTATTACAGAATAATATTTCAATTTATCATATAATATGTTGTCCTATTTTAACATATTATCTCATTTTCGTTATTAATATTTCATTAATTTCATTATTTCACGTGATAATTACCTCATTTTCTCATGCGTGTTTTATCTTGAATGTTAGAGTTCATGGGTGTAGGATATATAAACATAATATATATATTTATATTAATTTTTTACATATAATTTTTATTTTTATTTATATTTTATTATAATTATAGAAATATGATCCTAGATAATGGTTCACATTGCTTCATGGAGACGATGGGTCGTACAAACGCACAAGTGATGTAATCATTTCATTAACAGGTTAAAGGGTAAGGAAATGGGTGATATATTAATATTTTATAAAAAATATAATCTCATATATATCACATATATTCATTAAATTTATCTTTAATATGTTCCGTGTAAATTATATGTGAAAATAGAATCACATAACTTCACGATGCAGTAATCTGATGTACACATGAGCGATGTCATAATATTTTAAACTATATGGAATGTAAAAATGCATATTTATTAATATAAATAAATAATTATTATAATATCCTTATTATGATTTAAATATGTTAAATTCATCATTTAATCCATCCATTAATGGAGGTGATGTGAAACGAATTACATCGTTTTGTGAGGCAGTAGTCCAACATACACACTATCGACAATTTCTTTTACCATTTGACCAAACATGGGATGGATTTAGGTCATTATATTTTCTTAATCACATATTATAACACGTGATATACTATTTTTATTACATTACGATGATTAAATTATATTTTATGGAGGTTGGATAAGAAATAAAATGAAAATTATTGATTAAGAAACTTACCATCACTACGGGGAATGTCTTTTTGTTTGAACCAAAAGCATGAATCAGATTTATTTATAATCAAAACAAGAGATATATTTTTGTTGTAATGGAAGATAGGTAGATATTGTTTCATGGACTCTCTGAAAATAATGTAATAGGATGTGGGGAGAGGGGAGCTGAGTGACAGGAATTTTATAAGTGAAGAAGAGGGCACATATGGAATTTTTGAAAAGAATCAACTACACCCATATTATCATCATTCCAAAATCCTCCAACATTGGCCCTTATAGAGCCTTATATTGTATAAGATCCATATATGGTCAAAAAAATATTATTCTAAATGTTGGTATTACATTTTTAACTATTATTTTATTATTTTAACCCACAATAAATCATTTCTTCCATAACAACGAAAATTGATATTTACTATCTTGATAATTAACAACGGCCCAAATTAAGATGAACCTATTAGATAATATATATTATTATTATTCCAAATATATAATCCATTATTCCAAATTAAATTCAGATATGTTTCATAATAAAATTTAAAATTATACCCATAGGCATGAAAATATTTTTTTTTCAATGAGAGAACTCTCATAATTATATTAGTTTTTAATATAAAAATTAATGATTGAATAAATTCCAATGAAATATAATAGTTATATTTTTATATCATTTTAATATTATTACTATATAAAATATTGAATTTTAATTTATCCATGTGAATTATTTAAACAAAAATCAACTTTAAATAAAAAATAATAATATAACTATTCATCGAATAAAACTTCTATGAAAAAGCTTAAATATAAACCCTAAAATAATTTCCTTACCCCCATTTCAACATATAATTAATTTTTATAAAAAAAATTTCTAAAATTTCAAAAAATAGTGTTAATATAAATGTTCAAAACACTAGGAAATTGTTTTCTTTGAAATATACTATTTTTAGAGAATAATTATTTACCTTTCAAATGAATATTATTTATATTTATAATAAATTGATAACAAATGAAATTTGGTAAAATATATATTTTTCATAATATAGTTATTACTATTCAGAAATTTCAAATTAATAGCTACCTTATAATTGTATATTATTTTAGGTGTTTCATAATATTGGGGTTGCGTATATCGTAAGCTATCAAAAAGATTTAAGATATTTAAAATTAAATATATTATAAAATACCAGGGTGTCATATTATAATAAAATATTTGTGTGGTGTGTATTATATTATATCAAACACAGTTTTATTCTTCTAAGGTATCGCTGTGTATCATTATCATATAATATTAGTGTTGCATGTCATATACATTTTCAAACCTATTTTTATTCTTTTAAAATGTTAAGGTGTTACATTCTCCCCACATTCAATAAATTACATCCTTAAAATTATAACATTCACCAAAATATAAGTTGTTTTGTATTTGAAAATAAATTTCATGAAATACCACATCATGGGAATGGTAAATGAAATATCATCTTGATAAGAGATAAATGTAAGTATGAAGATGATCTGGAATAATCACATAACTAGGTTTCAAAATGGGATGGAATTGGGTGGAAATAAAGATATGGACATGGAAGAAAACCATAAATAATTATAGGGGTTAAAAAGATCATTGATAAAATTTAACTGAATGATCTATATAATGTTATGGAAAACAAAATGATAAATCTATAATTATTTAAATGGCTATTTGATTCATTAGATGTAATGTTAATAAGATAATAGTGTTTAATATCCTTTTCACATAGTTAGTTAATTATTTTACTATCAATATAAAAAACAACAGAAAATGAACTTTATTGATATATTTGTTATCTCCATATTACCATTTTATCATTTGGTTTTGCTTTGATTCCATACTCTTAGAAATGAGGATCGAATAAGAAATCTTCTTTAATTCCTAAGTGAATAAATTAAACATTAATAGATCATGTAATCAATATGTTAATGTCACATTATTCAAACAATTTTTACCATAACCAGAATTTGTAACACAATTTAAGGTAATAAAAAAACGAAAAAAACATTATATTAAGCTCTGAATACATATTTCAACATAAATCGTTCCATTAAAAACCTACATATAAAGTAACATCAACATTCAAAAATTTAGTTGTGTTTTTATGTTAAATCATTGGTTTGATCTAAGGGTTTCATATATCTCAACCAAATAAAACCTTTCATGAAATCAACTTAATATTTATCAATGAGTTTTTTTAAAAATTTCATACTAACCAAGACACCACATAGGCTAGGTGTTGTAACTCCACCCTTATCTCCCTACGATTGTAGATTCAAGCCCTATGACCAAGATGAATACAAAAGATTTTCACTCGATATGTGGGTTATTATTTTTTAAAGACAATATTTATATAATTCCAATAATATTCCCAAACAAAATATATGATAGACATCCTCAACATAAAAATAATATTTATATAATCATTTTACAATAGGTTTTAATAAAAATTATTTTCACCAAAAAGTCTAATAATATTTTTTACTATTTATACATTATAATTAATTATCATATTAATTATAAATGTAATCAATTACATTATACTTATATCTAACAAATATAAATGTATCATTCCCCAAATTACATTTTTACAAAAACATATATTCAAAAATGTTTTTTATTCCCATATCAATTTGGAATATACAAGATTAGTTCATAAAATCATAATATATAATTAAAATTATATTGTAACACATACAATATATTGAATATTTATTAATTTTAAATATAATAATAATAAATTATGTTTCATTGGAAATAACTTTTAATCCTATAAATATTTTTATATGTTTCATATTGTTTTGTAAATAAAATGTTAATTAGCCACAGAATATCCCATAAGAGTATCAATCTAGGTGCATTTTAAGGCCCATTATTGTGAACCAGGTAATGCACATGTCACTCCAAACATGAATTTTATGGAGTTATCACCCCTAGGTAAATCTATTCTTGAACCACCTTCACTTATAGTATCCATAAATGTATGTATTTCGAGGACAAACCACGTAATATCTACCATATAAAATCCATATGATGTTTTTCTATAGTTATTGTTATGTTTATCATAGGATTATATTTCCTATGTTTTGTTTCCCTAAATAAAGTTCCCATGTTTTATACAAAATAACTTATAATAGTCACTATAAAGACCATAATCATAGGATCCCGAAGTCTAGGTTTACTTTACTAATTTGGAATTTGATACAAGCTATAAAATCCCAACGGACCAAATACTTTAGTAGTCTTGGTAAACAAGATACATTGATGAATATATTATTACATTTAAAAATTGAAATTACAACTTTTTTTAGAATATGATAATTACATATAGTGAATACTTGCAAATTATTCTTAACAAACTTCTTCGATTCTTATGAAGAGAACAATAAGGGTGAGATCGATTTCTATGTATGTTTTAAGTATAACAGAAGATATCATGAATAAATAATCATAAACATGGAAAGGTAAATAAATGAACACACCATACATGTAAATAATTTTACTAACGTAATCAATATGGAATATAAATTAATATAAAAAATGTTTCATTAAATCAATAACATGTATATAAAACATGGATAATACATAATCAATATGGAAAGGTAAATAACTGAAAAAACATAAAATTTGAAAATTAAATTTAGAATTAAATTCATCCAATGATAATATCATTGAGAAAATAATATGGATAATAATAACTAAATTCATGAGGATGGAGATTTATAATTATTTTACTTCCTGATATCTAGAGACATGAAACCTCTTTAATCAAGACCTTTTATAATAATGTTCATAATAAATCAATGGTTATACACCAGAAACCTTTTAAATAAGACAAACAAGAAAATTAGCCTCATTGGAATACAAATTCATCAAGTAGATATATTCATCTAGGACCCATCTAAATATTCATATCTAAATCATTCCTCTTATATCAAATAGGTTATTTAGTTCAAGAAAAATATACATTATAATGAAATATTAGTATTGGGTAAAGGATACATATTTATCTATATTTCCCCTATCAATAAAACAACATTAAATATGAATCATAATATATAAAAATGATATATAGTTTAATTAATATGAATATTAGTGATAAGAAATATGGATAATTTTTTGAAATTGAATATAAAATGATCATAAGAAATTTAATATCTCAAGGGAATGATTTTGACTACAAAATGGATCAAGAATGTGAATGTCAATACATTCCTTGCTCAAAATGATCATGAAATATACATTGAATTAATATCGATGGTTTCAAAACAATATTTACCTAATTGAGTATAGATAAAAAATAGGGTTTTCATCATTGGAAAATTGAAAAACCATAATAATATCCTTGAAACATTCTTGAGGAAAATTTCCTTTTCATTTTTAAATTATCCATTTAAACAAAATTCACAAAAAAATTATATACCAATTTTATTTGAAAATAACCTTTTAGAACTTGTAAAATTTGCTTTAGAACATTGGGAAGTCATTATGGTGGAAATCTAATCTATTTTGTACATGTTAAAACAATGATTCCATTCAATTGTTTCAAAAAAAGACAAATGGGAATTGTTTGGAAAAAGACATGAATATTCCTTTCATAATTTTATTAAAAAATAAAAATAAAAATAATTTGTTTTTTGAAAATCAAAGAGGAATATTAATAATATTGAAATATTTTTAGTAAAATATTCCTTAGAAGAAAATGAATTTTTACCGAAGAGAGAAATAATATTATATTTTATTTAAAAAAAATTAAACTATTTTAATTAATAATGAGTCTGAAAACAATATCGTTATGTGACAATATCATAAAAAATTGAGGATTAGAAAAATAAATACTTTTATTAAACATTGAATAAATAATTTCCATTAAGGGAAATTCATGAATAAACAATCTCAATTAGGAAGAGATTGTTAAATGAACCCTTATAATGATCATAACATTGATGTACAAATTACTAAATGAATTTATTATATCTATAATATATAAATTAAAATAAAGAAGTTTAAATAAATCATAATATGAAAAAATTATTTTCACAAATAATTTTAGAATACCATGGAATCTGATAACAGAATATATCCCATTGAAAAAGATTTGAGTTATGAAATTCATTACAACAAGGTGACATTTATCTAAAATCAACATTGATAAAATAATACATATTGAAAAATAAAATAGAATTACTCCTAATATAATCATTATATTACATGTAAAAGGGGTAGTATATAAGCCTTATAATGAAATTATGTTCATTTCATAAATGTATGCCTTAATAATGTGAAAATGGGATGATGTCCCTTAACTCACACCTTCCTTTGATTGAAATTTATTAAAACTATTGTACAATTGTTTTAGTAATGGAATTAATTCATTACATAACCATATTAAAATATTTGATATCCTATATTAGCAATTTATTACATCTTATCACCCGCTCATTATTAATCAGTCTTTATTTTTATTGTTTCAGTTGTTAACTACCTTGTTCACTCATGAATGGTTTGTCATGAAAATTCATGTTATGGGGTATAAGATAAAGATTCATCATATAAATAATTATATCATTATTTTAAATATCATTTTTTCATTAGATCTTTTTTTATAATTATCATTGAAATTTGAACATGGAGAATGGATCACATCACTTTGTGGAGAGAGTAAACCATAAATAAGCTTGATAAACTTTATCATTCCCGTTGATGGTGAATGGGTAATTAATTGGGTGATATTTTAATAATGAATATTCAATTTCATATAATATATATCATTTATATATTCATTAAATTTATTCTTATTACTTTCAATGTGATGTGTATGTTAAAAATGAATTACATCGCTTCACGAGGCAGAAGTCGTATTTACACTTGACTAAAATTATCATATTTTGAAAGTCATAGAAAGTAAGCATTTATATGTGTTATTAAAATTCCAAAATAATATTAATATCATAAATATAATAAAAATGTTTTAAATAAATTATTATATCCATCTTCAAAGGTGTTAATGGAAATATAATTATATTGGTTTGCAAGACAATATTCCTCCAAACACATAATTGACATATCAGTTTTTCATTTAAAGAATGTTGAGATGTATATAGGTAATAAATTATCATAATAACATTTAAAGATATTTTAAATACTGTTTTGATAATATTATAGTTTTGAAATAATATTTTAGGGATTCATACAAAGAAATAAAATTAAAACCCTCATTTAAGAACATTAAATCTTCTTTGTGGAACTTCTTTCGGTTATCAAAATCATTACTATGTTGGACTTATGATAAAAAAATCCATGTAAACCATTTTTTTATTTCTTTAATTTATTAGGGAAGTTATTGTCAGAAAAAATGGTGTTATATGTGTGAGGAGAGTAGGATATGTGGTGGCCTTTCCTAAGTGGGGGATTTGAAACATGGAATTTTTGAGAAGAATCAATTAATCGAACATTTCATTCATTCCATAAGAAACCAAAATGGGTAATTATATAACCATAAAGGTGATAAGGTCTAATCAAAGCCAATAAATGGTAATTGGAAAAAATTTAGGTCATTTTTTACGATTATATTTCTATTTTAACCCCTATGTGAATATGTTTTTACCTTAACCGCAGTAATAGATTTGTATTGTTTTAGAATTCATAAGGTCCAAAAATTATTTTTAAATTTTTAAAAAATATCAATTATTCCTATTCCAGATGTTGAATACATCATCCCAAATTCAATTCATAAAAATAGAAGAATCAAATTTAAAACTATTCCCATGGATGGGAGGAAAATGTGCGGATTCAGACAAAAAATTCTCCTAATTATAAAGGGTTATAATATCAAAAATCATTATGAACTTAATTTAAATAAAATTTTAATATATAAATTTGGAAACAATTAACTAAATTTATTATAAAAAAATTAAAATGTAATTTATTATTGTGAATTATTTTAAAAAATATATTGTTTTCAATCAAAAGCTATTTTTTTTACTATTCATCAAAATGGATACTTCTTAAAAAATCCTATAACTTGCACCAAGATCAATTTTTACAATGATTTAAAAGAATTTTATTTGAAAAAAAAATTATAAATATTTAAAAATTTAATTTAAATATAAATGATGAAAATTTGATTAACCCGTTTTCTATAAAAAATATTGTTTTTCAGAAAATATTTATTTTTTATTTTTAAATGATTATATTTTTATTTCTAATAGATTGATAAAAAAATAAAATTTAAAAATAATATATTATTCACTATAAATTTAATAATATAGATCCATGTGAACATAACATATATGTTATAATGGTAATTTATTTAATTATTCCCTCAAACTCTAGGCAATGTGTATAAAACCCAATCTCTAAGATAGTATTTATTTATATGGAAATATATTAGAAATTAATTGGGTGTAAATTATTATCTTTGGTTATTGTTTCATGTCATATATTATATCAATCCCAATTTTTTTCTTTTAAAATATTAGGGTGTTTCATTCTCATTTATGCTCAGTGTTACTTGTCGTATATGTTAATGAACCCAAATAACTTCTTTTAAAATTGCATGGTGTTATATTATCCCCACCATCAATAAATTTCACCATCACAATTTTAACATTAACTCAGATATATAGTGGTTGTAATTTGAAACTTCCTTTTCTTGAAATCTATCATTGTGAGAATAGTTAAAAAACATCATCTTGATAATAGAGAATGCGATGTATAATGGTCACCTGAAATAGCCACGAAACCTTGTTTCAAAATAAGAGGATCTTGGTGATAAGTGAAGATAAAGATATGTAATAAAATATTAACTAATTATATATAATGATAGATATTATTGATAAAAAATTGAATGATCAATTGAGTGTTGAGGACCTTAAACGCATGAATATGTGATAATTTAAAATAGAAATTGATTTGTCAGATGTGAATGTAAAAGGATAATTTTTTGGTTTACTATAATTTTTTTAGTGTTGAGGAATTATTTTACTATCATAATATATAACAAAATACTATGCAATTATTTGATATCTTATTTATAACATAATCATAATATTTTTCTTTAGTTTTGCTTTGGTTTTTTACGCCAATAAATGAATATCCAATATGAATTTTTTTATTCTTGATGTACTAATATTAAAATTTAACATATCATGTAATCTATAAAAGATAAAAAATATATTCATTCTATGTATTGTAAAAAATGGTTAACATAGTGTTTGGTAATACTAAAAATTAATAAACCTTCATATTATTCTCTAATGATAGAGTTCAATTTTAATAGTTCCCTAAAAAAGCATACATCCCAAATAAATTCAACATTCAAAAATGTAATTATATTCTTAATGTTAAATCATAGATTTTATATAGGGGTTATATATTCCTCAACCTAATGAATTTATTACCATATCATCTTAATATTTACCCACGCTTTTTCATATTAAAAATAATTTCATAATAAATAGGAGGTCACATTGGGTAGTTATAGGCACCACAAAATTATATCCCTTTAGTAGTGGGTTCGCACCCTATAACCATGTCGAATGTGATCTCTTTTAACCCAACATTGTGTTTTTCATTTTTTTATAAATATAAAATATTATAATTAAATAATGTTCTATAATATATATATATATATATATGATTGACATCCTAAAAGTAAAATTAATCATAAAAAACCCTTTTTACTTCAGTTTTCAATACAACTTATTTTTTCCATGAAATCTATCAATTTTATTTTACTATTCTTACTACGTAATTAAAGATAATGTTAACACTAATTGTTCTGAATAACATTAAACATATGTCAACCAATTATAAAAGGATCATTAAAAAAATAACCCATTTACTAAAATAGATATGAAAACAAAGTGTTTTATTCCAATATCACTATGGAATATATTGGATTGATTTATAAAATCATAAAATAGAATTCTAAATCTGGTGTAACACATATCTTAAATTAAAAATTTATGAATTGTGAAACTTATAATAAAAATAATGGTTATATGGAATGTCACGACCCGTCCTCGGGACCCGTGCCGTGACTACCCCAAGCCCGCCTTCCATAGGCCAGGGGCTGGCGACTAGCACCAAAGGCATAAAATCCCGATAACTGGGAAGGCATTGCCTTTATAAAGAAAACAAGCACCACAGAGTACAAGCGGAAGTAAAACACTAAGTACAAAAAGAAGTGCTGAAAAGTAAAAAGGGGCCGGAAATACAAGCCCAACTGTAAAGTACAACTCGAAAGGGAAAACAGCGACTGAAAAGTAAAGCTGCTACGCTGAGATGTCCACTGGAAATCCCACCTGAAGGGTGGGTACAGATAGCTCCTCTGCTCCTCGGGGTCCGTCTCGTCACAGGGGTCTCAACGCAACAGACGGCGCGTCGATCGGACACCCGGTCTTTGAGTTATTAGCCTTTCGTCCCAGGGGCCCGGTTGGTTTCGAGTGAGAACCTATCCCGGCCGTATCTCAACTGTACCCCGAACTCCCATAGGGTTTACTCAAAGGGACCGTTACTCAACATAACTACCAACGCCGCTGACAACTCGTCAAGCGGACGTCCTGTCTGAAAGATAACAGCTTTCCCGTTCCAGGGGCCCGATTGGATTTCGGGTACAATCCAACCCGGCCATACTCCGACTGCATCCAAAACTCGGGCGGAGTATGTCAAAAGTTCCGTCTCATCAAGAGGAAGTCAACGAAACAGACGGCGCGTCAATCGGACGCCCGGTCTGTGAGTTATTGGCTTTTTCGTCTCCGGGGCCCGGTTGGTTTTTAAGGCAAAACCAACCCGACCGTACTCCACCTGCGTCTAAACCTCGGGCGGAGTATGCCAAAAGATCCGTCTCACTAAGAGGAACACAACGCGACTGACAGCGCGTCAATCGGACGTTCGTAGCTCAAGATATGAGCGTTTCCACTCCGAAGGCCCGGTTGGTTTCGTGAACGAACCAACCCGGCCGAACTCAAAGTTAACCGAAACCTTGAGTGCGATATACCGAAAAGACCGTCCCGATCCAAGGATCGCGTTGCCGCAGACGGTTCGTCATTCGGAGGTCCGAGGCTCAAGTTATGAGCCAAAAACCAAAACTGGTTCGAAACGGGGGGGTCCGGGTCCGGGCCGACCCGGCCCGACCCCCCCTGGGGCGGCGCGGCGGCGGCGCGGCGGCGGGCCGCGGCGGCTGGCACTGGCGCCGCACGGGGAGCCGCACGCGGGGGGGGGGGGACTCAGCCCCCGCTGTTCTTCAAGTGGCGCGGCCTTGTGCCGCGCCTTTTTCAACAATCGGCCCCCACGTGGGGGCCGGTTTGATTCAAGGGATCCGGGGGGCTGCTGCCCCCCTTTCATGGAACCGCCCCCCTCATTAAGAGGGGGGTTTTTTTGAACGGTCCGGGGGATTTATTCCCCCGGTTTTTAGTCATCCGGCCGGCCAGCTGGCCGGCCGGTTTTTACCAAAGGGACCGGAAATTCCGGTCCCGCCTTCGACTACCGACGCCGGCGGCCCGGCCGCCGGCCTTCTCTTCCGCCGCGGCCCGGAACCGGCCGCGGTCTCTTCGTCCCGCCGCGGCCCGGAACCGGCCGCGGCGTTCGTCGTCCGGCGCGGTGCGACGGCACCGCGCCCCTCCGCCGCACTTTAAGTTCTTTTAACGCGGCGCGACGGCGTCGCATTCTTGTTGTTTCTTCCATGGTGTGCGCGCGACGGCGTTGCGTAAAATAAACGCACGATCAACCGTGTGGTGCGACGGCACCACGCCACTTGCTTCCACCCGCAAGAACAAACAAGATCGTTGGAGGGGGTTCGGCCGTGTTCGTGCGGTCCGGCCCCCTCACGTTAAAATAATAACGCAACTTTAAATAATCAACATCCTCACGTTAGTCATACGAACCACGAGCAAGAATGAGATAATTAAAAATTAAACAACATCCCCTACCTTGGTATAAGGTTCAAAGATCGTTCTACGTTCCGCGGAAGACGACGTCGCGGAGGTCGGGCGTCGCGGTCGTCGTTCGTCAAATTCGACGACGAAGAGGCGCGTCCGAAGAGGCACGTCGTTGGCGAATCCTTGTACGCCGACGAAGGTTATCCGAGGAAGGTGCGGTGTTCTCTCTCGTTGACACCGAAGACGAAGAAGAGCGGAGCGGCGTTCTTCGTCGGAACTTGAGCGTTCTACGTCAAGTCTTGAGGAAAGTCAAATAATAAAGAAAGCAACGAACTCAAGAACCCCTACCTCGATAGTCACACGTTGACGTAGTCGTGGAATATCGGTGTCGATTCCTTTGACGTCGGAGGAAGAGTCGTTGTCGATGGCGTTCGTCGCGGAAAACCGTCGCGGAAGAGATGACGCAGAAGAAGTACGTCGCGTCGCGGATACGGCGTCGCGGATGGATCGTGTTCTTCGGCGGAGAAGTTCTTCGTTGAAGAACGACGTTCTTCGCGTTCTTCGTTGAGTTGAAGAAGAAGAAGAAAAACTTCCAAAGCTCTCAAGAAATCCTCCCAAGGTGGTAAAAGAATTCCCTAGAATAATATAAGCTTTAACTTATATTATTACATAACGTAACCACAAGAATTTCAAAGGTTTGAAATTCAAAAAGGGTTTAACTCCCTTAATTAATTAAGTAACTCAAGTTGACAACATTTAATGAAAAAGAGTTAAAGGGGAGGTTTTGAGAGAATTTGAGGATTTGGGGTTCGTGTGGACCCCACCTCACTTAATCCTCCCAAGGGAGGTTAAGTGGATGTGGGTCCCACTCCCAAATCCCTTTGGTAGGACTTAACTAGATAAAAATAAAATTTGTTCCTCACAAATTTTATTTAACTTAAACTAAAAACCCAAAATCTAACTTTCAACCCGCATCAAACGCAACTCCCAAAAAGGACTCTTTAAGCGAATATCGGCGCTGTGAGTTCATCGGTGCCCTCAGATTTCAATTCCGAGCACCAGATCAAAAGTTAGGAATTCCCGCTCGTTCGTTCACTGAACGTACCCGAGCCAAACTTCGGAAATTAATTCCGGGCACTCCGGGCCTCGGAATCAGGTGCCGTCTGAAACCGCGTCCTTGTAAAATTCTAAAGAAAATTAAGAAAAAAAAATTTCCCTTGAATTTTACGGGTCTTTACATTACTCCCACCTCAGGGCTTTATGTCCCCGTAAAGATACATCAAAAACTAGGGAAACAAATGAGGGTACTGATCACGCATCTGAGCCTCCCGCTCCCATGTGCTCTCCTGGAGATTCCCGTGCCGCCATCTGTTGCGCTCAAGAGGAATCGATCGCCCAAGTAGGACCCGCTCCTGTTGATCCTCTATCTCCACCGGGACCTCCGTAAAAGTCGCCCCATCGTCAACGTCAAGCTCCCATGGTCAAAGATGTGCGTCGGGTCGTGCACGTATCTCCTCAGCTGAGATACGTGGAAGACGTCGTGTACCCGGTGCAACTGAGGTGGTAGAGCCAGGAGATAAGCCACCTCACCAACTCTGCTGAGGACCTGGAAGGGTCCGATGAAGCGCGGAGATAACTTGTCGCCTCGGCCAAATCTCCGAATACCACGTTGAGGTGAGACCCGCAAGAAGATGTGGTCACCATCCTCGAACTCTAGTGGCCTCCGCCTCCTGTCAGCGTAAGACTTCTGCCGGCTCTGTGTTGTCCTCATCCGCTCCTGGATGACATGGACCTCCTCCGACGTGGCCCGGACCATCTCTGGTCCCACAAGAGCTGCAAGATTTCTTCTTTGCCGATAAGAGAAACCTGGTCTCATCCCCTGGATGAACCACATTCTTTTCCTAAAACAGTCAATCCTAACATGGATGATACTAATCCATACCAAGGATGACGTCGTAAGGCCTCGACGCTACTACTAAGAGATCCAACCGTTACTCTCGCCTCCAAGGGTTGAGTCACACTGTCGGCATCAGTGTGTGGTAACTGGTCTCCTCCAGTAGATGTCTCACAAGTGAGGGTCAAGTCAACAGTCAACTGGAACCTCTTAGTAACATCACAAAAGAGGACAGGAATGAAAACATCACAAAGGATGCGTCTTTTATTATTGCAGCTCATATTACAAGACGCTACACAAAAGCAACATCAACATGGAACTAGAAGTACAAAAGACGTATCCACTAGTTCCTTCCCTGTCCACCTGCTCCCAGAGCTCCATGATCGTAAGCTTCAGCTGCCTGAAGCTGTGCTCTCGCATGTTCACCTACTCCCTGTGGTCGGGGTGGACCTCCTGGTGGTGGTGGTGGCAGAGCCTCAAAGCGTCGTCCACCACCTGCTGCTCGGCCAGCTCCTCTGCCTCGTCCGCCTCCTCCCTGCGGTGGGTCGCTGCGCTGGTGAAGACTCAGCAAGGAAGCTCTCAATCAGAAGAGCCCGCTCTAGTACTCCTGTCTGAGTCGGTAAGCTGAGGGAGATCAGCGATGCCCTGATCTCGTTTCTCAAACCCTGCTCGAAGGTCCGGGCCCGGAAGAATGGGTCCCGTACTATGTCGGTCGAGTAGCGCGAGAGATCGGTAAATCTCGCCGAGTACTGAGCTACCGACATGCTGCCCTGCCGCAGCTGTAGAAGCTCCTGGATGCGCACCGCTCGGAGGGTGGTCGGGACGAACTCCGAGCGGAAGAGGCTCTCAAAGTCCGTCCAAAGTAGAGATGCCTCTTCGTGCACCTGGAGCATCAAGCTCCACCATCGTCCTGCTGTTGCGTGTAGTAGGCTCGCAGCGAGGATCACCATGAGGTCTGCTGGTGTCCTCACTAGCCTAAACACTCGTACTACTGCCTCCAGCCAGTCCTCTGCAGCCTGGGAATCCGTCTTCCCGCGAAACCTGGGCGGTCGCTGGCGCTGAAACTCATGCAGTGCGCTGAGGCGACGTGCATCGTCAGCGGCTGCTGCTGGAAGCATCGGGGGCTCGGCGGGTAGAGCTACCGCTGGTGCCACTGCTGACAAAGGGCCCTGCACCGAGGCCTCGTCGCTCGGTGGGCTGTCGTCACGTTCGATTCTCGGAACCCTAACTGGCTGCCGTCGTGGGGTCATCCTGAAAGAAACAACGTAACACGATCAAACGATTATACCTGGTGAGCTGACCTGGTTTGAGCTTTTTTAAGGGGAAAAACTTTTGAAAACACACACGCAATCAGTGTTTTCGTGCACAAAGTCGGAAATCAGTTGTCAGGGTCCTGGTGTATGGATACGTCGGCCGCCCGCACCAACACTGGACTCCCTGAACTGAAAACCACACTCGGTACCCTTAACACTATTGCTTCACAGAAAGAAAGATCAGAGTTATAAGTTCTGCGGTAGAACCGAACTCCTCTGATACCAATTTGTCACGACCCGTCCTCGGGACCCGTGCCGTGACTACCCCAAGCCCGCCTTCCATAGGCCAGGGGCTGGCGACTAGCACCAAAGGCGTAAAATCCCGATAACTGGGAAGGCATTGCCTTTATAAAGAAAACAAGCACCACAGAGTACAAGCGGAAGTAAAACACTAAGTACAAAAAGAAGTGCTGAAAAGTAAAAAGGGGCCGGAAATACAAGCCCAACTGTAAAGTACAACTCGAAAGGGAAAACAGCGACTGAAAAGTAAAGCTGCTACGCTGATATGTCCACTGGAAATCCCACCTGAAGGGTGGGTACAGATAGCTCCTCTGCTCCTCGGGGTCCGTCTCATCACAGGGGTCTCAACGCAACAGACGGCGCGTCGATCGGACGCCCGGTCTGTGAGTTATTAGCCTTTCGTCCCAGGGGCCCGGTTGGTTTCGAGTGCGAACCAATCCCGGCCGTATCTCAACTGTACCCCGAACTCCCATAGGGTTTACTCAAAGGGACCGTTACTCAACGTAACTACCAACGTCGCTGACAACTCGTGAAGCGGACGTCCTGTCTGAAAGATAACAGCTTTCCCGTTCCAGGGGCCCGATTGGATTTCGGGTACAATCCAACCCGGCCATACTCCGACTGCATCCAAAACTCGGGCGGAGTATGTCAAAAGTTCCGTCTCATCAAGAGGAAGTCAACTAAACAGACGGCGCGTCAATCAGACGCCCGGTCTGTGAGTTATTGGCTTTTTCGTCTCCGGGGCCCGGTTGGTTTTTAAGGCAAAACCAACCCGACCGTACTCCACCTGCGTCTAAACCTCGGGCGGAGTATGCCAAAAGATCCGTCTCACTAATAGGAACACAACGCGACTGACGGCGCGTCAATCGGACGTTCGTAGCTCAAGATATGAGCGTTTCCGCTCCGAAGGCCCGGTTGGTTTCGTGAACGAACCAACCCGGCCGAACTCAAAGTTAACCGAAACCTTGAGTGCGATATACCGAAACGACCGTCTCGATCCAAGGATCGCGTTGCCGCAGACGGTTCGTCATTCGGAGGTCCGAGGCTCAAGTTATGAGCCAAAAACCAAAACTGGTTCGAAACGGGGGGGTCCGGGTCCGGGCCGACCCGGCCCGACCCCCCCCCCCCCCCCTGGGGCGGCGCGGCGGCGCGGCGGCGCGGCGGCGGGCCGCGGCGGCTGGCGCTGGCGCCGCACGGGGAGCCGCACGCGGGGGGGAACTCAGCCCCCGCTGTTCTTCAAGTGGCGCGGCCTTGTGCCGCGCCTTTTTCAACAATCGGCCCCCACGTGGGGGCCGGTTTGATTCATGGGATCCGGGGGGCTGCTGCCCCCCTTTCATGGAACCGCCCCCCTCATTAAGAGGGGGGTTTTGCTGAACGGTCCGGGGGATTTATTCCCCCGGTTTTTAGTCATCCGGCCGGCCAGCTGGCCGGCCGGTTTTTACCAAAGGGACCGGAAATTCCGGTCCCGCCTTCGACTACCGACGCCGGCGGCCCGGCCGCCGGCCTTCTCTTCCGCCGCGGCCCGGAACCGGCCGCGGTCTCTTCGTCCCGCCGCGGCCCGGAACCGGCCGCGGCGTTCGTCGTCCGGCGCGGTGCGACGGCACCACGCCCCTCCGCCGCACTTTAAGTTCTTTTAACGCGGCGCGACGGCGTCGCGTTCTTGTTGTTTCTTCCATGGTGTGCGCGCGACGGCGTTGCGTAAAATAAACGCACGATCAACCGCGTGGTGCGACGGCACCACGCCACTTGCTTCCACCCGCAAGAACAAACAAGATCGGTGGAGGGGGTTCGGCCGTGTTCGTGCGGTCCGGCCCCCTCACGTTAAAATAATAACGCAACTTTAAATAATCAACATCCTCACGTTAGTCATACGAACCACGAGTAAGAATGAGATAATTAAAAATTAAACAACATCCCCTACCTTGGTATAAGGTTCAAAGATCGTTCTACGTTCCGCGGAAGACGACGTCGCGGAGGTCGGGCGTCGCGGTCGTCGTTCGTCAAATTCGACGACGAAGAGGTGCGTCCGAAGAGGCACGTCGTTGGCGAATCCTTGTACGCCGACGAAGGTTATCCGAGGAAGGTGCGGTGTTCTCTCTCGTTGACACCGAAGACGAAGAAGAGCGGAGCGGCGTTCTTCGTCGGAACTTGAGCTTTCTACGTCAAGTCTTGAGGAAAGTCAAATAATAAAGAAAGCAACGAATTCAAGAACCCCTACCTCGATAGTCACACGTTGACGTAGTCGTGGAATATCGGTGTCGATTCCTTTGACGTCGGAGGAAGAGTCGTTGTCGATGGCGTTCTTCGCGGAAAACCGTCGCGGAAGAGATGACGCAGAAGAAGTACGTCGCGTCGCGGATACGGCGTCGCGGATGGATCGTGTTCTTCGGCGGAGAAGTTCTTCGTTGAAGAACGACGTTCTTCGCGTTCTTCGTTGAGTTGAAGAAGAAGAAGAAAAACTTCCAAAGCTCTCAAGAAATCCTCCCAAGGTGGTAAAATAATTCCCTAGAATAATATAAGCTTTAACTTATATTATTACATAACTTAACCACAAGAATTTCAAAGGTTTGAAATTCAAAAAGGGTTTAACTCCCTTAATTAATTAAGTAACTCAAGTTGACAACATTTATTGAAAAAGAGTTAAAGGGGAGGTTTTGAGAGAATTTGAGGAGTTGGGGTTCGTGTGGACCCCACCTCACTTAATCCTCCCAAGGGAGGTTAAGTGGATGTGGGTCCCACTCCCAACTCCCTTTGGTAGGACTTAACTAGATAAAAATAAAATTTGTTCCTCACAAATTTTATTTAACTTAAACTAAAAACCCAAAATCTAACTTTCAACCCGCATCAAACGCAACTCCCGAAAAGGACTCTTTAAGCGAATATCGGCACTGCGAGTTCATCGGTGCCCTCGGATTTCAATTCCGAGCACCGGATCAAAAGTTAGTAATTCCCGCTCGTTCGTTCACTGAACGTACCCGATCCAAACTTCGGAAATTAATTCCGGGCACTCCGGGCCTCGGAATCAGGTGCCGTCTGAAACTGCATCCTTGTAAAATTCTAAAGAAAATTAAGAAAAAAAAATTTCCCTTGAATTTTACGGGTCTTTACATGGAAATATATTTAAATTATAGAAATACTGTTACATCTTTCATAATGGTTCAGAAATAAAATTTTAATTAACTAAAGCATGTCTCTTGGGATCATAATACTAGGTGCATAGTACAACCTTTTATCATGTACTAGTGAAAGCATGAGTAAATTATAACACACATTTTTTATATTGATTTTCTCTAGATACATCTATGTTAAAACCTCATACATTTGTTTATTTAAACATATATGTATTTCTAGAAAAAAACCACATAATTAATACATTACAAAAAACATTAGGATGTTATTCAATACTTATCAAAAAAGATTATGATAGGGTTATATTCCTTAATTAATGTTTTCCTAAATAAATTTCATTATTTTTTATTGAAATTCACCTAATAAAAACCATAAAGTTTGTTTCCCCTATTGGATAGAGTCGATGGTTACATTACTACTTTGGCATAAGATACAATTAATCACTCCATAAATGAAGGAATAATGTAGTAGTCTTGGTAAAATATATACATACATGATTAACATATTATATTTGAATACATAAATTATGTTATGGTTTAGAGAATATATTTATTCCCTATATAATATCCTTACCTATCATTCTTAGTAGACTTCCAGGATTATAGGGAAAGGGTAAAAAGGATGATATCAAATACTAATTAAAGGATAAGCATAATGAAAGATATCATGAATCAATAAGCATAATTTTAGCATGGAAAATAAATTAATACCAATTCCATTTATATAAATTTTATAAAATAATCAATATATAAAGGTAACTAACTTTAATTACATTCTATTTGATCAATAACTTTACTATAATAACTATATAATGAATAATCAATATGGAAAGGTAAATAAATAAAAACTGATACCGTTTAATCAATAAACTGAGAATGAAATACATAAAGATATAAAATTGATGCAAAATTATCATGGTTAATGATAATTTAATTCTTCATGAAGGAAATTCTTAATTTTATAATGATATGATGTCATTAATCATGATACTTATATGTTCAAGTCCCGTAAAATGATAGTTTAAAAATGAGGGGATGTTATACAAAAAAACCCATTTTACTAATGATAGAAATATAATTAATCTAATGTGGTTACTAATGGACTATGAAGATATATATAGATAGTACCATCCCATATATTTACTTGAAAATAATTCCTCATATATTGAATAGTCAATTTAATTTATGAACAATATATCTTATCATGAAATATCTGTAATCAATAAAGTATGCACACTTATCAATATTTTACATACTAATCAAATAAATTCCAACTAAAAATATAATTCTATAAATAATAGATGGTGTATTTAAAAATAATATAAATGATGAATAATATGAATATTTAGGGGAAATGTAATGTTTAATTATCAATCTAAAGTGAATTTCTTAAGGGAAATTTAATAAGGACAAAACAAATCAAGAAAGTGAATGTAAATAATATATATGCCTGCTTGATCAATAACTATTCGTTGAAATATTATGAATGGAGTCAATAAATAATATACCAATTAATGTATAAGTAAAGGGTTTCTATCATTGACCAATATAAATAACATAAATCATCATAAAACTTTATTTAGGAAAATATCAGTTCTTTTTTAAAATAAACTTTTAAAACAAAAAACACACAAAAATTTTCAAAAATAATTTTATTTGAATTTAACCTTAATTAAATTTATGATAATATATAAAACATTTAGTGGTAATGATGGATAGAATTTTTTTTTATATCATACATATGAAAATAAAGTTTCCTTAAAGGTTTCTAAAAAAATTCAAAATGACATTGTTTGAAAAAAAGACATGAAGGTTGCTTTAATTGTTTAAGAGGAGTATAATAGGGGTATAATTTAATTTTGAAATTAAATGTATAATATTAAAAAAATTGAATAATTTTTTGTAAACATGATTTTGGAAGAAAACATATTTTTAACTGAAGAGAGAAATAAAGCCTGATTTTCATAAAAAAATTTTCTAAACTATTTTATGAACCAAAGATTAGAAAACTAGTTATATTTCAGGAAATTATATTAATAAAAACATGATAAGAAAATTAAATGGGATTTGTATAAAATGTTCAAATAATTTCCTTCAATTAAAATCCCATAATAATCAATACTGATTAGAATGAGGCTATGAATATACCCATACAAAGATCATAATGTTGATGCGACAATTAGTCAATGAATAAATTAGGTGTATCAAGATTAAATACACATAGAACATGTGTAAATGGAACATTTATAATCAAAATTCATTACACACATAATATTATAATAACAATGACAATAAAAAAGTATTAAAACCTAGTGAAAACCAATTCAATTATCAAATTCAATACCACGTGGGAACATTGAATTCAAAAATATTTGACTGAAAAATGAAAATGGATACATAAATTCTAATTAGATATAAATTAACCATTATATTACATTTCAATAGGGAATTACCTAAACCTTATAAATAAATATGGTGCATAACATTAATTTATGGAACAAGGAAGTGAAGTTGACATGATTTCCCTTACCACACACGTCATTTTAGTTGAACATGAATTAACTCCTCTATAATGGATTTCAAAATGATATTAATTAATACCATATATATATTCATATATATAATTTCATATATGGCCCTCTTATAACATTGTATCACCTGTTTTTTATAAATAATTAATTATATTCAATTTTTTTCTATTAATTACATTGTCTTATCATGTGTGTTTCATCAGGAAGGTTATGGTTATTGAATATAAGATATAGATCCAAATTTAAATAATTATTTTAATGTTATAAATATCATTTTTATTCATAATATGAATTTTTATTGTCATTAATCATATTTTAGGAAGGGTAATGGATCACATTGCTTCATTGAGATGTAGGTCGTATATAAGCATGAGTGACATTATCATTCCCCCAACAGGTTTCAAGGAAAGGAAGTACGTGATATATTAATCTGGAAATATAAATACCTTCTCATATATATCACAAATATTAATTAAATTTATACTTATTAATTCCCCTGTAAATTTTAAGTCAAAAATGAATAACATTGCTTCATGAGGAGGTAGTCTCCCATACACACGAGTGATAATATCATATTTTAAAAAATAATGGAAAGTAAAATGGTATTGGTTAAAATATAATTAAATAATTATAATTATAATGTCATAAATATAATATTTATTTTTTAAATTCATTATTTTTTCTGTCATGAATGGTGGGGATTCAAAATGGATTACATTGGTTCATGAGGCAGTAGTCTACCATATATAGGATCAACAGTTTTATTTCACATTTGATGGAATCTTGGATGGACACAGGTCGTAAATTAATATTATAACATCTCAAAATTCAGAATATACTAGTTTTATTGTACTATCATTATTAAAAAATATATTAGAGAGGAAGAAGAAGAATGAAAATAAAAAATATTATTTAAGAATTTTACCACTTATTCAGGGAACTTCTTTTCGTTTGTAGAAAAGTCACCCTAGGATAGACATTTGATCAAAATAGGGCTCTAGTATGCTGGTAGATGATTATTTAATTGATATTGGTTAATTATAAACAAACCAAATGGATTTGGTGCTGTAAAGTGTGGAGGATAGTGTGTCCTTTTACAATTGGGGGAGTTCAAACACTTGGAATTTTTGAACAAAGTCAATTACACCCACACATTGAACTTGATTAAAGCCTCCAAAATGGGTAAATGTATTCTAACATTGGTCATTATATAAATATTTGTTTATAAATTGGATATTTCATTGGTAATTTTTCACTGTCTCCTTCGTTTAAATACTGATAATTAAATTTTCTACCTTAATCGTGATAATTATTTTTTCTATTTATACAATTTAGAATTGTATATAATTAATTTTATCTTATTAGATAATATTTTCAATTTAAATTACAAATATGAAAAACATTTTTAAAAAGATCAACTAATTGAAATTACCCCTGCAGACGTGATGAGAAATCGGGTTTTCTAGGAGAAATTTATCATAAGTATTGAATGTTTTAATATAATAATTCAAATGAAATTTATTACATTGAATAAAAATTGTTATTTAATTGACCATTTTGAGTAATTTAAATTATATTTCTTTTTTTAATAAAATCAATAGTTTTCTATATACATCAAAAAAGTGAAACCTCTCAGAAAAATACAAAAATTCATCATAATATAAATTTTATATTCTAAATTCCAAAATGAAGTCAGTTTTATAAAATAAAATTTTATAAAAGTGTCAAAAACTAATTTTATCATTAATACTGAAAAAGTGACAAATAATTTTTCGATGACAAATAGTGTTATTCATATAATATTTTTTTCTTTAATATTATTCACATTTTATTTCAAATCAATACATAACAATTGGACATGTGTAAATTTATATTTTACATAATTTATTTATTCATATTCATACCCTACAAAAGGGAGTCTAGATTATTATTTTATATTATTTTGTAGTTCTCTTAAAATTATGGTTTTATGTATCAAAATCTATCGAAGTGATTAAATTTATTTATAAGGGCCCATATCATAAAATATTAGGTTGGAACATTCTTCTCTAAGATACGATTTGTGTATCATAAACTCTATTGAACCAAATTTCCATTTTTTGAAATATTTGGGAGTTAAATTCTTGTTTATAATCACTATTCCATGTCATGTATTTTATCAAAACAAATTTTCCTCTTTAAATTTTAGGGTGGAATAATGTGTATCATGATTCTGGCTCACACAAGATACATATTGACACCCAGATCTCAAATCCATGGTCAAACAGTAATATAAAACGAAACCATTCCCCCACTATGTAAAAGGATGAGACTTGCATATAGAATATTACATTCAAGAAATATATGTGGATTGATTAATATTTCTTCATGATATGTAGAGATTCCCCAATCCTGAATCATGGTTCCATCAACAATATAGAAAAGAAGAAGGGCCCCTCTTAGTGTATGGTCCAGACCAGTGCAAGGACTTTTTTTGTTGAAAAACATTGTGTGGCTCTATTACTATATTCACAAGAAACAAAGAAAAACTATGATATAAAATCATTGGAATATTGAAAACATATATATAAGTACAACCCTTCCTACATATGTTCCAGAGAAATGGGGAAAACCTTTTCAAGAACTACGTGTGGAATGATTCCTTCTACTGATGGATAATTAGTAATGCTCAGATCAAAAATCCTAGGTCTAGATGCAATATACAAGGAAGGTACACCCTCATTGTTTGTGGTTCAAACCAACATAGGTAATTTTCCTTATATGAACCACAAATGTCGTGATTTCTATTATCATAAGATATGTAGTATTGACCGAACCCAAAATCATGTGTCTAGAAACAATGGTATACAAATATGCCCCCTCCTAAGAAAAATACTGGAATAGTGTAGAGAATTAATCCAAGTAAGAATTATGTATTCCTTGATTCATATTACCTCAAGATACACAATGATTCATAGATCTACAATTTTAGGTCCATCGATGAGTAATTATCACCAATAACTATGCCCATCCATGAGAGCCATATCCATATAGAGGCACTTGTTCACATTATGTTGCGAACATCCTCAAATTTTGTTTTCCATGCTACCTCTCTCATCCCATCAAACACCAAATTACCTCTGTTTTCTAAAATCTATCCAGAATTATGTGACATTATAGGACCAATAAATTACCATTCACTAGTTCAACCAAATTGTCTTCTATTTGAAAAAAAGAACCACCTCATTGACTCATGATGTTAAACTAAATTAAAACATCATAGTTACATGACCTAAAACTACATGAAGATCTCCTTATATCATTAAATTTAACATCATGAAAAATTCCTAGTCACTTGGTGATCCACTTCATAATTAATGTTTTTAATTCCAATGATATCTCCCCAATGATGATATGGTATTCATGAATTTCTTTTTGTATCAATTTTCATGTAAAATGTTATCAAAAACATAAGAGAAACTTTTAGGGTGATCCAACCATTCTTAAATCATATGTACTCCATCAACATAATTCATATCTTATACACCAGATTTAGTACAAAAACAATTCTCATTTTGATACCCTTACCTTGGAATGTAATAGACCAGGTTCCCCCATGATGTTTATTCCACTCTATAGGAAACTAGTAACAGGTACAGGTTAATCTAGTAGGCCCCCAATAGAATTTTCTAGTGAATAATAGAAGTCCACATAGATTGTTTCTAGTATATTTTTTCTTAAAGGAGAGTCCCCATTAAATATAATAGTTATTCTCCAAAAGAAGTGGAATTTGGGATTTCTAAACAATAAATGGTTAGCATGTACCCACTAGTTTCTTCATGCTATTGACTATGATATTCATGGGTAAAATTTAATCATTAGTTTACCCAAATATTCAAGAGGATTTGGATACTACCCTTGGTTAATCATATGTATATCATACCCATTTTCAAATCAAGATTATGAAAATGCATTATGATACCCTTTCATTTTTTCATATGCATCCCATATGAAGTTCTAACTTCTATGAGAATTGACATCCCTTGGGACACTCCCTTATAAAATAGCAAGTATCATTTCATGTTCAAATATCCATATACGTTGGGATCATTTTATCCTAAAATTTCATAGAAAATTGGTAATATGGATATACTAATCCTAATGTAACTCTTATAGGATTCTCTAGTGAATAACACAATGTCAATCTTCATGGGAGTATGGGAGTGTTTGGTTTTTAAAGGGACCTCAATATGATCCGTTGGTTAATAACACAATTCCTCAAAACATTAACCAAGTTTATATTTTATTTCAAAAGGAATGGTACCACTTAATCCCAATATCTATTTCTCCAATGGTTCTGTTTAAATCTAATCAATCATTTAATAACCATCATTTATATATCTAACTGAATACCTGGATCATTTCAATCATTTTCCTCAATTCCAAAAGGGATCAAGAATGAATATGTAATTTAGGACTTTATATTCAAATACATGGTTTCATGAATTTTAACTATGTATAATTTATATCAGAAATACATCCCACTTGGTTTCTATAACAACAAAATACATAATGATACTAGGGTCTCCAATACAGGTTCCAACTATGATGTAATGACCAAATATCAATCCCCAACACACGATCCTAAACAATTTAAGGATCATTCTTCCTATGAAATATGTATACATTGATTCTTATTACCAAAGGATAGGTAGTGGAACTTGGATTTTCAATGATGAGACCAATCAGTACACAATGATAAAATTTCCCATCCTCATATAAGAGTTTGATCTATGTGGAGAGAAAATATGAGAACTAACCCTAGATTGATAATTGTTACTGCAAGATACATAGTGTCACATTGAGATCTCATTTTAGGCCAATCTATGAATTATTCCCACTCACAACTATGTTCCTTGTTGAGAACCAATTTTAAGTGGGGATATACACTCATAATGCAATGTGAGTACCCCATATGCATATTCCCTATCATGCACTCTCACACAACTCTATCGAGTGTCTAGTGGTATCATGTTTCTCTTACCAGGCATGAATCATTATATCATAGGGAACCTAGAAAATCACTTTGACCAATGCGGTCTTAGTGTATTCTATCTCAATATAGAGAAAAATTTCCTAATAGTATGATGTTATACTATAATATAGACATCCTTGTCACTTGAAATTAAATTACATGAAAATTGGTCAACACATTTAAAGGATATTTCTATTTGATGATTGTGTATTCAAGAATCACATAATTCATCCCTTCACCACAAAATGTGTTCAATACAAACTAGAATATCCTTTTGAGTTATCTAACCATTATTGAATCTTGTATTTTCTATGAAATAAATTCATTTATTTGATATATTAGTTTATACCAACCAATTCATCATGTTGATATCCTTATCATGGATACCCATGGACCTTAGGATCCCCTTACCTTGGTTCTCCCATATAGAAAGCTTGCTATTGGGACTGGAAAATCCAAAGGATCATCATTTGGATTCAGTATCTAATAACACAATGCCATGGAGATTGAGGCTATTGGGTTTTTTTCCTAGATGGGAGGACCCACATAAATTTAGGAGTTTTTTCCTTACTACAAGGAATATGGGATTCCTCCACTGTCAATGGTTCTCCTATACCCATAGGTCTCCACCCCACAATGAATCATATATTATTGGGTTATGATTCAAAATTCCCATATCCAAACTGCTCAGGGGGATTCAAATACCATAAATGCTACACATTTTTGTATCATACCCGTCATCAATGAAGTATAATAATTTCATATTCGTATAGCAAGACATCCAATGATATACATATAATTTAAAAACCCAATTTGTCTAAATTGTTCATTATTATCACTAATATGTCCTAGTATCATAATGTTAAACAACAAGACAACATCCTAGTGTCTTTAACATAAACTAAAACACAACATCATAGTTTCATAAGGTTAAAATGAACAAAAACATCAAAGCCAAATGACATTAAAATACAAGACATATGTCCCATCCTTCAGGATCGAAAATTTATTAGAGAGATTTCCCTCCCTGTAAATTTATTGTATGGGAAAATGATTCTAATAAATTCCAAAACGAAATATTGATATTCCGTTTTTATATGTATGATCCATATTTATGTAGAGGGCCCCTTATCAAACCATGATGTTGATACTCATTTAGGGATGAAAAAATGATTCTCTCCCATACATATAAGTCAGATCTATATAGAGATACATCTTTAAAAGAGTTGACTATAGGTTTTATCCTAACCTTATAATATGAATATTAAAATTTAGGGAAGCGTATTCGTATAAATTATATCTACCTATATATAAGGATGATCTATTCAAACTGAATCACTTTTCCTATGTACAAATTATATCTTCATCCATCTTGCTTACGCCTGAGAAAGATATGCATATGAGCATCGCCAAAATATGTATTTCCATAAGTAACCTTGTGCTATGACAAAATATTCCTACCAAATATAGATACCATTGACTAGTGAATAACATCATTAATGATATATTTTTCCATTTAATGTTTGTTCTTATGTCATTAACACATGATATTAAATTTCATGGAACACATACTCATCATATGAAATTAAAATGTTTATCTTTTTTTCCAAATACATGATGCTAAAACTATAGAGACCCTAATCTAATGTCACTTTTTGAAAAGTTTCCAAAAAACATGACCTAAGTCAAGAAATGTTCATCATTCTTCCATCTTCTTTCCAAGAACCACAATACATAAATTTGACTCCATGTGTTGAGCACCTTTGGTTTCCATAAACTATCTACATCCCTTGGAATGGAAACCTGTCTTTAAGAAAACCATTATTTGTCTTTACATTTTTTCCCTAGATCTTGCATTTGAGATTCCAGAAATCTACCACATGTTACTTTTCCTTGAAAAAATGTATTCTCATCCATGTGACCCCTAATATCATAACAATGGCACTCAAAACCATAAAGTGATTGAAAATCATTTGGAATGATTTTCATATACCATTAATCATGACCGGAGAACCTTGATCCATGATTTAAAACATTCTCATATTCTAGTCAAAATGGTGTTGGAGTACTCTCATCCTTTGGAATACTAATTAGGATTTTTTGAAACAATAAATTGATACCATTTTTACTTGCATCAAGACCTTAAACTATTTTCACCTTGATCCATGATGTACGACCCTAATATTTCGCCAATGACAATCCAATGTGTAAGAACCTAAACCGCCATTGATTAAGACATAAATCATGTCTGTCTGATATCCTGCAAAGGGTACTCTAACAAATATTCAATGCTCTACTCTATAATCATTTCACCACTATATTTTAGGAAGGGGTTTTAGTTTCAATAAAAAAGTAAAAATGATTGTTTCACCTAGATTATATCCCTTATAAAAGTTGATCTATTCTCATTATAACCCGCAGGTTGTGGAAAATGTTAGATTAATTATTTGATGAAAATAATCAACATGATAACATGTTTACTAATTATAGAAACAAATTTTAGTGTGTTCGAACCCCTCATGAATATTATGTTTTCCAAAAACCACTTTTATGTCTTTACATCCTAAGTTGACCCTCACAAATTCCATGAGTTGATAACCTTTTCCTAGAACCCCATAATATTGATTTACATATATTGGTTATTTTTTAATTCACTGGTAACAAGTACTAACTACTCTAAAGGGGACCCACTTGAAATAACTTGTGAATACCATAATTCCTCAGAGATGTTTCTTATTTTTTTTCCTAGGGGAAAGGTCCCCCATAAATCCATGAGATATTATCATTGATACATGAGATACTAGCTTTCATAATTAATAATGGTAAACCTATATCCAATATTCTTCATTTTATATCAACTTATATATTACTAGACCATGATTTACAATCATCAGTACCTGACTATTCATCTTGATTCGATATCCCTAGAATGATGAAATATTGTATTGTTCTCATTAATAGATAATTAATGAGATATTAACTGCTCAAATGTTTCTATGGAAGTCACCACATGACCCAAAAATATATGATGTGGGGACTAATCTCCCCAACCATAAAAATAAATACACCGACTGTGTCATAATACTGCTAGGATTGTTTTTCTTCCATACTCTACATCAAAATCCTAGTGTTTGAATGTTCGTCAATCTCACTAATATCTTGGGAAAGATAAAGAACCCCTATGTTTGACCATGTATGAGTTGGATCTATATAAGATCCCTAAAACCATAAAATAGAACCTTATCCTCCTCACAAGAAATGAAATCCAATCACCATGATCCCAAACAAAATTATAGTAGAACTCGAAACTATATGCTGTTTTCGGATAATCCCTAGAATTTCATCCTCACTCCATATTCACTAGGTAAAAATCCAATAGTTTTAATTTATAAAACCTATATTTAAAAAATCCAATTATAATTAGCATCCATAATATTTTCCATCGACCAATAACCCTTAATATAATGATTAAAGGTGTCACAACCCATCATAAATTTCTATCTATCAGAATTTATGTAAGAAGTCAGGGTGTCAAAACTATTTATAAAAATTCATTATTCAAAATATATATTTATTGTGTTGGGAATCATAATCCTTTTTGGAAAATAATTCTTCATAATCATAGAAAGTATTTAGGGTTCCAAAACCCTTGATGAATACACATCCTTTAAAACATACCATAGATTGTTCAATCTGAAAGACCCTAAACTACAAGAGTAGATGGTATGAGCTAAAAGATCCTAAACTATAATAATTGATTATCTTAACTAAAAAACCCAAAACTATAGAAATATATGGTCAATTATAAAGAAAACTAAACTATAACAATAGATGGTCCAAGGTAAAATAACAAAAAACTACAACAAAAGTGTCTGTTTTTTGACTCTAAAACTGCTAATCAATGGAGATAAAATACTAACTAGGTTGGAAACCAATAAAGGAGATGCTGGGAAAAGATTCATTCCCTTCTCACTGGACAAACACATTATTTTGTTTAAGTAATATCTACTTCTTATAAAATTAAAATGTAATAAAACTTGTGAGATTATAATGATGTAATGGGTGGCCTAATAAATAGAAGTTTATGCTCACTATGCTTCCACCATATGAAGCTTGAAAAATATTAGGGAAATATAAAAAATGAGAATATTTTTGGGAAAAATATTTATCTCTTTAAAAAGTAAATCTACGTTTGGTAGTTCCACTAACGTAGAAAAATGTTTTATTAGTTTCCCTCTAGGATGTATTTACCAAAATTTTGATTTTGAACTAGGAGATCTCAGAACAACTAAAGAGGGTATGTTAATAATGGTTTTCAGGCCATTAAAATTTTATGTGTAGATCTTATCGAATTTATATTATAATCTGAGAATGTGAGTTAAAATCTACGTTTGATCATTACTATAAAATTAATTGATATCTATGACATTATATATGATATTAAGTTGATAAAATTACATGAATATAATGAATTAATGAAAACCAGACTATAACAAATGAAGTTTTAAGCGATACTATCATTGATAATGTGAAAATGGGGGATAATATCCAAATTTTATAGTCTCTCCAATAGTTTCAAAAATAGATAAAAACACATAAGACCATATCCAGATCATAAAAAAATATGTCCTGTTGAGTTTGGTAAATTAGACAAATTCTGGATATAGGTATCAATTGAGCACTGAAGTGTAGTCCACTACAATTCTTCTGACATCATCAAATGATGAAGAATATCAATAAAATAGGATAACTCTTCACCTCATTTCTATGTGGTAACTAAAAATGATGATGTCATTCAATGATTAGACATTGAATAAGCTATGTTCACTTCCATTTATGTTATCTAATAAGTCAAGTCATCCATATAAATGATCAACTCTAAGAATTTTTATTTTATCTACTAAAGAACATTTGAGTAATCTCTTATTGATTGTACTAGAGAAGTAATGAAATAAATGATGTGAATATTCCCATTGTTATTAATTTTTTTACATTCTATGACAATATGTAGAAGGATAAAATGAGATTGAAAATAGTCAAATACACTGTCTCACAAATCAGGATAGACCCAGGGATGGCATTCCTCTTAGTCAGGAATCATTTCTAAGGGCGTCAGAGTAATTGGGTAACATTGATTTTTTTTCAAATTAGCATTCATGTTATTTGGCTCATGACATCAATTTTCGGGGATACTGTGGAAATTGGAATTGATGGTTTATAGATTTAGGTTGTAGTTCCCCTACAAAAGGAATCAGATGAGATTATGATGAAGAAATGTGGAAGTATTATGTAATCTCCCCCAATCATTTCACCATATATCAAAGGTTCTGAATGGATATATTATCTAATAAACCCAACCTATGAAAATATTTATTCATCGCTATGTCATGATAGATTCTTTAAGAGATCTAAAGAGTCTTAAATCAACTCCACCACCATTATAGGCAGAGATATATAAAAGGAATATTGTTTTCTAACTTGAAGAACTAATGGATTTAGTATACCAACTAGTTTGGCTTCATCCAAGGTTGTTAATAGTCCCGAGATAGGTAGATAATGACATTTGTAGGTAGAAGAAAAATTTCATCATTTGTATCTTCACACTCCATCATAATCCATAATTTAAAAATAATCCCGGTATGTCATTTAACCCACACACAAGATAAGGGGAGGGAAGAAACACATTGAGAATAGTAAAATTATAATGAATACCTATATGTATTACATGGATCCAGAATTATTAACTTATCTACAGTAGTAGAAAGAACCCGATCCTGAAGAGAATATTTATAAAATCTCTCAGAAAGGGAACAACTACCATTGTCAATAATTAGTCTTATAGGTTTTGGGTATAACATGGAATTGACAATATTATGCATGATCAATAAATCAATGACCTCATCAGCTTCTATTAACATCACCTCATACCCATAAATGATTAGATTCTCAGGAAGGAATGAGGAATGAGTTATTTTTGTAGTATTATCATACGTATAACACCAAAAATGATCTCGAATTTGACCAAATAAAAATTATAAAGAGCCAAAGATCTAGTATAAAACATTACCCTATTGAACATGGTCAAGGATAAGAAAGATCCAAGAATACATTGTAATAAATAAGTTGAGGAGTCTTCCTTATTCCAATTGTTATTCAATCACCAATTTCCAAACACAAATTTCTATTCGTGGATCCCAATCTTGGATATTATATCCATTAAAAAACATGGATAGGAAACCCACTAACCAAAGTCATGGGTATACCACTGGTATAAATAGTTATCCCTATATGGTGTATAATCCAGCATCCAAAATTACTAAATATGTGGATGCACTATTTCAAACTTATTGATAAAGACATCTATGTGGGATTATGGAATTTTTTTGACACCCACTATGATAAAGGATGATTCTGATCCAATCCTTCAAAAAAAGATTGAAAATTGTTTCAAATACTTATTTTAAATTCTCCTTTATGATGGGGAGGTGAGAAAATATAATTCAAAGACTGGAGTTTGTCCAGGTTTATTCCAAACATCCATAGAAAGAATGAATTCATAATAAATTTAACTATGGGTGACTATTCTGCAAAGTTAATAAATAACCCGTAGACTAATACAAACTTACCCATGAGTCAAATACAATGTGTTGGTGTTGGTAAACTTGTGACTAATCATCTCTCTGAGGAGTTCTTAATGATTTCAAATGATGTACTGTGAAATCCATGTCTCCTCATAAATTTTTATAACATTTAATAGATTGGATAATTCTATGTAAATATGGAAAACCTAGAATGGACATTCCCATTCATGTAAAAATTATCACTAGGTTATATATCCATAATTGAATTTCATCCACTTTTGGGTTATCCAAATAGTATATGTATGATTAAATAACACAGGGATATAAATTGAGGAGAAATCTAAACACTATCTTGTCTCATAGGGGAATTATCTAATGTATTTGAAATCCATTGAATAGTTCCATAATTGATGGGATATCCTAAGAAACATCCTTTTGAATGCATTCAAGAGAGGGTGAAAAATATTGAGATGGAAGATTATAAATAAGAGAAATAATATAATTTTCATCTAGAGGTATTAATCTATATAATTTTAGTTTTTGTGATAGATGATATACATGAAGATCAATCTGATTTAACCCCATTAATATATCATTATTAGAAAAGGACTGGTATTAATGGTCATCATTAAATTCACAAGAATCATAACTATATTGTCTGTAGCATCAAAAATAATTTTCTAACCTGAAAACTTATGTATAGAGTGAAAAACATACATCATACAGGTAAAGGATCATTGTTAAAAGTAGAATAGTTTTTATATAGCTTCTGAAACATCATGTGAATCGTGTGACCTATATTGGGATTCTTGACTGTATGAATTATTATGGTCCTTGTGAATTATGTGACTCATTTAACATTTTATGATCACATGATTCGATCACATAACCACTTGAAGGTCATTGGATTCACATAAAAATCATGTGATCACTTGAAAGTGCAGATAAATCATGCAAAACATGATATTAAAACTCGTCACTATGAACATTCATTGTGGTTCATGATAGTAACTATGGATTAGATATTCGGTCTATTTCATGATCCATTGAGGAAATGCGAACACATGGGAAGATCACACAACATGATCATGCAATGGATTCATGTGAATGGTTCATACAGTGAAGCCATGTGATGCTATCTTTTGAATCAATCACATGAGATATGATGTCATGAGTGATCAGGAGGCTTGGATCATAAGTGAAATTATAGGACTCCCTCTCCCCTATTTATAGGGTATCTTATGGAATGCGAAAATTCTCCAAAAAGACCAAATTGTTCCCAAAACACTTACTTATGGTATACTAAGAGACTCAAGAGGGCATGTACTTTACTATTAAATAAGATCATCTTAATTGATATCTCTCTTTAGTGGGGGGGTATTTATAGATACCAACCAAATGAGAATTGATAATTTTATGAATGGAGAAATACCAAAAGTTGAGGTATTATTTTCTATACAAAGAAATAAAGGAGGCACATGGATACATGCGGATTCTAAACCACTGTTATATAAACTACATCTTCCTAGGTAAATCAGATCAAATCCTTCAAACAAACACTCAAAATCTCATGAAGGTTTCTAGAGGAGAAAAATTGATTATCTGAAGGATTCCTAATAAGTTATTCAAATAAATAAACAAGTAAATAAATAGATTCTAAAAATCACTAAATATATTTAGAAAATATATATATATAAATATGATTATCGATAAATGAGTTAGGCATATTTTTATATAAATGGTTGACATGGTTTTATTGATTTGTGTATTGATCAGGTAAAGGTCAGTGAAAATGTCACCTTCTTCAAATGGGAGAATTCCAATATGTTTTTTTATTATGTGACACCCTAATAAAACAGATGGGTGAATTCCATAAAATTATTTAAAAATATAGATAAAAATGAAGGGACCGTTATATTGGGGATTATGAGTATTGTCCTTCCGGTTATGTAATGGACCCTATGCCACTGGGCCTTCGAGTCAAGTAAGGGTTCCCTATCAACCAAGAAAAAAAGTGGATTATTAGAAAATTAAATAATAAATCAAGGACTTTGGGCCATTTAGAATGGAACCCTTATTTGAATAAGAGTTACACAATTTTTTATATAAAGGGTAGCTTATGCACATTACATAAGAAGTATACCAATCAAGTGAAGGCCCCCCATCTAGTTATCTTGATCCTTTCAAGGCCTCCATACATGTCAACTAAATGTTTCAAAGGGCTCCTAAAATGATATATTTATCTCACGAAGGCCCCCAGACAAGTTTTTTCTATCTTGTGAAGGAGATTAGAAATTTTGATTCAAAAATGAAAAATCCCTTCGACCAGTCATAAGTTTAAATAATATGTAAGTGGAGGAGTGGGAAAATGATCATTATTTATCATACGAATCATAGATGATATTTTAATAGATCGAAAATTTATTCATGGGAAACACATGACGTGATAATCACTCCACCGACTCAGCCCTATCTATGTTAATTAATCAACATGAAATGTGGTGTAGAACCAGTGCGTCGATGCCTATAAATATTTACTCCCTTAAATAAACACAATATTTTAGAGTCAATAATGTAATTTATTTATTAGAGAAGTACTCAATCAAAAGCTTATTCCACCAAGTGATCCTAATGAATGACTTAAGTGATCATGTGGTATGTTTATAGGCTTTGTATGATCATTCCATTAATTATGTGAAGGACTTCCAAAATTTCATCTAAATTATGAGAAATATTTTAATCAGGAAAACATGATCTTGTGAGGAATAAACAGTCCAACACATAATAGAAATTGAGGTTCTTATGTGATAAAGGATGAAAATGATACAAGGTTCATGTGAAGATGGAAACACTTATTTCCATGTGGCTGAGTCATACGCATTGTGTGATATATTCATATATCATGTGATGACCCCTGAACATGTCATATAAATGACTCAAAGTCTCCTATACTTGTCATCCTAGTCATACAATGACTTCAAGAAATGTCATTTAGATTATATGAATACATCTAGACAGGTCATCTTTGATCACATGAACCCCATTTGATATCACATCTTCGACATTACAAAGCACCGTGGACATGATTTTCTTGATTATGTGGGGATTCCCTGGACATGATAACATTTTTAGGAACACATTTTTAGACTTTTTAGTTAGAAACTATGGAAATGACATCTAGTTCATGTGATATACTATAGTAATGTCAAATGCTTCACAAGATATCCTTCGGGCATATCAGATTGATCATACGGTGACCTCTGTACATTTCGAGAAGACACTATGGAAATGTTTGGTAGGTCACGTGACGACCAACAGAAATGAAATAAGGTTTAAGTGAAATTTTCTAGACATGTAATCTAGATCATGATAGAATACCTATACATTACAAGAATACAACTTTGTATATGTTTGACGTATACTCTGGACATGTCATGTAGACACCCTGGACATCTCATATTGCATCCAAATATTTTAAAAGAGGAACATAATGTTAAATAATTTATATGACATATAAAAACCAATATTAAAAGTGAATTAAAAACCCAAAGACTATATTATATATTTATTTTTAATAAATTATATCTCTATGATTTCTTGTGATGAAAACCACACCATAAAGAAAGGAAACATGAAAATCTATTAAAATATTATTATTTAAACACATCTATTATAACCTTGTCATTTTGATGTAAGGTTCTAATAAGAATATGTAAATTAAGTATAATATATGAACTACACATTTTGGAAACAATTTCAAGGGTTATCAATTTATTTCAAATAAAATAATCAATTGAAATATTTCTGTTTTTGAAAACATGAGTTTTTATAAAAGGTGGTCTAGTCATTCTATGTATAGAAATTAAAAATAAATTTTTATCAAATAAAGATAATTTAGTTTAAAAACATAATTTTTAAATTCTATAATTCAAAAATATTTTTATTTTTTGTTTTTATAATTTTTTAATACGATTAATTTTTTAGTTGAATAATAAAAAATATTTATTTTTAATGAATCATTTATTTAGGGTAAATTGTTTAAAATTTTGATTAAAGTTTTAAATTTTTTTATTGAAAAATTAGGTCAATAAAATAATATTTTATTTTATTTAATTCATTAGAATATATTTTATACTGAAATATGATATTAAAAATTTTTAAATAGTCAAAATATTTTCCTTTGAAAACTCATTTTTTCACTGCATCAAGTACTCTAATTTAAAATTGAATTCTACCACTTATATTAATTTTATTTGTCAAAGTGGAATGAAAATATTCAATCATAATAATTTATACTATTTAATAAATTCATTATTTTACAACAATGAATAGTGAAAATTGTTAAAATTAAAAATTGTGTTTAAGGTGAAATCGATTTAACAACGGTTAATCTTAGAAGGTACAGGTAAAAATGAATGAATTTTTTTAACAAAACTAGTTTTTTCAATATTTATACATTTTCACCTTTATAGTTTGATAATGAACAATTTTTAGGCTTTGGGTATGAAAAATACATAGGTATCAATTTATAATTTCCAAAATTCCATGTGTATCCCCTCCCCCACTTATAAATGGAAACCAATTATCAAACCATTTTAACATTAAAAAAACCATTTCATTCATAAACCCCCACATTAAATATGTCTTTAACATCCTTAACCACATAAAAATTACATTTTTCAG
The DNA here is from genome assembly GCA_963277665.1 of Viscum album. Lineage (NCBI taxonomy): Eukaryota > Viridiplantae > Streptophyta > Magnoliopsida > Santalales > Viscaceae > Viscum > Viscum album. The sequence continues at coordinate 1,370,466,652 of OY728162.1, read as the reverse complement.
TTCATAATTCCAATCATGGAAGGATTTATCATAAAAAAAATGAGGTTTCTCGAATAAGGGGTAAACATTTTTTTCTATGGGTTTTAATTTTACTTCTTCTAATAAAATATTCTAAGAATATTTATCTATTAAAATAAAAATAATAATAAATATAATGACATTTTATGATGATATATGGATAGTAAAGATCCATACCCACTTTTATCAAATGGTAAAAAATCATTGATTATGTGTACAGTAAACTACCGCCTCGCAAACTGATATAATTCATTTTCCATCACCACCTTTAAATGCAAGATATAATGATAAATTTAGAATATTTAAATCATAATTATAACATTACTATATTTTTTTTTGTTTTTATATCCCATATAACTTCAAACTTTCTATGTCATGGTGGATATGATAATTTTGCTCGTGTGTACGGTGGAGTACCGCCTCACAAAGCGATGGGTTTCTTTTTTCAATTGTTTTTATCTTGTAAAGGACTAATGATAATATTAATGAATATATGATATATATATATTAGTTCAAACCATAATTATTAAAGTATAATATCACATCTAACTTCTTACTTTCAAATTCATTTAGAAAACTATATCATCCTTTAGGTGTAATTGTTGGTTATTGCCTCCACATAGTGATGTGAAAATTTTGTCTTTTTATTTTCAGATGGATTGAAATTAGAATGAAGTTTATTGTTATAAATGATAAATATATATCATAATAACTATTTTTAATGTTTAAATATGTTTTATTTTCCTTTTCCCCATTCATATCGAAAATGGAAATAATGTTCGTGTCTACGTATGACCTACTATCCCCATAAACGGTGTAATCCATTTTCAATATTTTTCATTTATAGATTATTATAAGTATATATAAAAATAATATATATGATATTAATATAAACTTAACATTATTGATTTTATGTAACAATTATAAATATAAAAGGACGAAAATTATAGAACCGAAATACACATTAAAAATGAAGTGATTATCACCTGAAATTGTTATTTTAAAAAATAAGTGCTAATAAATGTTTTTTAAAATGATTTAATTCAATTATATATTGTATGAAATATATTATTAGGGTTTGGTAATATATTTATGAAAAATGTATCTCTATTATACTCAAGTTTCATTCACATACGAAGGATTTCGGACCTGAGGGAAGGGTTTCTTGACTCACTTTTACTTCCATAAGGCATATGGAATATTCACCACTAATTCCATTATGTGTTGTATATACTTCCCCTTTGGATATTTTATACCATTAATATTTTTCTATTATTTGTTTTTATAGTTTCATTTTATTTTAGGTCATTCTTGGGGCTTATTTTTCGAATGTAGATAAAGTGGTAAGGGTGGATTTCAAAATCTATTCATTATTTAGGATTATTTATTTTTATGTATCCCAATGGGAAATTATTAGAAATTTCTATCTCAAACTAAGTATATTTTATTATCATTTAGTTATTAGTAAATTTATCATGTAATAATATAATATTTACTCTCATTACTTCTTAAATTTTTTGATATAATGAATTTATATAAAATTCTACAAATACATTTGAAAATATTTTTTAAAAAATGGAATCATTTCTTTCTTCGGTCAAGAATGAAGTTTTCTTCCAAAAAATAATTTTTCTAAAAAAATTTAAAAATGTTTTAAAATTTCTCTAAATTATTTTTTCAAATACCTTTTACATAATTTGTTAATAGAATCATTGTGTTGTTTTCCAAACAAGGACCATTTGTATTTTATTGAAAATTTTAAGGAAAATTTATTTTATATTGTATGGAATCAATATACTTTGTTTTATTAAGACTAATAAATGATTTAATCTTTCTATTATATGTTTCAAAGAATATTTTAAAATAAATTTTTTTTAAATTTTTTTGAACTTTTAGTTTTAGAATTATTTTCAATGTAAAAAAGAGTATATTTTCCTCAGGAAATTTTTATTTCTAGTTTTATGGTATTTATATTCATCAAATTCATAAATCCTTTATTATATTTATTAAGGGTATGGATATGTTTTAGTTATGAATACATAATTATTTTTTGGTATAGTTGACGATCAATTGATTAGGATATACTATTTCTATATCATATTCCATATTTCTATAAGTAGCTTAGGATTATGTTTATTGATTTAGGATATTATTATCCATTTGTATGATAAATATTTACTAAAAATGTTTATATTGATTATTTTTCATCACTTTTATAGGTGGAATGAATTGGACTTCGTAAGTGAAAGGATTTTTATGCTACATCCTCTTTTTGTATTGTTTGGTCTCATGAAACAAACTTTCTTGGGTTTCTATCCAAGTCCTTTTTGATTTATATTATATTTCTTGAAATAAGTTTGTATATTTTGGTCATTGATTTTTGGAATTATCCATTCCATTATTATGTTGTTAGTTATTGATATTCCATTTGATTATTTGATTAGTCATAATATCCATTGATATGTTTCATGATATAGTTATTGTTTATATAGAAATATTTGATTATAATTTATTCCCCATATATTATGCTTAAATATTTGATTTAAATTCACATGATTTCAATTATTTTCAATGCTATATTCATAATTCCTAATTATCCATCATATATTCTTCTATACATATACAATTAGTGAGCATATGAGATCAACCATGTTTTATGTTTTATTTTCACTTGGCTCCCAATAAGTGTTTTATTATTGAATTAAGGATATTTGCTAAGGGGAAATATAGAATTCTCAAAAATAAACATTTTATTTTTTATGATTTCACATGTGATATAAATTTCATGTGTTCATTTATTTTAGGAATAATACTAAACTATTATATCATTCAGGATGTAATTCCTTATATATTATTCTTATGTAATAAAGTAACCACAAAATATGGGGGACTGGGTATGGGGCGTTTGAAGTTTGTATTAGATAATTTTTTGTGAAAGCCTTCAGTACTAGATTTTATAAACCAAATATTAGAGAACCTAACCATAATATTGAATTTGGGGATAAGTATATAAGAATATCCCAATGTTTTTGAGGAAGATATTATTTTTATTTCCCTATAATACATTATTGGGTAGATAATACAAGTGAACATTGTTCTAGAACAGATAATCATAAGGGTAATAACCCCAAAAAATTAATATTGGGCATATCCTAGGTATTAAATAGTAAAAGAAAATGAACCTTACTATGAACCTCGTTTGAAAACCCATGAAGATATTCTTGGATTAATTCACCTATTTACAAAAATTATTATGATGGATTTGAAAATAATTTTATGATTATAAAATATTCCCAAATAAAACATGTTTATGATTAAGAGATTATGTTGGAATATATTTTTCAATTTATGTTAAGTATTTCACTTGTTTAGTGAATATTAATTATGAATCATAATGTATAAATCGAATATAGTTTATTTCATTGTTCATGAATGGTTTATGGAATAAATAATGAGAACCGAAATAATGCACAAACTCGAGGTAGATATTTACCTCATAGGAAATATAATGAATATTGTGCAAGAATTATTGATGGAATAGATCAAATTAGAACCATATTGATGATTTTGAATTAGTATTTGAGTAATAAGATTCCTTGTAAGGAAAAACCAACCGATCCACCTTTTACTAAAAAAATGTTAACTTCATCTTGTTTTAACAACCTTTAAAATTCAATGAGACTACAGATCAATTGGTAGCTATGTAATGATATATTCCGAAAATAATTTATTTCTCACAATGGTATGTAATGAAAGGAGAATGTTTTTCATGCTAGATTATTTTGACTTAGGTGATGTAGTTCATTGATTTTCATTTATTTAAAACAATTTGGATGAAGAATAAATAAAAAACATGGAAGTTATGGATTTCATGTTACTATTCTGGGAAAGGTACTTTCTTTTTAACAAATGATTATATATCAAGAGAAAATTATTGGGTCCATGAAAAAAATGAAGTATGTGCTATATAAAAATAAAAATTTAAAAGGCTATCAAGGCATGATTCATAATACATATATAATCCAAAGAAAAATAATTACCATTTTATAAATGAAATTACCTAATTCTTCCAAGGGAACTTGTATATAAAAATTTCTCATTATATAAGGATATTAAATCATGTGGTATAATAAAAGAGTAGGAATTATACAAAATGCATGGATTTGAATATAATCCATGGAATATGGGGGATGAAAAAAACATGGATTAAGGGAAGATGAGATAAAAGAATTTACCCTAATTGATAATTGTGGAAAGAAACACAATGACTCATTCATGAAGGGAATTAGTGGTCACTATAAGTATAGATAGAACAACCACTATTCTCATGATTACAGTGTAAGGAAAGAATATACCAATGTAATAAATGACTACATTGGGGACATGTGGTACTATGAAAATAAATTTTCCATGTTTTATATGAATATACAATAAAATAAGCAAAGGAATCACTGTCAAGTTTATGATTTTACTATATAAAAAGTTAACTGATTAATGTGATTGTTTTTTGATTCAAGAATTATGTTTATATTGTGTTTTAAATATGATATTACATTTATTAGTATTATAAAATATATAAGGATTATAATAAAGATCTTTTCTATAAGAATTTTAAGTAACATGTTGAATGGTACCAAACAATGTGATTAAGTGGTATGTTGATATTTCTAGAAAACACATTACTAGTGGAATATAACCCATTATATTCCCTCAATGTTTATAAAATAATGATAAATAGTTTTTTATGACATATAAATAATGACCATGAAATTTTATAGTGATGTGATGGTTAATGTTATCTTTGTTGGATTATATGACATGTTTGTATTGATGGAATATATTTAAAAATCATAGATTGTTTTTGGAAGAATTCATGTTTCTTTAATTTGTTATGGTGGGAAAGGTATTATAATATTATCAATGTGATAGTAAGAGACACTTTATATTGTATTGGGAATAAAATTCTGATTTAGTGATAGTACATCTAAATTCATGGACATTGAATTTGCTCTTACATATTTTGGATGACTATTAAGTTAAACCATTAATTAAATGGACTAAATTGATTTTTTGGAGTTACTATTGAGGTATTATATATTACTATATTATATTGGGTATCTTTTTATAACCATTTGTTGATTTAGTAAATACCAGAGGAATAGCATGTTACACTTTTATAAATCTTATGATCAATCAGAAGTTCATTTTAGTGCTATAAGTATAAAAAGACAACTTGGATATTAACTTCTTAGAGAAATAGTGGAAGTGGAAATTGACTTAATTAAAAAGAGAGGAAGAAATTGTACCTGTGAAATGGAAACATAACATGTAAGTTAATTTGATTATATCCTTAAAAGTGAAATAATTCATAAAAAATAGCAAAAGGATCTTGAAATCAAAATGTTATAATGTTAATTTCATATCTAATGAATCAAATAACCTTTTAAATAATAATATATTTATGGTGTTGAGGTACAAAACATTCCATTTATCATTCAACTTATTTTAATTAATTATCATTATAACTATATATAATCATCTACACCTTTATTTAATGTCCATATCATTACTTCCCCCAAATTATTCCCATGTAGAAACTTGGTTATGTGATTTTATTTATGCCCATTGTAATTACTTTTCTCTATTATCAGGAGGATATTGTAGTATACCTTATTACATTGTGGGTTTCCATAAAATTTATTTACAATGGTTAAACCCTTAGTTTTTTAGATCAATATAATATTGTGAGGATGATATTTAGTTAAGGGGATAGAATACATCACCCACACACTATAAAAGGGGAACATCATGTTTGATAGAATATGTGATATAAATACTAATATTAGTGGATAATTTAAATCCCTGCTACTTTAGGATATATTTAATTTTAAATAAATTTCATCAATTCAATAGTTTGTGATGGATTCAATAATTTGTTTAAAAGAAACAGGATTGCATATTAAAATATTATTATTTGAACATGGACATTATAACATTGCCATCAAGTTGGAGTGTATGAATATGAATAACTGAATTAAAAAACTTATATGGTTTACACATTTATAAAATAATTTGAATTATTATCTATTTATTATAAATAAAATAAGAACCATTTGAATGAAAAATGATTGTTTTCTAAAAAAATTAAATTTTTAGAAAATGCAGTTTAATCTCATTTTGGAAACATAATTTAAGATGAATTATTTTTAAAAATTTGAATTCTGATTGATTAAATGAATATATTTCTTAAACTTTACATTTTAAAATTATATTTCAGTTACATTTTGATAATTTTTCCAACAATTTTATTTTTTTGATGACTAGTAAAAATTACGGATTATTATTAGAACCTGTTTTTTCATATGAATTATTCACCATATTATATTATGTTTTGAATTAATTTTAATGTTAAATAATTTAAAATATATTAAAATTAAACAAATTTATGTAATTGGAATTAGTTTCATATTGAGCTATGATATTAAAATTTTCTACACCTTTGAATTTATTTCTTTCGAAAAACTATTTTTATGCATCCATGGATTAAATTTTAAATTCAATTATTCCAGATATAATTATTAAATAATTTTAAATGTATTGAATATTTGTAAACACAATAATTATTATTATCTAAAATTTTTATTGTATTTTCTACCATAACAAATAGTGAATAGAGTAAAAATTAATTACAATGGTTGAGGTGAATACGAGTTTACTATGGGTTAAAATAACAAGATAAGGGTTTAAAATGATATATCATTTATAAAAAACCAATTTAATGGATAAATATATACCTTATAACCTATAATTTGATATAATTACCCATCTTGGGGAGTTTATTAATGATAAAATAATGGGTATTGCCTTATCAATTAAATAATTCCAAGTGTTTCCTCTCTCCCACTTATAAAAGGCCTCCTATATGCTATAATTTTCACACATAAAAAACCATTTGGATCAAAAAATAACTTCTCATGTATAATCCATTATTACATAACCAAATACCAAGGGCCTTTTTTAGTTAATAAATGGAATTTAATAATGCATTATGCTAAAGTTAGCGTGTTTTCATGAAGAAGAGGAAATGTTTTTAACTAGCTATTTTTATTTTACTACATTAAAATACATATTTTCATTAATATATATGATAATGTATAAAAAAAATTATAAAAATTATATATATTATTATTATGTTAGTTTAAAAACCATGATCCATCTCCACTTTCATTAAATGGGAAACAAAACTATCGATCGAGTGAATGGTGGACTACCACCTCACGAACTGATATGATTTGTTTTCCAGGACCACCATTAAATAGTAGATATAATGATTAATTTAAAAAATATATTTGATATTTTTTAAATTATTAAAATTTTATAATTTTTATATCACATATACCTTCTAAATTTCTATTTCTTGGGGATATGATAACATCACGCATGTGTATGGTGATCTACTACATCATGAAAAAATTGGTTTAATTTGTCTCATACACACTACATGGAATGTATTAAGGCTATAGTTAAATTAAATATGTGATATTTATGACCAAAACATACATTTGGAAATATAAGATCACATCAAACTTCTGACATTGAAATCATTTGGGAAATAAAAACATTTCTATTGCATACTTGTGGACAAAAAAATCCACGTAGAAAGGTAAAATGTGTTTCATTATTTTACATGGATGGTAATAAGGATGAATTTGATTAAAATAAAATCTAAATGTAACATAATAATTATTTTGGAAAGTTGAATTTATATTTATTTTCCTTTTGTTCCATTCATCAATAAAATTGAAAAAAATGTTTATTCGTGTGTACTTCATACTATCTTCTTGAATGGAATAATCCATTTTCAATATCAATAATTTTTATATTTATATATAATATAATATAATGAATTTATATGAGTTTATTTAAATATGAAATTATAGATATTATATAATTTTTATAAAAGAAAAAATTCCAAAATTACTGAACCAAAATAGAAATGAAAACCAAAACAATTATCACATGAAATAATGATTTTATCAATGAATTCATAATAAAGAAGTGATAAAATGATATTTTTGTTGGGACTAAGTTGTATGGATAAGGATTCTTTAATTTAGAGATTATTTTTTTGAATGGTATATTATATTGTTGTCAATGGATGTTTTATGATTAAAAGTAATCACCTCACTTTTTATTTATTGAAAAAAAGACTGGCCATCATTTTCGAGAAATCAGAATCACAATTCATGAAATGGTTAATTATATTGAAAAATAATCTTACTATATGAAAAGGGTCTTTATATTCACCCTGAATCAATTATGTAATATTTGATCATAATGGGGAGGAATTAGAGTCTCTGTGATAGTGATCAAAATGTGAAGATTCGTTTCTTTTTTGTTTTTTCACAAATCACAAGTATTATGAAAAAAAAATTGATTAATGATTTGTAAAATATGGGGGTGAATGTGATGATGAAAAATAGTTTTGGGAATCTGAATAAATGAAATTAGGGGCTATGAATCACAAGTAGGAAAATCTTATTTACGATCAAGGATACTACCAATTGTATCTAGTCTGATCATAATCATGTGAATCATATTCATCCTGAAAAGGAATGAAAGATGGTGATAGAGAACTTATAATACATTCATTGTAAATTTTTATGATGATAATGGTGATCTTCAATGTATTCAATGTTATGATGGAATTCATGTTACTTGAAGGAAGATAGAGGAATAAGAATGTTGGTGAATTTAAGGTTTCCCTATCTTAATATTATCATAATGGGTTTATTAGATTCATAAATGATGAAGAGGATTGTGAAAAGAATGAAAATATAAGGTGGTGGTTTTCAGTTAAACCAGTATCCATAATATACATATCTTCTGGGAACAAAGTTGATGGGAAAATAGAAAGATTTCATGTTTTGAAATATCATTTTTATTATATTGAAAAAGTAAAGAAGCCACTGATACTGGATCATTTTATTCCACAAGTCATTATATTAATTAGAGGAAAACTATTTGAAACCAATGAAGAAGATAAAAATAACTCTAATTTTTTTCAAATGATATTATCAATTTATTCATGAGACAGTATATTAGAGTTTATTCTAATTCATATTAATGAAATACAGATGTTTTCTTATTTCAATTATGTAAAGATCCATTATATCAGATTTGATGTTGATTAATTTTTCTGAGGTTAAAAATAAGTCGATGTAATTGAATGTGTTTCTAAACGATGATCTTGAAATTCAAAGAAAATGTGATGTTTCTTCATCTAGTGAAGTGAAATGTAATAAAGATACCATATCCTTCAATTAGAATGGAGAATCATAATAGAGATTTTAAAAGAAGGTGAAAATTCTCTATCTCATTATATATATTGTTTTTAACTAGTACAGAGCATTGTAATGAAGAAGTTGGACATAAAATTCAGAAGGCTAAATTAGAATAACAATGGTGTTGTGAAGAAAGTAAAAATAAATATAATGTTTTGGAGATGAATCGAGATAATTCCTGAATAATTAAGATGCATTAATGATGTCATAAATGGACCCAAAATTAAAGGAAACAATCATTTTCTAGGAATTTTGTTGAGGGGAAACAATTTTAGATTCCCACACAGAACATGATTTTGTATCCTTTAAAAGCGGAGTTGTACATTTTACTTATCTGACAATGATTTTACAATTCATTAAAGGCATAGAGATAAGACCAAATTTCTATAGAGATTAGAAGATTTCATATTGATATTTATTAAAGAAGTATCATTAAATAGAATAATTATGAGAATAGATATGATGGAAATGTATTTAGCAGATCATAATATTTAATGTATTGTCGTATTTAGATTCTTATCATATTTTTATTGTAATTTTTTCATCTTGTCATTATATCAGTCTGGATAATAAGATAGATATTTCCGTAATAGGTTTTCTAGAGGGAATTAGGATCTTTTCATAATTTTCTAAACTAAATTCTGAAGGAATTATATTTTTAATATTGATAATTTAAATTTGAAGAATCATAGTAGAATAATCGTAATGATCAATTGGACTAGGTTTCATATCAATTTCCTTGAAGTTCATACCAGGTTCTATGTAAGAAATCCATGAATTTTTTTCAAAATAATACATTTATGGATATTTAAAATAAGCACATGTGACATGTGTTAGAACACAAAAATTGAAATATACCATCTGTGCTATTGGGAGGACACAAACTATTGAATTGTTGACATAGTGCAACATGGGTGAAAGGGTATATCTAACTCATTTTATTCCACATAGAAGGATTTTTTATAGTGTATTGTGTGGAATTCGAATATTTCCAAACCACACTAAGGTTGTAGCTACTATTATTGAATAATGTACCCTATAAATACTAATGTTATTGTGGATGTGTGTTTGATTTGTTTTTATCATGGAATAGAATCTTTAACAGGGGGAAAATGCCCTTTCATTTTCAAGGAATCATAAAATTAAAAGATAACACAGATTCACCCCTCTCCCTCTTAGTGATAAAATTATCCTGACTGGTCTCTATGAACTTGTATAATGTCTAGTTTCCTTTCATTTATTCATTAATAATATAGAATTTGAATTGTGTGAATAGTTAAGGAATTCTGATTTTTGATGGTATGAATTATCATATATGGAAAGATGGAAGTTTACCTTATCTTATGTCTATTGGATATGATGTCATTAAATCTAAAACTATTGGTTTTCCTACTATTGATGAAAAAGTTCCACTTTTATTTGTTGATAAGATAAATCGTTAGAATGAGGATGGTCTATGAATTCTTTATTATCATCACTTTCTGAAAGTTAATTCTTAAAACTAGAAGGTGTTTCCAATTCCAATGGTATGTGGTATTAATTAAAAAACATATATAAAGGAAATACAAAAGTGGAGAAAGAAAAATTACAATTTTGGAGGATTAATTATAGAAATTTGAAAATTAGTGAGTATGAATCTATTGAGGTATTTTTACCCGGGAAAATGAAATTATTTACACTATTATATGTCTTCGTGGAAATTCATAAGATTATACGTTTTTAAAATTATATTGAGAATCATTCCTAAAATGTTTTATGAAAAATTTATTCATTAAATGCCAATGATCCTAAAACATTATCTCTTGATGATTTTCATAACACTCTCATAAATTATGAAATGATAAGGTAGAAATATATCTAAAAATAGAAGATGATAGATAAATATCTTTCAATGATGCTCAGACAGTGATGTCTAAGAAGATTATTTATGATGATGAAGCCGGAAAATCTTATTTTGAAAATGAGTAATGTAAAAATTTTGATTATTTTTTATCCTTGTTTTCTTAAAATGTGAATAGAGGTAAAGGGTGACACAAATGGATTCTTCTCTTGAATTTTTTTTTATTGTGGATTCGTTCATCACTTTTTTTTCCAATTTTCCAAGAAGTGAGAAAGAATATGATAATTATGATGAATAAACAATGCCCAAAAGATCATGGAAGATACATGGTAATAAAGATAAATCTTTTTCTAAATGGAATGATAGAAAAATTTTCACATCCAATAAGAGAAGTTTCTTATGTAAATATGATGAACAAGAAGAATGTAATTTTGAATATGAAGAATCTATTAAATATGTTCGCAAGAATAATATTATTACAACAATGCATAATGAATAATTTTGAAGTATTAGTTACTCAGAATAAGAAACTCAATTAGAATATAATTTTAAATAACCCATAGAATAATTTTTGAGAAATATTTGAAGGAATGAGAATGTAATCAAGAATTTGAAAAATAAATATTCATTAACAAAAAATATATATTGTTTTCCTAAAGAGAAAAACTTTCTGCTGAAAGATGTTGATGATTTAAAGAAATATATTGAGGAAAAAGGTATCATAATGAGAATATTCAACTATAGTTAAATAAAAACGAATAATATATGGAACCTATCTAATTAAAACATTCAAAAGCTGAAAAACAAGGATTGAGTTTCAAAAAATTAATCGTTGATGTTGGTGAAATTTCTCAAAATGAGAAAAATATTATGTTTCAAGAATTGTTACGTCTAAAGTGTGTTGAGAAAGATGGAATTGTTTCTAATAATAATAAATATGAGAAACTTATATATGTGGCCTTGATTAAAAAGTGGATAATTCAGAAGTTTCAAAATTCTATGAATCTGAAAATTTTTATAATAAATCTGATTCCATTAAAGATAAACACAAAATAAAATTTAAAAAGAACATTAGGACTGATAATTTAAGGGATAATGATTCAGATAGGCTGACAATCATATTCATAACTCGAGTCAGTATAATAGTTTTAGATGTAAATAACATTTTAATGGATACTAATGGTATTTTATTAGATTCTAAAAATTGGAAAATATATGATGGTTCAACCAGAAATAGTACTACTATTCCATAGGTTATGAAAGTAAAAGATAGAGGGGTATTCAATCTCCTCAAGAAAGAAATACGAGAAAGAAGTTTTGAAGAAACATTAGAATGTTAGAGTAATGATTGGGAATATATTACAATAAAGGAAAACTATTTGAGAAATGTATTAAAAATATAAAAACCTTGAAAATGATTTATTTCCTTGTTACCAGCATAAGAAAAGCTAGTTATCGATTCTACGATACCATAAATGAAGAATGAGAAATCTCATATTATAGAATCCATACTGAATGTTACAAAAGAAGAAGGAAAATGGAATCTTGATAGTGTGTGTTCTTCTCATATCATATGATACTTGAAATTGTTGGTCAATAAAAAATAAATTTAAGAAGGAATAGTGACAATTTGGAATGATGAATCCCTGAAAATCAAAGGTGATCAAACAACCATTACTGGACAATAAGAGATAAAATCCCTGAAAATTTTGTATTTTAATGGGTAAAACACAATTTCATAAGTGATTCATAATTATTGGATGAGGGTAACAATGTTAACATAACAAAAGAGTGTTTTATTATTAAAATATAAGAATATGGAATTATTGCTAAAAAAGACAAATGTACAAAAGGAAACTTGTTTCAGTTTTATAAAATAAAATAAATAGTGCTACATGAGTATGGTGGAAGAGAATAAATTATCGCATCAATGGTTGGGACACATATTTCAATGAAGAATAATAAATTAATAAATGTGATATAGTGTTCATGATATTTTAGATTTTATAATAATAAGTGATTGATGTTGCTCTAATTTTTAGAAATAAAATATTACAATCTCAGTGTATAACTAAATTTTGTATTTTTTCAAAACAATCCTTGGATATTATTCATTTTTATATTTTTGGGACAATTATAAAAAATCAACAAATAGACATATAATCCTAATTAATATCATTTATTATTTTACACACTTTACATCTGTTATTTATTTTAAAAAAATCAGATTCTTTGAAAATATTTTAATGTTTTAGAAGGAAATATGAGAAGGAATGTGTGTATATACAAAATAAGTTGAGAATAGACAATGGGGGTGAATAATGAAATGTATAATTTAAAATTTATCTTTTGAAGCATGTAATTATTAAAGAGTATAGTTCCCCATATACTCATATAAAATGTGGTTTCTAAAAGAAAGAATAGAAGTTTAGTAGAAATGGGAAGATCCATCTTACTTGAACATGGAATTTCACATTACTATTAGAGGCAAGCCATGAGTAATAATATTTATCTTAAAAATATTTTTTTATTGAAAAAAATTAGATATGAATCTATATGAATTGTTTTATGGAAAAACATCAATCAATAAACACTTAAGAGTTTTCACGAGTCTATGTATTAAAAATAATAAAGGGGAAAGCTATAGAAAGATTGAGGAGAAAAGTGAAGATATATTTTTTCTTGGATATTCTTCTAGAAAGAGAGAATAAAGTTTTTTTAAAAAAAAGTATTTAGAATTTTTTATTATTTTATTGTAAATATTATTGAAAAGTAATAATAAGAAGATAAATATATGCATGAAGATTTTTATGTTCAGTTGGATAAGGAAAAAAATTCTGATAATGATACAGAACATTATAATTCTATTTAAAGATAATAATTGGACTCATCTATTTCCAGTGATGTGGAAGATAATAAAAAATCTAATCCTTGGAAGAGGAATGAAGTGGAGGCTCAAAATATTTTTTGGGATCAAAATCAGATGATTAACTCATGAAAAATAACAATTCTATAACACATACTTCATTATATTCAAATGTTTTGCTGAATAATGTAAACAAAGATTTTTAGTATCTGGAATAGGATATGTCCATGGATGAAGAGTTGCATTAGATTAAAATGAATGAACCATGGAAACTTGTACCCAATCCAAATAACAAAAACATTATTAGCACAAAGAATGTTTTTAGAAATAAGATAAATGTATAAGGTGATGTGATAAGAAACAAATCAAGTCTTATTGGAAAAGGGTATTCAAGACCTGAAGTAATTTGTTTTGATGAAACAGTTGCTTTGGTGGAAATATTAGAAACAAACAAAATATTTATCTTTATTTATACACAAAAAGGATACAAGATCTTACAAATGGGTGTTTGTAACACATTCATGAATGGTGATCTTTATTATGAAGTTTTCATTAAACAACCTTGTGTCTTTACATTTTCAAAATTTGAATGTTATGTGTGTAGATTGAAAAAGGCCTTATATAGGATCAAACAAGATCTAAGGGAACAATATTCCAAATTGGATACTGTCTTATGGAATGTGCGTTTTAAGAATGGAAGAGTAGATAAAAATCTATACATCCATGAAAGTAAAGTGTTTCCCCTCATCATAAATATTTATTTTGATGAAAATATATTTTTTGGTAATAATGGAAGATCTTGTCAATGATTTTTTAATGAAATTAAAAAATTGTTTCAAAATTCCATGCTAGGGAAAACAAAAAAATATTTGTGGTTATAAATTCAAAAAAATATGAAACACGTACTTATTTATCAAGAATTTTATGAAAAGGAAAGCATGGAAAACTCAAAACCTATTTCCAAACTAATTTTAGTGGGAACAAATTTTTTTAAAGATTCAGAAAGAAAATAAGTTGATCAGAAATAATTTCCAATGTTGATTTAGTGTTTGTTTTTTTTTACCAGCTAATGACCCAACATAGTTTATATTGTTACCTTATGTGCATGATTTAAGAGTCCTCTAAATGAATAACATTTACTAGCTGGAAAATGAATTCTCAAATACGAGAAAGGAACAATAGAATTCAGAATCATATATGTTTGATCAAATATTATTGATTTATTTGGGTTTTTAGATTCTGAAAGGGAAATAAGTACTGATTATATAATATCTATATCTTGTGGAGTATTCATTGTAATAATGAATTCTTCTAGTTGGCATAAAATGAAATGCAATTTAGTAACTCTCAGTGTGGCTGAATATGAGTATGTTTTTTCCACTCAGGGCGATACTCAACTTATGTGGATGAAAACTCAATTAGATTATTTATTTTTCGAATTGAAGTTATCTTTTCTCTAGGGTTTTTAAAATAAAAAGGACAATAAATACCACCAGGAATCTTTTTCCACATTATTATTTAAAAACATTGATATCAAATTTTATGTTATCATAGAGCATGTGGTGAAGAATGAATTGAAGATGGATTATGTTCCAACATTGGAACTAGTTGATAACATTTTCACAAAATCCTTACCAAAATAACCATTCAATAAATTGTGGTTGATCAATGGAACCCACCCTCTTTCTCATAGAGGATGAGATATGTGTTTTTATTCCCCCTCTCATCTTAACTTTGTATAGTGTTGTTAAAGTGGATAATCTTTTCATAAATCTATCAACATGGAAGAATATAAAAATGGGTGTTATGGGTAAGTTATGAATTCAATAGTTTATTTTGTGTGAACTTTTCTAACTATTTATTGGGTTGGTTATAGAAACAAATTTTTGTATTATAGGAAAGTAGAAGTGATGAATAAGATAAGATGAATACGAAAGATGAAGAATGTTTTCATAATCACTACTATTGGCATCTTGTATTTTATATCAATAATTCTTGTTTTTTAAAATGAGTTCTCTCATATAGGATTATAAATTTTGATAATTAATCAATTGATTAAGTATACAATGTTTAGTTATTTATGAATTAGGTTTGAAAGAAAATCAAAAGGGGGTATGGTAGGGGCGAAGTTGGTTGGATAAGGTTTTTTGAATTCAGAGATATTTTTTCAAAAGTATCATATTTTTGGTTAAAGTATTTGTTTAAAATAAAATTAATCACCTCTATTTTTATTTGTTGATAATCAGACTGAATTTCATATTCGATGAATCAAAATAACAGTGATTAAAAGGGCCAATCCTATTGGGGAAGAATATTGCTGGATGTAAAGGGTTATCATATTATTCCTAAATCCATAACAGAATATTTGATCATAATGGGGAGGAATTAGAGTTATCATGTATACAATAAAAATGTGATGATGATTTGATTTGAACATTTCTCACAAATCATGAGTATTTTGAAAAACATGAGATGCATGCTTGATGAAAAAAATGGGGATTGACAGAGATTTTGAAAAATCATATTATGAATCTGATTGAATGAAAAGAGGGGCTACCAATTATATTCTGGAAAATCGTATTTGAGGATATGAGATAATGTTAATTATATCTAGCCTAATCATAATCATGTCCATCCAAAAAAAACTCAAAAGGAATGAAATATGCTGATAGGGAAGTTACAATAATTTTCATGGAATGTTAGATGAGGCTGAAGTTGATATTTAACATATATAAATTCCTAAAGTAACTCGCAATACATGCAGGATGATAGGAGTAGAATAAAGTTTTTTAAGATTATGTTTATGAGTCTTGAGATTATAATAATGGGTTCATCTGATTCATAAAGGATGAGAATGATAGTGCAAAATGTAAAAAACATCTGGTACTAATTTCTAGTCAGACCAGAAACCAAAAGGTACAAATCATTATAGAATTTAGTTGATGGGAAAAGAGAAAAATGTTATGTTTTGAATGATCGATGGTATCATATTCAAAAGGAAATTTATAAATTGATATTGGTTCATTGTACTCAATATGTCATCATATTCATTATAGGAACAAATATTTGAAATCAAGGAATAATAGAATGATGATATCCGAATTATTTAAATGAATTTATCAATTAGATCAAGGGTCGTCATATATTAGTTGATTCATATTCATCTTTATGAAATAACGAAAATAATTTTTATTTCAATTTGGTAAAGAAACATTGTATTGGAGATGAAGTTGATTCATATTTTGGAAGTGATGATGAATAAGAAGTGATTGAATGTGTTTCCAATTAAGGAGCATGAAATTCAATGAAGATGTGTTTTTTCTTCATCTATTGAAGAGTAATGTAATGAAGAAATCATATCAAAAAATCTAAATTTAGAATCAGAATAATGTTTTTAAAAGAAGATGAAAGCTGCTTATTTGTTCATATAATTTTCATAAACTGGTATAGAGCATTGTAATGAATAAATTGGATGGAGAAAATAGGAATGGGAAATCATAATCAAACTATCCTTTATAATGACGGTTTGAATAGATATGAAACTGTGGAGAATATTCTAGAAGAATTAAAAATATTTTAAGAAGTCATAAATTTCCCCTGAATTTAACAAAACATTCAAATTAATAGAATTTGGTTGAGCGGGAAACAATTTCAGATTACCACTCAATCCACATTTGGGTCTCTAAAAAAAGATACAAGTACATTTTACTTCCTTGACAATGATTGTATTGTTGATGAAAGGATTGGACAAAGGTTATAAATTTATAGGGAGAGAAGAAGTTCCCATATTGAGCCTTGTTGAAGAAGTTTCATCTATAAGAAGTAAAAGGACAAGAGAAGAGATTTAAATACACTCATTTGATCATCATATTTTGTGGATATTTGTGGTTATCTACTTATCTTATTATTATTGTCATAATATCTATCTAGATAATCTGATCGGGATTTCGGTATAGGGTTTTTTCCGACTAATGATGGAATTTTTCAGAATTGTATCCATCATATTCTCATAGAATTTTATTGTATTTATTATGAATTCAAATTGGAAGTAGGGGAGTGGGAGAGTCAGACAAGGAAATTTTAATGAGTTTCATATCCAAGTCCTAAAATTTCTTTCCTTCTTCAGGGTAAGAAATTGAATAATTATTTTCCAAAGAATACATTTATATAAGTTGAAATGAATCATAGGTATCATGCATTGTTACAAAAACATGTTTTATAACATTTTTTATATAAGGAGCACACACACTATTTTATTTTTTTCATAGTGCTACATAAGTGAAATGGTATATCCTACTCATTGTATTCCAAACAAAATAATTATTTTCTGGTGGATTGTGTGGTATTAGATCATTTCCAATCGAAACCAAAGTTGTACCTATTATTATTCAATAGATAACCTTATAAATACCTATTTTATTGTCGATGTGTGTTTTATTTTTTAGTAGAGAATGAAATATTTAACATGCAGTGAATGCTGTTACATTTTCAAGGAAACATAAAATATAAAAGATATCAAATATTTACACCTCCCCCTCTCTGCGATATAATTATCCCACTTATCACACTCAATAATTATGTCAAAAATGGTTTGAAATAAATAAATATGGTTCTATAATATATTTATAATAATCCTATATTTATAATATCATAATTTTAGACACATAAAAAAGGAGTTAATCCAATGGTAAAGGTTTCGCATCTCACTTTTACTTCCATGAGAATTAAGACATATTCACCACTTATACAATTTTGTGGGGAATATAATTCATCTATGAAATGTTATATCTTGAATATATTTCTATTCATTGAATCTAATGTTTCATTTATGGTTTTTTATTTAAGGGGGAATATGGTTCAAATGTTACCTGAGTGGTATAGATTTATTTTAGAATCAATTTATTTAATGGTATTTTTTATGTTTAATTATCTATTTAGGTAATTATTTGAAATTTCAATCTTAAAATAAATATTTATTTAGTCTCTAATTTTTTATTAATATTATTAATATTTTTGTGGTAAATGTTTTAAAAAGAATTTTAAAATGTTATTAATAAAATTACACTTCATTTTTCTCTTCGATCAAAAATAATGTTTTCATCCTAGAGCATGTTTTATTAAAAAAATCAGAATTCCCTTGAACATTATCCAAATTTCTTATTAAATATAATTTACCCATGATTTAATTTTTTCCAAGTTTTTTTTAGAGGATTATTCAGGTTGTTTTCTAAAAAAATAATATTTGGAATTTAGTGACAAGTTTAATTGAATCATTTTTTTAACAAGTATATAATGTATTTAATTTCCCACATTCTATCAACTATATGTTTCTTTTATTACATTATATTTTTTAAAGGTTTTCATTAAGGAAAATTTGTTTCAAAATATTTTGATTACTTTTAATTTTACAAATACTTTCCAATTAATGATACTATTTTCCTCAAGAATATTTTTTATGAAATTTATATGTTATTTGTTTTTATCAATGATATGACACTTTATTTAACATATTAACAATTATGGATATTTTTTCTGATTCAATACTAATTATTTATCCTGATTATTTATGATTAGTCTACTAGGATGTAATATTTTAATAGCATTCACCATGTTACACTAAATGGTTTATAGTTATGTTAATTTATTAAAGAATGTATTAATATTTTTTATTTTAGATTTCTAAAAAGAATGTTTATATTTATTATTCTTGAACCATTTAATATGAGGAATGCATTGGAACTAATAAGTGATGGTTATAGCTCACTATAGCCTCTTGATATTTAATATGTATCCATAGATATTCTAGCTTTAGTTTTTGGATGAGTCCTTAACCACTTAATTAACATATCATAAAATGAGGCCTTGATAGTATTTTTATGATGCATGACATTATGAATCCCCTAAATATGAGATTATTTATTGATTCCCCATGTGATTATTAAATTAGTTGGAGTTACCATGGTTATTATTGAATCTCATGTAAATATTTATATGTAATTATTTGATAATCACTTAAACCATCCATATTATTCACTTTTATTGATTCAAAGTCCCATATTTCTGTTATTTACCTTTTCCATATTGATTATGATCATTTATTTATTATAGTTTTTTCTGTATGCATACCCTTATTGAGAATCTGGGATCTCCCCTTTAAAATTACTTATTTTTTTCAGGAAACATGGTAGTTCTTTATGATTGATATGAAAGGACATGCAAATGGGAAATATAATGTTCTCAATGAAAACACATTCTATAAGTTTTGTATTTAATTATGATGTGAATTTAAATTATATTTCAATTTTACTAAGACTAATAATCTATTTAGTATTTCCTGTTGTGATTACTTGTTTCTTATTGTAATGTAATAAATTATCCACTAACTCTAGGATACCAGGTCATGGGCCTTTACATGTCAGGATGACACCCAAAGACATGATAGATTTTTCTAGTTGTAATGAAAATACATGTTCCCTCCAACCGTGTGAACCCATGACCATGAGACTTTGTTCGACTATTAAATATTAATAAGGGAATATTTTATAATGTACTAGGGATAGGTACTCACGATTCCATGTTGGTATTATGGGATCATCATTATATCTAGTATGGCCTAATTGACCACCCATGGATCACACTCTCTATTTTTAGAGGATAATAGCTGGATATCGTTGATTGGAATCCACCTTGATGTAAGTACCTCCATATCAAAATCACTATAACCCATAGGGACCAACATTTTCCTATGAGTCAATGACCTTTCCTCATCCTTCAGTGAATGTGAAGTGGGTGCATATATAATCTGTAACACCCGAGAATTTTATGAGAAATATTTT
Source organism: Viscum album (assembly GCA_963277665.1). Taxonomy (NCBI): domain Eukaryota; kingdom Viridiplantae; phylum Streptophyta; class Magnoliopsida; order Santalales; family Viscaceae; genus Viscum; species Viscum album. The sequence continues at coordinate 1,370,445,748 of OY728162.1, read as the reverse complement.
TTTTATGTTATATAATTCATCAAAGGAATCTTTCACTACACACAACACTATCTTGGCTTTCTTTAAACACAACCACGGCTTTCCTCGATATCTTGGGTCGTACGAAATACCGAGTTTCACTAAACAACGATATGCTATTAAAATATTATTAAAACTAGCCGTTATGAATAGTAATAACCACTTTTTGAAATTTTGTAAATTTTATTTTTCAAAATGGATTTAATTTTTGGATTCGGAATATCGAAATTAGCTTAGGGTGAAATTTTGGAACCTTTCGGATAACTTTCATATTCTGATGAATAGTGAAAATTATTAAATTTTAATTAAAAACAACTTTTTTAATCGAAATAATTAATAGTGATAAATTATTAATTTGAGTGGTTTTAAAGTATATATAGAATATACTTTTAAATTTTAATACAATGTTGTTCATTGGATGTAATTTCACATTTAAACCAGACATAAACAAGTGTCAATCTTTTGATAGTTATTATCTTTTAAAAACACGCTATTTGTCTTGACGATGAGAATTAATTTTTTAAATTAGTTAATGTAACTGATATTTTTTGAATTTGGTAAAATAAATATCATTTTTGAATTCATAATATCAAATATATCTTAGGCCTAATTTTTGGTATTTTTCTGGAAACTTTCATTATTTGATGAATAGTGAAACCACAAAGTGGTAGTTAAAAAACTGAAGTTTTTCATAAAACATAATTTTACCGCTTCTGTGAGTAGAATTTCAAAAATCCGGGATACATGGTTAATATCAAAAACTAAAATGTGGTTCAATGAGATGAAAATATTTTTTTGGTGAATAGTAACTTTTTACTTTTTTTTACAACGGTTAAAGGTAAATATGGTAGTTAAGGGTAAAAATGATATTATTATTATCTTAACATGTGTCCTAATTCTATTGGATACGTGTAATTCTACCAAAAACAACCTTAGGAATAAAATATAACCATTTAGGCCCACTTGGATTAGATTAGGATATTTATTATCAATTTATTTAAAGAAGGGTTAAAATAGTTAAAATCAAAGTTTAATAACTAAATAATTTTTAATATAGGGTTATACATAAGATAAATTCGACTATAAATATTCATTAGAAATCTAAAGAGATTTCCTACATAATGGTATTTTATTTGTAATTTTAAGACTTAAAATAATTTAATTTATTTATGATACAATGATGATCCAGTAATTATCTTATTAATGAAATATTGACATAATTGATGTTATAAATACCCAAATAAATGTAATTTGAGACTTTTTAGGAATTAAAATAATTTTATATGTTAATATAACATGATATTATAGATTTAATAAAAATTTTCTAACTAATCACTCTGTTATGATTTTCACAAAAATCAATTACCAAATAGTGTCAAAATTGACATAAAATAGTTTTTAAAACAAATACTATATTATTAATTGTTATTTTATTACTAAAAATATATGTTTCGGCCAAAAGACTTAGATAGTATTTTATATATTAATAATAAACAAGTTGGGGTTCTTTTGTCTTGATATAGTATGTTTATTAACCTTATAGTGTAAGACAAAGACAAGACACCGTAATGGTTAAATTATCTATCTTAAAGTTAAATCTAAATTATAAGGTTAAAATTGATACCTAAACTTGTATAAATTATGTTGGATGATAGTATTTCGACCCATCCCAACCTTAGATTCTAAATATGTCAATTTGGAGCTATGAAAAACCAAATTGTACTTTATAATAAAATAATATTTTTAGTTATTCTAAAGGTTCCCCTCTCCTCCCTTATAAAAGGGCACCTCCTCCCTATCCTTATCAGACCAATTTGAGCCTTCAATCTCGGCCAAACCCTGCCCATTTCACTTCCCCACTTTCATATAAACATCCTAGAGGTCCTGGTCTTCTTCAAATACCAATTGTAGTGTGCTATGAGGAGGTCTCAAAGAGGCGCTTCAAAGAAGAGTTAATGCTCATTACCAATTCTTTCATCTTTATTTCTTCTTCCACATCTTATTCTTTAGTTGTTTCATTATGAAGTAATAAGATCAGTATCACTCATATATTTATATGTTATTATAAGTATGAAACAACCCTATTTCACCATCTATCCATCCTACGGAAAACGAAATCACCACACGTGCGTACATACGGAATACCGTCTCCACGCCGTGGTGTAATCTATTTTCCACCACCACCTTACTCGGATGGTTATAATGGTGTAAATAATAACTATATATTATTATTTTAAAGTGATATTGATTCTTAAATAGTATACATACACTCCAATACAATTCCACGATCATGGGAATGATATCATCGCTCGTGCATACATACGGAATACCGTCTTGACGATGTGATGTGACTAGTTATACATGATCATCATTGCATAATGATTATATAAATGAATTGGGTGAATTAATATTAAATATATTACACTAATACCATTCTGGAAATGAGGTATCTATAACCTAAAAAGAAAAATAAGAATTAATTCAAAAAAACGCGCATAAGAACAAAAATTAATATACACTCGAATAATAAGTAGTAATGAAATATTACTAATAAGACGCTATGAATATGAAAATATATGATATAATAAAAAAAGTATGATTCTGTAATAAGTTAATAACATTATTTAAGTCATTATACAGGAAGTTCGGACACTTACGAAGCAAATCAGACCTAAGGTAAGGGAAAATATCACAATCTCATTTTATCCGAGATTGCTTATACTTCGGTATTTACTGGGGTGTATTTTATCATCCACATCCATGATTCCTCAATATGTAATATTGTTTCCATCCACCTACAATTGTTTAAATCAAATTTTACCCTTCGATGAGTTTTTAGTAAAAGATATAAAAGGAATCTTTTGTCGTTTTTCGTACGAGGTACTTTTTGACTTTTCAGACAAAAGTACGGAAAGAATGTTTTTTTAACTTATAAGGCATGAATGGATTTTTAAAACATTAATTCCAAGAATCATACTTTACAAGTTTTAAAGTTTATTTTTAATCAGCTTCTTTTAGTTTAAAATTGTATGACAAAGTAAGAAAGGAAAATGTTTTTGAAGTAGAAAGGATATTTTCCTCAATAATGGAGTTCAAGTGTATTATCAAAATTATTTTCCATCTAATATAATATAGGGTTCTGTTTCTATCCCTATTATTATGTTGATTTAATTATTTTGTGTTGGAATTATTTTTATGAATTCCTTTATCTTATATGAATTGTTTTATGATGTCATGTTGATTAAGAATCCCATTTTTTTACATCGGTTATGCAATGATGTATGATTTATGATTTTGTGGCACACATAATAATGGTATCATTATAAGATGGGTGGGACCTATATCTCCCTCAAATGAATTGGGTAAAGATTTTATATCTCATGAGATAAACATGGCTGGAACGGCAGGTTAAACCAGTTTAGGGAAACAGGACTGAAACGAGGAGTGAACTCTGTTCAGAAATGGACTTTGTCCACTAAGATAGTCTTGGCAATGAGTCTTGAATAATAAGAAATGATTCTCTATGATTATGTGTGTATGCCACAATGTTTCATGTTTTAAGTTATGATTATTTGGATTTCATTTCACTACTATGATTTATCCCATGTTATGAAATTATTCTCTCTTTTGCAGGTTAAGATTTCCATAATGTCATGCTCTTATGAATATGATGTGATTGATATTTCTTTTGTTTACCCTTACTGAGCATTTGAGCTCACCCTTTTGTATGTTTTCTTTCCCCAGGTTAGGAAGAAGCTTATTAAGTAAGATATGCCAAAAGGGACTATAGATATGATGAAATAAATGAGAGATAGTGTAGACGCTTTATGAACCAGTTGTTTATGTTTCCCAGTTTCTAAAGACACTATACCTATACGGTCCTTTCATGGTTTTGTTATATGTTGTAATAAGTATGCATCAATTTTGATGTAATAACAATGTATGTAAAGTATGGGTCATTATAGTTGGTATTAGAGGAAAGGTATAGTCAACCTTTGGAAACTAGGATATGAAAGCCTTAGTAAGATCCATAAGGATAAGTATAAGCATAGAACACGATCTTAGTGTTTTAGAAATGACCATGAATAACCTAGGATAAGACCTTAAGTGTGAAATTTTATTCTTGATTATGTGGTTTTCCTATTATAATTAGTGTTGTTCACACTATTCTTCTTAGTTTTAGTCAATGGTTGGAACCCGAAGGAACCGTGTTAATGCAGAATGCGATAGGAAATGAAATTATTGTCCCCCTGAGCAACCAAACATTATGGGAGCTAGAATGAAAAATCTTGTATCCATGCTCACACAACTTTCTCAAGCTATGAATCATGCAGGACTTCCAAACGAGCAAAGGAAGGAGCAACATTCTGTTGAATCCTTCATGAGGCAGCATCCACCTTTTTTCAGCGGGTCTACTGATATATTAGTTTCTGAACAATGGATTAGTACTACTGAAAAGATATTTTCAGTTCTTCAATGTTCTGAACATTATAAACTCATCCTAGCAGTGTATCCTTTGGAAGGAGATGCTGATCAATGGTGGAATCTTATTAAGAATATGATGCAAAGGGATGAAATTGAGTCCATGGAATGGGATGAATTCAAGAACTTATTTTTAAATAAGTACTTCCCTTGTATTCTCCAAACAAATATGGAGAAAGAGTTTCATGAACTGAAGAAAAAGGGTGATGAATCTGTTGGTACCTATGAATCAAATTTTACAAGACTTGCAAGGTATGCTTCTAGTATTATTATCCAACCTGAGAGTAAGATCGATCGATTCTTTAGTGGATTAAAACCAAGTCTTTGAAGGGCCTTAGCCATAAGGGACTTCAATAGCTATGAGGAAATCGTTTGATGTGCTCTCAAAGTGGATATGGAGATTGGAATAACCCATCAGTCATATGGGTTTGATAAGAAGAGGAAAATGGAATTCAAAGGAAAATCTAAAGAGCACACTGAAAAGAATATGAGCTTTCCCTTATGCTCAACGTGTGGAAAGAAACATGAAGGGAGTTGTCTTAAAGGTACAAGTAAATGTTTCAAATGTGGAAAGGAAGGTCATCGGGCATTTTAATGCCGCAATAATGGGAAGAAGATATCTAATGATGCAAACAAATGAAGGGACACACATAATGAACCTACTACACTTCAATGTTTCAAGTGAAAGGAGATGGGGCATTATACCAATAAATTCCCTTATACAAGGGTTTTTTATGATGATCAACATCAATAAAATCTTAAGGCTAAAGAAAAAAAGGAAAGTCACATGCAATTTCTATCAGCGATGTGGAGTACGATAACGATGTGGTGAAAGGTACACTTACCATCCACTCTAAAGAAGCAAATGTTTTATTTGATTCTAGATCCACCCACTCTTTTATTTCTGAATATTTTTCTAAGGGTATCACCATATTACCTCAACAATTATATGTTGAGTTAGCTGTGACAACACCTAATGGCACAATAGTCGCATCAAAAGTTTATAATTCTTCCCCGATAGAAGTTTTTGGGAAAGTGCTTCCTACAAATCTTGTGATCCTTCCTATATTTGAATTTGATGTGATTATTGGCATAGATTGGCTTTATTTATATGGATCTCATATCAATTGAAAAAGAAGGGATGTCACACTTCATATTCCAGATCAATCTATGATCGTCTATCGATGCATGGTTGAACATAACCTTCCAGTGGAAATTTCTTCCATCTTATGGGTCTTGATTCCACTAAATGAGTGTTATTTATCTCAAATGGTTGGTGAGAAACTCATGATTAAGTATATTCCTATTGTACGGGATTTTGATGATGTCTTTCCGGAGGAATTTCTGGGTCTTCCACAAAATCCTGAAGTTGAGTTTTCAATAGAACTCGTACCAGGTGCTTTTCCTATTTCAAAGACACCTTATAGAATGGCCCCAATTGAGTTGCAGGAATTGAAGAAGAAACTCCAAGAGAATCTTGATAAGGGATTCATACGCCCTAGTGCATCACCTTGGGGAGTACCTGTTCTGTTTGTTAAGAAGAAAGATGGATCAATGAGACTCTGCATTGATTATCAAGAACATAACAAGATCACTATCAAGAAAAAATATCCTCTCCTGCTCATTGATGACTTATTTGACCAACTACACGGAGCTCAATACTTTTCCAAGATTGATCTTCATTCAGGGTATCATCAATTAAGGGTCTAAAGGGAGGATATACCAAAGACCACTTTCCGTACAAGGTATGGACACTATGAATTTATAGTGATGCCATTTGGTCTTACTAATGCCCTTGATATCTTCATGGATCTAATGAATAGAGTCTTTAGAGACTATCTTGATCATTTTGTGGTAGTGTTTATAGACGATATTCTTATCTATTCAAAGAGAAATGAAGAACATGAAGATCACTTGAGAATTATATTGAAGACCCTAAGAAAGGAGAATCTTTATTCCAAATTTACCAAGTGTGAATTTTGGCTTCAAAATGTTTAATTTTTGCATCACATAATCTCAAAAGAGGGGATATCTGTGGATCCAGCAAAAAAAGAGGTTATCAAAAGATGGTCGAGACCAACAACAGTAACTGAGATCCGATGTTTTCTTGGTTTGGCTGGATATTATCGACGTTTTGTGAAATATTTTTCACTATTATCTAATCCACTCACCAGGTTGACTCGGAAAGGAGTTATGTTTGTTTGGACGGAGGAATGTGAAGAGAATTTCAAGGAGTTGAAAAGAAGGTTATCCAGTGCACTTGTGCTCACACTGCCTTGTAGTGGAGAAAGGTTTGTGATCTACAGTGATGCATCCAAGAAGGGATTGGGGTGTGTTCTTATGCAAAATGATATGGTAATAGCTTATGCCTCATGATAGTTGACAATCCATGAGAAAAATTACCCAACTCATGATTTAGATTTAGCTGTGGTAATGTTTGCATTAAAGATTTGGATGCATTATCTTTATGGAGAAATGTGTGACATTTATACTGATCATAAAAGTTTAAAGTATATTTTCACACAAAAGGAGATGAATATGCGCCAAAGAAGATCATTGGAACTAATTAAGGATTACGACTGCTCAATTCATTACCACCCTGGGAAAGCAAACAAGGTGGAAGATGCATTAAGTCGACAAGACCATGCTAGCTTATCCATGATGAGGATCACAAAAGATCCAATATTTATGGATTCACAAAGGATGGATCTTGGAATTTTAATGGAAGGGGTAAATCGTATCTTTCTCAAATGAATGTTTAACCATCTATACATGTGAAGATTAAAGAGGCACATAAAAAAGATGTAGAGTTACAAAAGAAGGTGAGAAATATTCCTGAATTCAACCTTGATTGTGATGGGATAATAAAGTTCAGGAATCGGGTTTGTGTTCCTCACATCCCAGAATTAAAGAAGGAGCTGCTGGATGAGGCTCATAGGTCTTCATTCTCTATTCATCCTGGAAGCACGAAGATGTATAGGGACCTGAAAGAGTACTTCTAGTGGGATGGCATGAAAAGAGATGTTGTCAAATATGTCTCTTGATGATTGGTTTGTCAGCAAGATAAAGCTGAGAGATAGAAGTCTAAGGGGATGTTACAACCATTACCCATACCCGAATGAAAATGGGAAAACATCACTATGGACTTTGTCACAGGACTTCCTAAAACATCCAAAGGCAATAATGCTATCTGGGTCATACTTGATCGTCTTACAAATTCTACACACTTCATTGCTATTAGAGAGGATTTCTCTCTAGATCAGCTTGCGAGGATATATGTAAAGGAAGTGGTAAGATTGCATAGATTACAACTTTCTGTTATATCTAATCGGGATGGAGATTTACCTCAATGATCTGCCGAAGTCTTCAGCATACTCTAGATACAGAGTTGAGTTTCAGCACTTCTTATCACCCTCAGACAGACGGTCAGTCTGAGAGAACAATTCAAACTCTAGAAGATATATTGAGAGCTTGCACTATGGATTTCAATGGTGGTTGGGATCAACACCTAGCTTTTGTGGAATTTTATTATAATAATAGATTTCACTCCAATATTCAGATGGATCCTTATGAAGCTCTATATGGAAAGAAATACAGGACTCCAACTTCCTGGGATGAAGTTGGGGAAATAAAGCTATTAGGACCTGATCTTGTTGATGAGATGGCAGAAAAGGTCAGATCTATTCAACAACACATAAGAGCAACTCAGATTCGATAGAAAATTTATTCTGACAACCAATGAAAAGAACTAGAGTTTAAAGTGGGTTATAGTGTTCTTACAAATATCTCCCTGGAAGAGGATCATGTTATTTGGAAAGAAGGGGAAGTTGAGCCCTAGATATATCGGTCCTTTCAAAATACTGGATCGTGTTGGAAAGTTAGCTTACCAATTGGCACTTCGACCGAATCTCATTCAAGTTCACGATGTGTTCCATGTATCTCTCCTGAGAAAGTACATACCTGATCTTTCAAATGTACTCAGCTCAGAAGTTGTACTGCTAGAGCAAGAACTTTGTTTTGAAGAACAACTGATAGAGATTCTAGATCGTAGTGAAAAAATCTTACGGAACAAGACCACTCACTTGGTTAAATTTTTATGGAGGAACCACCAATTAGAAGAATCTACATGGGAGCTTGAGGATATGATGAGGGAGAGGTATCCTTATCTTTCTGTTATAAAGTGTCGAATTTCGAGGGCGAAATTCATTTTAAGGGGGGTAGAATGTAACACCTGAGACTTTTATGAGAAATATTTTGTTTTTATGTTATATAAATCATCAAACAAATATTTCACTACACACAACACTAGCTTGGCTTTCTTTACACGCAACTGCGGCCTTCCTCGATAGCTTGCGTTGTACACAATACCGAGTTTCACTAAACAACGATATGCTATTAAAATATTATTAAAAGTAGCCATTATGAATAGTAATAACCACTTTTTGAAATTTTGTAAATTTTATTTTTCAAAATGGATTTCATTTTTGGATTCGGAATATTGAAATTAGCTTAGGGTGAAATTTTGGTATTTTCGGATAACTTTCATATTCTGATGAATAGTGAAAATTATTAAATTTTAATTAAAAACAACTTTTTTAATCGAAATAATTAATAGTGATAAATTATTAATTTGAGTGGTTTTAAAGTATATTTAGAATATATTTTTACAATTTTATACAATTTTATTCAATTGAAGTAATTTCACATTTAAACCAGACAAAAACAAGTGTCAATCTTTTGATAGTTATTATCTTTTAAAAACATGCTATTTGTCTTGACGAAGGGAATTAATTTTTTAAATTAGTTAATGTAACTGATATGTTTTGAATTTGGTAAAATAAACATCATTTTTCAATTCATAATATCAAATATAGCTTAGGCCTAATTTTTGGTATTTTTCTGGAAACATTCATTTTTTGATGAATAGTGAAACCACTAAGTGGTAGATAAATAACTGAATTTTTTCATAAAACATAATTTTACCGCTTATCTGAGTAGAATTTCGAAAATCCAAGATACATGGTTAATATCAAGGACTAAAATGTGGTTCAATGATTTTAAAATAATTTTTGGTGAATAGTAACTTTTTACTTTTTTTACCACGGTTAAAAGTAAATAGTGTAGTTAAGGGTAAAAATGATATTATGATTACCATAAAACATGTCCTAATTCTATTGGATAAATTTAATTCGACCGAAAACAACCATAGGAATAAAATATGACCATTTAGGCCCACTTGGATTAGATTAGGACATTTATTATCAATTTATATAAAGAAGGTTTAAAATAGTTAAAATCAAAGTTTAATAACTAAAGAATTTTTAATATATGGTTATACATAATATAAATTCGACTATCAATATTCATTAGATAGATAAAAATATTTCCTACATAATGGTATTTTATTTGTAATTTTTAGACTTAAAATAATTTAATTTATTTATGATACAATGATGATGCAGTAATTATCTTATTAATGAAATATTGACATAATTTATGTTATAAATACCCAAATAAATGTAATTTGAGACTTTTTATGAATTAAAATAATTTTATATGTTATTATATCATGTTATTATTGATTTAATTAAATGTTTTAGAAATAATCACTCTGTTATGATTTTCACAAAAATCAATTACAAAATAGTGTCAAAATTGACATAAAATAGGTTTTAAAACAAATACTATATTATTAATTGTTATTTTATTCCTAAAAATATATGGTTCAGCCAAATGACTTAGATAAGGTTATATATATTAATAATAAACAACTTGGGGTTCGTTTGGATTGATATAGTAAGTTTATTAACCTTATAGTGTAAGAAACAAAGAAGACACCGTAAAAGTTAAATTATCTAACTTAAAGTTAAATCTAAATGATAAGGTGAAAATTGATACCTAAACTTGTATAAATTCTCTTGGATGACAGTATTAAGACCCATCCCCACCTTAGATTCTAAATATGTAAATTTTTAGCTATTAAAAACCGAATTGGACTTTATAATAAAATAATATGTTTTGTTATTCCGAAGGTGCCCCTCTCCACCCTTATAAAAGGGCACCTCCTCCCTCTCCTTCTCACACCCATTTGAGCCTTCATTCTCGGACCACACATTCCCATTTCACTTCCCCACTTCCCTATAAACATCTTAGAGGTCCTGGTATTCTTCAAAGACCAATTTTAGTTCCCTAAGAGGAGGTCTCAAAGAGGCGCTTCAAAGAAGAGGTAATGCCCGTTACCGATTCTTTCATCTTTATTTCTCCTTCCACTTCTTGTTCATTAGTTGTTTCATAATGAATTAATAACTTCAGTATCACTCATATACTGATATGTTCTTATAAGTATGAAACAACCCTATTTAACCATCTATCCATCCTACGGAAAATGAAGTCACCACGAGTGCGTACGTACAGAATACTGTCTCCATGCCGTGGTGTAATCTATTTTACAGCACCACCATACTCGGATGGGTATAATGGTGTAAATAATAACTATATATGATTATTTTAAAGTTATATTGATTCTGAAATAGTATACATACACTACAATACAAGTCCACGATCATGGGAACGATATCATCGCTCGTGCGTACGTACAGAATACCGTCTCCACGTTGTGATGCGACTCGTTATACATGATCTTCATTGAATAATGATTATATAAATGAATTGATTGAATTAATATGATATATATTACACTGATACCATTCTGGAAATGAGGTATCTATAACCTAAAAAGAAAAATAAGAATTTATTCGGCAAAACACGCATAAGAACATAAAGTAATAAACACCCGAATAACAAGTAGTAATGAAATATTACTAATAAGAAGCTAAGAATATGACCATATATGATATCATAAAAATAAGTATGATTCTGGAATAAGTCAATAACATTATTTAAATAATTATACATGAGGTTCGGACACTTATGAAGCAAATCAGACCTAAGGTAAGGGAAAATATCACAATCTCATTTTATCCGAGATTGTTTATACTTTGGTATTTACTGGGGTGTATTTTATCATCCACATCCATGTTTCCTCAATATCTAATATTGTTTCCATCCAACTAAAATTTTTCAAATCCAATTTTACCTTTCGGTGAGTTTTTAGTAAAAGATATAAAAGGAATCTTTTGTCGTTTTTCGTACGAGGTACTTTTTGACTTTTCCAACAAAAGTACGGAAAGAATGTTTTTTTAACTTATACAGCATGAATGGGTTTTTAAAAAATTATTTCCAAGAAGCTTACTATACAAGTTTTCATGTTTATTTTTAATCAAATTCTTTTAGTTTAAAATTGTATGACATGTTAAGAAATGAAATTGTTTTTGAAGTATAAAGAATATTTTCCTCAAGAATGGAGTTTAAGTGTTTTATCAAAATTATTTTCCATCTAAGATAATATAGGGTTCTGTTTCTATCCCATTTATTACATTGATTTAATTATTTTGTTATGGAATTATTTTTATGAATTCCTTTATCTTATATGAATTGTTTTATGATGTCATGTTGATTAAGAATCCCATTTTTTAACATGGGTTATGCAATGATGTATGATTTATGATTTTTTGGAACACATAATAATGGTATCATTATAAGATTTGTGGGACCTATATCTCCCTCCAATGCATTGGGTAATGATTTTATATCTCATGAGATAGACATGGATGGAACGGCAGGTTAAACCGGTTCAGTGAAACAGGACTGAAACGAGGAGTGAACTCGGTTCAGAAATGGACTTTGTCCACTAAGATAGTCTTGGCAATGAGTCTTGACTAATAAGAAATGATTTTCTATGATTATGTGTGTATGAAAAAAAGTTTCATGTTTTAAGTTATGATTATTGGGATTTCATTTAACTACTATGACTTATCCCATGTTATGAAATTATGCTCTCTTTTGAAGGTTAAGATTTCCAAAATGTTATGTTCTTCTAAATATGATGTGATTAAAATTTCTTTTGTTTAACCTTACTGAGCATTTGAGCTCACCCTTTTGTATGTTTTCTTTCCCCAGTTCAGGAAGAAGCTTATTAAGTAAGATATTCCAAAATGGACTGTAGATATGATTAAATAAATGGGAGACAGTGTAGACGCTTTATGAACCAATTGTTTATGTTTCCCAGTTTCTAAATACACTATACCAATACTGTCCTTTCATGGTTTTGGTATATGTTGTAATAAGTATTCCTCAATTTTGAAGTAATAACAATGTATTTAAAGTATGGGTCGTTATATAATCACCCTCTTAAGTGGAAGCCTTGACCAATATCAATGTTACCTTAAACCCATCAACAGGTCAGGGAGCTAATTAAACAATGAGTAATATTATTAAAATTATCAGTAGGACACAACATTTTATTTTCATGGGCCCTGGATCGACATAAAATATACTATCAGGGTTACATAAATGTGTTAGTATTGAATCCATGAGCAGTGTTCCAAATCATTTTCATTCTCTTATTTCACAGAATAAGCATAGATCATATAAGATTAGGGATTTTAAATTATCATATCATTTGAATCATAAATCCTCTTAATTAGGAAAACCTCAGTGTGGAATCCCTAACTAATTATGGGACATAAATTCTTCCATACATGGGATTCCACCATGTTTTATTTACTAATGTTATTCCCATATTGGTAAACTCTAGGGAAATATCCTGCATAAGTACTAATTATCCATCTCTTCCCATAATTAGTTTGATTAGAAACATATTTACAAAGAAAATATTTCATGATATAAATAGAATACATTTCATGGATTCCTAAGTCTAGAGCTCCATACACAATTTTTATGTTCTCCCATATTTTTCCTTATAACATGATGTTAAACTGTAAAATGTGTTCCTGTTATATGAGCCCAAAAATTTCAAACAAACTACATGGGATTTTATTCTTATTAAAAAAATAGGATACATTTACATCCTAATAGAGGTTCAATCCCATCCTCAAAACTCTAATAACCTTATTGGATAGTAGTAAACTGTAGGGTGCCTGGTTATATGGCATCAAAATAGATGTTACTACCGATTGCTAAGAAATAAAGAAAGATTGATGAACAACTTATGATACATATTAATGGTATAATTAATACATATCAATTTATATATGAAAGGTGTTAACACATATTCATTTGATAAGGGTAACTACTCCTGCATCGAGATTCAAGAGGGATTCATGACATATCATAAATCTATAAGAGAGTATTTGGAGTAAAAACTAATTACCCTCAAAATTCTTCATGAGCTTGACCTCTAATAATCTCGACCAATGTGAGTTCATAAGTGATATTGGGTATGAAATTAGAAATGACAACATAATATTTTAATAAAGGCATATGATTTTTTATAGATATGGGAACCATTGGTTATTTCCATGAGGGGTGGAAATAGAAATATCATCATTAAAGATTGTGTACAATATAATACCCCATAATTAGAACACCTGAAGACATTCAGAAATAAATATTTTTATAAATGAATTTAATATTTTGGTAATATATTTACATACAAGAAACACTTATTATAAATTTTGTTAAAGAAACAACAAGTATAACTATATTTATATTATACAATGAGTTTTTCAAAGGCATGCATGACACACAACATTGAACATTATTGAACCTTGAAATAATAATATTTTAAAAAATTCAAATATAATATATGCATTAGATAAGTGGGTATGAATAATATAAACTATTTTATGAAATATAAATATAAATTTCATATCCAATAAACATTAATCTATAAACTCTAAGTACATAATCAAAAAACATAGTAATGTAATTGTGTTCGATAAATACATATATTTTTCAAGAACATTTTTTCTATTTATTAAATAATTATATAATTAATTAATAGTTAATTTTGAAAAAAAATCCTAAAATGAACGTCAATTTCAAAAACATCTTATCGAAATTGACTTATTGTGAAATTATGGGTCATTTCCAAAAATCATTCATTTTTGAGTGACTGGTGAATAATACATATTTTTATTAAACTGTCATTTGTTTTAAATAAAATAAGTAATTTAAATTACCCATAATTTTTAAAAGTAACATATGTATGATTTCTATATATATTTAATCTACATAATTGGTTTTTCATGAACACTATATTTGATTTCAGAATATGTTTAGTTTTTTGATTAAAAAGATGGGTTTTTTCAAAACTATTTTAAACAGCATAATATATCTTCATATCAGTAAATGAAAATAAAGCATAATGTGGTATGGTTTAAATAATATTTATAGATTATATTTTAATAAATTTTAATTTATATTCATAAAATTTTTGTCAGTAGACATAGAGTAAATATAAAATAAAATTATTCTCATAAAAAATAAACTTCATAAAAATTAACAATTTCATCAAATTTTCAGGTTTTATTTTAAATTAATTTTTTTATATTTTGAGTTTTTTTTAAATTAAATTTATTTAATTACCTAATAATTTAAAAATTATACTGGAGATATTGTTTTACAATTTTTTATGAATAGTTAAAATTACTTGATTTTAATTAAAAATTTACTTTTCCATTAAATTATTTATATTGTTAAATTATATTTAAAATTGGGTTCAATGTGAAATTATTTAAGTTATATTTCTATTAGTCAAATTTATTAAATTTTAATAAATTTTATATTGAAATTGTATATAAAAAGTTCGTACACTTTGTAACTTGTCCCTTTAAACACATGTTATCTAGTCACGTATATGAGATTAATTTTAAAAATAATATTTTAAAATTATTTGAATATAATTTGTAAAAATGGATTCCATATTTGGATTAAAAATAATTTTTATTATCTAAAAATTTCAACATAATTTTTTTCAATAATTAATAATGAAAAAAAAATTATTTACCATGGTTATGGTCAAAATGTGTTTACAAGGGGTTTAAATAAATTGATAAGGTTTAATAATATCCGAACACAAATAAAAAAAATTATGTAAATATTCTTACCTTATATATTATATGATCTATAAATCTAAATTATTTGAGCCATTTGATTTGATAAAAATGGGGGTTAATTTAATTTTTTTAAAAACATTACTAGTCTACCACTAACCTCACTTATAAATGGCCACCCCTTATCTTATACTATTGACAACATAAAAAAAATTCAGCCCATACATACCTCAATCACTTAAAAAAATCCCATATCACATCTTATAAGTGATATTTTGGACAGAAAAGAATCCTTTAAAAACCTTGGGTGCAAACTTATTGAGGATACCTGTAGAGGAGGTAATTTTAATCAATAAAAATTTTTATATTACTTCCTCCTACACACCAATAAATTATTATAACTCCATTTGTTTTTATGTTAAGTTAAATACCAATAACCATCCCCATTTTTACCAAATGAGTAATATAATCATCAGTCGTGTGTATGGTGGACTATCGCCTTATGAACCAAGGTCATCCATTTTTTCCATTAACAAAGCTAATAGTTTTAAATAACGATGAATTTATTATCAATATATTTTATTTATGATATTATAGTTCTTATGGAATTATTTTATCACACATAACATAATTCATTCCATTTTTTGGGAATACAGTAACACCGCTCCTGTGTACAACAGACTACCACCTCATGAAGCAATTTGATTCATTGATACTTTAAATGGATGGTAATAAGGATGGTTTTTAATAAATTATTTGAAATATATGACATAAAATTATTATGTAATTTTTATATAACATTAAGCTTTATTTATTTCAACGTGCCGTGAAAATTGAAATATTGTTTACACGTATGCACTACAAACTATCTCCATGAACGATTTATTTAATTTTCTATATAAATCATTTATAGATTTATATAAATGAATATATATTAAATTTTAAAATGGATTAAATTCTTATGATTATGTAATCATGATCAATGTATGTGGAAAAAAAATAAAAATCAAGACTTAAACCAAAAAACACACTTCTTATTACTAGAAACGTAACTTTAACATGGAATTGTTTGTTAAATGGGCAACAAAAAGACATAATAAAATGATATATGGTATTATATATATATATGTATTGTTTGATAATATATATTTAATAAAATAATATTTAATATATTGGAGGTTTGACCTGGTATGAAGGACGTTAATTCTTGTGGAATGAGATATCAAGTGTCTCTTTGATTACAGGGAGAGATGGAAATTCACCACCAATTTCTTTTATATAGTGTATATAATATTCATTTTATATTTTATATCCTTAATATAGTAACTTTCATTAAATTTAATGACTCATTTTATGTTGTTTTCTATTAAGGTTTATGATTCAAATTATTACTAAATTGGTAAGGGATTTCTCCCTCACATTTTACTTCTATGAGACACATGATATATTCACCACATATTTCTTTAATGTGTTGTATAAACATAACATGAATTTATTTTATTATTATTTTAATGAAAATTATTTACATATCTATTTGAATATCTTTCTTTTTTGTGGCTTACGATTCAAAGATACCAACGTGGTAATGATTTTATGTTACAATTTCGTTTTTCTGAGATTATTTAGGAATATGTTTCTAATGATAAAATATTATGATAATTCATTCAAAAAACACATGAATTTACTTTTTTTACTCTAGTTAATAATCATAATTTAATGTTATCTAAATATTTTTTCACTCTTTAGTAGTTATAATAATTTATAATGTTTTTATGAAAATATGACTTTATTTTTCTCTTCGATCAAAAATATGTTATATTCCAAAATCACGTTTTCGAAAAAAAATTAAAATTATTTATTTAAATTTCTAAAATTTTTTACTAATAAAATATTTACCCATGTTTAATATTTTATGAAAATTTTTTAACGATAATAATGATTTATTTTAAAAAACTATTTGGGGTTTTACCAAAATTGAGAAAAAAATATTTTTTTAATATGCAAGGATTGAATAGTATTTATTTCTATCATGGCTACAAAATATTTACATATTCTCTTACCATATTATAATTTTATTTCTAAATAAAATTTATTAATTTATATTATGGGTAATTTTGGGTAAATTATTTCTATTTGAAAATGTGTTTCAATCTTTTTTTAAAATGTTTTTCATTATGTAATGGATTTTAAATCAATAAATGATTCAATTGATTTTTAATGATTCATTTATAATTTTTAAATCATATTTTAAAATAAAAGTATTTTAAAAATGTTTTATGAATTATTATTTTAAAATAGTTATTTTTAATGATGATTTATCTTCCTCAAGAAATGTTCCAAGTGTTTTGTCTTTCAGAATAATTCCACATCTAAGATGAAATCCATTGATATAACTTGTGATTTTTGGGTGATTTAATAGAAGGATACCATTATTATTTTTCATCACAATGGTATATTTTAATGATGAAAAGTTGATCAGGGTTCCTAATTCCCTTCTATGGTTTATACCATGATAATGTTTTTTTGAAACCTACTTAGTTTCCTAGGTTATAGTATATTGATATGTTTAAATGGTTATGAAACTAATCTATCATTTATAGGTTATGATATGATGAAATAATTATGAATACCATTTCATTTCATGGGTTAGGAATGGTGAATGTTTATAATATTTTGGAACACATATTTATGGTTCCCATTATGTGATGATGGTTAATATATAACCAAGGATGGTGGTTACAATATAACCATGGATGGTGGTTATGTTTTAACTGCTGTTCGGTAAAGCCTATGTCTCCATCAAATGTATTTCTTAATGATAAATATTTTATAATATATTAGTGTATAAAAGTGTTTATCTATTCCTGGAAAATGAGGGTACACTTTTGGTTATCCCATGCCTGAAAAGGAGGCCACACTGGTGGTTAGCCAAAACTTGAAAAGATGGTTACACTTGTGGTTATAGGAATCTTGAAAGAGAGTACACATGAGGTCATCATATTCTATAAGCATGTACATGGGTGGTTAGCCAAATCCTATCATGTTTTGAGTTACTTGAGGGTATAATTCAAATAAGATTTTCTATTCCTTTGTGTATGTCACGAATCATTGTCTTATTCTAATTTTATGATCTCATGGATCAGGTTCTTTTATTCCAATCTAATTCATGTATTATGAACTAAAATATTAATGTCTTGAATCATGATTATGATAATTGATATGTAGGGTTTGGTTTTTAAATTTTATTATCTTACACTCAGATCCTTATTTTCATGTTATGCTTACATATCTCCATTGTTTAACCTTAATGATCATTTAAGCTCACTCATTTTTATTGTTCCTTTCCATTTGTTATGATGATTGGTTTTTATGTAGAATTAACAATGAGAATATATTTATAGTCTCATTGAATATATTATATGATTTAATAATATTGAATTTAATGTTTTCAAAGGCACTAAAATAATATTGTCCAGTGGTGTGTGTTATTTTTATGTAATGAATATATGAATAAAAATATATAATATCCATGTATGAAAATCCTGATTCAATATAATTGGTATCATAGGTATGGTTGGGTAATTATTTGGAAACTAAGATGAAAATACATTATTTAGATCCATAGGAACATTTGTATAGATATTTATAGGGATATATATAAGGATATTTCAAAGGATGAGTCATTTTATAATAAAAGATCCATGAATTTTGTGAAACGATAGAGAATGTGGTTTCTAATAAGTTACATTCCATATTTGGATTCTAAATGTAGATGTGTATCTGATACAAAGGTACTTAAGGGTGATTACCCAGAAATAGGTGCATTTAGATAGACAAAATCGTCACTTGGTGCATAATAATGGGCCTTGCTTCACACATACTTTCACACTCCCAAGGGATAGGCTTTGGAAATTCAGAAAATCTTTACCATCCCTCATAAAGGATTTAGTTATATTTTGACTCTAAATTATTGAGGATAAATCTAGAGTGTCATATATTAAAAATAAGGATTCATGGTTTTGAAATCCTATAAGTTATTTTCATGATTGTTTGGTTCCCCATTATGATTAGGGTTTCCAATACTATGATTTTTTGGAATTATTTATTGGAGGAAAAATGAAGGAGATATGTTAACATTGAATGTGGTGGTAAACTTCCTAGTTTGTATCCAGGTGGGATTATTATTTGTGTAATGTATGTTGTGATTAGGACTAATTAGTTATCATGATATATTATTAAAAACATCACCTTAACCAACTATTGGATTCACCAAAAAAAGAAGGATAAAGTTCCTTATGATTTTGAGTGGGAGAGACCATAAAGGAATGAAGAAATAGTTTCCTATATTTTGAGAATGTTGAAGTAGTAAACGAGGGGATGTCTCATGGGGATGATAAATTGTTTTCAGGGTGGAAAATAAGGACAAAAATCTTGTAATTATAGATGAATGATGAAAAGTTCAGTTTATGAAATGGAGGGGAATTATGGTACCCCTATGATATCATCGGTGATTAAATGTTTCAAATGTGGAATGTATGTGAATAATTCAAATCGATCTCTTAAGTGGAATACTATTGATTATAATCCACAAGATTCTACAAGTAGTATTTTTACTATTGATGATAAAGAGTGTATGAATGGCATAAGAAAAGAATGAAGTATTAAGGAATAAAATGATAAACCATAGATAATGGATTAAGAACGAGGTGAAATAGTTGAGGTATTTCTTTATTGGAATTATATATTTATGATATATGAATAATATATATATATATATATATGTTTGTATTTTTGGTAGAATTTTTTCATTAAGGATTTTCTATAATATGTCAAATGGTAGTGATGTACTATAAAATTGGTTTAGTGGTAGGAGATATAATGATTAAGAGAATATAACAACTAATATATTCCTACAATTGAGATGAAGATGTTGGGATAAATAGATTTTGTATTTAAATAAATAAATTGGATAGTATAGATTACCTTAGAACTGATTAATGATTTGTTGAAAAAGTGGTTAATGCTATCATTGATAGATTTAAAAAAATTGGATTTTAGGAATATACATAATAATATATGTTTTATGTATGTAATGAGGAATAATTTATTTATTTGAGTATGTTTTTATGGTAATTCATGTTATTAATATATTTCAACAAAATACATTATTTATTTATTGACATGTTTGTCATGTGGTATTTATGATCTAATTTATGTTCAATAGGATATTAATGATATGTTCATTTAAAATATTTATTTACCTTCTCTAAAATGTTTTGGATTTTAATATTTTTGATGGATTATATGTTTAACCATTTATGAAATGGTATAAGTTGATCATTTGAGGGGGTTTTGTAAATTAGACTATTACTACACCATATGAGGATTTATCCATATCAGATAACATGTTCTAACCATTTGATTATAACTAGAGATAGAAGGAATGAAATATCATTCTATTTTTCATATTGTGATCTGTTAGTGATTTAGGCATAAAAATATTCATCTTCAGTTATAGTAATAAGATATTAAGTGGATATGGATGAAATCAAAACCATTGGATGAAATTATTGTTATAATACAATGAAAATTTTATCCCAAGGATAATCGGTCCCTTTAAAATCATGATCATATCAGGACAATATCTTATCATCCGTTGCGTCAACCAAAACCATCTCAATTCCAGGATGTGATCCATGTATCTATCTTGAGGTGGTATATTCCTAGACCTTCACAATTACTAAACATAGAGATCATACCACTACAGTAAGATATTTTGTACGATGAATAACTTGTATAGATTCTAGATCATACAAAAAAGTTATATGAAACAACACCAGCCACATGATCAATGTTTTGTGGGGAAACCACTAGATTGAGGATGTTTCCTGGGAACATAAGGATGTAATAATGTAGAATAATGTTTAGTTATGGGTATAAATGTGATGAATTTTGATGGATAAATAAATTTAAAAGGTAGGTATAATGTAATACCCTGATGTTTTGTGATATTTTTTAACTACATTTAACCTTTTAAATATTTTTTTGATACAAGAAAACAGATTGTATAATACATTATATGAAACACATATTTTATATTGTTTTATATGTAACAATGTTTTTTTTTGAAAGTTTCCACGACATGCGACAAAAATCTTCATTGAACCATGATATAATATTATTCTACATATGTCTCTTATAACCAAGTTGTTAAATCAGATTGCTTAAATTGTATTAATTAAATTATGAAATATTTCCAAAACATTTGCTATTAAATATAAATTTAATTATAAATACTAAGTTAAAAATTATTAAATTTTTAGTAAAGTAATTATATTTAATAAAAATTTATTTTCTTTAAAAATAATTTTTATGAGAAAATATTATAATTAATTTATATTTCATTAAAAATTTATTTCCAAAATCTAACTTCATTTTTTGAACTATCATAACTAAATTGACTTTTGGGAAAACTTTTGAATTTTTTAGAAAATATGGATTTTTCAATGAATAGTAAAAAATATAGATTTTTGTAAAACTATAATGTATTATATATAAATTAAGTAATTTAAATGAACCGTTATTTTTTAATGTAAGAAAATTATTATTTATTATTATTTAATCCACTTAATTTCATTGTAATCAACATAATATTAGAAATTATTATCAGTATATTTTTGCGTTTAAAAGGGGGGTTTTCTGAAAACACTTTTAAAATGAATAAATTTTCTCCATTTTAATAAACTAAAATATTCCCTGATAGGGGATTTCATAAATGAAATGTACAGATTACATATAAATAGTCATTATTTTAAATTTATACAATGATTATTATTACACATACAACAAATATTAAATCATCTTGTTCTTAGAGGAAATAAACATCTAAAAACCATATTTTTTATTTTGTCCACATGTTTTATTTTAAAATAATATTTTTAAAATTTTAATTTTTTTTTGAAAAAATAAAATATTCTGTTAGTAATAATTTACTTAATTATATTTAGTTAATTTTTTTCTAATTTTTAAAAATATTTTTTATGAATAGTGAAACTTATTTGATTTTAATTGATAATGCCCGTTTAATATAAATTATTTATAAAGTTAAATTATAATTTAAACTAATTTTAATGTAAATATTTTTCAATTATATATCTATTAACCCAATTAATGTAATATTAATCAATTTAAAGTTGAAATTGGTTAAAAACATTGTACACTTCTGAATATTTCATCTTTCAAAAACCACTTTCTAATAATGAATACGATATTAATTTTAAATGATATATTACATACTATGTAAGTGGAATCAGGAAAATTGAATACCATATTTTTAATCATAACAATTTATATTATTTAATAATTTCATCTTAAATTTTGACTAAAATTAGTAATGAAAACGTTTAAAATTATTTAATATGGTTAAGGTAAAAATGTTTTTACAAGGAGTTGAACTAAAAATATAAGGGTTAAAAATAATAGAATAATTTTCCAAAAACCATTTTATTTCCATATAATGAACATATTTATTATATTATGTATATATTTCCATTAATTGATCCTTTTGAAATGAAAAAATTACATGGG
The DNA here is from genome assembly GCA_963277665.1 of Viscum album. Classification (NCBI taxonomy): domain Eukaryota; kingdom Viridiplantae; phylum Streptophyta; class Magnoliopsida; order Santalales; family Viscaceae; genus Viscum; species Viscum album. The sequence goes on along the minus strand of OY728162.1, from coordinate 1,370,422,745 downwards.
TTGAATTCTTTTGTTCAATAAAATTACAAGTGTGCCACTCATCTCACTAATAAAAGGCTGCCCCTTATCCTCTCCTCTTCACAGATTCAAACCCATTGGGTTTAGTCAAAAATTTCCTAAATAAAAATAAAAATTCCACCATATCATCCTATATCTTTCTTTTAAAAATTAATCTAACCGATGAATTCTTTTGGTTAAAACCATATAAGGATACTTGATGAATAGGTAATGTTTATCAACGATCGTTGTTTTATTTCTTCTATTGCCTTTTTATTTTATTAAAATACTGTGATTATATAATAACATTTATTTCAAATATATTATGAGATTTTTTATGTTAATGTAATGACCTAAAACATTGTACACTTCCATCAAATGTGTTATGAAATCATCGTTGATGTGTATGGAAGACTACTAACATACCAACCAAGGTCATTCATTTTTCCATTACAATATATAATAGTTGAAAATAATAGGAAATTTATTTTTTATATATCATATTTAATATGTTAGTATTAATCTATTATTTATATAACATATATATTCATTCATTACATTTTTTTAGAATACGATAACATCTCCCATGGCTGAGAAAAACTATCGCCTTGTGAATCATTGTGATTCCTTCATGATATACAAGGAAGGTAACAATGATGGATTTAAATATAACATGTGACATATTTTACTTGAAAATGATTTTTAATTATATTGTATCATTTACCTTTCTTTCAATACATTGTTAAAATGGAATCATTATTCATGCGTACGTAGGAAAAAACATCTCCAATAAAAGTGCATTTCATTTTCTATCTCTATCATTTATAGATTACTAAAAATAAAGATATACTTAATATGTATCATATTTTTATGGGTAAAATTTTTTATATTATTGAAAAATAGTCCAAATAAGAGTAAAATAAATAAAAAATATATACATATATGAAAAAAAAGATTATTACCCAAAATATATCTTTAATAAGGAATTGTTAATAAATTGGTAAAAAATAGTCACAAGAAAATCATATATTGTATGATAAATATAAACATCATTAAGTAATCTATATAGTGAAATTAAATTTATTATACATTATTTTTTAACATGTATGATGGATATCAATAATTAAGGTAAGGGACATCTAGTCTCTGATTTATTTTTGGGAGACATATGGAAATTCCCCACATATTTCATTAATGTCTTGTATACTAACCCTTTTACATGTTATAAATTAATATCTTTATCTTAATGATATATAATTTTCCATTCAATGATATTATTTATTTTGGATTATGATTGAAAATATTACTAATTTGGTAAGGGATTTCCATCTAACTTATTACTTATGTGAGACACATGCCATATTCCCCACATATTCATTTTATATAGTGTATATACTGACCATCAATGTATATTCTGATGATTCTACTAAAACATTTCTACCTACATACAAAGTTGGGGATATATTTTTCCTAAGTCTAATAGTTTAACATTACCAAAGTGGTAATTACTTTATGTTATAATCTAACTATTTACCGGGGATGTTTCAGATTATGTATTTGATGGTCAATTTTATTGATCAATATCTCAAAAAACTTATGAATATTCAACTCCTCTACATATTCATGAAATTTTAAATTAATTTTATCCTTTTATAATATTTCTAAAATAAAATAAATGAGAAAATATTTTTGTAAAATACATCTTTGTTTTTCCACTTGTCCAGAAATCTATTTTCCTCAAAAATAATGTTTTCGAAAAAAATTTAAAAATTGTTTTCAACATTTTCCAAATGAATTATTAAATAAGATTCTACCCACATTCATATATTTTAAAAATAATTATAAAGGAAAATTCATGTCACTTTTCAAACATTTCATGTTTGGATTTTATAAAAAATGTGAATAAAATCTTTATTTTTATCTTGCAAGAAAAGAATAGTATTTCCATCATTCCTTTACTTATTTAAATATTATCCCATAGATATTATTCACTTATTCCCATATAATTTATGTTGTGACATCCCATTACCATCCAAATAGGTATTCTTTAAATCTTATCAAGGTTTTCTATCTCATTTTTCTATAAATGGTTCAGTTTTTAATTGGAAGGATACCATTAATGATGATATCAGAGGATTGATGGGGTTTTCCGCTATAAAAAGGATTTTTCTACAGACATCTAGTTTATTACATGTCATGTAAAAACATTGCATGTCATGTAATGGTTCTGTATACAAGTCTTAAACAGATCCATGATGTGATGGGCACACATCATGAGTGGTCACTACACATCATGATGATGTTAATGAACATATTTTAACTTAGAGCATTGGGTATTAATGAAAAACACTCTACATTTTGATTGTCAAGAAAACCAAATGGTTCAAAATGTGTATTGGGGTTACTCTTTCTGTAATACCTGAATATAAATTGGTGTTACAGTTTCGATGTGTCTTATCTATTATGGTAATTAAGTCTGTCACATCATGTAACTAGAGTGAACTCTTTGTTATACCCCAACAATAGCCTATAAAATCAGTAGTGTGCTTGGTTATTTCTCTATTCTATCATCTCAAATTTTTCTTCCCCCAAACCAAGGCCATCCCCAGGAGACCATGGAGTCTTATAACCCTTCTGGATCCATTCATTTGGTGATCAGTTAACATTGCATTGGCAGGTGGAATCCATGTACGCGTTATTCATTGTTTTCATGTTTCTCTTAATCTATCATCTTGGTATTTCGGTGGATCATCTTGTAATTGATGGGTCCATGACATTTGATTTTGGATATTAATTCTAGGTTGAGTTTTGAAATCTTCTATGCCTTCTTTCTCATTATTGTAGCCTTTATGAGTGTCAGGTTTCAGGAAAGTGGTAGGTAGTTCTGTCCCGATTAATGAAATTGATTATTCCAAAATAGAGTAATTATTTAAACAATTGATTTAAATTAAATTGCTCAAATTTACCTTAAATTTAATTTTTAATAACCATATTACAGTGAATTGAGATATTTGAAATGGTTTTGGCATGGAAATTCGTAAAACCCACAATTCCATTGAATTGGGCTGTGATTATAGAAATTATATGATTTAAAATGTTGATTTAATGAAATTATTTTCAATTAAATTGTTCAATTTAATGGCGTAAATGAATTATGAGAAGAATAAAATTGGTTTCGAATAGATTTGAAACTTGTGAGCAGGTATTAAAAATTAGTTGATAGAAACCTAGTTGTTTTATCATGTCAAAGATACATTTTTCTTATTAAAACATGTTGTGGTTTTAAATGGAATGAAAGTGGAATTTCTGAAAAGGAAGAATGGGATTTAATTTTATTTTAAGAACATATAAAATAAATTTCCCACCATGTAATAATGAATGAAAGCATTAAGTAGTTGGTAAGTTATTTGGATACACTCAATGTTATTACAATATAATTAAACATCCCTACAAAAGGTCACATCCCCAATGATAGGGTGACAATTATCTTTTGTCAAGTGTTAGGGGGATATGAGTATACTCATGTTTTTTAGATCAATTAGAAAGTGATAAATCCTATAGCTTGTTAAAAAAATAATACCTTTTAAATTATAACCATGTTTCTCACCTGATTACTAATATTTAAAATATAAATGTATTCTAATTTTTTAAAACTTTTTTACATTCATCTTCAAGATTTATATAAACTATTTTAAGTAAAAACAATTATGCCATAGTTTTAGAAATATTCCATCTATTGTAATGTATATCCGATGTATTAAAATTATATTCCATCATATTGAATTTGTAAATAAGTTTTGTTTAAATATGATCTTGAATTTCCAATCATGTTTATTTTTTAAAATTAAAAAACTTTATTTGGATAATCTATATTTGGCACCTTTTATGGAATATTTGATTTTATACTACTTGGATTTCACAAAAACCCATCTTTTTGCTTAGGGTGTTTGTATATTTTCATCATCTAGGTTATATTAATGGGAGAGGATATCATATAGGAGGATATAGATATTGAAAATTTGTCATGATGAGTTATGTATTTAGGGACCTTGCGTTGTTTTTTCTCGTTTGGTACTTTGGTTTTAGAACTTTGTGATTTTATGTCTTGTTGTATTCTGATACCTTAATCCCTATAGAGTTTCATTAATATTCATGTTGAATTTCTTTTCTTGATTTCGATATTATTTGATGGAAATTAGTTTCTAATTTCATGTTGTATGATTCTAGGTTCTAGTCACAAACCAGTGGGAATCAGGGACTACCCTCAGGCCATATCAGGACTGAATCAGTTATCAGGTCACCAGGGTCTCATGGCTAGTTCGTAATAATATAGTATCATAGGAGTCTATTTAGATTTTTTCATGGAGTCTTCATGAATTATTGAACTTTTGTTTAGACTCAGAAGGTAGTTGTGATTGAGTTCCTGGACAGCTCTAACTACAATAAATATTATGTCCCCATGGGTAGTTATGGAATGGCATCTTATGGACTAGTTCTAGGATTTTTCAAATTTTTTATTTGGATAGAGTGAAATAAAAATAATTTTTTCCTATCTGTTGGGAATAATTTCCATAATTTCTCTTTTTGATATCTACCCTGTCCTCAACATTGTCTGCAGATGTTGTGTAGCATCGTGCTAATGAGAGAACATGAAAATAAGATCGAGGAGGAGCCCTCTACTGAGACACAGAATGAAAATCCTCTAATGAAGCCAAATCTAGTCTAAGTGTTCATGTGGACTATCCATGATCTGGGATAGGCACCACCTCTGGTCCCCATTCAAGCTCTAGCTATGGTCCCTTAGGGGTATGTTCTTTGAAATCATTCTCAAGAGTTCCTTTTCCATAATCCTTTATTTTTCAAGGGTTACACAGATCCTCAACAAACTAAGGAATGGTTTATCAAGACAAAACATTTTTTTGAGTTCATGGAGACACCAAAGGACATCAAGGTGAAGTGTCCCATCATTCTGCTAGAGGGACCAGGCATCATATAGTGGGACACAATGATAAAGTTAGGGATGCATGAGGGATTAAAGTGGATGGAATTCAAGGTTCATTTCGCGAACCAGTTATATCCAGATCAAATGGTGTTTTCTAAGGTTGTGGATTTTCTCAAACGTGAGCAATCCAACAAGACTTAGAACGAGTATTCAAATCACTTTGCTGAACTGGTGAAGTTTCACCTGATATTTTATCTAATGAATGTCTAAAGGATTGAATATTGGAGTTGGGGATTCAATAAAATATTAATTCTCAGGTTTTCATGTTGAAACATCCCACTTATGTTTATGTGTTGGATAATGTGATGATGGTTGATATGGACTTGGCTAGAAAGTTATGGTTAAAGGGAGATCCTTTTTCTCCTAGTGGAAATAATTCTTCCTTTAAATTAAAATGTAAGTGTGATGATTTTCATAATAGTTATCAATAGAAGAGTAATTTCACACCTTTTACAATTTCATGAGGATTTTCACGGACTTGATATCAATGTGGGAAGCAATGAAATTCTAAGAGGGTATCCATTGAGGCACCAAGGAACTATTGCTCATGCGGAAAATTTGGGCACTTATAGAGATTTTAACATTACACATCCACTATACATAGTGGTAAATGATCATCGTCTAATAAAACAATGGGGAAATCAAATTAATCACTTTATAAAGAGTTCTTGAAACAAGCATCTGGAAAAAAGCTTCTTCACACACTGAAAGAGACTCCAGAGGAAGCGGACATGGGTACAGTGACCTTGAGAGGTACCATTACTATAACATCATCATTAGTTAATTCCCTATTTTATAATGGTGAATCGCATTCGTATATTTCAACCCATATTATTAATCTTCTTAATAATCCAATGGATATACTATCTTGTGTAAAGGATATAACTACACCCCTTGGTATGGAGAGATGGAAAGGGCTTCAGACGCCCGCCTGTGTCTGCTATCATTAATATGTCACGCAATCTTGGAGTTTTTTTGGTTCTAGACATGAAATCTATTGATTTCATATTTAGGATCTATTGGGTCAATGCCAATATATCTCAGATTAATATATATTTGACATATCTACTTTACTACACCCAGTGGTGCATCTATAGTATTTCAAGGATATTGGGACCCAAGGTTGAGTAGAGATGGACCTTCTTATCCATTGTTGGGGTAAGTAATATCAATGTTTTCTTTGGATTTGTAGTAGGATTCAGTGACTGGGGATCTTACTCAAGTTTTCAACAAGTTTCCTGACATGTTTCCTTCAGATTTCTCTCATCCTCCACTAGTAAGGGAACTTGAGTTCTCCATTGACTTAATACCTGGTACACACCCAGTTTCAATACACCCCTAATGAATTGATCCAGTTGAACTAAAATAGTTGAGTTCCTAATTGGTTGATCTTATTTAGAAGGATTTATAAACCCTAGTGTGTAACATTTGGTGGCACCTATTATCTTCTTCAAGAAGGAGGATGGTTCTATTTACATATATGTGGAATATAAAAATCTAAATCGAGTTAAGATAAAGAAAAAGTATCTATTTCCACATATTGATGATTTATTGGATCATTTGAAATGTGAGAAGTGGTTTTTAATGATCATCCTTCGATCTCATTACCATCATTTAAGGATAAAGGAATCTTACATTTTGAAAACTACCTTTTGAAGTAGGTATGACCCCTATAAGTACCTGGTGATGACCTTTGGTCTGAAAATTTTTCCTATAGTTTTCATGGACTTAATGAAAAAGATTTTCCATGAGTATTTGGACCCTATTATGGAAAACTTTATCAATGAAATAACTTTTTACTCTATGTCCAAGCAGGACCATGTGCATCATTTGAGAAGAGGTATGACTCTATTGAGAAATCACCGCATTTATTCCAATATTTCAAAGTGTGATTTTTGGATTCATTAATTGAAATTCATAAGACATTTGATGTATGAATAAGGTATTTCATTTTATTCTAAGAATTTAAAGGCTATTATGACTTGAGAGAAACCATGAATTTTTTTTCAAAATTATTACCTTATTGGGCTTAGGTGGATATTATCGTTGGTTCCTAAAGGAAGTTTCAATTTTTCCTCTCCAATGACTTCTCTTACTCAGAAGGGGGTATGATTGTTTGGGAAGATAAATTTTAAATTTATTTTGTTGAGATGAAACATCATATTTCTATTGTGGTGATGTTAACTCTTCCAATGGTCAATAAAGGGTATGTGGTATTTCCTAATTCATCAGGACCAGGTTTTGGTGGTGTTATTATACTAGGTAATCATGTTTTTTTCATAGAACACTTCAGTATATTCCTCATGAGAAGAATTATCCTACCCAAAACAATAAAATCACAGCTAGTATGCATGATTAGAATGGTTGGGGGAACTACATTTATGGGGAATGTTTTACAATATAATCATTCCAAAAATGACTATGTTATATATTCTCTCAAAACTATTTGAATTTTCTCCAAATAAGTTGGGTGGGGTACTAGTAATCATTTGAATTTGACATTTACTACAGCCTAGGGAATGGGAATGTTGTTGCAGATGCACTAAGTAGGAATATTTCAACACAGGAAGTGAAAAAATCTTGGAAATATTGGAATTTAGTGGATCAATTTTCATTGTTGCGAATTGGAGTCAAAGAGAATGGGGAAGAAGTTTATTTACCCAGTTTTCAGTAGACAGCTTCTCTTCCCGATTAAATTATTAAGGAACAAGATCTTGATTATGACTTATAAAGTGTTAGCTACTATTTTTATGGTGGGGATATTGTGGCCTAGTGGTCGTTTTCCAAAAAAGGTGTTCTATGCTATCAGAATCACATTTTTGTGCCTTTAGTTTTAAGGAATGATGTGATTGGGGATTTACATAATTCCTAATTAAATATGATCCCAAGAACCACTAAGATGTTCTATGATATGTGGTTGTATTTTTGGTGGCCTGGTATGAGATAGGCCATTAATGAGGTTGTTTCCTATTTCTATACATGCCACCATATGAAAGACGAGCACCTGAAACCTTTAGGATTTCTTTAGAAACTTCATATCCCTACTTGAAAGTGGGATTTGATCATTAAGGATTTTATGGTTGGGTTCCCATGTACCTAGAGAAGGAGGAATGCAATATAGGTTTCAATAAACATGATGACCATGTCATCTAACTTTATAACCATTTTTAGATACAACCAATGTGTGAAAAAGATAGTTTTTTTCACGTATTTCCTTCTACTATAGTATCTGATAGGGATCCTTAGTTTACTTCTCACTCTTTGAGACGCCTTTATGAGTCACTCAGGTCTCTGGTTCATTTCAGCATGGCCTACCATCATTATTCGGATGGAAGAGATATAAATCTATACAGATCCTTGAGTATATTCTTCACACATGTTTTCCCGACTTCAGTGGGGCTTGGGATGATCACTTATGTTTGGTTGAGTTCACTTATAAAAACCGTTACCAGTCCATGATTAAGATGTCACCTTTTGAGGTATTGTATGACTGGCTTTGTAAATCTCTATTGTTTTGGTTGGAGGTTGGTGAACATTCTGTGGATGGGTCAAGCTTGGTGTAGGAGACAACTTCTATGATTTATCCGATTCATTATTGAATATTTATATCACATAGATGATATAATTCTTATGGTTATCGACATTTTAGTCATTTGGAGTTCTCAGTTGGTGATTATGTGTCATTGAAAGTTTCACTACAGTTGGGTCATTGACGGCTTGGGAGGAATGGGAAGTATGCTCATCATTTTATTAGACCTTTCAGGGATTTTCCTCAAGTAGGGAAATTTTCATACAATCTCGCACTTACACCATATCAAGAATTGATACATAACACATTCCACACATCACAACTGAGAAAACACTTCTCTGATCTATCTGATGTCTTGATATGGAATGATCTTGAGTTTTAGACTGATTTATCAATGATTGAATGACCAATGAGAGTTGTTAATTCTAATACCAAGGTAATTTTTTGGAGGACAATGCCTTTGGTTCATGAACTATGGTTGCATAGTTTTGATAATCACAATATGTGGAAACATATAGAACTAATGAGAGAGAAGTAGACTCATGTTTTGGGCATGGAAGCTTCTTCTTATTCTTTATGGGGATAAAATGTTTTTATGAAGGGGAATTTGTAACATCCCATTAAAATCCTAATAAATATTCCATAAATATTTGTGCATCCTTGCTTTTCATTTTCTGGGTAAGGGTAATGTTTAAATTGGGAGGATACCTGTATTGGTGAAGTAAGGGATTTGTTGGGTTTTCAGAATTAGAAAATATTTTCTCTAGACTGCTAGACTAGTACATGACATGTAATAGATTTACAAATATTGTAATGGTTCTACATACATGTTGTGAACTGCTTCACGCTATGATGAGTACATGACGTGAGTGGGAACTACATGTTTTGATGAAGTTAATGAATATTGTTTAACTCGGAGAATCAGGTTTTAATGAAAAATAGGGCATGTTTATATTGTTAAGAAAACTAAATGGTTAAAAACATGTATTACAATTACATGTCAGGTAATACATGACATTAAAGTAGAATTACAGATTAGATACATCTTCTTCGTTAGTGTAATGATATCTTTCACGACATGTAACTAGAGTACACACTGTGTGATACCCCAATAAGAGAATATAAAAGTTATAGATATGTTGGTTATTTTACTATTCACTCCTCTTTAGTTCATCATCCCTCTACCCAAGACCTTCTCAAGGAGACATTAGAGTCTTCCCCCCCTTACAGATCTATTCATTTGTAGATCAATCATCATTTCATTAGAAGGTGATATCTTGGTAATCATTCTTCATTGTTTTTTCATGTTTCTCATTTTCACTCCTCATGGGATTCCAATAGATCATCTTGAAATTGATGGATATATTCCATGTGATATTAAATATTACTTCTTGGTTGAGTTTTGAGATATTCTACGCCTTCGTTCACATTGATCGGTGTCGTTGAGAGTGTCCGGTTTCGTGAAAGTGATAGGTTGTTTCATCCTGATTAGGAAAATTGATTATTCCTAAATTAATTGATTTATATAAAATATTTATTTAAATTTAATTGCTCATATTTTCTTTTCACTAAATTCATAAAACCCTAATTCTAGTGAATCAAGAGATTTAAAATGGTTCTTACATGAAAATTTGGAAAACCCCCAATTCCATTGAATGGGGGGTCATTATGGAAATTGGATAACTACAAACTTTAATTTGTCTGTTTAATGGAATTATTTTAAATTAAATTGTATATTTTAATTGTTTATATAAATTGTGATAATTATGAAATTGGTTTTGAATGGATTTCAAAATTGTGAAAATAGATTTAAAATGATTTGATAGAATCCTAGTGGATTTATCTTCTGAAAAAGAATTTTTTTTATTAAAACTTATTTTGTTTTAAATGGAGAGAAATTGGAATTTTAGAAATGGAATAATGGGATTGAATTTTATTTTAAGAAGTATAAAAATACATTTCCCTTCATGTATGAGTGCATGAAAGTCTTATTTATTTGGTTAGTTATTTAGATACACGCAATGCTATTAAAATGTGTTATAAAATACATGTGGTGTGTCACATCCACAATGGGAAGGGAATGAGTCTCCTCTGTTCAGTGTCAGGGGGATGTTAGTATACTCAACTTTATTATATCACATAGAGAGTGAAAAACCCTATAGCTAGTTAATACAATCATATCATTTGCAAAATAATCATATTGATCTTCATATTTATTTATATTTGAGATAAAGATGTATGTCAACGTTATAAAACTACAATACATACCATTCCTAGATTTACATTAACTATTTCATATTACCATTTTTAATACATTGATTTAGAAATATTTCATTTTCCTATGCATTAAAAGTATTTTCAATTATTTTAAAACTATATATATTTTTGTGTTTAAATTTGTTCTTGAATTTTAAAACTTATTTATTTTAAATTTGAAATATTTTCTTTGGATAATGAATATTTAGAATCTTTTATGGAGTCTTTATTCTTATCCTACAAGTCTTAGGATCACACCCTACATTTTCATTCCATTTTTTTTAGATTTTCTTCTTCCAGGTTTAAGAATGGGAAAAGCCCTCTTGGATGAAGAACCGGCTTTTGAACCATGGTCGTGATGACTTTTTTACTTAGGTACATTGGGCTATTATTCCTCATTTGTTACTTTGGTTGTAGTACCTTGGGCTTTTATTCCGTGTGGAATTCTGGAACCATACACCTATTAGAGTTTCTATTTTATGAATATGGAGTTTCTTGCCTTGCTTCTGCTATGTTTTGTGGAAAATTCATTCCCACATATATATTGTATGATTATTGGTTCTAGTCACCAAACCATGGGGATCGTGGATGCCCTTCGGGCCATGTCAGAACTGGCTCGATTTTCTGGTTTCCAAGGTACCTAGGTTGGTTCGTGACACATGTCTTATGAACTAACAATATTTATACCAAGAATAAATATTATTAATATTGATATGTTTTGTATGGTTTTGAAATTATTTTCTCATGTTATAAAAAAATAATTATCAAGTTATGCCTATGTATCTATCCTTTTTTCCATTTATGTGCTTTGGAACTCATAATATTTTTGTTTCTTTTCCCAGGGCTATGAATAAATTTTTTTATGAAGTGGAACTAAATGGTATGTTCTTTATAGAAGAAATTTAAGATATTTTGTGAATTTAGAATATTATATTCCATGTTTCCAAAGGCACTAAATTATTATGGTACTTAGGTGTGTGTTTTTGTAATGTAATGGGTATTAATCTAATAAATGAAATATCCTTGTATGTATTGGAGAGGTCTCTATACTGACAATGAAAATTTATCTTCCCATCATGGCCCATTGTTCCTTCAAACATTTCAATGGAAGTATTTTTGAAAACATTTATGCTTATGGGGTTTATATACTAATCCTTTGAAATGATATTTTGTGTGTCTACTTATGTTTATGATATTTAATGTTTCATTTGATGTAAATTATTCATCGGGGGAATGGTTTAAATGTTAAAAAAGTTTTATGGGATTTAATCTCAATATATAATCCATTAATAAATATTTTAACTTTTGGATCGTTTTATATTTTTGAGATTTATATACATCCCATTTGAGGTATTTTATATGGAAATACATTTATTTATGATAATTAATTATATAATTCTAATTACCCTTTAAATATGCATTTTAAAAATAATTTTCCTTCCTATTAATTCTTTGGATCCAATATATATTTGTTCCATATAAATATTTTTCAAAATTGTTTTAGAAATGTCTAGTTTATTTACTAAAATTATTTATTAAAATTATTTATTAATGAAATTTTCATTTATCCTTGATTTTTTATATTGTGTTAAAATGAATAATCCAACATTTTTACTGAAATTTGTTTTTTCAAATTTCTTTATTAAAATAAAAAAGGACTATTTTACATTAACATTTAGGAAGTCAGTGTAATTTCTCCTAACCATAACTGTTTTACACACTTTATTTAATTCACAAAGTTTTAAATGTTTTTAACAAAAAAATGTAATGAAAAATTATTTATATATTCATTTATTCTATTAAAGATTCAATTTAGCTAAAAATCAAATTTTTTATGGGGATCTCTCATATCTTGGTAAATCTCAGGGGTATTGTCTTCTATTGAAATATTCAATTTTTTGTGATAATTGGAAATTAGAATTCCCATAAATATTCATATTATTTCTATTATGCATATTCATACAAACTAAACGGTGTAACATTTATTTATATAGTGTTTTACATTGATTGATAATTGATTGAATAAGAAATTATTTTTAAGCATTATTCATTAATTGATTTAGAAATTCATTAATAATGGATATTTATTATGTGTTTAAGTTTATCATTAAATATTTGAGTAATTCATTGGAAATGTAGTGAATGGTGGGGCATGGAATTATATATCCCCTTGATGCATTGAGACTTCTCATGAGACAAATGTGTATGCTATAATTAATCTTTTTTCTAGTGTATACCAATCCATTGACTAAATAATATTGTCATTTTTATTTTATAGTATACATATAGCTATTTTTGAAATATTGATGTCCAATACTTAATAATTTCATTCATTGAGAATTTTATAATTATTATCCATGATATTAATACATTGATAATACCAATTTATAAATTTATTACTCAAGTTATTAGCTAAATGGAATTGTTTATAGTTATTTACCATTCCATATTTTCTATTACCTATTTACACATGAAAGCTTATACTATACTTAAACCTTATAGAACATTTAATTTGACCATTATTTGGTTTCCTTTCCACTAGATATAAAGAAGAAATCATTATTGAGTTTCCAAGATACATAACACTTCCTTTTTATGTCTTATATTTCATTTCCTATTTTAAATAGAAATCAAGAATTTAATTTTTTCCGTCGAGACTTCTAATATAATTAATATTTTGGGATGAGATTCCTTTTCCATTATGCTAATGTAATAATGTATACACCAGCTCAGGGCTACAGGAGCTGGGGTTGTTGTAGTCAAATAGATCGTTAGTGATTCATCAAAAAAATAATTATAAAATAATTATTATATATAAATAAATTATACTTTTAAAACCATCTATGGATTATCGTAATGAAAAATGAACTATGTTACAATCATGTATTTAGTGGGTCGTACAAAAGCGAGGGTAACATTTCCATTTCCCAATAAACATTTGAGACAGAAGGTAACAAATATATTATCTTTCAAATAAGATAATTATTTAATTAATTCTAAATCATTTCATTATATACACTATTATATATAGTTCATGTTAATTAGGTGATGAAAAATAAATCACAACACTTTATGGAGAGGGTGATCCACAAATACACATGAACACTAAAATAAATATTCAAGAATTGGAAAGCTATAAAGATTGATAAAAATATTTATATTTCTGAGTGATAATTATGTCATGAATATCATATATATATATATATATATATATATATTACATCATTATAACCATCAATGAGAAGTGGTGATGGAAAATGAAACACATCACTTCTTGATGGTGGTAGTCCACACATAGGCATGGATAATGTTTTTCCCCATTTGATTGAAGAGGAGATATATATAGGTAATCAAATTAACACAAAAAAATTATTAGTATTATTTAGATATAGATTATATGTATCATATTTTTTAAGGAAGATTTGAAGGAGGTATTAGAATGAATAAACTTAAAATATTTAGTTAAATGCTATACATCATCATCAGGAAATCTTATTTTCATCACACATTAAGCCCTATAAGATTGGTATTATGACCAAAATAAGTCCTCTAGAATTTATAAAGGGATTTTATAAATGAATTTGGGTATTTATTGGCAGAAAATATGGTTCATGAAGGGTTTATGGTAGTGTAAATTACGTTCAATTTAATATATGAGGGGTGGGGCACTTTTGGAATTACATAAAGTATCAAATTAATATAAATGTTTTGTAGGTTATGCAGGATAAACTTCATAAAATTGGTATATAATATAATTATTTGTTGAAATACTACCATACAATAATATTTGGATATGTTCAGATGATTTGTTCACCATTATCTATTTGTTTTACCACCATGTTAACCCTTTGGTCAGTTACCATTGTATTAAGGTTTTTTTAATATTTTTGTGTCAAAAAATTTACTAATTTTGAAAAGTGACCCAATAATGGGTCATGGTTGTTATTTTAAATAATAAATAATTGAAATTTATGAGTATGGGTTTCTTAAGAATTTTAAATCAATTTATATTGTATTATTTAACATAAAATATCATTAATGTCAATTTTCACACTATTCATGTAATTTTAAATTAAAAAACTTGATAAAAAAGGAATTAAAATATAAACCCTTAAAAAACCTATTATATTATATGGATATATAAAATTCAAGGTAAACATTAAATTATTGAAATATTATTACATTTATAATTTTTTAGATCGTTTTAATTTTTTCTCTACTACTTGCACAAGCATAGAGCCAGCATTGCGTAATCATTAATGGAAATAATATTAATAGTAAAGATTAAAATTAAATTAAAATGATAAGAATAAATATATTTAGTTCCAAATAAAATTTTATATAAATTAAATATGGGTATTTACTCACATTAATGTCATGATTACATATGTAATATGTAATTTGAATGTTTCTAGCATGACACATGCATTACACAATAATATAGATACGATTCACACTATATAACTAATGATATATAAAATAGAAATAGAAATAATAATTATAAATATAATTTAATATAAAAATAATTAAAATACCTTTCCTTCTCCATTATTTTCATTAGAATAAACAATTTTACATTTCTAGTGTTACACAAACTCTATATAACACTAAAAATGAATTTCGTTTTTATCCTAAAATAAATTGTAGTTAACAAGTTTTGAATTATTTATCTATTATTTTATTATTTTATTACAAAAAATTAGTACTTCCATAGGTTTAATATATTTTTATATCATATTTATATATTAGTGATATCATAAAAGTTACAATATTTCTTATAAATTGTATTTTTACTATTCACCAAAAATATAAATTTGTTAGTAAAATATCAAAAAACAATACTAGGATAAATTATAATTGAATAAAAAAACTAAATTCAATTTAAAAAAATGAAATTAAATATTTTTTTTGAAATTATTTTTAATATAAACACACAAAACAAAACAAAATTGTTTTTAGAGAAAAATATGTTTTAATCCAAAAAGATAATTTTTACAAAAAATAATTTGTAAATAGTATTAACTTGTAATTAATTATTCAATTAATATATAATGGATGCCTATATTAATTTAAATTCAAAATTAAAATAAAATAATACTTGTTAATGAAATGAAATGATATTTTTACAATAATTGGTATAATAATGTTTAATTTTATGTAAACAAATTATTGTTTTAATAAAGGAGGCATATATTAATTTTTCTTCTTAATGAAATGAAATGATAGTTTTTCTAGAATCAGTATTTTTCATTTAAAAAAACATATTCATAAATATCCAAAAAATTCACCATAATATAATATTGATATAAAATTTTGAAAAATGAAATTGTTATTATAAAATATAATTTATAATACATTCAAAAATTCATTATTATAATTTCCCATAAAAATAAATAATTTTTTTGGAGAAAACATAATTTTGAATCACAAAATTGAAATAGAGAAAAACATGTGATTATTTATTTAGTATTATTCAATAAACTTTTATTGATTAGGATATTTATATATTTTTCATAATTTAGATAAACTAATTACATCCCTCTTATTTAATGTCAATTTTTTATCAATAATATTTAAAAACTAGTATTGCAGGGCTGGTTTAAGCATGATGTTTAATGTTGAATAGATAATCAAACATAGTGTTCTATTTTAAATCCTTAAATATTACGTTATCCACCTTTAATAAATTGCATCCATGAATTTGGAACTTAATCTTGGTAATAAAATTTTTAAATTTGATAATACCCTTGTCCACATCCCACATCATAGAAAGGGTATGTGAAACATCGTCTTCAAAATAGTTAATGGAAAATATGTCTGTCATCTGGAATAACCAACAACTAGGTCACAAAATAACAGAACAATAGTCAGATGTAAAAATATGGATATTAATAAATATTTAATGTCCAAATATTTATGTAGAGTGTTATATAACAGTTATTATAGGAAATTTATTGATATTCGAAAATTGAATGATAAAAAATGATAAATAAATGAAGTATGAAAGGATAACAACATCATTAGAAATGATTGTAATAGTATTTTTTTTTCAAGATCCTTTTCCATGATATGATTAATTACTTTACCGTATATACTAAGAAAATAAGGATATATACATTTTTATGCGTAAAATTTCATCCATTAATGAACTTCAATAGTAATCTCGTCCTTTTATCAGAAAAATAAGCATTCATCATAAATGTGTTTATGCTTGAAGAACTAAAATCAACTTATAACTAATCACATATTACTCAAAATGAAAAGATTTTATTTTAAATATCAGTATTTATAGAAAACAAATTGAAATGGGTATAATAAATTTAGTGAATTCTGATTATACCCAAACCATTATATGAATAAATAGTACATTAATCTCAAAAATTAAATAATAACACAATATGTTAAATATAGAAAATTCCATAAATAAATTTCTATATATAAAAATTATCCATATTAAAGTAAAAATTATATAATGTTTTATACTCAAAGGATGTATCATACCATTTTGAAAAAATCATTATAGTTAAACCTATGGGTTACAAAAACATTAAACTAAAGAATGTCTCCCAAAATATCATTAGTCATCAAATCACATAAAAACTCAAAATGGGTGTCTAATATTTTATATAATGTGGTTTATTTGCTTTTTTATTTTCTCATATCCTTCCTCAGGCCCTCGATAATGATTTCTTTCAAGTTGATCCCTCCCCCCTCAGTGGGGAGGGATCTCGGTTCTCTCTTGATGGAGGTGAATTCTTCCCCATCTTCCACTTTCCTAATACTAAATTTCTTCTTTCCAACCCTACGATCAACTATATCCTGAACGTCCTAGAGATATTTTATCCCTCCCCACAACTGTCAATTTCAACCTCAAAATTTACTGATGCTTTATCTTTTTTGAATTTGATACTGATAACATGATTCAAAAAACTATGTCCATCACTGTATTTCTTTGACCAATTCATTTTTGGATCTCTGGGTTTATATGAGCGGGTTATGGTGGGTCTTAATGACTCAAACGAAATAATTGTATAGTCTGAACCAGCGGAAGATCTGCTCATGTCCTGGTCAAGTGCTTCCCACTCTTGCAAAAGATCCCCATTCTTCCTTTTTAAGAGGACCGATGACTTTTACATGAAACATGATAAAATGACCATGTATATATTGGTATGATTTGCGGAACTCTGACTTCTATTTAAAAATACATCAATTATATTAATGCTTGTAAATTTAGTAGGGTGTAATATTTTCTCTGATAGTAGTACTAGATCATTTTATATCCTATTTATCTACAAATATAAATTAAATTGGAACTTTCAAATTTAATTATTGAATATATTTTTTAATTATTGTAGCAGAGTTTTGGTATAAATAATATTTTTTTTCATACCATCATTTGATTAATATAACTTGTGAAACAATATGGGGAATTTTTCAAAAGTGTGTTAGTGTGAGAAGCTAAATTAGAATATGGTTGCATGATTATAAAGTAGTAAGAATGTATTGGAATCCAATTTAGATTAAGATTAGATGTTTAAGTCTTTAAAGGGTGTTTTAATTTATTGATGTAGTTTCTCAGATGTTCTTCATAATGAAACAAATAAGGGTAGGGACTTGGCTGTGACCAAGATTCTTCATGGATAGGTATTTGAGAAATTAATTTCATGCGGTGAAGTAAATGATATCACCACCTAGAAGGGGCCACAAGTTCCTAGTATTGATTAGAAAGTCATAGATATTAATTGAAGGTTGTGTGATGACATGGAGGTGGTTTTTAATTCAAGGCTAGGGGAGATTAATTAGAATCTAGTGGAAATGTGTGACGAAGATAATGGTAATATGGTGGTCTAGGCGGTAGGTGAGTAAAATTCATTAGCATTCCTAAATTGTTGAGGTAGTAAGAATTGCTTCCATATATCAAATAAAGAATCACAATGAAGGAATAATCCATCAATTCCCCTTAGATATCATTTTCAACAATTGGATATTGATGGATTGGTTCAGGAATAGGTGGACGATACATAATATGAAAAGGGTGTCCAAACCTCAACACAAATGAAGAATTGATCTAATGATCAAACAGTTTATGGGAATGATTCAAAGGATGATTCAAATATTTCTTTTTTTGGAGACAAAAATTATTGAAAACACAATATATATATATATATAGACCTATGATGATGGAGTGAATGATGTGTAAAATAGATTCACAATGTTTTACTGTGCTAAATGAAAAGAAGTCCAAAATCCATAAGGACTACCCTAAAAAACCAAAGAAGAATGAAACCATATCTTCCAAAACTAATAAGGCCATGGATAGTGAATTCTTTACTAAAGATCATGTGGAAAACAAATTAATTTGAATGAAGATCAATAGAAGGAGGTTTCAAATGTTATGTTTTCAGCAGATGATAAGGAGGATGCCAGAATGAAGGGGTAATGGTAACTCATTTCTCATTCCAAAAAGAAATGTTAGAGGACGACATCAATGTTAATTCTACCCAATAATAAATTGAAAGGATAGTTGAGAGAATTATTTCCATAGAACATGATGAAGAATAGATTGCATGTATCTATAAGTATAATCACATTTTAATACTTGGATTTAAGGAATGGAATATTGGTCAGGAAAAGTTTATACATATTTTGGAAAAGATGTACTACACCATTAAAGACCTCATCGTGGATGACTTCGGAATTAATTCCACTACACATTAGTGGATTATATATAGAGGTATCGTTTTTAATAGTCTTAAGAAGGATTTCAATAAACCAGTTATTTCATATAGAACTGATTGATAGAATGTTATGAAATTTTATGGTTTCCCACTTTTTCACAAAATCAATTTTTTAATAAAAAAAGTCAATTTATAATCATTTAGTTTCTAATATTTGGAACTTAAAATCAAACATAAACATATAAATCCAAGATGGTATCCATAAATTTTAAATTAAGCATAGTTGTAACTATAATAATCTATAAATTTATCTAAACCATCCTCTGATAAAAATTATAAACACCCAAAACTGCACTCTTGGATCTAGTGTTAAACCAAATATTTACATTACTAGCATTGATATTGATAAATATGTTCCATATTTTTCCCTAAAAGACTTAAAAAATAAAATAAGGAAGAATTTAATCCCTATATACCCAATGAAAAATATTTCTTTAGTCTTTTAGATTCAGGAATAAAATATTATATAAAACTATACATGTCTTCAAATTATAACTTTTCCTAATTTACCTAGATTTTCATAATCCATATTATGTTTTCAAAATCACAAAAAATATTATTTACACATTAAACCTTTCTAGACACAAATAATTTATCTTCAGTAATCATGAAAAGGGGAAAAGAAATAAATTAAGAAAGGTGAGCCCAATCAATTTGTATGGCTAAACATAAGCATTACCAACTAAATTTCATAAGTGAGAAAAAGAAGAGTATAAGGGTATGATGAAAAAATATAATTAAATGAACATAAAATAAGAGAGTTCATACCCTTGAATACATGTACTATAAATCATAGAACATGGAATACAAATTTATCAATGTAAGAACTAGGATCTTTTTTTAGGTCTGAATCTTTTTTTCTGCTGTTTTGAGGAAAAGAGAAGAATCTCAAAATTTCCAGTGTACATGTCGTGTACTCAGTTTCCATTGGTAGCCATGTGCTGGTCGTGTAATGGATAAACACATGGTCGTGTCGGGTGGCATGGAGGCCACCTAAAGAGGAGTCCGGTGAAGGCAAGTACATGCCATGTACTTTTAAAGAACATTATTTTTAATTTTTTTATTTCATTAAATGGACCACAGTCGCATCTAATCAATAGAACCTCCTCCTTCTCAACCAATCTCATCCAGGAGCATCTGTATGGAACAAATCTTCTCTGTGTCTCTGACACTTCTTCTGATCTCTGATTCGACTCCCATATATTGCATTTGAATCATCATGGTAAGCTCTTCCTTCTTCTAGAGCCTCATTTCCCAATTCCACCTCTTTAGTGAGTTTTCCTCTATTGAACGTTTGTAGTGTTTTTGTAGATATATAGAATTCTAGAGCGATTCAAGGCCTGATGTTCACTTATATCATTCTTACAACGCCGAGGTAGGTGGTTTGTGCGTTTCCATAGTTAGTATTTGAGTTATATGTGAAAATGTTCCCAATACCCTTGTTCGGGGTATTGTGTGTCTTTGGTTTATAGCCCTGATATTTCCTGTTATGACTTCTGTACTTGAGTAGAGGATTTATAATTGTAAATAGCATTATTGACCATGATATAGATGTGTTTTCTTATGCTTGTTAGATTTTGACAGTTTGGTCTTCCCTTGCCTATTAGGTTATTATTTTCCATTCCTATTGTGGTTATAATGGAGTGATTATTTATCTGATATTTTATACCATGAATTATTGAGAATTTAGAAAATTAGTACATTGAGGTTTACTATTGATGATGTTTATCATTTGTGAACGGCTACTTTACATGGTACTATGGGAACCTTGTGTAGTGAGATCATATGGGAAATTGACGTTGAGGGCTTTCATAGAGTGTCTGTTATATTTATCATGCTGCTAGACCATAGGGGGGATTAACGTTGAGTGCTATCTCAGAGTGTCTATAGTAATGTTACGATACCACAGGAGGAATTGAGGTTGAGTTCATCCTTAGAGTTTCTGTAGGTTACCGTTAAAAGACTATAGGGGGAATTGAAGTGAGTGCTTCCTCAGAGAGTCTTTGATTACACATGACTATAGGGGGAATTGGTAGTGAGTGCTTCCTTATAGAGTCATTTTCATGCCTCCTATTGCTGTTGAAATAGAGGGAATAGGTTGTGAGTGCTTTTCTAGAGCGTTTCTTGTATTTGTATTGGTTGGTTAAATAGTTAAAATACATTGTTGTAAATGAAACTGTAGGAATGATTACTTAGAGTACTTCTATTATTATTTCATCATTTTCTTATTGCATTTAATATATATTCAATTACAATTAGGAATGGATCGTTGGGTGTTTTCCTACGCAGATTTGTCTCACAACCTGTTTGGGTCATGCTTTTTCTCCCAAACAGATTATATTGATACGGTATAGAAATGGTCAATAACACTTCTACTTTAGGTACTTGATTACTATGGATCTGGGGAGCATGGGACCAAGCTGAGTCTTGGGATGCTATTGGAGTTTATTTTTATTCGTTCTACATCGGTTTAGTACTGTATTCCATCATTGTGACTTGTTTAGATGCTTTTATGGACATGTGTATCAAGCATCATTTATATTTGTGCTCCAGTAATTTTGTTGTTTTGGTCTTATGATGTCTACTGTTATATGGTTTCATTATTTCTTACTTTATTTTTATTTGTTTATTTCTGTTTCTTAACTCTTCCAATGAGGGCATCTTCTCCTCGCTATCACACCCAAGGACCTCACTATTAGTCATCAGTCTCTAGCGTTTAGGGAAATGCACTTGAGAAAATGTGACCCACCAGGTACGATGCATCTATGGGCGGCTTCTAGAATCTGGATGTTATAATGTGGTTTTAGGGGAATTCTTTTTTTTATTTACTTTATAGAGCCTATAGCCAAGGATAGGATCTAATAGGTACTTGGTAATAAGGTGTGCCCGGGAGTAGCTAACCCATGTACATGGAAAATCCGATTTACGTGTTATATTGCTATTTTATGGTTTTTCAATTAAAAAAGTTGATTTGATATCACCATTGATGGAATCACATGTTTTGTTCAGTTATTATAGATAATATTGAGGTTCTATTTCTATTTCAAAATGATGAGATGAGGGTATTCCATATCCTTCATCATATAGGCACTTTCAAGATATCACATGTCATGCACTTTTGCCAATCCATTGAGGGTGCATTACTAATTGCGTGTTTTTGTGATAGATGTTGTGTTATATATGCATGCTGTTATGATAGATTCCTTGATAGAATACCTGTTATTTGATGGGGTATTTATAATATGTAAGATTTAGATTGAATGAATGCCAAAATTTGGTTCCTAATGTGTTATTGGCCCTCTTGGACCGGAATTTGGTCGATCATTAATCTATTATGTTTATATATAACTTGTATATGATTCCAAGAATTGATTTTCAGGGAGTATGGGCCCTAATGGATTAAAATTTGGTACTCTAATGTTTTTTTCTATTTTTATGGGGTACAAGAGTTGTTTCTAAGGCTTACTATCTAAAAAAACATAGAATACATGGTGCGTAGTGATGAATACATGCAATGTGTCCTTCTATTCGGGAATGAAATGTTTTTCATAAGTACTTGTCGTGTACTTATGTACATGCTTTGTAGTCTCTAACCACGTCAATGGCTATGTGTGTAGATATACGAGGATGGGAAATCATTGGTGGGACATGTCGTGTATCGGATGTACATGTCATGTGTGTAGACCATGAGTCCACCCATGTGGCTAATGAAAAGGATGGATAAAACCTAGGTTATGCACACTGTGTCAATCTTGAACACATTTTGTAGTATAACCATTATATTCGTCCATGTAACGAACAACAAGGGGTGGTGGAATCCTTCTGGTACACACCGTGTTTGACATAAACATGTCATGTAGAGTAAGTTGTGTGCCCAAGAATGTGACTAACAACCCGGTCAATTGAAACATAAGAGGTACACACCGTGTCAGGAACAAACACATCGTGTAGTCATGTCCTAGGAGAACCAGGAGGGTTATTCATGTAGAAGAACTTGGGTAGGGGAATTGAATAAATTACACACAGTGTCTTGGGAGAACAGGTCGTGTGTATGGGGTGTTACATGACCAGTTTTGGCAGAAGTACACGCCCATGTCAAGGCATAAAGGAACACATTGTGTGTCCATGTTTTGAAAAACATGAATGATTTTCATTCCAGTTCCCTTCTTAGATTTCTATGATTCACTCATTGATAATCATGATCAAAGGGGTGTACTTTACCTTGAAGAGTCATCCCACGAAGACACCCTCTTGTTGTGTGCCAGTTACATGGTTGTGATGAGACTCTGTAAATGGCTGATGGGGGACCACCAGCAGATCCACCTGTAGTGCTAGTCTTGGTACCAGCTGTCATTCTGATCACATGTGCTGAAACGCAGTTTCAAGAGGGCTTTAGGAGGTTCATGTACACATTCTAGGGATCACCGCATCCTACCTCGTCAATGGATGAATTGTATTGGGTTTTACAACAACAACATCCTCCCACATTCAAAGGGTAAAAAGGGCCTTAGGCCGTAGAGTCTTTATAAGATTCCATGATTTCTATCTTCAAGCATCTGGAGACTCTTTAAGAGAGGAGGGTGAATCTCACTACTTATTTTCTTCGGGATTCTATGAAGATATTGTGGGATGTGGATTGAAAGGAAGGATTCCAGAAGGGTATGTCTTGGAATGAGGTTCATCATACCTTCTATGAGTAATTATATCTTGTGGTTAGATGGGCCATCTTCAGTGCTTATGTCAGTTCTTCTCACCCATAGCGTGTGACATGGGTTTTTCTATGACTCCACATTCATGAGAAGCACCACCATTTTCTCATCAGTCTGGGATATGGAGTTCATCAAGCTGTTTCGGCTGAGGAGGAGGTCATGGCCATAGTGGTCAAACATAGGGTTTTCAATAGTAACAACTAGGATAAGCTCCGGGATCACAATCGGTTTCATAGGGTTGCGGGGTAGGTTAGGATTTTGCGGTGAAGCAGACCTATTAGGAGCAGGATCCAGGACCCTCTATAGTTTAAGGTATGATACAAGTTGCCTCAGTTTTAGCATCTATTCTTTTTGATATAGGTTCTTCCCATAGTTTTATATTTGTTTTGGTTGTGGAGATCCTTGAGATTTGTATCTTTTCATCTGCGAATATCTTGACTCTATACACACTTTTGGGGACTACAATGGCTAGTGTATATCACTACAAGGAGTTCCCTCTCGAGGTTGGTGGTTGTCACTTCTAATGTGACCTTTATATCCTAGTGTTGATAGGTTATGATGTCATTATCATAATGTACTAGTTTGTTCCCTTCTAGGATAATTTTTACTGTAATCCTCATAGGGTGAGTTTTACATCAATAGAGGGTGGATCGTTTCTTCATAAAGGAGAATGTGATGTCCACTAAAGTTAAATGGGGCCCGAGCATCATGGGATGGGGGGAGTTATGACCCATATTACATGTCTATATCTGGATGACCATGGGACTTTACAGTTGGGATTTCCTCCTTTGGATGATCGATTTAGGGATGTCTTTCCAAAGGATGTTTAACGTTTTCCTATGGTGTTAATTGTTGAATTTTCTATTAAGGTTGTGCTGGAAGAGGCACATGTGTCCATTACTCTTTACTGGATGGCTAGAACAGAGTTAGAGGATCTCAAGAAGCAGTTGGAGGAGTTTCAGTCAAAGGGTTTCTTCCAACCCTATACATTACTTTTGGGTTAGACTGTCATGTTTTCAAAAAAGGAAAACAGTACCCCTTGACATTATGTGGATTATTGGAAGTTGAACTAGTTGACCATAATGAACTGACATCCCTTGTTGAGGATTGATAATCTATTTGATCACCTTCGAGGATCCTGGGTGTTCTCAAAGACTGACATGAGAAATGTTTATCATCATTTTCATGTTATACCATCAGATATACCTCTTACAGCCATTCTAAGTAGGTATGGTATATACGAGTATGTAGTTATATCGTTCGTTCTCATGAATGCTCCTAAAGATGTCATGGCACTGATGAACCAAGTGTTCCATCCATAAATGGATTCTTTTTGGAGGTTTTTATAGATGATACCTTGGTGTACTATCACACTCGACACGACCATGCTACACATCATTAGAGCATTTTGATTACACTGAGAGAGCACCAGTTATATGCTAAGATCTCATAATTACACTTCTTGATGGACCAGATTCACTTCTTGGGTAAGGATAGCTCAGAAATATGAGTTTTGGGGGACCTCGAGAAAGTGAGAGCATTAGTTTCTTAGGAGGATCCAAAGAATGACTTTGAGGTGCAGAGTTATCTAGGGCAGGATGGTAACTATAGATGTTTTATACAGGACTTCTCATTCTTATCAGCACCACTGACGGCCCTGAATAAGAAGGTTGCAATGTACTTGTGGTCATATTCATGAGATTCAGCCATTTAGAAGAAGAAATATAGGTCATATTCAGCACAGATGCTAGTATTTCTAGAGTCGGGAAAGAGCTATACAGTGTACTATCAGGCCTTAGGTATTGGGAAAGGAGCAGTGCTTATTCAAGGGGATGGAGTTATTGTGTACGAGTCTTAGCAATTGTGTCCACATGAGTGGAATTATCCGATGCATGATATTAAGTTGGTTGTAGTTTTCCATGATTTACGTAGTTGAATACATTATCTATTAGGAGAGAATTTTGTGTTTTTCACTGATCACAAAATTCCCAAGTCTATCTTTACTCAGGGCAATCTGAATTTGGGATAGCGAATGTGGGTTGAGTACCTTAAGTCCATTGACTTTGAGTTTTCCTACATTCTTGAGAATGGAAAAGCAGTAGCTGATGCATTGTGCAGGAGGACTCAGATACATGTAGTTCAGGAGGCCAGTAGTGAGTGGTAGCTTATGACATTGTTCTCTGAGATGCATTTAGAGGTGCATGATAGTCATGGGATATGTTTCATTCATCGGTGGGTATTACCTCTACTCTACTCGATTGAGTGTTGATGAAGAAACAATCAGATTATGAATGCCTAGTCTAACAAGAGAGTGTGTTAGGAGAGGATCCAATTCATTGATTAATAGTATGCGAGGATGAGATCTTGTGTTCTCATGTGAATTCATGGGTGCTAGCAGACATATGGGAGGTGCTGATGTGAGACATTCATTCCTCGGTTTGGGTAGTTCATCCTGGTGTCCCCAAGATGTATCGAGATCTGCATTGTCAGTATTGGTGGATAGGTATGAAGGGAGATGTTACTGGTTTTGTCATGAGATATTTCACTTGTTAGCAGTTGAAGGCGGAGCATCAATGACTCGTAGGGATTTTGCAGTAGATACCCTTTCCCAAGTATAAGTGGAATGATGTCGCGATAGACATCATGAATGGTTTTCCGAGGCTACCTTGAGGGAATGATGCAGATTGGTTTGTCATTGACAGACTCACGAAGGTTTCTCAATTCCTACTAATCCTAGAGAATTCAGTGTTAATTATATGGTAATTTTGTACATCTGAGATATTGATTGTTTTCATGTAGTTATACACTTTGTTGTTTCCGAGAGGGATACTCGTTTTACTTCTTAGCTCTTATAGAGATTACAGAAGTCTTTTGGTACACAGTTACTGCGGAGCATAGCTTACCACCCCCAGAAATATATCCATTCCAAGTGTACAATTTAGGTGTTGTTAGACATGCATTTAGCATGCGTTCTAGAATTTGGAGGTTCTTGGGTGAAACACATAACTATTTTTGAGTTTCCCTACAATAATAGTTTTCAATAAACTATTCAGATGGTACTATATAAGGATTTGTACGGTAGGTCATGCCGATCACTCTTATGGTGGAAAGAGGCAAGAGAGGCAACTATGATGTGACCTCATCTTGATCAAGAGACCAAAAAATAGGTGGAGTTGATTCAGAAGATAATGGATACTGTACAGTCACAATAGAATTCTAATGATGATCGATGAATATGACCTCTAGAGTTCAAGGATGGAGATCAGGTTTTCATGCATGACAACCCGAGGTTGGGATACTGGATGATTAGAAGACAGATTATACTTTCGATAAGATATGTTGGACTGTTTGAGGTTTTGGAAGAGGTCGGGCCAGCTTCCAATCATCTCAATTTACCTAATAGGTATCGGGCAATGCATGATGTCTTCCACGTTTCATAGCTACAGTATTACTTCCCAAACCCGTCTCGTATTTTTCAACCCGAGGAGGTTGAGCTAGAGGTGTACGCATCGTTCGAGGATCATCATATCTGAATTGTTGATCATTGTGTGAATAATCTTCTGGGCCGGTATGTTCCTTTGATACGAGTTCTATGGCACCATGGGCATGTACCAGACAAGACTTGGGAGAGGGAGGTCGGTGTATGATTGTAGTGGCTAGATCTGATAAAGGATTCTTCTTCAATGTCGCCTTACTACAGAAATTCAGGGACAAATTTCCTTAAGGGGGATGTTTTTAAGAACATGGATCTTCATTTTAGGAATGAATATTTTTGTTGGTGTTTTTTGTCACGACCCATCCCCTGGGGACCATGACGTGACTACCCCAAGCCCTCCTTCCATAGTCTAGGGGCAGGCGACTAGAACCAATAGCGTATTCCCTAAAACTAGGATGTCCTTTCCATTATAACCAGTAATGAAACACACAAGAAAGAAAAAAACTAGATAAGAAACATCAAGTAAACTGTATAACAAAAGAGTGCTAAAAGTAAAAGGGTCCAGAATACAAGCCCAACTGGAAAGTACGAGTAAAACTGAAATGAAATAAAACTGATGAAAGAGAAAAGACATATACTGGATTGTCCTCTGAGGTTTCTACCTGATTGTTAGGTATAGATCGCCTCCTCAGCACTCCACGGTTGTCCATATTCTCCACGTATCGACACGTCGTATGGTCTACCTCTAGGTTCTGTCTTGTCTGGATACTCTCATCATCAGTCACCGTTTTCTATTGTCTGCATCCATCACAACAAGGTACTGGCATAGCCTGTGCTGGGGTTAATATAATGATACTCATTAGAGACCCTGAGACTCTAATGGTCTCACAAAAATCTACCAAGAATAAACAAATAAGGTTGAAATAAACAGATAACCATACATAGGTATATGACCATACATACACCTAAGGTATCATGTAATCCATCTCAGTCCTAAGGAAAACACAGAAAAACTGACTTTCTCAAACTATGATTTTATTCTAGGGGTATTATCAAGCAACTTCCCTAGTCACATTATTGAAACCTCGACTACTGGAGAACTCCTCCTCTATTGAGTACAGTGGGCCTACAGCGTCAAAAAGCGCACATCCCACTAACCTTGGACTGTTGAGGTACTCCTCCTGTCGAGTACCGTGGATCTTCCACGTCACCAAGCGCACTCCCCACCATGGGTCTGCTGTGTCACCAAGCATGCTCCCCCTCATAGCCTGATGGGGTTCTCCTCCTATCAAGTACCGTGGGTCTTCCGTGACACCAAGCCGCTCCTCACTATGGGTCTGCCATGACACCAAGGCACACCCCACATAGCTAGTAGAGTCACTCCGAGTCAAAACAGTCAGCAGTCATCAGGTCTTAGCCAGCTAATATGTCACTGCACTATGCTAGCTCATCTCTGGGAGGATTCTCTCCACAAGCTAAGGGTCGATACTCAAAAATTCATGAAATCCCATGAATAATTATAAAAAAGGTCCGCCACGTCATATGGATCTCAACTCAATAGACTGCGCGTTAATCAGACACCCGGTTTGTGAGTAATTATCCTTTTAGTCCCGGGGGCCCGTTTGGATTCGTGCACGATCCATCCTGACCGTATTTCAACTATAACCCAAACTCCAGTGGGGTAAAATCAAACACACCGTCATGCTCCATGATTACCAGCGCCACTGACGGTTCATCAAATGGACATCCAGTGCGAATGATATGGTCAAAAAAGTAAAGGGTCATAGTGGGGCCGGGTCCGGTCCGACCCAGTTCGGGTCGACGTGACCTCACCCATTTGGTCTGGCCTAGCCATTAGGCGGGCCAGACTGTTGTGTTCATCACAGCCCGCTAGGCCCAGCCCAGCATGTTGCGAGGGGCCGCATAGATCTGTGAGGGTGTGGACTGGCCGCTAGGGCATGGAACGGTCGCAGGTCAGCACGAGGGCAGTTCATCCCGGAGGGCACCATGGGGGCGGCTCATCTCGGAGGGCGCCGTGAGGGTGGCTTGGCTCGGGGGAGGGACTGATTCTGCTTGGAGGGTCGTGGGGGAGTGGCTCGGGTCGGCTCAGCCTGGGGGCAGGGGTGGCGTGGTCGGGGCCGGTTCGCCCAGCGGGTGGCGCGATCGGGTCCAGTTCGGTCAGCGGGTGGCACGACCAGGGCCGGGAGGCCAGTTCGGCTGGGGGACCTTTAGGGGTGCGGGAGGCTGGGAGGTCGGCGGTGGCTTGGCAATTTTGGTCGGAGGTGGTGCGGGGCCGATTTGGTCTGGAGGCCAAGGTGGCCGAGGTGCGGAGTGGGTGGGGAGCGGTGCTGCTTGGGGCCGGTAAGGCCGACGTTGGGGCGGGGCCGGTTCGACTATGAGGTCGGGGCATCGCAGGGGAGGCGCGGGTCATGATGTCTGTGGGGGCCGGCGTCATTGCCTTCTTCCCCTTCATTTCCTTCCTCCTTTTATAAGAACACCACAAATCAATACAAGGGTTACCGAGAGGACGGGCCATGTTAGTTTGGCCCGCACTCTCCGCATTAGAGTGGTAACAAGAGGTTCACAAGAACAAAGCACATTAAACCCTCCAACAAAGATTCTTCCCAACCCACTAAAGAATAGAAGGTGTGTACTTTTGAAATGATAATCAAACAGCATTAAACCCCTACATCTTACTGCAACAATTTATTCCCTACCCCCATGGAAAACATCTATGAATCAACTTGATAATACGTCGATCAATGTTCTTTGTTTTTTGAATGAATGAATCAAGGGAATTAAATAATACATAAATAAAAACCTTACCTTGTTCGATGTTGGTAGATTTTGGCACGAGAAGGTGGATGTCGATTTGTTGTAGATGAACACTTCCAACATCAATGAATGTTCCAAGGAAGAAATTCGAATGAGGTGGGAGTTCTTCATTGGCAGAGCGTTCTTCATTGGGGAGCGTAATCCTCCAAGTGTTGGGCATCATGTCACTTGACCAGTGCTTCATCACTTGGTGAAGACGTCCCAAATCCTCCTCCCAAGCTCCATATATATAGGAGAAGGAGGGATAGAGCTAACAATCATGGAATTTATTAAGGTATATTTATTAGGAACCTTCATATACTCAAAAAATCATGTTACTTAATTTAAAAGTGGGAAAGACAATTAACTAAGTTGGTATAATTAATGTTATGTATGTTGGCACAATTAATATGGATGAGGTCAAGAGACTCTCCCTCATTAACTATGGGAGTTGAGGGTTTCTCCCAATTAATGTGGGGTTTCATACTGGGTGGTCTCCACAACCATAATCTCTGATGGGAGGTTATTGTTCGGGTGGTCCCCACCAACATAACCTCTCATGGGGGGTTAAGGTCTGGTGGTTCCAACTTCCAACTTCCCCATGGAGGTTTAGTTCCATTGGACCCCACATGAAATATCCACATGGATGTTCAAAAATAAAAAAGAAGTTTAGTTTATTTTATTATTTCCATGAAAAACCCAAAAACTAACTTTCACCCTCGACCAACTAACATCGAGGTGAAAGACTTCTTAAGAGAATATTGGCGCTGCCAGTTTAACGGTGCCCTCAGATTACAATTCTGAGCACCAGTTTAAAAGTTATAAAATCATGCTTGCACGTTTACTCAACGTACCTGAACAAAACTTTAGAAATTCATTCTGAGCATACCGTGGCTTAGAATCACGTGCCATCAATTTTTTCGGACTCATAAAATTCCCAAATATTAAAAATATTACATGGAAATTCCTTGTCTTTATATTCTCCCCACCACAGGGCTCTCCTTCCCTATAATCCACAACTCAACTAGGAAAAACAATGGGGGTACTGAGCCCGTATATGAGTCTCCCACTCTTATGTGCTCTCCTAGAGGTTCCTGTGAGCCCAAAAAACACGTACCAGTGGTATCGATCTTCCACGAAGGACCCGCTCTTGTCGATCCTCAATCTCTACTAGAAAATCCGTAAAAGTCTCCCCATCGTCGACGTCCAGCTCTCCATGGTCAACGATGTGAGAAGGGTCATCCATGTATCTCCTCAGTTGGGATACATGGAAGACATCATTCACTAGGTGCAACTGAGGTGGAATAGATAATCTGTAAGACACCTCACAAAATCTGCTAAGGACCTTAAAAGGACCTCTGAATCTCGGAGATAACTTGCCGCCTCGGCCAAATCTCCACAAACCTCGTCGGGGTGAGGCATGTTGAAAGATGTGGTCATCATCCTCAAAGTCCATAGGTCTCTATCTCTTGTCGGCATATGACTTCTACCTTGTCTGTGCAGTCCTCATCTACTCCTGGATGATCTTCCCATTCTTTTTGGTAGTCTGTACCATCTATGGTCCCACTACTGCTGACTCCCCTAGGTTAGTCCAACACCAAGGTGATCTACAATGTTGCCGATAAAATTCCTCAAAAGGGGCCATACAAATGGTATAGTGATAGCTGTTGTTGTATGAAAACTCGACCAAAGGAAATTGATCCTCCCAGTTGTGACTCAAGTCGAGGACATAAGCACACAACATGTACCTGAGGTTCTGAATGGTCTGCTCAGTCTGACCATCTGTCTAAGGATGGAAGAAGGTGATCAAATGATGCTACATCCTGGAAGCATCCTACAACCCCTTCCATAGCCAGGAATTAAAATGTGTATCATGACCGGAGACAATCGTCATGGGTACTCCATGTAGCCGTACAATCTCCTATACATAGAGGCGTCCCAAGCTCTCTACTGAACCTAGCTCTCTGATCGGTAGGAAGTGTGTCGACTTTGTGATTCGGTCGATGATCACCCAGATAGAGTCATGTCACCTGTATGTACATGGAAGACCCATCAAGAAGTCCATGGATATCCCATCCCAGACCTGAACCGGGTCAGCCTAGGCTTAGTCGGGTTGGGTCGGTCTGACGGGGTTGGACCGGACCCGAGCTCACTATGACCGTTTACTTTCCTTTGGGAATATATTTGGCATCAGACGTCTGTTTGATGAACCATCATCAGATCTGGTAATCGTGGATCATGATGGTCCCTTTGAGTATACCCCACAAGAGTTTTTGTTGTAGTTGAGATACATTCAGATTGGATCATGCATGAATCCAACCGGGCCCCCGGGACTAAAAGGATACTAACTCACAGATCGGGCATCCGGTTGATGCACCGTCTCTTGCATTGAGATCCCTATGACGTGAGGACCTTTGTGATACTTCTTCAGGGGAATTCATGACAGTTGGAGTGTCGACCAGTATCTTCTAGAACAGATCCTCCCCGAGATGACCAAGCATAGTGCGGAGATGTAGTAGCTAGCTAAGACCTGACGACTGCTCACCGTTTTGTCTCATAGGGACTCTATTAGCCTTGTGGGGAGTACCTTGGTGTCGCAGTAGAACCACATTGGGGATCACATTGGTGTCGGGGTAGACCCATGGTAATGGACAGGAGGACTACCTCAGCTGGTTATGAGGGGGGCATGCATGGTGACGCGGCAGACCCACGGTGGGGAGGGGCTTAGTGACGTGATCGGGAGTGGTGCAGCCGGTTCAGCAGGTGGTGATGCGGGGCCAGTTTGGCCGGGAGGCCGAGGATATTGAGTTGCGGCATGGTGTGGGGCCAGTTCGGCTGGCGGCGATGCGGGGATGGTTTGGCCAGGAGATCGGGGGTGCCACGGTGGTGGCGCAAGCCGCAGAGGCCGCGGGGGGCGGTGTCGTTGCCTTCATCGCCTTCGTCTCCTTCCTCCATTTCAAATAATACTGCAAATCAAAACAAGGGTTATGGGGAGGACGATCCATGTTATATTGGCTTGGACTCTCTGTATTAGAGCGGTAATAAGAGGTTCACAAGAATAAAGCACATTAAACCCTCCTGCAAAGATTTTTCCCCAACTCACAAATGATAATAAGGGGTGTACTTGTGAAATAATAATCCAACCGCATTAAACCCATACATCTTCCTACAACTATTTATTCCCAACCCACTAGGAAAACATCCGTATATCAACTTGATAACAATTTGAACCGAGTTCTTTGTTTTTAGAAGGAATGAATCAAGGGAATAAATTCATACTAACATAAAAATCCTACCTTGTTCGATGTTGGTTGACGTTGGCGTGAGAAGTCAGAAATTGATTTGTTATAGACGAAAATATCCCACAATGAAGGAACATATGAAGAAGAAAGTCGAAGGAGGCCGACATTCTTCGTTGGTGGAGCGTTATTTGTTGGGGAGTGTAATTCTCTAAGTGGTGGGTGTCATGTCACTTTACCCGCACTTCATCTCTTGGTGAAGCCATCCCAAATCCTCCTCCCAAGCTCCATATATATAGAATAGAGTGGTTGATAGGTAACAAACATGGAATTTATTACTGTTCATTTATTTGGAACCTTCCCAAATTTCAAAGACGCAATTACTTAATTTAAAAGGGGGAAATCCAATTAACTAAGTCGGCACAATTAATGGTATGTGTGATGGAATAATTAAGGTGGATGAGGTAAAGAGGCTCCCCCTCATTAGTTGTGGGAGTTGAGGGTTTCTCCAAATTAAAGGGGGGTTTCATCCCGGGTGGTCCCCACCACCATAACCTCTAATGGGAGGTTATGGTTCGGTTGGTCCCCACCACCTTAAACTCTCATTGGAGGTTAAGGTCTAGTGGTCCCAACTTCCAACTTCCACATAGAGGTTTAGTTCTGGTGGACCCCACCTGAAATATCCACATGGAAGTTCAAATATAAAAAGAAGTTTATTTTATTTTATTATTTCCACAAAAAAACCCAAAAACTAACTTTCACCCTCAACAAACTACCATCGAGGTGAATGTATTCTTAATCGTATACCGGCACTGCATTTTCAACGATTCCCTCTGATTTCAATTCTTAGCACCAGTTCAAAAGTTAGAAAAGCCCGCTCACACAATTACTGTACGTACCCAAACAAAACTTTAGTAATTTATTTCAGGCATACTAGGCATCAGTATCATGTGCCGTCAATTTTTGCTGACTCGTAAAATTCCCATATATTAAAAAAAATATTACATAGAAATTCTGGGTCTTTACAATTTTGAGGAAAATAGGAGAATCTAAAAATTTCAGAAGTACACTCCATGTGCATATAAGTACACTCCATGTACTCGATTTCCATGGGTAGCAATGTGGTGGTTGTGTGCGGTGACCTAGAGGCTGCCGAAAGTGGAGTCCGGTTAAGGAAAGTACATGTCGTGTACTTTTATAGAAAACACCATGTATTTTATTTTTATTTAATTAAACGGAATGGGGTCATGTCTAATCGACAGAACTTCATCCTTCTCAACCTATCTCATCCAGGAGCATTTGTATGGTGAGAATCTTCTCCGGGCCTCTGACTCTTCTTCTGATCCCCGATTCGACCGCCTTCAATTGCGTTGGAATCCCCACGATAAGATATTCTTTCTTCTAGAGCCTCATTTCTTGAATCCTCCTATTTCATGAGTTTTACTCGATTGAACATTTTTAGAATTTATGTCGATATACAGAATTCTATGGTGATTCAAGGCTTGAGGTTCACGTATATAATTTATACAACTTCGAGGTAGGTGGTTTGTGCCTTTCTGTAGTTTGTGTTTGAGTTATATGTGAAATATTTCCCAATACCCTTATTTGGGGTATTGCATGTTTATGATTTTTATCCATAATATTTCCTTTTATGACTTTGTGCTTGAGTAGAAGATTTATGATTGTAAATATGATTATTTACCTTGCTATGGACGTATTTCCCAAGATTGTTAGATTTTGGTCGTTTGGTCTATCCTTGCCTATTAGGATATTGTTTTACATTCCTAGTGTTGTTTGGATAGAGTGATAATTTATATGATAAGATGTTACTTACCTTGTAGAAAATTTATCCATGTGGTACATTGAAGTTTACTTTGGCTGCTATTTTTCGTTTGTGCATGACTGCTTTCCACGGTGATGCAGGAACCTGGTGTAGTGAGACCATAAGGGAAATTGATGTTGAGGGATTTCCTAGAGTTTCTATCTTATTTATCATGTGGTGAGACCATAGGGGGGATTTACATTTACTACTCCCTTAGTGTGTCTATAGTTATGTTACGAGGCCACAAGAGGAATCTATGTTGAGTGCTTCCTCATAGAGTCTATAGGTTACCTTTAAAAGACTATAGGGGGAATTTATGGTGAGTTCTTCCTTAGAGATTCCTCAATTACACATGACTATAGGGGGAATTGACGGTGATTTATTCTATATAGATTCATTATTATACCTTTTCTTATAGTTGCACAAGAGGGAATAGTTTGTGAGAAATTTTCCAGATTGTTGCTGGTATTTGTTTTTTGATGTGTAAATTGTTAAAAGAAAATGTTGTAAATGAAACTGTAGGACTGTTTACCTTGAGTAGTTCCTTACTTATTGATTCATTCACCTATTGACTTCCATATATATTCACTGACTATTAATCATAGATCATTGGGTGGTGGCGTACTGTGATTTGTCTCACAATCTGTTTGGGTCATGCTTTTGGTCCCAAACAGATTATATTAATGCAGGTATATATAAGAGAAAGCACCCTTCTACATCAGGTAATTGATTATTGAGGATCTGTGGAGCATGGGACCATGCTGAGGCTTGTGATGTTGTTAGAGTTTAATTTTCTTCTTTGTACTTTGGATTAGTATTGTATTCTAGTATTGTGACTTGTTTGGCTTCGTTCCTAGACATATGTATCACAAATTGTTTATATATGTGCTCTAATTATTTATTTCTTTTATCCTTCCACTGTATAATGTTGTATGGTACCATTATTGATTTATCTATTGTTATTTGTTCATTTCTGCTGCATTACAATGCGAATAAGGGAATATTTTCCCCACTATCACACCCAAGGCCCTCGCTACTAGTCAAAAACCTCTAGTAATTTTGGAAAGGAGTTTGAGGGCACGTGACCAATCGGTATGGAGAACCTCTGGGCGGCTTCCATTACTGGGATGTTAAAATCAAAGGAAATCATCATAGGAATCAATAATCCTAAGTAATGTGACTTCAATATTGATGAAATGATTCATTAAAATAATATTAAAATTATAAATATAAAGTGTTTGTATCTTGTAAAGTTTTCTTCATAGAACCTCTACATGAACATATATAATTGGAATAACCAATATTGTCAAGTTCCAACACGGTTCTTCAAAAAAAAGATATTACTTAGTTTATTGGATAGCTATATTAGGATCATTCAACATCATGAGATATATCTGGATCACCCAACATTATAAGCTATATCAAGAAAACTCATATATATAAAAAGTTTTTATTAACAATACTATAATCAAAATATAAGAATGTGTTCATTTTCTAAAATAAAACTTACCATTATTCTTTCATAGATTGGTTTTCCCATGGAAAATAAAGGGTTTACATGACAATATCTGCATCTATCAAAAGAAATAATAAGTATGGTATCATTAAAACATATCTCCAGTGTATGATAAGTAATATATCTAATTTTTTCATTGATGAATAACAATACCATACAATGTTTGTTAAAATAAATCATGATGAAAATAAAGTTATTAATTTCATACTCATTTTAAAAAAAATAAAGATCACAAAATATTATGAATATAATTTTATTTGAAAATAAAAGTTGAAAATTAGTAATAAATATTAAAATAAAATAATGTCCATTAGAGTAAGAAACCCCCTTCCAGACTCAAAAGTTAATAATAATCATTATTTTTAATATTTTTGAGAGTCAAATGTGACCCATATAGAAAATGATAAGGAATTATTTTTCAATACCTTTTTAAAAGGGTCAAAGATCTTTTTAAATAATTTTATGGAGTCATTTATGTTAATAAATAAAATTTATGATATTTGTAGAAAAAATTGATATGGAAGAGAATGATACATAATGTAAAAGATGATACCTGATAGGTATGACTAAAAAAGTCTCATGATTTTTCAGTAATCAATTATTGAAGAAATTAAAAATAAAAATCTGAAAAAATCCATAACTAGTGTAGTATATAAATATATTTGGTTCTAGAAAATAATTATACATGATTACCCTGTAATGAATCTTGATCATAAACACCATTAAAATGAAAGGATATTGTAAAAAGAAGTCTTTAACGCTTTGGTAATTATTGAATCGAAATTCAGTGAAGGAAACAATATTACATTGATCTATATAACCCATTTATTTCATGAAGAAATATTTCAAAATTCATTCATGAGTTTTTAAGTACACTATGAAAATATACAATGCTTTATAAAATTAAACATGTCCCATGAAAAGGTGATTTCGTTAAAAAAACCAAACACAAATATCATTACATTTTATGTTATAACTAATCCATAAAGTGATTTTTTGAACATATTTAAATCCACATAAAAAAGTGGAAATTAAAAATAAATATTCTATAGATAAATTCAAAAGTAAATATGGAATAAAAATGTAAATAAATGAGATTTATAACAAAATTAATGTAAATTGAGTAAAACACCTTTGAACACTTTCAATATTTGATGTCAAATAAACAAAGATGATATAAATGGAATAAAAAATAAAATTACCATTACATAGGAATTATGAGTTATATAACATGTAAAAGGGTAATATATACACAATATAAAATAAATTTTTTTCCTAACATTACAATATTCCTTAATGAAGAACAATTTAGACAAACTCCATTACCTCGATTGCAGACATGATATGAATTTCATTTAACACATATATAATAAAAATATATAAATTATTTTATTTATTAAGACCATATTATAGGTTTAATAACATATCCTTAAATCATTTAATTTATTTATTTATTTATTTATTTAATCATTTAAGCACATATTGGGTGTTTTTTGAAATTTTGGTTCATAATCCCATAAAACCTTTTAGGACGAACTTTTTTAAAAAATAAATTATTTTTTTCATATATTAAATTATAAAAAATATAAAATTATAATTTTTATAAGTAAATTATAATTTTAATTTCATCTATGAATGATAGATATGGAAAATGCACTATGTTATAATCATGGAGATGGTGGGTCATACACACACATGAGTAACGTTTCCATTTTTAATGAAAATCTAAGAAATAAGGTTAGTATAATTTTATAATTATATAATGGTAAGTACATAAAAATAAAATATTAATTAATTAAATACCCTTATACATACCATCCTGGTGATTTAGTGAAAAAAATGAATCACATCACTTCGTGGAGGTGGTAATCCACATGTATTCACGAAAGCCAATATCATTTTTCAATAGATGGAAAGGTAAGAAATGATATGAAATATTATATTTCCAAATTTATAATTATGTAATTAAAATAATATATAAATATATATACATTACATATATTATTTTATCCATCTATAAGAAATGGTGATAAAAATGAAACACATCACCTCGCTAAAGTGGTCGTCCACAAGTGCGCACCCACAGTGTTTTGGTTCCCAATTTGATAGGATATGAGATATATATAGGTTATAAAATTTATTTAAAACAATGATATATATATAATATGGTGATTATTATATATTTATGGTTGTGAGACGGTTTTTTGTGAGGAATTGTAAGTAATAAAACTAAAATATCCAGTTAAAATAAATACCTCGTCTTCAGAATACCTCATTTTCTTAAACATTCATCCCTCTAAGGATGGTATTATTCCAAAAACAAAACCAATATAACCTGAAAAGGGGTGTTAAAAATTTATTTTGATAGTGTTTAGTTGAAAAAAATGGTTTTGGATGTGTGGAGAGGAGAGTAACGGGGGTGAGCTTTTATAAGTGAGAGGAGGGGTAGTTTAAGAATTACTTCAAAAACTATATTAATATAAATTTATTTTCAAGTTCATGTTTATAAA
This sequence comes from Viscum album, assembly GCA_963277665.1. NCBI lineage: Eukaryota > Viridiplantae > Streptophyta > Magnoliopsida > Santalales > Viscaceae > Viscum > Viscum album. Next base: position 1,370,383,177 of record OY728162.1, on the reverse strand, counting down.
AATTTATATGATTCAAATAAAATATATTTAGTGGTCCAAATATTCTCATACAATAAAATTTGGATAGTTTTACGTGACTTTATTCACCCTTACCTTTTTGTTGTAACCCTCTATTATCCTTTTTGACAATTACTATGATATAATGTCTTTTTACTCTATAGGGGTACTGAAAGTTACTATTAAATAATAATTGACTGAAGAAAATAACTAGGTTGATATGTTCAACCAAATATCAATCATATAATAAAATATAGTTTTTTAACGAATTTTAATCATTTAATAAAATATTATATAAAATAAAATATTATTAATGTCACTATTAACACTATTAATTTAATTTGACAATAAAAATAACATGAAAACAAAGTAATTAGAATATAAAAATTTAAAAAAAATAATCTATCAGAATCATTGGATAAATTTTGTTAGGAAAATCATATTTATTTTTGAGTTTTTAAAATAATTTAATTGATTTCCTACTGCTTTCACTAATACTAAGTGTGTATTTCTAAAGAATTTAAGGTAAATATTATATCAATTAAAACTAAAAATAAATTAATATCTTAGAAATAAATAAATAATGCTTCAAATAAATTATTATATTATTAATGTATGTATATTTAATAAAATATCTTTCTTGAATACTTATTTAATATGTTATTTTAACTTTTTCAGCCTTGCAAATTCCTCTCATTTTCATTTGGATAAGATTTTTATTATAAAACTAAAAAGGTAAAAATAATCAATAATATTAATATTTACTGAAAAAGTCATGAAAAATATATAATTCGACATTATCTTAATTAGGATACTAAATATTCCATTTATGGTGTTGTGCAAGCAATACATCAGCAACGATATGATTTCAATATTTATTATGAAATAAAATTAAATTTATATGTTTCAAATTATTAATATATTACTTGTTTTCATAATATAAAAAATGATTCCTTAGATATGTATAATAAATTTTTATATCATATTTATGTCTTGGAGATATCATAAAAGATACAATATTTAATAAATATTGTATATTTTTTACATTTCATATAAAAAATTATTTTTTCATAAAAATATATAAAATAAATACTAAGAAAAATTTTACTTATCAGTTATATATTGATATCAATTTCATTAAATTAATTCATATATGAGATAGAAATTATATTTAATATAAACACATAAAAAGTGAAAAATATTTTTTTAGAAAAATGTGTTTTATGCAAAAAAATGAACTTATACAAAAGACAAAGTACAAAGATAATTCTTAAATAATTATTTAGTTTATTTATAAATAATGTCTTATTAACATTACTTATTATTAAATTAAAAGTAAAATTATAATTTCTAAGTAAAATAAGGTATAGTTTTACAAAAATATGTATATTTTCTTATTCACTAAAAAATCATCATTTTCAAAAAAAATCCAAAAATATCTACCTAGCATAATTTGGATTTATTGATTTAAAAATTGGTATGATTTTTTACAAAAAAAATTATAAAATTTAAAGAAATAATTATAATATTTACTCAAAAAACCAAAAATACACATTTTTTTAAGAAAATCCATTTTTAATTTATAAAATGTATTTACTAAAAACTAGTGTGATTCATTATAAAAAATTTATCAATAAATTTTTTTAGAGTAAAATTGTTATATATTTCATATAATTTACTTATATTATTTATTCCTTTTAATTCAATAGCAAGGTTATACATATAACATTTAAATAACAATACTTTAATGATTCGTTTAATCTCGATGTTGTAGGTTGTATAAACTATTATACATAATGTTTCTTATAATCATAGGTTATTAAAAATAATGATGAGTTTTGTATGATATATTTTTTTTGTATATAATATATATGATTATTTGAATGGGTAATACGTCACTTATGTTTGAACGGTTGTAATATTTTATAAAACATTTTGTCAAAATTATCTAAAATGTTTTATTTCTTTCAATTTATATTTTTATAGGTTTATTTATCTATTATTAGTAATCCAATCTAATAATTAATATTTTTGGTTCTATTACAAGGAAAAAAATATTTTTTTCATCTAGCATAATAATGACAACACACACACATTCATTAATAGTAAAATTAATAGTTTTTTATATTAATAAATCATAAAAACATATTCCCCTGAAATTGATTATTTTCTCTATTTGGGTATCATAGAAACATTTTCAGTTCACTCTATGCATAAATTGAAAATATATTTTAAGAAATTTCATATTTCAAGATTTCCTTTCATAAGTGTTTGATTCCACAATATCACTCTTCTATTTAATTTGATAACTATTTTAAAATGGTTTATAAATTCCCTAATAATTTTATAATCAAAACTATATAGAAAACATGAATATGATTTTTTTGGAATCATTATAAAAAAAGAAGCTATAATTTACCATACTCACCCCTTAATTTCCTAATTCATATTTATTTCACATATCTTAATACTCTAATTATTTCTTCATCCAATTATGGTTTATGGAGTTTCATATAATATATAAATCAAAAATATTGATAGGTATGATTAGAAACTATTAAAATATATATAAGAATTCTATTTCATTTAGATTTATATGCAATTTTGTATGGAATAGACAATATAAAACATAATCTATAATTCCATATAAAAATGATTAAAAATGTTATTGTAATATAATTATCATTTGATCTTTGATGGTAAAAATTCATTATTTTTAATATTTCTCATTAAAAAACTCTTCTTAAGATTTATACTCATAATCATTTTCTTGAATGACATTATTAATCAAATTTTTTAGTTGATAATTTAATATATATATATATATATATATATATATTCATGAATTATTGATTTATGTTTCTTATAAATTTTCATCAAATCCTTTATTCTCAGGATAAATTAAAAAAAATTATTTCCCCATTGTTTATTCACATAATTATTTTATTTTAAGAACAAATTACATAAACATAATTAATCTAATTGGACTCTATTTCATGATTTGTTTCAATGTGTTCCAACTTTTTATAAAAATTTTATTTTATCAATATATTTTACTCTTAAATATGATTACATATGATGTAAATATCATAAAATCTTCCCAACTATATTTCATATACCTATGAGTTTCATAAGAATGCACAAACTTCCAATATATTAAATTTCATATATAAAAATAAAAATAACTATATGACTATATTTCATTAACAATAATATATTATCATAGTTTTATCATGATAGATAATATATAAATTCTATAATGAACCACTCATGAAAATAATATAGGTTTTCAAGAATTTAAATATTTATAATACATATGGTATAAAAAACCAATTATATAATTCACATTATAATGACCCGACCCACCAGGATTCTCTTAACCAACATAGGGATGCACTATCACAACCCCAGGCATGCATCCCATAGACTAGGAGATATCGAAAAGTGTTGAGAAGGAATAAATATATTAGAATTACTTTTCTTAATGAACCTATATGCATACACCCCACAATAAACAGGTAATTGTGTACATTAATAAATTTTAAGTATTGTAACATCTATATATAGACCATTCATATAATAAAATATAGAAAATACATTAGATTACAAAAAATCCAACTTCATTGTAAAAGGGAATGATACAAGCCCAATGAGAAATAAAGTGCCAACTTTGAAAACAATTGTAAATAATGAAAATCTGAGAGAGACTTTCTAACATTATACAAGAATGGACATCGTACATTGTCTATGCTCCAAGGTATCACCACACTCCAACATAATCACCATCTATCTATCCTTCATTTTCATAATACATTACAAATGTATGAAAAACCCATGTTAGGATGAGTAAATAAATACCCAGTAGAAAACCCAAAAAACTGAAAGGGAGTGATATAGTGATACAAATTTTCTTCTCAAACCATGTTTGTAGGGAATAACATCTAATAGATGCACATATATATTCATAAAAATAAACCCAAATCAGATAGAAAGGGGATCCACATCTCCCAGCCCAATCAAAGTTGATGAGTAAGCCTAAAACTCTAGTTCTCCATCATCGCCCTCCAACATAAAATGTAATATCACCAGAATGTGTGTGTATGGGATTTTACCTCACTATTGAGATCCATTTACAAGGAAGGCATGCTTCGTAGTGTACCCACACCACTTGAGTACTTGAAGACATGGGAGAACCCCTCTATAGATAATATACCAACACCCTAAATAGGGGGTTTCATTCTCAACTATACTAAAGAGTCTGGAGGAACCGTGAACTTGTGTGATAGGGGTACATAACTATAAATAGAGGACCCCTTTCTGGATAAGTTTGTACGATATCTACATAGTGAAAGGTAATTTGGTAATACAGCCTGGAATGAAAGGGGAGTATCATCACTATAGATAGATGACCCATTCCAGGGATAGAGAATTATCGTCTATATATGAGTAAAGTGTATTGGGACCCACACACAAGTGTGATATGGGATAACCTTCCCCATAGATAGAGGACCAATTTCATAAATAGTGTAGCACCTTCTCTACATGGAACATTATTGATGAACAGTTATGATTATTATTGTCTTCATGCATTGCCGGGATAAGAATCATTTTTGGAACACCTTTAATCATATATGAAACTCCATAATGAAGGCAAGTAACATGTTATATTCCCAAAAATTATGATTGGATACTTGTCGGAGAAAATCTAAGTCCAAACGTTGGGGATAAGAGAGAAAGAAGATAAAAGAGGGAATACACAATGTGTATATGGGTCTATACGGTGTATGAACCATCTCGTCACATGAAAATCCATGGGCATGGCTTGGAATCTATTTCATCATACAAAATATGTATGTCTTATAAATGTTGTGTCTCAGCCACTCAGTGACTACATGTGTCCTCCTAGACATGTAATGGTATAATCTCATGCATGGGTACTCCTAGATGACACGACACGACCAACCACATGGGGTACTAGGAATGTTCCAACTAGCACACAACATGGATACTCAGGAAGGGACACAAGGAATATTAATCCATCTAGGTATGTATATACTCAACTGGCATGAGATTTTCTCACACGTAATGTTTCATTGGTACAAGATAGATAGATAAGCAACATAGCCTACCCCTAATAGTTTTAGTGGGTGCATGAAGCCTACTATGTGTTGCAGCTAAAGAGATGTGTGCATGATCGGATGCAAGTCATTGACTGTAGTGAGATGGATGTTGGGGATGGATCCAACTTCATGTATTATTCAATGCTGATATAAGATCAATTTAAGAGGATCCTTTGGGGATGGAATACTCCCTAGGTTTTTGAAATATTGTTCCATGAGAGCATTCAGGAGAGATCCTGGGAGTGGGAGAGTTGGATGTGGGCTGAGTATCCCAACCATTTTTTATCGTGTGATTAGTAGGTACGAAAATATTTATATGTTGAATAATTTAGTGACCATTATTTCTTTAGGACATTGAAATTCATTATGGAATATTTCCAAACCCATGTAGTTATATGACATGAGATTTTGAGACCTGGTGAGCATGGAATTAAGATTATAAAAATATTAAATATATTAATATCATGCACAAATTTCCATTCTACAAAAATTAATAACTCTTAAATAGGACTTATATAAAATATCAAAGACCATGTTTTATTCTAGGATTCATTTTTTAGCCTAGGTGCGACCTAGAATTGTTAAGCACAATATTTCTAGTTGAGGCAGTCATTATTGGGAACATTTAATTAAAATTAATAAATAAATATTTTATTATTATTAAATAAACTAATTGAATCATAAATAAATAATCTATAATGATGATTTCATAAATATTATTCACATAATCATTCCAATATCTAAGAGAAGGTTCCTAGAATTCATTGTTTGGTTGAATGAAATCTGAAAATGAAAAATTATCTAATCATGGTGGATTGAGAGGTAGAAGATTCTTCAGGTATTATTTTTCACAAGTGGAAACGTTATTCTAAAAAACATACTTCATTTTTTAACATCCTCAACCCAGGTACTAGTAAATCAGTGCTCTAGGTAAGGACATCATGAGACCTCAAGAGTAATATGACACCAATATGTATATGAATTCTTCCTACTCTAAGATTCTTCTATACAATTTTGAATCAAATGAATATTTTTCAACATATGATGCACAAGACTATTTCATAATAGTTTAGACTCCCCAGCTTCAATCCAAAATAACAGTGATCTTTAAGGCCTCCTATAGATTGCCTCAAAATTAGCCATCATAATTGTTGCCAAAAAAGTGTTATTGTAAGAAAACTCAACTAGTGGAAATTTCATTTTCCATGGACCACTAAAATCAAGAACACAGTCTCTCAACATGTCCTTTGAAACTTGAATCATACTATCAGATTGACCATCCATCTATGGGTGAGAAGTCATACTCAACAAGACTTGGGTACTAAGATCCTTTTGTAATCCCTATCAGAAAAGCGATGTGAAACGTGGATGACGATCCAAGACATTGGGTCTAGGAACACCATGCGATCTAAATTTATCTCAAACATATAACTCACCCAACTCATCTACTGTATATGTATCCTGGATCAGTAAAACATTTCCCCCTTTAGTCAATCAATCCATAATGACCCAGTTTGTATAAGTATTCTGAGGCTTCCTCAAAAGACCCACTATGAAGTCCATCATTACGGCATTCCAATTCCACCATGGAATGTTAAATGACTGTAACAACCCACCTGGACACTGATTGTTGTCCTTCACCTATTGAAAGGTAATACATCACTCCAAAAAACCCATAACTTGTTTTTTCATTCCTGGCCTCCAATATTGGCGAAGAAGATCATGATACATTATAGTTAAGTCCGGATGTACTACCACCTTCCGTTCATTGAACATGTGCATCAACTATTCACGTGGTCCCTCAAGTAACACAACATGTATGTGAACATAGAGAACTCCATCATCACCAACAATACAACTACAATGTGACTCCACACCATTAAGAATTTCCTTCATAGACAGATACTCTGGATCGACCAGCTGACTCCCCATGACCTGGCTCAAATAAATGGATTAAACTAATATAGATGCAAGATTCATCCTCTCATTACCATCCTACACCTATAGGTGCATCTCAGAAAACATGGTCATCATATTCCACTATGAATTGGATTCTTGAACAACCTGATTCTGAGTTGTTTAACTCAAACCATCTGCAACACTATTCACTTTTCCGGGTGTGTTGACCGACAAAAAAATTATGTACTTTTGGAACTCATCACACCATCACTATTGAATATTAAAATCCCACTAAGTTAAAATGTACTCGATATATTTATTATCAGTATACACCATGAAACATTCTCCCATAATGTAAGCCTCCAACACTTAAACTCATAAACCACAATGGATTACTCAATGTAATGAGTAAGATAATTTCATTCATGTGGGGTCAATTATCTTGATCCATAAACCACAACCCATACATTCTACAAATATAATTCCCTATGTCCAACACTAGATGCATAAAAAAATAAGATGTACCCCTTTCCCGGTTCAGGTAATGTCAGAATCGGTGCGGTGTTCATCCACTTCGTCATCTTTTGAAATGAATTTTCACATTCCCCTGACCAGTGAAAAAAAATCCCCTTATTCATTATGATGGAGATTGGTGATGCCAAATTTAATAAATCCCTTATAAACCATCAGTAATAAAGGACCAAACCCATAAAAATTCTAACATCAAAATCATTCTTGGTTTGTTCCCAAGACACCACAACATGTACTTTTTTCAGATCCACTAACACACATTATTCAGAAATGATGTGTCCCATGATTTTCACCTCTCTTAAACAGAATAGACATTCTGATAACTTGGTGTAAATTCTATTCACTCTTAGTTTACTCAAGATGATGTCATGATGTTGGGAATTATTGTCAAGACATTGTGAGTTCACCAAGATTTCATCAAAAAAAGAAAACCATGAACTGGTCTAGATAATTATAGAATATCTTATTCATTTGAACCATAAATATAGTCGGTGCATTAGTCAATCCAAAGGGAATCACCAAAAATTCAATTAATGGGTACTTACTCCAGAAAAATGTACATGACATGTCAGAAGGTCTCACCCTCAATTGATGGTATCCGAATCTCAAATCGATCTTATATAACAATGAGGCAACCCTCACATGGTCAAACTGGTCATCAATTCTAGGATGCATGTATCATTTATTTATTGTCCTCCGATTAACCTCCTGTAATCGACACATAACTCAATGACCAATCATCCTTCATAGAGAACAGATCTAGCGGTCCCCATAAAGATGTACTAGGTCGAATTAAACCCTTTCTCTACAACTCTACCAGCTGATCTGTAAGAAGATGGAGTTCTCCCTGTGCTATTTGATACGGTGTAATTGAAACTAGTTCTACCCTAGAAATAACTCTATCATGAACTTTACCTCCCGATCCTAATAAATAATCATAAAACACATCTAGTAACTGATCCACCACATGATGGAAGACATGTTTCTTCACCTATCCATCATCATGAATAAGTCATGACACTTGGGCTATGATTTCCCAAACTTCTGACAAATTGTCCCAGAGCGGCTTTTTCAAACATCCCCCTCACCCCAAAATACATATTTGTCTCATGCAGGATAAGTGAACGTTAACAAATGATAGTAACTATCAATATGTTCTCGATATAGCACTATCCAATCAATTCTCAAAATCATTTTCATCTCTGACATCTCAATAATAAACCAATTCCAAAACAATGACAACCCCCAACCTCTAAGGCACAACCAAAACATTGTCTGAAATCCTAAAATAACACTTGAACGAAGTATCAAGTGACATTACTCTGCTTGAACTCTCAATAGTAAGTCCCAACACAACTACGAATCGAGATGAAATAAAGAAATTTATATCACATGTATCAAATAAAGAACTAGTAATTGTGGAAGTTTTGAGAATCATACCTCCTAAAGTAGATGGTCCTACATGACCACCGTCAAATTTAGTTTGAACTATATGGAGATGACCTGACCCTCTACCATGGGCTCTGGATTGAGTACCCTACACTACACTTCCTAATTTATAAGGATGATCTCACCCCATAATTCCAGGTCCATCACCCTTACCGATCCAACCTATGAAGATCAAACTAAATTCTAGGTATGGGGTAACTAATCCTCTACCTGTACTCATCATATTCCTATGACTTCCATCATATCCTGACTATCGCGGGTTCCCACAGAACCTATGCACATGGGCTAGCCCACTGCACAATTCACACTCAACTAGTGGTTGGGTAAACTGGCTATACATGTTCCCTAACCTACTACACTAATAGTATAATATCTGGTCACCACTATCAGAGGCTGGTCCCCTATTTTATTTTCTCTATGAACTTCCACCCTAATGGATGTTTCCAAAATGGGGTATCCTCCTCTCAGAAGTCTCACCACTTTCCCACCCATCTGGAACGATAGGTTCAGTACCTAAAGCCCCCTTAAAGTTCCCTTATGAAATGAGGTATTTATCCCCAAATTCATAAAAACTTTTCAGAAGGAAAATATTCAACTGATATCTGAATTCGTGCCTCAACCCATCCATGAAATGATTTCCCACAACTACCTTGTCACTAGCCAATGTCGAAACGAAACATTGTAAATCTATGAAACAACTAGCATAGTTAATTACTAACATTTACCATTGGTTCAATCTCATAAATTTAATAGCCTTATCCCACCTCATGGTCACTATATAATAGATCTCTAAATTGTTTTACCTAAAAACCCTTCAACATAAATTCTCCAGCCTACTCTATTTGCACCGTGATGTCCTACCCACTCTTTTCCTTACCACTAAACATATAAGCTGCCAACATGACTCACATCTTGATAACAGTCCCTATATGGTTCAAAATAATCTGGATAGGCTCTATCCCAAACTCTTCTACCTCTGTACCTCCCTCTCTCGTGAAGGCCGAAGGGTGCTGCAACTGAAACACCGTAGTCATATCGAACATACTCAGCACCACCTGACCTAGATCCCCTTCCAGCATCTACATAAAATGAGAAAGATTCTCACATAACTTTTCTTACCTATTATCTTGAACCACTAGATCCTCTTTCCCCACTAATGGGGGATCACTCTCAACAACTTCATCCTATAATCCAACTGACACACCACTTCATGAAGGTATTTCTCTACAATTACCAACATGAGATTTAGAACATGGACTATAAATCATTCACAAATATTAGAGGAGACTCTAAATTATTGACCAAAAAACCATTTTACATACACTACCCAACCAGGTATGATCATTCATGGCACACTAGACTCAACCATCCCTCCCATGTTCATGCCTAATATGAGGTAACAAACCCACACCACTATAATCCTTACCTTCTACAGCATTTCAAAACTATTCTCTAATCATATCTTACTCTAGTATCATTTCATTTCACATACCACCATTTATAAAGTATAATTCCAAAATTATTGTTTAACATTTTTCTCCCCCTTTAACCCATTTCTATTGTTTCATTAGACACAATTTTCATTAATTTTATGAAATGAAAAATCCTTATACCCTTTATGTCCCACAAACCCATCCCATCTGTGCATGTCTACTATGATTCATGTAACATATATTCATAGGTTCATAAAATGATGCATGAATTCACAAGCTCATTCCATTCTGGACATGAGAAAAATATCATAAAACTATAACATCACACCACATGTGCATCACAAAATAGTGAAATATCATCAAATATAATAACATAGAACAAGAAAAGAATTCCCTCCCTAGGTAACCTGGAATTCCCCAACTACATGGGTTAGATAATCCATGAAAGGATCTCATTAACAAGTCCCCACACTATTCTAATATCCTTTATAAAATATGAAAATAGTAATAAAGGGAAAAAAGTCATATGATACCACTTTTTAATATACCAAACAGAGGTGCCACAAAATTAGTGCTCTTGGATGAGTCATCACATGACCTCAAGCGCACCTCCTCGTATACTAGGGGTTTTCAAATAATAGTGAGGGTCTAATTGGTCATGTGGGGAGACAATACCCTCATTAATAGAGTAATCCATAGTATAATAAAATATGAACATCCGAAATAATAGGAAATATCCATTCACAAGAATAGTCAATCACCTCCCAAATATGGTATAAAGCACAAGAAAAAACAAATATGTCATGTCCAGCTACAATGAAAATTGAAAAAAAACCACAAGTAAAGATAAATTTAATAATCCCAAAATCGGTCCTAACCATAGTCTAGAACCTCATCCATGAATGTCCCATGTCCAACTCAACTCACAAACATAGGGCCCTTTCCTTTATCCACACATTCAAGAATGAAATCTGCTCATATTTCTAATGGTGGACTAAGTAGGGTATGAGGACATCTTAGTAGGCTACCACTAATGGGGTATTAAAAATCTACAGTCAAAAAGATAGTTCATTAAAGTGATAAATAATATGAAGAAAAAAAGAAGACAGTTAAATAAGCCATTCTAAATTATGTTCCTCTAGGATAGACAACAAGTAGTCCCATGTTTACTAAATAAGCATCCCATGGTTTAATTTACCATTTTTAAGTGTTTAATGGATTATGCATGTTCAATGTTCTCAAGGAATATGGGATGAAATCAAGTCATATCTCACTAGGGAATCACATCAAAATGATGTCATTATCCGCCCTTGATGCCTCAATCGAGGTGGAATGAAACCGTTCGTGGAATAGAACTTCATCCCCTTTCCTAACCTTTGCATTTAGAGGATGAAGCATAGAGCCTTAGACAAAATCAAGCCATGGGAATGGAACCTCACATCTATAACCCAATCTACCATGACATGGGCACATTATTATTTATCATTATCTACAGTTAATAAAATTACAACCATGTTTATCCAATATCATTAGCAACATTACAACAACATTAATAAATGGGAAATTAACATTATTCCACAATTCATTACCACATTCATCGCATTTATAACAGAAACATTTAACCCCAATTCCTATTTCAACATGCCTATCTCACTATGAATACTCATGTGTAAACTAAATCCCATATCATATTCCCATTAATCCCATTTAACCCATTTACATGACTACCAAACGATCCCTTATCAATTACCATTCCGTTCAACCCATTCTGGTGGGTTGGCACACCACATGGTTGGCCCTATAATATTTCACATAATCCTGCATACATCCCACGGGGATCATGGGGGTTTATTTGGTTATTTAAGAACAAAAAATACCACATATTTTAAATGGCATCAAGAACTCTTCAAAATGGGAACATGAATAAAATCCTACATGTATAAATCTAAATACAAAATGCGGGATACATCTTGTAGACCACCGACCTCCAATCCATTGATGAAGACACCCTTGATCAAGGCCTTACATTCCGATACAAACCCCCTTTGAGGATTTAATGTAGATCTCATAGAAAAATAAGTGTTTTAGGGCATTACATGGAGATAATAGATAAATGAACCTCTAAACAAAAAAAGAGAGAAGTTGGGAAGAGAATAGCCTTACCCAAACCTTCAATCCACAACTGATGACACTCTAAATAACCATAGAATAAAGGGTAAACATCCTTGAGAGCTCTATGGAGAATTGATTTGTCACGACCCGTCCTCGGGGCCCATGCCGTGACTGCCCCAAGCCCTCCTTCCATAGGCCAGGGGCTGGAAACTAGCACCAAGGCATAAATCCCGATAAAAATGGAAGGCATTGCCTTGTAAAGTAAACAAACACCACAGAGTAAACAAGCAGAAAAACCGAACACTAAGTAAAAGCTGGTACAACAGTAAGTGTGGAAAAGTAAGGGGGATAGTATACAAACCCAAACTGAAAGTAAAGTACAACTGGAAGGGAAAAAAGAAACTAAAATTTAAATCCGCAACGCCGAGCTGTCCACTAGAAATCCCACCTGAAGGGTGGGTATAGATAGATCCACTGCTCCTCGGGTCCCGCCGTCCTCTCCGAGAATGTTCCGCCCAGTGGTCCACCTCCAGGTACCGTCCTGCTCTGCAGGCCTCAACCACAATCAACGATGTCCGTCGTCTGCAACCAACACAACGTAGTGCGGGCATAGACCGTGCAGGGGTGAGTATAAGCTAATTAGTAGGGACCCCGAGACCCCCGAAGGTCTCCCAAAATCCAAAAAGGATAAACCACAATGGAAAGATACAATCACTAAGTAAAAACTGACACTGCTTAGGTATATGCCCATACATATACCTAGGTCATCAATTCCAATACGCTCCAACCTCTGAGCCCAAGTACAACCCAGTCCACACAGGAAAGCATACGTATTCCACATAGGAAAGAAAAACGTAATCCACACAGGATAGCACAACACATTCCACATACTAAAGAAAACAAGATTCAGTTCACAAAGGTATTCTTCTTCGAAAGATGATAGATATGATCAATGATCCATCTAAGTCGTCAGAACCACAAAGGATCGATAGGTACTAACCCCCAAAATGACCCACACAGGATCGGACCCACACAGGATCGGTAGGTGCTGGCTCACATAGAACCACTGAGCGCTGACCCCCATAGGATCGGACCCACACAGGATCGGTAGCACTGATCTAGACAGGATCTCTGAGTGTTGTAGTCGTCGTCATCGAATCCACTGAGGATCTTTGTACAGTCGTCGTCGCAGTCACAGTAGCAGCCGCATCCAGCTCTAGGGTTCCCGCAAATAGAAAGATTTTTTGGGAGGGTCCGCTCCACGAGCTGAGAGGCTGATACATCAATTAACACATAGTCCAGAGTTTATGTATCCAAAAGTTTTGTATCATCAATAGGAACTCAACGTCGCAGACGGCGCGTCAATCAGACGCCCGGTCTGAGAGTTATTGGCTTTTTCATCCTAGGGGCCCGGTTGGTTTTTAAGGCAAAACCATCCCGACCGTACTCCACCTGCATCCAAACCTCGGGCGGATCAAGCCAAAAGATCCTTCTCACTAAGAGGAATCCAACAAAGTCAACGGCACGTCAATCGGACGTCCGAAGCTCAAGATATGAGCATTTTTTGCTCCGAGGGCCCGGTTGGTTTCGTGTATGAACCAACCCGGACGAACTCAAAGTAATCTGAAACCTTGAGTGTGATATATTGAAACGACCACCTCGATTTAAGGATCGCATCGCAACAAACGGTGTGTCGATCGGGGGTCTGTAGCCCATGTTATGGGCAAAAGACCAAAGATGGTCTGAAAACGGGGGTTTCGGGCCCGGACTGACCCGGCCCGAGACCCACCGGTCGGTCCGAACCGAGTCGACCCGCCCCGGTTCCGGGTCGGCCCGGCCCGGCCTGGGCAAAGCGCACCCAGCGCACTGGCCAGCTCGACCAACGGCCGAGCCGTTTTTGCAAGGTGGGGGGGGGGGGCGCCTACCCCCCTGGTGTAACCGCGGCCCCCCAATTATGGGGGCCATTTTGTGCTGGCCGGCCGGGGGTTTGAACCCCCGGCTGCCCACCTATCTGGCCGGCCCGCCCCGGCCGGCCGGTTTCTACCTCCACGGGACTGGCGACGGCCGGTCCCCTTTTTCTCCGACACCGGCGGCCCGAAACCCGCCGTCGGTCACCCTGCTCTGCCGCGGTTCGGAACCGGCCACGACTTGTTTCATCCGGCGCGGTGCGACAGCACTGCGCCCTTCCGCCGCGGCCCCATTCCGGCCGCGGTGTATTCGGTTTTCTTCAATGCGGCGCGACAGTGTCACGTCCTCGTTCAACTCACAGCGTGGCACGACGGCGCCGCACATTACTTTCTGTACGATCCCGCGTGGTGCGATGACACCACACCATTCTGTCCCAACCACAAAAAATTAATCAAGGATAAAGGAGGAGGGTCGGCCGTGTTTGTGCGGTCCGGCCCCCTCTCATTTACCGATATCATTTGGTCGTATAACTACGAAGAACGACAAACTAGAAATGACGAATGAAAATAATTAAATAAAATAATCCCCTACCTTGATAAAAGAGATGACGAACATCGGCGTCGCGAAGCGAGGACTCGAAGACGTTGACGGAGATTTTGTCGCGGAAAACCGGCACGAAAAGAGACATCGCGGAAGGAAAACATCATGGAAGACAACGCCGCATCGCGGGTCGGTGTCGCAAAAGACGGTCTCCGAGGGCTCGGCGCTCCACGTCGGAGATCGTTCGTTCTTCACGTTCTTCGTCAAAGAGGATGAAAAACTCAAGACTTCCTTAGCTTTTTCTCCAAAGGCTCTCAAACAAATAAACACCAACCCAATAAAATAAGTTCTTAACTTATTTTATTAACACAACAAGGCTTTTGAAATTCAAGTGTTTGAATTCCACATTAACTCACCTCATTAATTCCATAAGTTAATAAACATAAGTTAACAAAATTAATGGGGGTTGAGGGGGTTAGAGGATATGAAGGGGTGGGGTTCGTGTGGGCCCCACCACCCTCATAACCTCCCAGGGGAGGTTGGGTAGTTACCTAACTTCCATCCAAAGGATTAAACACTTAGAGTAAAAATAAAAATTGTTGGTAAATTTTTATTTTTTACTTCCACAATTTTTATCATCAACTCTCGTAAAAACGCAACTCCGGAACAGGTGTTCCTAAGAAATTATCGGCTCTACGGTTCCATCGGTGCCCTCAGAATTTGATTTCGAGCACCGGTTCAAAAGTTAGAAATTCCCGCTCATTCGTTCACTGAACTTACCCGAGCAAAAGTTCGGATTGAAATTCCGGGCACACCGGGCCTCAGAATCAAGTGTCGTCAAAACTGTGTTCTTGTAAAATCCCAAAGAAAATTAAGAAAACAATTTCCCTTGAATTTTACGGGTCTTTAAATTACTCCCACCTCAGGGATTTACGTCCCCATAAAGATACATCATAATCTAGGGAAACAAATGAGGGTACTGAGCACGCAACTGAGCCTCCCACTCCCAAGTGCTCTCCTGGAGGTTCCCGTGCTGCCATCTGATGCGCACTAGAGGAATCGACCATCCATGTAAGACCCACTCTTGTCGATCCTCGATCTCCACTGGAACCTCCGAAAAAGTCGCCCCATCATCAACATCTAGCTCCCCATGGTCAATGATGTGTGTCAGGTCATGCACATATCTCCTCAGCTGAGAT
Organism: Viscum album; assembly: GCA_963277665.1. Lineage (NCBI taxonomy): Eukaryota > Viridiplantae > Streptophyta > Magnoliopsida > Santalales > Viscaceae > Viscum > Viscum album. Next base: position 1,370,366,989 of record OY728162.1, on the reverse strand, counting down.
ACGTGGAAGACGTCATGCACCCGGTGCAACTGAGGTGGTAGAGCCAGGCGATAAGCCACCTCACCAATCCTGCTGATGACCTGGAACGGTCCGATGAAGCATGGAGACAACTTTCCACCTCATCCAAATCTCCGTAATCCACGTCGAGGTGAGACACACAAGAAGACGTGGTCTCCATCCTTGAACTCTAGTGGCCTCCGCCTCCTGTCATCATATGACTTCTGCCGGCTCTGAGCTGTCCTCATCCGCTCTTGGATGACCTGGACCTTCTCTGTCGTGGCATGGACCATCTCCAGTCCCACATGTGTTGACTCCCCAGGGTCTGTCCAGCACAAAGGAGATCTACAAGGTCGTCCGTACAACACCTCGTATGGTGCCATCCCGATGGTGGAGTGGTAGCTATTGTTGTACGCAAACTCCACCAAGGGTAGGTGGTCCTCCCAACTGCGACCAAAGACGAGGACACATGCGCGGAGCATTCCCTCGAGAGTCTGAATGGTCCTCTCCATCTGACCATCCTTCTGAGGGTGAAAGGTTGTGCTCAGACGTAGTTGTGTCCCGAACGCCTCCTGCAACCACTTCCAAAGCCGGGAAGTAAAGCGACCATCTCGATCGGAGACGATAGATGATGGAACACCATAAAGCCGCACAATATCTTGAACGTATAGACGTCCCAAGCTCTCCACTGAGCCCTTCTCTCTAATGGGTAAGAAGTGATCCGACTTGGTGAGTCGATCGACAATCACCCAAATAGAGTTGTGACCTCTGGAAGTGTGTGAAAGTCCAGTCACGAAGTCCATAGATATCCCGTCCCACTTCCACTCCAGGACCTCTAAGGGCTGTACCAATCCTGCTAGTACCTGGTGCTCTACCTTCACCCACTGGCAGGTGAGGCCTCAAGAAACGAAATCTTCCACAGCCTTCTTCATGACCGGACACCAGTGCTATCGTCTGAGATCCTGGTACATCATCGCCACTCCGGGATGTACCGCCAAGGGAGAGGTGTGAAACTCTTTCAGCACCTCCTCCCATAAAGATACTAGTTCCAAGGTACGTCCTCTAAAAAGGATTTCGTTCTCTGTTCTAAAGGAGAAACAATCAGGTTCCTGTCCTGAGGATATCTATGCACGCCGCGTCTCACAGTCAGCATCCCCACGCTGTGCCCCTCGGACCCACCGCAGTAGTGGAGGGGTGACTGTGAGAGACTAAAGGAAGGATGCTCCATCTCTATCTACGAAGGATATCTACAAAGAGGCTAGCTGCTCTGTCACCTCCTCAAGTAGCTGAATGCCCGTCCTCCTACTGAGAGCATCGGCCAACACGTTCCCCTTCCCTGGAGTATAGACTATCTCAAAGTCATAGTCCTGGAGGAACTCGAGCCGTCACCACTGCCTCAAATTCAGGTCCTTTTGATAGAAGATGTATCTGAGACTCTAATTGTCAGAAAAGACTATAAAGCGCTCGCCCATCAGATAGTGCCACCATGTATTCAGAGCGAAGACCACTACTGCTAACTCCAGGTCATGGGTAGTGTAGTTCTGCTCATGCAGCCTCAACTGACGTGATCCATAGGCTATCACTGCCCGCATCTGTATCAGGACACTTCCGAGTCTGGTCCCTGATGCATCGTATTAGACTACGTACCCTACTCCCTCCTCAGGCAACCTCAAGATAGGTGCGCTGGTCAATCTCTATCTCAGCTCCTGGAAGCTCTGCTGACATCTATCTAACCACACAAAGGGTTTCCCCTTCTTCCTCAAAGCTAAGAGTGGTTCCACAACTCTGGAGAAGTCTGGCACGAATCTCCGGTAGTATCCAGCTAGTCCCAAGAAACTCTGCACCTCCGTCATGCTCCTGGGTGGCTCCCAAGCTAGCACTGCCTCTGATACCAATTTGTCACGACCCATCTTCGGAGATGACGTGTCCCAAGAAGTGGACCTCACGTATCCAGAACTGACACTTCGAGAGCTTACCATAAAGCTGGTGCTCTCGGAGTGTGTCTAGTAAAACTCGTAAGTGGTAGGCGTGATCCTCCTCAGTCGTCGAGTAAATCAAAATGTCATCGATGAAGACTACGACAAATCGATCGAGGTATGGCTTAAATATCCTATTCATGAGGTCCATGAACACTGCTGGAGCATTGGTTATACTGAAAGGCATAACCAAGAACTCATAGTGGCCATACCGACATCTGAAAGTTGTCTTCTTCACGTCCTCGTCTCGAACTCTGAGCTGATGATAGCCTGACCTGAGGTCTATCTTCGAGAACCACTGTGCTCCCTTGAGCTGATCGAAGAGGTCATAAATCCTCGGTAGCGGATACTTGTTCCTCACTGTCACCTGGTTCAGGCGACGATAGTTGACACAAAATCGCAAGCTCCTGTCCGCCTTCTTGGCGAACAATATCGGGGAAGCCCAGGGTGAAACACTGGGTCGGATGAACCCCTTGCCCTGCAAGTCCTCCTACTGTACCCGCAGCTCTCGAAGCTCGACGGGGGCCATCCGATATGATGGAGTCAATATCCGGGCTTTCCTTGGGTATAGTTCAATATAAAAGTCTACCTCTCTACGAGGAGGTAGCCCTGGAACGTCGTCGGGGAAAACATCCGCATACTGATCCACTACTGTAGGAAAACCAGGACTCCACACGTCAACTGCTCCTAGGATGAGGCTGGCCAACTGATGAGTGATGGGTTTTCCTATCCTCTATGGAAGTCCATCCTGTGCTGCGAAGGCTCCCTTCTCTCCGGTGAAGGTGAAACTGCTCCCGTCGGTGCGTACACATCTCACCTTGCGCCTAATACAGTCAATTTGTGCATGGACTGTAGATAACCAATCCATGCCCAAGATGACGTCGTAAGGCCTCGACGCCGCTATAAGAAGATCCCAGCCGAAGCTCTCGCCTCCTAGAGTAAGCTCACACTGCCGCACCAGTGCGTAATCATCAAGTCTGCTCCCGTAGGATTCTCTAGACGTAAGGATCGATCCAACAACTCAGTAGGAATCTCCGAGCTCCGAACAAGGGCAGCGGCTATGAAATAATGACTTGCTCCTGTGTCTATAAGTACTGCAGCAAGGGTAGAATAGACACATATAGTACCTCGAATCATCTCCGGCGCACCGTGGTCGTAGGCCTCCGCTGCCTGGAGCTATGCATGTCTTTGTCTTCCAGCTCCTTGTGGTCGGGGTGGACCTCCTAATGGTGGTGGTGGTAGAGCCTCAAAGCATCGCCCACCACCCGCTGCTCGTCCAGCTCCTCTGCCTCGTCCGCCTTCTCTCTACGGACCGCCATAGTCGACCCTCTCCCTTTGCCTCGGTGGTCCTTCAACCGTCTGATGCTCCTCGGCATGGCGGGTCGGGCAGTCACAAGCCATGTGGCCCTGCCCGCCGCATGAGTATCACCGCCTGCCTCTCGAAAGACTGGCTCCATGCTGTGTGCCCCACACTGCTGAGCCAGTGTCCTGAGGTCGTCTGCCTGAGGGTCTGGTCTGCCTGGACCCATGAGTCATCCGTCGACTGCCTACTGTAGAGGACTCTGACACATGGCGCCCTGCGGTGGGTCTCAGTGGTGGTGTAGACTCAGCAAGAAATCTCTCGATCAAAAGGGCTCGCTCCAGTACTCCTGTCTGAGTCGGAATGCTGAGGGAGATCAGAGATGCCCTGATCCCGTGTCTCAATCCTTTCTCAATGGTCCGGGACCAGAAGAATGGGTCCTGGACCATGTCTGTCGAGTAGCGTGAGAGATCGGTAAATCTCACCGAGTACTGGGCGACCGTCATGCTTCCCTGCCGCAGCTGAAGAAGCTTCTGGATGCGCACCACACGGAGGGTGGCTGGGACGAACTCCGAGCGGAAGAGGCTCTCAATGTCTGTCCAGAGAAGAGATGCCCCATCGTGCACTTGGAGAATCAAGATCCACCATCTGCCTACTGATGCGTGCAGTATGCTTGCTGTGAGGATCACCATGAGGTCTGCTAGTGTCCTCACTAACCTGAAAACTCTCACCACTGCCTCCATCCAGTCCTCGGCTGCCTGGGGGTCCATCTCACCACAGAACCTGGGCGGTCGCTGGTGCTAGAACTCATGCAGTGCACTGAGGCGATGTGCATCGTCAGCGGCTGGTGCTGGAAGCATTGGTGGCTTGGCGGGTAGAACTACCGTCGGTGCCACTGCTGACAAAGGGCCCGGCACCGAGGCCTCATCGCTCGGTGGGTTGTCATCATGCTCAACTCTCAGAACCCTAGCTGGCTGCCATCGTGGGGCCATCCTGAAAAGGAAACAGGTGCGCCACGGTCAGAACAGTATACCAGGTGAGCTGATACAAAGTAATCACAAAGAAAACTTGAAACACACATGCAATCAATGTTTTCATGCATTAAGTCAGAAATCATAAGTCAGGGTCCTGGTGTACGGATACGTCGGTGGCCGCACCAACACTGGACTCCTTGGACTGATAACCACACTCAATACACTTAACATTATTTCTTCTAATAGAAAAAGATCAGAGTAAAAGTACTGCGGTAGAACCGAACTCCTCTGATACCAATTTGTCACGACCCGTCCTCGGGGCCCGTGTCGTGACTACCCCAAGCCCGCCTTCCATAGTCCAGGGGCTGGCGACTAGAACCAAGGCGTAAATCCTGGTAAAAAGGGAAGGCATTGCCTTGTATAGTAAACAAACACCACAGAGTAAACAAGCAGAAGAAGCAAACACTATGTAAAAGCTGGTACAATAGTAAGTGCGGAAAAGTAAGTGGGCTAGTATACAAACCCAAACTGAAAGTAAAGTACAACTGGAAGGGAAAACAGCAATTTAAAAGTAAAGCAGCAACACGAAGCTATCCACTGGAAATCCCACCTAAAGGGTGGGTACAAATAGCTCCACTGCTCCTTGGGTCCCGCCGTCCGCTCTGAGTATGTTCCGCCCAGTGGTCCACCTCCATGTACCGTCCTGCTCTGGAAACCTCAACCACGATCAACGTTGTCCGTCGTCTGCAACCAACACAACGTAGTGCGGACATAGCCCATGCAGGGGTGAGTATTAGCTACTCAGTAGGGACCCCGAGACCCCCGAAGGTCTCCCAAAATCCACAAAGGATAAACCACAAAGGAAATATACAATCACAAATTAACAACCGACACTTCTTAGGTATACGACCATACATATACCTAGGTCATCAATTCTAATACGCTCCAACCTCGGAGCCCAAGTAAAACCCAGTCCACACAGGAAAGCATATGTATTCTACACAGGAAAACAAAACGTAATCCAAACAGGATAGCACAACACAAATCACATAGGAAAGCAAACAGGATTCAGCTCACACAGGTATTCTTCTTCGAAAGATGATAAAGATGATCACTGATCCATCTAATTCGTCGGACCCACAAAGGATCGATAGGTACTAACCCCCACAATGACCCACCAGGATCGGACCCACACAGGATCTGTAGGCGTTGGCTCACACAGAACCGCTGATCGCTGACCCACACAGGATCGGACCCACACAGGATCGGTAGCACTGATCCACACAGGATCGCTGAGTGCTGTAGTCGTCGTCGTCGAATCCACTGAGTATCTTTGCACAGTTGTCGTCGCAGTCACAGTAGCAGTCACAGCCAGCTCTAGGGTTCCCGCACATAGCAAACTCATTCGGGAGGGTGTGCTCCACGAGCCAAGAGGCTGATACATCAACTGACACATAGTCCAAATTTGATGTATCCAAAAGTTCCGTATCGTCAACAGGGACTCAACGTCGTAGACGGCGCGTTAATCGGACGCACGGTCTTAGAGTTATTGGCCTTTTCGTCCCAGGGGCCTGGTTGGTTTTCAAGGAAAAACCAACCTGACCGTACTCCACCTGCGTCTAAACCTCGGACGGAGTAAGCCAAAAGATCCATCTCACTAAGAGGAATCCAACAAAGTCGACGGCATGTCAATCGGACGTCCGAAGCTCAAGATATGAGTGTTTCCGCTCCGAGGGCCCGGTTGGTTTCGTGTATGAACAAACCCGGCCGAACTCAAAGTAATCCAAAACCTTGAGTGCAATATACCGAAACGACTGTCACGATTCAAGGATCACATTTCAATTGACGGTGCGTCGATCGGAGGTCTGTAGCCCATTTTATGGGAAAAAGACCGAAGATAGTCCGAAAATGGGGGTGTCGGGCCCGGACCGACCCGGCTCGAGACCCCCCGGTCAGCCCGAATCGGGTCGAACCGCCTTCGGTCCTGGTTGGCCCGGCCCGGCCTGGGCACAGGGTGCCCAGCGCGCTGGCTAGGTCGGCCAACGGCCGAGCCGTTTTGGCAAGGGGGGGCGCCTTCCCCCCTGGTGTAACCGCGGCCCCCCAATTATGGGGGCCGTTTTGTGCTGGCCGGTCGGGGGTTTGAACCCCCGGCTGCACACCTGTCCGGCCGGCCCGCCCCGGACGGCCGGTTTTTGCCTCCACGGGACCGGCGACGGCCGGTCCCCTTCTTCGCCGACACCGGCAGCCCGGAACCGGCCGCGATCACCCTACTCCCCCGCGGCCCGGAACCGGCCGCAGCTTGGTTCGTCTGGCACGGTGCGACGGCACCACGCCCTTCCGCCGCGGCCCCACTCTGGCTGCGGGGTCTTTGGTTTTCTTCGACGCGGCGCGACGGCGTCACGTCCTCATTCAACTCACGGCGTGGCGTGACGGCGCAGCGCATTATTTGCCATACGATCTCGCGTTGTGAGACGACACCATGTCATTCCATCCCAACCACAAAGAATTAAACAAGGATAAAGGAGGAGGGTCGGCTGTGTTTGTGCGGTCTGGCCCCCTCTCATTAACCGATAACATTTGGTCGTATAACTATGAAGAACGACAAACTAGAAATGACGAACAGAATTAATTAAATAAAATAAACCCCTACCTTGATAAAAGAGATGACGAACGTCAGCGTCGCGAAGCGAGGACTCGAAGACGTTGACAGAGATTTCGTCGCGGAAAATCGTCGTGAAAAGAGACATCACGGAAGGAAAACGTCATGGAAGAAGACGTTGCATTGCGGGTCGGTGTCGTGGAAGACGGTCTCCGAGGGCTCGGTGCTCTACGTCAGAGATCGTTCGTTCTTCGCATTCTTCGTCAAAGAGGATGAAGAACTCAAGACTTCCTTAGCTTTTTCTCCAAAGGCTCTCAAACAACTAAACACCAAACCAATAAAATAAGTTCTTAACTTATTTTATTAACACAACAAGGCTTTTGAAATTCAAGTGTTTGAATTCCACATTAACTCACCTCATTAATTTAATAAGTTAATAAACATAAGTTAACAAAATTAATGGGGGTTGAGGGGGTTAGAGGATATGAAGGGGTGGGGTTTGTGTGGGACCCACCACCCTCATAACCTCCCAAGGAAGGTTGGGTAGTTACCCAACTTCCATCAAAATGATTAAACACTTAGAGTAAAAATACAAATTGTTGTTAAATTTTTATTTTTAACTTCCACAATTTTTATCATCAACTCTCGTAAAAAAGAAACTCCGGAACAGGTGATCCTAAGAAATTACCAGCGCTACGATTCCATCGGTGCCTTCAGAATTCGATTCCGAGCACCGGTTCAAAAGTTAGAAATTCCTGCTCGTTCGTTCACTGAACGTAACCGAGCTAAACTTTGGATTGAAATTCCGGGCACACCGGGCCTCAGAATCAAGTGCCTTCAGAAACTGCGTTCTTGTAAAATCCCAAAGAAAATTAAGAAAAAAATTCCATTTAATTTTACGAGTCTTTACTTGATTCTCCATTAGGGATTAAAGGAGGAAAAAAGAATTAAATCTTGAGTTGGGCGTTAAGAATACCGTAATAATTTTCTTGTTAATTTCTAAGCATTACTAGGCTATTTGGTTTACTCACAAATTTTTCCAAACCATGTGAATACAATATGAGATATACTATCAGAAAATAACCCCTTCACACGGTTTCTTGGGAATTCCAGAGGGTTAGCTTAAAAGGGTTGTAACTATGCACAAGCCTATTCCCAAGGCAATGTGGTTACCTTGGATACTCTATGCAGTTTTTACTAATCATGAGAAAATTGTGAAACATTCCAAAAAAATAAATTTCCTCCCATTTCATGCCCCAAACCCCTGAAACAGCCCCGAGAATTCTCATGAACCTTGGGAAACACTTATTTGAAAACAAATAATGGAATGAAACTAAAACAAAAACCAAACATACCTTAAAAAATTCCCGGATCAAACAATTTTTCATGGTAGTACTCATTAATTATAGTTTAGACCTTCTTGATTAAATTGTTAATGTAGGGATCTGATGTACATTATATATGGTTGCTAATTACATGCTTCTTCATGATTCATTGATGAATTACATTGTTCAATTCAATTTTAATATTTTTATTTCATGTTATCACCTAGATATCCCTGATATATAATATTTGGCCTAAAACACATTTTCAATAAAGATTTTTCTCTTGTTCTTATACTATTTCCCTCATTTTTCATCTTGATCTTCCCTATTTTCCTACAGAGTCACATTTTGACATTTACAAGGAATGTGTGAGTGCGATGAATGTCGTAGATTCCGTAATTTAGTAGAACTAACATGAATTATTGTTATTTTTTGGATGGCTCAAGGAGATATGAAGATATGGTTGATACTTCAAGGATCTAGAATCTAATGGGGTGACATGATCAAGATAGTGTAGTATAAGGGGCATTTTGGTCATTGTATTGATCATTAAAATCAATTTTTGTGAAAAAGGCTGGGAAATGAATGTTGGAGTCAAATACCTTTTATTTCGAGTGGTAATAATGCATGATTTGTGGTTGGGAGGATTGATATAGAAAAATTGTGAATAATATTTAATTTTTGTGAAAACCCCAACTACAAGGTGTGTACTATGATAAGCACCCATATTGTAGCCACTAGTTGCGACACAACATTTTCTGAAATGTTAGGGGTCATACACAATGTGGGTGGACCCATATGCCTTGTGATCCTATCTGGGTTTCCAATCCATCTACGAGCTAGTACTCACCCAAGACACACTGCATTTAGACCCTATATGTACTCTATAATAATAAGACACGAGATAGTACTTAGAAAAAACTAGGTTCATGGCCTTGAAGACATAATTATGTCTTGAGTGGCTTGGAAACACTGTTGATTAACCTTAAACACCATGTAATATGAAATGGATTCCTATAAATTCCCATAGGAGAACACATCGAGGTGAAGTGGTAGTGTCACATGTCATGGAAGGACCTTTGCATGTCATTTACCCCTCCTTCATACTTTGCTTGGTATCCTATTATAGCTTCTAAGTAGGCTATAAATAGTGTTTTTTTTATTTTAGATGTGATGGTGGAATTCTTGGTGGATTTTGAGGTACAATTTGAGATGTTATGAGAATTTACCTTATTCTGGAGACACTTGAGGGTTGTAGTGATCATATAGGATAATCTAGGAGGATTCAGTTAGAGATAGTACACCCTATTCAGGTAATTAGTGCTCTATAAATGGGAAATATACTTTCTTGTCACCCCATGGTGTGGTTCCACGATACCCTTTAGTTAGGTAGAGACAACATTCCCATATTTAGGGTGTATGTCCTTTTTATATAGGGGTGGTGCTCCCATATCACATGCAATCATAGGACACACATACTCTTTAGTCATGTTGAAATGATATTCCCTTATTTCTGTCATTGTTCCTCTATCTATGGGAATGGTACTACCCTCTCCAACAAGGGAATCAATCCCCCATAATCTTATATTAGTTATATTTGGTACTCCCCTATCAAGATCGTGATTCCTCTATCTATGGAGGGGTACTACCCCATATTAAATATAAAATTGGATGTGGGTCCGCAATAGAGAATAGATCCCTTTTTTAAGGAGGGAAATGGTGAGGAGATATCCCTATCCACACAATTTATAGTAAGGATACAATTGATTTTGGGTATCCGGGAGGGAATAATGGAGTTGTTGGCTAACTCATAGACTTCTTATTGTATGTGATATAGGGATCCCATTTCAATTTCATCTAGTTTTTTATATCATATTTATTTATATATCAACTGGGGTTCATTTTCCTCTTTAATTGGGTTTTGATTACCATTTTTATATCTTTTTACATCTCCTATGATGGTTTTTGATGCATGAAAATATATTTGTATATACTCACCACTAAATATGATTTTGGTTCACATTGTTTTTTATAAATATGACATGAAGATTAGTGGTGATTAAAATAGAGAATAGTGGTACTCAGGAGTGTTGAAAGCTTATACAAGTCAGACTTGGAGATCAAAAGCAGGGCACTCTCATATTTCATTATTAAAAAATTCAGTTTTGAACATAATTTATAGTTGGGCATTCATTTTTACCCTTTAAAATTTTGTAGGAATCTATTGTACTGTAATTTATTCCATAGATATTATTTCATTCCTGATTTACCTATAGATGTTAAAACTGTTACATAAACTACTTTTAAACTATTTCATGAAAATGTTTGGGTGTGTCTGATTGTGTTTATTTTCCAAACGCCTCCCCTTGGAGTCATTATTTCTCAGCGATTGTTACCCACCATAAGTATATGTTATATGGTCTTGGGGATTTGATAGCTCGACCTTCCATATGTTTGAAGGGCCCCAGTTTTTTGGGTCATTATAGTGGAAATCATCTTTCTTCAAGAGTTCTTTTGGAAATAACATTAATCTTCTTTATTCAATGTGAGAACATGGCCTACATATATTTACATTGAATAAATCAATTTAATTCATGAATGACACATACAAAGGGCATGAAATCACCAAAAATATGAGATGAATATTAAATATATGCATTAAAAATTAAATCAAGAGAGTGGAAACCCAAATTGATGAGTCTTGTCCTAAAAATTATTGATTGTTAGTGAAGCATATGTTTTCCAGTGAAGGATAAGACATGATAAATCTACTTCCTCTTGATCCACCTTGATCTGATCATTATTCATTATCTAATTTTTATTCTCCATTGTAGAACTCTATGTACCTCCTCTATATCATTCATGGTTTTGTGATTAAACTTTATAAAATCATTATACGATGGTATATATAGAATTTTTAAATTGGTTCATTGAATGAAACAAATAAATTTTTTAGTTAATTATTTTAATTAAATGTACCCATGAACAACTCCCTCAACTAGAAATATCGAACAAAATAACCTTACATTGTGCCTAGGGTAAACCCCATGTCCTAAAATCAGTTATCGAAAATAATTTTTTCATATATACCTGAATGTATATTCTTATTGGATTATTTTTGTTACATACATATGTTTTTTTGTTGGATTTGATTTCAAAATGATGTTTGTTAGATTTTTTTATTATTTTGAATTCACCTAATGCATCTTGATGTTGGTAGAATATCACAAGTGAAACATTTTAAAAGTTATGGTAATAACATAGATCACATAGTGATGACATAAGTCACACAATGAAGTTAGTTGAGTCTTGATAAAATTGAAATGAAAATCATTGTATGATTTCTTAGACACAAAGAAAGAGTTCTTAGGAGATCATCATAACTTAGCTTGATGCATTGACCCAATTTGATACACTTTGAACCAAATTTGGTGGAATCTTTTAGAAACATCATAAGGATGCTACATGATGTGAAAAAAATGAGTTTCACTATGATTGAAAGTTTCATAATTTGTTTGTTTATTTGTTTAATGTTTTACACTATCAAATTTAGATATTTTTGGTTTTCATAACAATAAAATAGGTCATTACATGATGTATATCCAAGAATATTTTAGTAAATTGATCGATTGGAGAGTTATGCCCAAACGTCAATGTCATACCATGAAGAAAATTCAAGTGATTTTTTATGCTTTTAGAATTTTTTTATTCATGATGTGACTTAATAGGGATTAATATAAATTATTGTTACACATATTCTAAAATTTATAGAAAATTGAAACTCAAAGTGTATATACCCCAAAGGATTAGGACACACCATGACATCTCCCTAAGATAATGGATGTTATAAGAGAAGCTAAACAATCACACCACCAAGGTTCCAATCACACTATGATCAATTAAATCTATATAATGAGAACAATAGTGACGATTTGTCATAATTTTGATAGTTTAGTAGTTATATAAATAGCTAGAAACTACCCATTCTAATTTAAAAGGTGGATATCAATTGGGAATTTATTTTATTTCCTGATTTGAAGTGGAAATTGAAGTATGTTAACCTTAGATTAAATTTAAAATTAATATTCTAATAGATATTTAAAAAAGGTAGAATATGATGAATATGAAACACACACATACATATTATGGATATTTGAATATATTTAAGAAGAATTGATACGAAGTATAAGTCCTTTTAATATTTAGTATTTTGAATTGATATTTGTTGAACTAAATTTCATTAATTAATATGATTTTAAAAGATTATTTTTCAAAACATTAAAACTATTGAAAAAATCTAGAAAAATATTAATGGAGAATAAAATTTTTGTTGTTGTTGACATTTTGATAGATATCTTCTAGGATTGAACTTTGTATGGATCATATATTTATATCCCCCATGACAATTGTTTCAGGATGAGGGGAAGATACTATGGACCTTGGATGAGTAGTGAGATCATCCAAAACATTTTCATTAAATAATATTTTATTTTTTTATAAATATAATACAAAAATTATATTTATTTCTACTTCTTTGATCAATACCATTATATTTTATCTCAATGTACATGATTCTTCACATTTCGTTTCTCAGTTGGTACTTGTGTGCGAATTAGATCTTATTCAAGGTTTCATTGTAAATACTATGAAATGATATAATTTTATATATAAGATAATAGTTAATTTAAAAAATCAATTAGTCATCCCCCTTATTAGGATTTATTGTGGGACCCCAGGGTATAATATGTGCTATTAAATACATATGTTATTTCTTGAATATTTTGATAGGAAGCTCATGTCAAAGAGATCATTGTGAAAGAAAACTGAGTACCTTTATTCAATTGGTGAAACTATAAAATTTGGAATAATATAATGAGACCACATTTGAGATCTCATGGTATTGAAATGTACTCAAAATCAATTCTTGTTATAAAAATAAGTAAACCCATATAATATGAATTTTAATATCCTATAATAAGTAATTGAATAATGATTCTAAGGCTCAATTTTTTTTATCAGTTGTGATATCTAATCAAATAAAAATATGAAGTCCATATATTATCCCATAAAGAAATTATTTTTTATAATCATGATAAAATATATAATTGTGATAGGAATGTGAAAAAATAAAATATATTGTTTTTTTTAATTTGAATATATAAAATTGAATTTAAGTGAAAATGTAGATGTTTTCATAAACATATTAGTGATGTGATTTATTTCTTACAAGGAAATGGTCATGATATTAAATATTATCATAATGTGTAAATGATTATATATAAAATACCAATAATATATAATATGAATGTTTCCACAATTTCATATATGAAACATAAATATTTATCTCTAGACGAATTATATAGAATATTGGATGTTAATAAGATATAGGTAACTAGATATATCATTTGAAAATTCATCTAATTATATTAAATTCCAAGATGTATTGGTGTTGGTTTTAAAGAGGATTAAAATTAATATAATTATTTTTTGTCACTCATTACAATGGGGATAAAAAATTATGAATGAATATTTGATGTAAATATACCACTAGCATGTTTCCATTATGGAATGGTTGGACACATCACTTCTAGGTGTCCAAAAAAGATTTATTAATTGGGTGGTCAGTTTGAATCCTCAAAAAAATAGTCAATGTTTCCTCCCTAAAAAGAATTTAACATTTTGAAATTAATGTTGAAAATAGTTTCATTGCAAGGTTCTCATGAGAAATGAATTGGAGGATGATAAGTAAAATCTAATTGAAGGAACACTGCATAGGTTTTTTTATAAATATAGGATTATATCACAGCATTAGTGGAAAAATAAAAAAGGTTTATTTGAATAGGAAAATGATCAACTAGATTGAGTTGTATAACTCATCCGGGATATATAAGTGGATCCTGAGAAGAATGATTTATATATTGATATGTATTCTAAAATTCTAGTAATTTTAATGCAATTGTAAAATATTGTTCATGGTATTGAGTATGATATTGATTATATTTAAGAATTTGGGAAATATTATGAAAAAATAAATTAAAATATGAATCATCCATAAAAATGTCAGAATATTTAATAAAAGAAAAATATAATTGATGATGATAACATTTTAAAAAAATAATTTATATTGAAAATATTGAATAAAAATTTATTTCATTGAACAAAAGGTTTAATTATAAATAAAAATAGTTGGTTCAAAATGAATATTTTGTTTGGAATGTTCTTTGATGATTTTTTAAAAGAGAGAGAACATCAAGGAAAAATAACCTTTGAAGAAATAATTATTGGTCAAATACCAGGTGGAAGGTGTATAACAAGAATTAGTCATAATGGTGAATCAATAAAGGAAATTAATAAAAATTCAAAGAGCATAAATAAGAATTTTGGTAGAAAAATGTACCATCCAATAAGAAATTATCAAAAGTTATGGATTTTTTTAAATCTAGAGACATATATAGAAGAAATAGTTATATGATATTTAAACTAATAAAATGTCAATTATTTTATTATTCTAAGTCTCACTATTTCTTATTATGATAAATTCGATTCATATATAATAAGAAAATATTTTTGAAGCTTGTAGAGAATAGTTTTAACATACATATCATATGGGAACATAAATTCTCTCTGTGGTAAATGTTTTAATTACAAAAACATTAGACTTAAGATAATTAGTTTCTTGTAGATATTTGAAATATATTTTTATTGTTGTAAATGGAAAAAGGATTAAAAGAAATAAAATTCAATCCATTTAAAGGATATATTTTATCATCCTGAATAGGAATAATTTTTTATGATTTCTTATGATGAAAATAATGGGAACAAAATACCAAAAGTTCAACTCATTTTGGAATATCTTTTAAAGAATAAATGAAGATTGATAATAGAAATTAACATAAATTGCCTTGAAATCTTTTTAACAGATAGATTTTAAATAGTAGGTTTTGGCCATATTTGAAAAATATATACATCCATTGAATAATTTAATTGGTATATTTGATTGAACAATTCACTTTAGAAATGGTAGATTATTGAAGATTAAAGGATGTATAAAGGATAGATTCACCGGTGAAAAATTCATTAATTATAATGTTCTCCCTATAGATGAACATTTTAATAATTAATTGAGTTTTAGTCAAATATTTTACCTGTTATTGGAAGTATTATTCAGTTGGAAATATTTCAACATTAAAGTAATTTCTTGTAATTATATAATAATAGAATAGTGGAAAATGGTAATATATATTAAGTATTTATTATAGAAAATACATGTCTTCTAACATTGGAAAAATGAAAATATATTATTGTAGTCAAGGATAGGCCATATTAATAAAACATTGAGAAATTTCCAAAATCCATAGATAGAGTGTATATTCTTAATTTGAAATGAGGTGGTGGAAATATCTGTGGCTGTTATTTGTGATGAATGATGGTTCAAAATCCTTAACCTCTAATTTATAATAGAGAATTAGGATTGAACAATTTTCATCACATTGATGTGTGGGGTCACATTGGTTTGGTTGATACCTATAGTGAGAGGTATTTCAAATTATTTATACATTATTATAGTAAAATATAATTATCTATGTTTATGGGATAAATGGTTGAAGTGATAGGTTTTATGAAGTGGTTGTGAAGTAGATAAGAAAATAAATTTAGATGAATAGTGAATATTCTATAACATGACAATGGAAAATTGTACACATATTATGAGGCTAAAAATTATATTAGAAACAATGATACTAAACACAACATGTCTTTAGTGAGATCATCAAAAATAGAATGGTATATTTTAATGTAGAAACTAAATGGTCAATAACATGGAAACTACATTATCTATAGATAAGGGCATGTGACATCACTACTAAAATTAAGTAGTTCAAGGGATAGACCAAAAAAAAATTATTACTCAGTTAAGAAGAAGATAAGAAATCATTTGAAATGTAGAATGGAAGGAAACCTTATTTGAAGCATCTTATCTTTCTAGAAGACAATTATATATTAAAAACAAATAATGATGTTGGAGAAAATATGGGGTTCCAACTTATAAATGTTTTTTCATAGGCTACACAACCAATGTTAAGGTTTTATTTTTTTAATAAGTAGGGAAAAAATATTTTTGAGATATATGATTTCAAATTAATTGGTAATAAATAAATAAAAAATTCTTTATTTTTTTATGGAATTTCTGAGAAAAATAAATCTCAAAATACTAATAAATTTGATCCTTTTTTAAATTTAAAATATAATATAACAAATTAAATAATTTAAAAAAATTCTTAGTCAATAATTAAAGTATTTTAAGTTTATTTAATAAAATTATGATATAAAAATGTTCTCTATAGAGCATTAGAGGATGAATAAAATGGTGTACACAGCATTGTTATCTAAAATTGAACCTACTTTATTCGTAGAAGAAAAAATGGGTGAGTCATTGGTGAAATACATTTTTATTACCATGTTATTATCTTATTTATTTTTATTAGGATCAATTTGTTTTTAGTGGAGTTTATTGTGATGCTTGGAGGATTATTTTAGATTCATGATAAAAGAATTGGATGTCATGCTTGACAAAAAATCCCTTCAATTCTATAAGATATGTCAGTTGTTTCCATGATTAATGAAAAAGTCATATGAGTCCCCTATATTAATGAAATAATTTGGATAACTTCATGAAAAATAATTTATTTTGAGTAAATAATAAACCACCTTGAGAAAGATCATAGAATTTATATTCATATGATCTTTACTGAGGTGAAAATATTGTCTATGATGAATTGATATTCCTTGTTTATGAAGAACATTAACCATAATGTATCTTTTATGAAAAATAATGTTTACCTTCCATGATATATTTCTGTAATAATAATAATAATGCTTATTCATGATGTCCATATACAACTTACATGTGAATGTGAATGGATCCTCTGTGTATTTCTTTCTTCCGTATGAACATTACTACTTCCATGTTGTATTCAATGATCTTATAAGAAGCTTCATTTCAAAAATAATTATGTATATTTCATTGAACTAAGGACAATAATACATATTAATCAAATAAATTTGGCCTATATACATTCCAATAACTTTTATATCGAAATGGTACATGCATGAATCTTCACATTGCATGAGAATTAATTAAATAAAGATAAAAAAGGTCATGAAATCATTATTTCATCCCTGAATAGTCACTGTAAAAGATCCATGTACAACCATGAATGGTGAAATAATTATATGTATGATTGTAAGAAGTGGAAATGATGAATTATTGTTTGGAATTAAAAATGACATAATAAACTTGATAATAGTCCGAAGTTATGGATGAATTAAACCATGCATCCATAACATTATTTCAAAGAAGAATATTATGAAAATAGTATCATGATTAATGCCTCTTTTAATAGAGGTATTTTTTAGATGTTAAACAAAAAATAATATCCAGAATAAGCCAGAAGATAATTTTGGATCTACTAACTGAATTAACTACAACTAGTTATATGTAGTTTTGAATAATAAATTATGGCATACTGGATCAAAATCAACTAGTATTTAAATTTATATATTTGCATATTTTTTATTAAATTTGTCAATAATGTTTAATAATTATATATTGTATATAAATATATATTCATGTTGTATGAAAAGAAAAAGTATTTTGAGTTTTGATAATATTTATAGGATAACTCATCAGACACTTTGTGAGAAGACATAGAGCCAATACAACAATTTTATCATGGAATGAGAAGGAAGAGGGGAATCACATTTTTTGAATATTTCATAAATATTTAAAGACCAAAAGATCTGTTTAAATCCTTTATTGATGATTTCAAAATATTATATGAGTATGACGGATCCCAATCCCTTGTGGAGTAGGATCATATATAAGAACAAAATGTTTCTACAACAGTGTCTACAAGAAATATATGGACTTTGTGACTGAGCTATCTGAAAAGTTGTTAATAAGGCTTGATGTTGGCATGTATAAATAGTAATTAAGTAGTGGTAAAGTTGGGGTTTCTAACCAACTAAATAATAATAGTTGGTGGATGATGGTTTGAATCATGTTTAACTAGAGGATCGACTATTAGGGCCTCAATACAATTTCATCCTAACAACTATAATTGAAAAAAAATTATTATAGAGGAGAATATATGTTGGAATGTCTTACTAACATGAAATGTGGTAGGTATTAGTTCCCAACATTGTAAATATAAACTGTTGTTCTATCTGTTATGATTACTTCAAACGAAGTGAGGATTAGAATTTCAATTGATTGGATCAAAAAATTTAAAAATATATAGAGGTTGAATTTATAAAGGGAATAATTCATAAAAAGCAGCTAAAAATTTAACCCCCCCCCCCCTCTTAGTGGTCAATGTGGCCAAGAGTATTACATGTGGTATTAGAGTTAGGATTCCTCTAAATACCAAAACATGAATTCTGAGAAATGCACAATAATATCATTTTTAATTGTTTTAGGGGTTTCAGAATTCTATAAGAGTAATTATCACATTTGGAGGAATCTGATACTATCATATATAATATTAATCAGTATATAAGTGATTGATACTAAAATAGTGGGGTTTCACCCTGTTGTTGAAGAAGATTCTATGACTTAATATGATATTATAAATATGTAGTTTGATAGAAAAGATAAAAATTACTTATTTATTTTCCTACTAGATATGTTTAACCAAAAGTTTTGGACTCTCTAGACTACCAATATTGTTTAGGAAAAATAGGAACTAGCTATAAATGAAATTTCAATTTTATGAATGGAAAATAAAATTTATTAGTAAAATTTGAAGATATTATAATTTATGATGATGTGAAAATTGATGTATACAATTCCAAGATCAATAAAATTTTAATAAATATCTAGTGTTTTTGTGAGAAGCTAAAATTTTATATCATTGTCAAAATAAATGATGAGGAAATTTTTAGATCGATTTGATTCCGTAATGAAAACCTTGGAAGAAACATAATATTGTACAATTTATTTTTTTCATAACAAATTCATAGCATATGATATGTGGATGGCTCTAAATTTTATGTTGAAATAAAAATATGACATATCCTTTGAGGGCCTGAGAACAAGAAGATTCAAATAGCTGATTAACACGAATTAAGTTATTTAGAAAATATGTATGTGTAAAATGAATCTAATAAGAATATTTCTCTTTGTTTAAAAATATTTTGAAATATAATTTGGAAGAGAAAAATAAATAACTAACCAAATATTTTTAATTTCAATAATCATTGAAACTTTGACTATGATTATCCAAATAAAATGTAGAAGATTCTCAATATGAAAAGGATGATGAAAATTTTCAAAAGAAAAACATTAATATATGGACGAATGAATATTCCATATACTAAAAAATGAATATTATGAGAATGAATCAGATATATAACCCATCATAATGTAGATAAAAAATTAAAAGTATCATTTTAAAAATAATGTTTAAAAATAATTTGATTTATTGAGTAGAGAGGATGGTGCTGAAGAATAAACAAATCTAAAATGAAAAATGAAATATTATTCAGAAGCATGTATTGAGGGGATTATGAAAATTAAAAGATAATATAACACAGTGTTGAAAGAGAAAAAAGGTAATGAGTGTGAAAGAAGAATAATCCAGTGGGTATGTGACATACATTTTTCATAAAACAAAAAGAAATTAATTGTAGCATAGTATAAGAAGATTATGAATGATCTTGTGAAACAATTGTTAAAAAATCATAAGAGTTGTTTAAGATACAAAAAAATCGGTACACTATTCATTATGAGTATAAAAAGTTGAGATAAGGATTCCAAAAATATATTGAGATCAAAATAAGTGTCTTCATAACATAGTGAGAAGATAAATTCCAAGTACATGGTAATTCATCACCAAGTCAGAAAAAAATAATATCTTTTTTCTAAAACAGTGATGGTGATAGAAATAAAAGTAATGAGGTTTGGGTAAAGAAGAATGTGAATAAATATCAAATAGAAAATAAATAAATATATGAGCTATGAGGAGAAATAAATGGAAGGAAAATATGGATTACCATTAAAGGAATGAAGCAACACAAATATTGAGATATTTAGAATCAATCTAAAATAAGCCAAATTCATGCATGTTAGTATTTTTTTTATTTAAGGAATGGAAAAAATCCTACAATTTTTATATTGATATTTCATTACCATGATAAATGGAATAATCCAATAGAGGAGATTCAAAAATAATATGAGGATAGTATCATAAGTGAGGAAACCTTTTATAAACAATGTCATAAAAATATGAGAATAATATCTCAAGGGAGGAAATCAATGATAAAAACTACAATTAAAACATAAAATTACAACATATTTTAATGTGGTGATTAGTTTTAAAGAACATGAGGTCATAAGGATAATAATAATAGGTATGAAATAATATAATATAAGAGGATATTCCATAGGGTGAGAGAGGGGAAAAATTTCTAAAGATGAATGAAGTTAAATAAAATTCATAAAATTCAAAATATTTTAATAGGAAAATTTAGACACCCTTAAAAATAATTACTAAATAGTGATCGATAATTCGAAAAGTGAAATTGTTGATAAATAAGAATATTACGAGTAGTAATGTGAAATGAAAGTAGATATTATTTAATAATTAATTAAATCATATGATAGTCATCATGTTGTGGTGTCCTAAAAACCCAAAATAATATGAGTGATTTATTTGAGCTTGTTACGCATGGTTCAAAAGACTGGACAACAATTCTACCATCCTAGGAATAATGTATACATATGATGAATGAGTTACATGTAAATAAGGGACCACTATCTTTTGGGGTAAATAAAAGTGGTGTACACATTTAAGTGGTTCAATAGAAGAAACTAATAAAACATCAAATCAATGATATCATAAATGACATTGGTTATGAGATTTTTTGAACTATAAAGTCTATATTGAGAAGAAATTATAAGCCACAATGTTTCTTATAAGGGAAAAAATAATGTACCTCTTAATTCCATATTATTTTATATTAATGTAATTAACATTAATTTAATTGAAGAGGGTACTTGATGGATGTACACACTTTACAACAAGGAAGGTGATATTTATATGGATTATTAAAGACATCAAATCTCCTTGAGGAAGGAAAATAAGGCATACCATTAAGGGGAGAAAAGTGATATGGGTGCTACCATTTTTTTGAATAAATCTACAAATTCAATATGTCATTTAAAACAAGAAGAATGTGGTACTCAATTTCACAATAGACCTTATTTATGGTATCAATCATGTTTGTTAAGGTGATTTAATTGGTTAGTGAAAATAATTAAAATGGAATGGGATGGGGTGTTAAAAAAATTTAAAACAATCATTAAAATATATTTATTAAATTGTAATTAATTAAATTTTTCTTAGTAAAAAAATTGTAAAATAGAATCATAATTAGAAATAATAAATTTCTGATTATTGTATCACTTATATGGATGTTTATAAAAAAACATATACAACCATGGTTGTATCATAATTATTTTACACACAAGTTTATCATACATTAATATAGTGAATAAAAAAATGATAATTAATAAGAAATATTGTGGTATAATTCTTCTATTTGAAAATAGGAACGAAGAAACTCCATGCCATTAAAATATGATGGAAATATGAGAAGACCATTAAATTCACCATTACATAGATTTTCAGTAAGGATGATTAGAACAGATTATTTAAAAAAACTATATTGAAATTTTGGAATCATTGTTTTTCCAAGAAAACATAAAATGGGGAGATCAGTTTACCTAAGTAAATATTTCCATTTTTTCTATAATAAAATTAAGTGTTTAGTGGAATTGATGATGGTTCATAAAAGATTTTTATGGAATCATGAGAATGGAATTGGATGTCATCCTTAATAATGAATCCATTTTAGTTCCTAAGTCATTTGATTTTATTACAATATTTATACTAATGGTTTATGATTCAACTAATATAAATAATTTATTGGAGTATGTTAATTAAAAAGTATAAATTATGATTAAGGAATAATCTCAAATGAGGATGATTATAGAGAATCCATGCCTGTGATCATCCCTGAGGAACATGGATCTTTTTTGAGTCCTGATTCATTCATTCATATAATGTTATTCTAGAAGGAATATATTTCTCATTCATATGAAGTGATTTTATGAGAAAATACCATTAATGAAGAAGAGAATAGAGAATATATGATGTTCTGTAGTGATATCATTTCATGAGATGAACAACATAAATCTTCTACAATGTCAATATGTTGCTTTTGTGATGAAGTTAAAAGATATACCATTCATGTATTTCTTCTAGATATGTAGAAATATTTCTATTATCTTTACATGGATATTTTATGATGTTTCAATTAGTACTGATATCATGGATCTTTAAACTAATGAATGTGATTAAGGCATGTTTACCTGATCAAGTAATGATGTTCCCTTTCTATGTTCATGAAAATTGAAATGGTACATTCATCCAGTTTCACATTTTATGTATGAAAAATTAATAATTAATATAAATAAATGATGATTGAATGGTAAATAGTTCATCCAGATCTATTCATTATCCCAGTATCATGCACTACAATGAATTATATAATGTTATCATGTGAGATTATGAGAAGTTTAAATGGGGGTTTATAATTCTGTTTTAAACATAAAATAATTCCCATGATAATATGGAGGACTTATGAATTATTTTTGATGATTCATCTGTACCCTTCATTTGGATAAGAATATCATGATATGTGTATCATTATTCATGAAACATCTAATTAAAGTATTAGTCTCTGATTTTATGTGGCAAACAATATCTAAAATACATGGGGATATAATTCGTGATCAATTGACTAAAATAATTGTATGTAGTTATATATAATATTTAATAATAAATCATTCGAGACCAAATCATATAATTTTGAGAATAAAATTCAAATATTTATTATAATATTACTATTATTTTCTATGATTTGGAATAACATCATTCATATGAGAAACATATATTCATGAAGGATATCATGAAGAAGTTATCTGAGAAATGAGAATATATTTTTGAGAACTCTCCTAGAGTTTTATGTGAATATTCTGAGAAAATATGACATTATTATAAAGAAAATAGAAGGAAAAGGAGAAACCAAATTTATCAAGATTCAGAATAGAGTATCAAGACTAGAAGATCTATTTAACATAGCTGTTGAAGATCATAAATGCATAAAACATAATGTATTATCTTATAAGATTAGGGTGGAGGATCATTTTAATGAATAGAATCTTGATACAACTAGATAAATAAGAATAATAATGATCTTATTACAGGGTTTTCTAACCAGTTATTGAAGAGAATGGAGGCCAGTTTGTTGAAACATTTCAGAAGGATAATGATAGTTGGGGGGTTCATCCAATTGAGGTAGAATATTTAGTGGTAGTGGAGTAAAATCAGGCCTAACAAGATGTTCAACTACTTAGGTGCCTAAATAGTTAGTCCCTAACCACTATAATTGGAAAAAAAGTCTATAGTGGATAATCCATGTTGTGATGTCTAACCAACATGAAAATGAGTTTTTCATAGTAAAAAATCATATAAATATCATCTATTTTCCTCTCTTTTATTATTATACATGAAGTGAGGCTAAGAATTTATATAGAATATATGAACAACATTAAGTGGACCAATATAGTGATTCAAAAAATGGGAATTATTCATAGAATGTATCAATTGGTTAACCCCCCACTCTCAGTGGTTATCTATACATAGGGAACTATAACCATGAATGAAAAATTAGATCTGATTGATAAAAAATATACTTGGGAACTTGTAGATTGGTTGAAACATCATAATTGGATTGGTGAAAAGTGGGACATCAAGAATAAGGTGAATTAAAATGAAAAAACAATCTTTAATAAATTAATGCCAATTTATAATGTATGTGATTAGGTTTATGGTGTGGATTTTATTGAGAAATTTCCAATAACAGTAGGAATAAAGTATATTAGAATCTTCTTATTTGTGTCTATTAGAATAATATTTAGATAATTACAATTGGATGTGGAGAAAATATTTCTAAAACAAATTAATTTATGAAGTTTCTTATATTATTAAAATTATTGGATTAATCATTAAAAAGTACTATTAACAAAAGTTCAAGATGGGAAAGGATTTATATGGAATAATAGAAGAAACCCATATGTTGTATGTTCACCATGCGTGTCATGGGGAGAAAAAAATTAGTTCCCTTAGAAACAAACTAACTAGGTGGCCAGTAGAATTCAGGTTCAATCACATAGTCAATATACTGAAATGTAATGAAACATAAAATCAATAAGAATTAAACAATTATCTAGAAAAAATAATCATAGTGAATGATGGATGATAGATGTTAAACGAATTCTAAAAAATAGTAAAAAATAGATAAAGAATATTAACAAGGAAACATACATGTCGGGGATGAAACTTCATTTGGTTTTGTAAAAATATATTATCTTTAGTAAAAAAATAATTAATAATGGTGATTTACCACATAGATTAAATTATATTGTTTTTTATTTGTTGGGTAATATACAATTTTGTATTTTAATCTTTAATTCCT